>JAPPVO010000010.1:59303659-59903659 GCA_030407325.1 Camellia japonica
TGGCTTATGCCTAGAACGTAAAGGTTCGGAATTTCCGAGACTAAAGTTTGGTTTAAATACCCAGGGGTGTATCCTCGGCTTGAAATCTGTGTAGAAGCCCCATAGGTTGAGGCAGCATGTTTGCGCCTCAGTTCTGGATACTGAACCAATCTAGTATATCGCCCTGTTGGTAAGATAAGGAAAGCTGCAATCATAGCCATTGCACCAACATGCATTGTCATGCATTTCCATTGTAGCTTGCATACATCCATTGCATTTTCCCCAGTAGATCGCATCATAATGCATTGTCATGCATTTTTGTAAATATCCATTTCCATTGCATATTTGTAGATATCGCATTGCAGCTTGCATGCATTCATTGCATCACTTCCATCTATGGCTTGCGCCTTTCCATGTTGAGCTTGGTCTGGTATGTGCCCATACTTTTCACGTCGAAGCATAGTTCAGTAGACCGTTCTATGTTAGCCGCGGCTTGTATGCGTACATGCCTTTCCTAGGCAAGATTTGGTTTGGCCCGCGTGCCATATCCATTGTATCCATTTTCATTGCATTGTAGATTGCATGCATTCATTGCATCACTTCCATCTATGGCTTGCGCCTTTCCATGTTGAGCTTGGTCTGGTATGTGCCCATACTTTTCACGTCGAAGCATAGTTCAGTAGACTGTTCTAGTTAGAAGCGGCTTGTATGCGTACATGCCTTTCCTAGGCAAGATTTGGTTTGGCCCGCGTGCCATATCCATTGTATCCATTTTCATTGCATTGTAGATTGCATGCATTCACTACATCACCTCCTCCGTCTATGGCTTGCGCCTTTCCATGTTAAGCTTGGTCTGGTATGTGCCCATACTTTTCGTGTCAAAGCATAGTTCAGTGGACCGTTCTATGTTAGCCGCGGCCTATTTGTGTATATGCTTTCCTAGGCAAGATTTGGTTTGGCTGCATGCCATATCCATTGTAGATATTACATTGTAGTGTAATTTTGCATCCAGCATTAGGATCATTGTCCTTTCCCCAGCGGGTCGTTTACCCCACTTATGTCATCCCCCCAATACTCGTCTTGTGTCCGTCTACATTACTCATGGTTCAGTAGACCGTTCTATGGTAGACGGACTTGTTACCTCCATCAATCTATTTGACATACGTGTGTGGTTTTGAATCGCTCATGATTGGATCATGATTCAATTGCTTTGCATGTAGTTTGCATTGTTTCAATTGCGTTACATTTTCATTTGCATTATTATACATTGTTTGTATATATTGCATATCATTTAGAATTCACATTGCATGTCATGCATGTTGCTAACAAATCATACCTGTTAAGTTGTTTTCTTTACAGGCACGATATTGTATGTACGGTTCATTTGCGGTTGGTGGAACCAGACGAACCGGACAGGTATTGTATCCTCCGCGTGAGATGTATCGAGAATTGCATAATTCTCTTACATCCTTTCTGCATTGTAGTGTAGTTTGGTGTATGCTAGCTTAAAACTGTTGCATGTGTGCTTCGTTACAGATTTTCTTTGCATGATCATAAGTTATGCTCGGCTTCGTGCGTTGTTTTGCATTTTGCCCCTGCTTTCGGGCGCATACCTTGTTTGTCTTGCATGATTGTCTAAGTCTTCGGCCTTGTCAAAAATGGGTCGTCTCTGGCCTTTAACATTCACTCCCGTCATTGTTATGACTTTCGAGTTCTGTCAAAGAGGGGCAACTGTAGACACTCCATTTTTGACCGTCCTCAAGACTTGGACGTCACCGTTTGAACACCCGGTGATCATCTATGTTTGTGTTCGTTTGGAGTTCCCGGAGGTCTCAGCTACGCGCCTTGCCTCAGGATCTCCGAACCCGACTGTTTAGTGTCTGGTTTTGCACCAAACACTTGTGTTTTGCCTTGGAGGGGCAGGGAATGCCTTGCGAGGCATCCCCATACATCACCGGCCATGGCTATAGGCCACCGGCTAGTTTTTTGTTGCCATCGGCAATGTATATTGCCGGTCGGCATTCTTTGTTGCCGGTCGGCAGTCCATTTTGTCAAAATGACAATTTTGGCTAGCCGACTACTGTTCATCTGCTTTGCAGATATTTTAAGACAGCTGTCTTGCATTTTGTTCCCCTCCATACACGTGTATGGAGGGATGGCCTTCTTGTTAGCTTCCTTGGTAAGCTTACAAGATTGGCTTCTCTATAAGAGGAACCTTTCTTCTTGGCTTGAGGGTTAGACATTTTAGGTGAAAAACATTGTGAGAGAAACTCTGGATGTAGGGTTAGGGTTATACATATTTCCTATCTCTATATTTACCTCTTGTGTTCTTGTGTGTGTTTAAGCTTACTATTGCACACAAACACATAGTGTTACACCTTCCCTTGGCTATTGAGGTCCTAAGAGGTTGTTCTTGAGGTTCTTGGGTGGTTTGAGCTTGGAAGAGCAGCTGGTCCACCATTGTTGAAGAGGTTCTTCAAGGGTAACAATCTTACCCTTTTTACCCATTCTTGCATTCTGTTTTTGGGCCCTCTAAACAGTTTGTTTAGAGTGTTTTGTGGTTTGGAGGTGTTGACGCCTCTTAAGCCTTGAGGGGCTCCATTTTGTGCCATTTTGAGTGAGCTTCGGGACTTTGGTGTTTGGCCTTCTCACCACTGAAATCTTGAGGGATTTCAGTGGTAAGGATGGTGCCTTGAAGTCCCAAGAAGGAGAGGGCCACCCGCTCTCCTTATTGTCCTTGGAAAAGGCCATTTTTGCCTCTTTAATGAGCACCTAGCTAAGCGTCATATTGACCATGCCTTGGCTGTTATTTATGCTTATTTTGCCATGAAATAGCATTGTTGTATGTTGGTTTTGGTACACCATGTTAGTTTAACATACATGCCATGTAATGCCTTATTTTAGCCTTAACATGCATCTAGGTTTCAACCCTTGATTCAAGCATGTTTAGGCCTAGCTGTGTGAAGCTCTCATGTTTATTTTGCCATGTTTAAGGTCTGTCCTTAGCCATTTTGGTCAACCAAGGCATGCTTTGTGTAGCTCCTTTGCATTTTAGCTTGCTAGCTTTAAGTGTGTGAGTGTGTAGCATGCATTACTTGCTTTGATTCAGTGGTTTGGCACCATTTGTAGCATCATTTCAGTCCCTTTGACATGCTTGTATGCTCGCCTTGGACACCTCTTTGATGTTTTGAAAGCTTGTGTTGTATGCTCCACGTTTTGGCAATTATGCATGCTTTTGGATTAGAGCCATTTAGATGCCATCTAGATGTGTTATTGGCCTTGTTTTATCATGTTAGAACTCTGTTTTTGGTCATTTAAGTCTTGCCATGTGTGGTTATATCAAGTGTAGTTCAACACTTCATTGGCTTGCCTTGGATGCTTGGGTCATTTGTTGCATGTTTAGCCTATCTTGTTTGCTTGGTTCGACACCATGTTCTTGCATGATTTTCAGAGCTTAATGCATGCCATATGTCCATGATTATTCCCTTTTAAGTGTGCTTAAAAGATGTCCTTTGATGCTTAAGTGTTTAGGCCTTAACACGTGCATGTGTGTATGTGTGTTTGGTCCCATTTTCTTAAGCTATGGCCACTGTTTTGGGCCTAATTAGAGCTGCCTAAATCATGTTTATGCCCACCATATGCTTGCTTGCATACTTACCTTGCATGTTTGTTTGCATGCTTGCATGTACATCTTGCATTCTCTTGTTGCATCCTTAGCTTGCATGCCTAGGTTGCATGCATCTAGCATACATGCCTTGTTCCTTGATCTAGTGATAGGAATTGGGCTTTGGTTTGTTGGTTTGCATTGCATTTGATATCAAAATGTGCACAACTTGGTCTCTTGGGCCATCACACATGGAAATGCGCGATTGATGGTCCGAGAACCAAGAACTATGTCCCTTTGAGTCATACACATGATAAGGGGCTTGGTTAGTGCATATATGGCTTGGATTGCATTGCCATGCAAGGCTTTGTCCTCTGCTGCTGTCAAACAGGTCTGCAGGAACTTTTGCCGATCGACTGCATAGAGTGCCGACCGGCAATCAATTGGTGGCCGATGGATTCATCAACAGCCGATGACCACATCCACTGCCGGTGGCAATTCTACTCAGCCGGTGGTGTCTCCCAATGTCCAGGGAAGCAATTCAGAGACTTTGGCAGTCTTCAGAGGGACAGAGCAGGGAAAACAGAGGCAGTCTATGCATGGCAGTGCGCTTCCGAGCAGGACCCGAGCATGCATCGCATTGGCACTCTTCTCGAGGCGGTTTACTGTTTTTCCTAGCCTAGTTAGTTTGTTAACTACTTAGGCAATTTGTAATAATTAATTAGCTCGTAGTTAATTAATTTGTATTATTCTTTTGGTCCCTCTGGGCGGAGGCGAATCTGTAATAAGTGTGGGTGCGTCTGTGTGCATGTCATCCAATCCCCACTTCTTTCTTCCCTTTTATTTACCCGCTTATGATGGTAGATTAGGGCATGTTTAAATTAGCATACCTTATGCTATGCATGCATGCATCCATACATTTGTCTTGCATGCACCGGGCTCGGCGCGTCATGCTAACTGTATTTGTACTTCGATTTCAAATTGAATACCTTCATCAAATGATTGCATTTCACATGTCATGTTTAGGTTAGCCGAGCCTACCCTAATTGCATCCTGTATGTGTTGCATTAGTCAATTTAACATAAACTAGGACTATGCATGTTTGCTAACTAGTTTATTGTTTTGGCACGGAGTACGATGTAAGTATTTTCATACTTTAGGATATCGCATGTGTGTGAATGCTATCATGACAGCATGCTTACCATGTGGCTAGATGCTTATGTGATAAACTGTTTGAATGCCTGTGGGTGAAGTTTGGATTGTCTGAGTTGGAAAAACTTGTTGAAATCCGTATTTTAGCCTACTTGCGAGTAGCAAATTCCAAAGTTTTTTCGAAGACAAACGGATATGCAATGCTTATTTCCAAATTAGGCAATCTAGTCTATACTTGTTTGCTGTGCGCATAACATAGTAATTCTAGGCTAATAACCGGAATAAGAACACATAACGTTTTCAAAATTGGATATCATGGTTAGTAGAGGCCGGTCTTCGGACCGGGCGAGAGGGGGTGCTCATAGCTGACCTTCCCCAATCGTACCCAAGCTCCCAGCCGAGGCAACTTTGGTGATGACGGACACGTGGCCTTTGGCACCGAGTCAGGGTTCCTAAATTTCCCCATTTAAAAAATATTTAGGTAGCGACTCTGTATCTGGCAAAGCAGTCCATGTTTGGCACTTCTTTCAAAAATCTGTTTTCTCAAAACGATTTGCCGGATTTGGACTCTTTGGTTCAGATTTAGAACCACAAACAAAATCGAGTCCGAACTGTAACCCGTGTAGCGCGGGGTCCCCTGCGGGCGATGTTACAATTAGTTTGAGACAAACTTGGCCACTTAAACTAATGAAACTATTAGTTGCCTAAACAAATTAGTTCCTAGAACAAAAGAGAGAACGATGGAGAAGAACGGTGAGATTTAGAGAAAAACTTTCTTCCTGAGAGCAAGAAGAGAAAGTTAGTGAAAAAAAAGAAAGAGTTAGAGAGAAACTTTCTTCCTTGAGTGGTAGAAGAGAAAGTTTGAGAGAAGAAAGGGAAACAGGACGAAAATGAAAGCGAATTGAAATTCATCCTTTTCGGCCTGAAAATTGAAAACCCACGTGATTTATAAAACCGTAAACGACGAGCTTAAACTAATATTGTTAAGCTACAATTGCTAAGTAAATTTTCTTTCTTGGAGGCCAAGCAATATTAGTTTGAGTGAAACTAGGTCACGTAAGCTAATGAAACAATTAGTTGCATAAGCCAATTAGGACCTAGAACAAAAAAGAGAAGGACGGAGAAGGACGGAGAGAGTTTAGAGAGAATCTTTCTCCTTGTGAACTAGGGCCCCTTGTAGTGGTGTAAGTTTTTTGTTTTATTTTATGACTTATTCACCCAAGAAGAAGAGAAAGTTTGAGAAAAGAAAGGCAAATAGGGTAAAAATTAAATGGAATTCAAATTCAACATTTTGGACACTTAGGAGATTTAGACAACATTAAGTGAGGTGCTTAAGTTAAACGAATAACGTTAAGCCACAATTAATCCGTATATTCTCTTTCTTGGAGGCTAAGCAAGATTAGCTTGCGTTAAACATGGCCACTTAACCTAATGAAACTATTAGTTACCCAAGCTAATTAGTTCCAAGAGCAAAAGAGAGAATGATTTAGTAGAACGGAGAGAGTTAGAGAGAAACTTTCTTCTTCAGAGCTACAAGTCAAAGTTAGAGAAAAGAAAGGGAAATAGGATGAAAATTAAAGGGAATTATAATTCAACCTTTTGTACTTGAGAATTGAACGCTAAGGTGATTTAGAAAACCTTGATTGTGGTGCTTAAGTTAAACTAATACCGTTAAGCTACAATTACTCAGTAAAATCTCTTTCTTGGCGACTAAGCAAGATTAGTTTGAGTTAAACTTGGCCACTTAAGCTAATGAAACTAATGGTTGCCTAAGCTAATTAGTTCCTAGAACAAAAGAGAGAAGGATGGAGAAGGACAGAGAGAGAGTTAGAGAGAAACTCTCTTCCTGAAAGCTAGATGTGAAAGTTAGAGAAAAGAAAGGGAAATAGGATGAAAATTCAAAGGAATTCAAATTAATCCTCTTGTACTTGAGAATTGAACGCCAAGGTGATTCAGAAAACCTTAAATGAGGTGCTTAAGTTAGACTAATATCGTTAAGCAACAATTACTCATTAAAATCTCTTTCTTGGCGACTAAGAAAGATTACTTTGAGTTAAACTTGGTCACTTAACCTAATGAAACTATTAGTTGCCTAAGCTAATTCGTTCCTAGAGCAAAAGAGAGAATGATTTAGAAGGGCGGAGAGAGTCAGAGAATATCTTTTTTCTTTAGAACTACAAGAGAATGTTAGAGAAGAGAAAGTTATAGAAAAGAAAGGGAAATAGGATAAAAAATTAAACGGAATTCAAATTCAACTTTTTGGACATGAGAATTGAAGACTTGGGTGATTTAGAAAACATTAAATGAGGTGCTTCAGTTAAACTTATATCGTTAAGGCACGATTACTCCGTAAATTGTCTTTCCCAGAGGCTAAGCAAGATTAGTTTGAGTTAACTTGGCCTAATGAAACTATTAGTTGCCTAAGCTAATTAGTTCCTAGAGCGAAAGAGGGAATGATTTAGAAGGGCGGAGAGAGTTAGAGAATATCCTTCTTCTAGAGAACTTGAAGAGAAAGTTAGAGAAAATAAAGGGAAATAGGATAAAAATTAAAAGAAGTTCTAATTTGAACGTTTTGGACATGAGAATTGAACACTTAGGTGATTTAGAAAACATTAAATGAGGTGCTTAAGTTAAACTAATATCGTTAAGCTATAATTACTCTGTAAATTCTCTTTCTTGGAGGCTAAGCTAGATTAGTTCGAGTTAAACTTGGGCATTTAACCAGATGAAACCGCTAGTTGCCGAAGATAATTAGTTCATAGAGCAAAAGGGTGAATGATTTAGAACGACGGAGAGAGTTAAAGAGAAACTTTCTTCTTGAGAGGTAGAAGTTAAAGTTGTAGAAAAGGAAGGGAAATAGGATGAAAATTAAAGTGAATTCTAATTCAACCCTTTGTACTTGAGAATTGTAGGTGATTTACAAAACCTTAAATGAGGGGTCTAAACTAATATCGTTAAGCTACAGTTACTCGGTAAATTCTCTTTCTTGGAGGCTAAGAAACATAAGTTTGAGTGAAACTAGGCCACGTAAGCTAATGAAACAATTAGTTGTATAAGCTAATTAGTACCTAGAACAAAAGAGAGATGGATGGGGAAGGAAAATTAGAGAAAAGAAAGAGAAATAGGATAAAAATTAAAGGGAATTCGAATTCAACATTTTGGACACATGAGAATTGAACACTTAGTGATTTAGAGAACATTTAATGAGGTTCTTAAGTTAGACTAATATCGTTAAGCCACAATTACACTGTAAATTCTCTTTCTTGGAGGCTAAGCAAGATTAGTTGAGTTAAAAATTTGCCACTTAACCTAATGAAACTATTGGTTGCCCAAGCTTAATTAGTTCCTAGAGCAAAAGAGAGAATGATTTAGAAGGACGGATAGAGTTAAAGAGAAACTTTCTTCTTCAGAGCCAGAAGTGAAAGTTAGAGAAAAGAAAAGGAAATAGGATGAAAATTAAAGGGAATTCTAATTCATCCTTTTGGGTGTGGAGAAAATTGTTGTCTCTTAGGAATTGGGTTTCCCCTCTGATTAAGCATAAGATTGGTTGTGGGGATGCTACTTTCCTTTGGTATGATAATTGGCACCCTCTTGGTCCGTTGTGGAACAAATTCGGGGATAGAATCATTTATGACTCTGCCCTTAACAGTGAAGCAAAAGTCAGTAAAATCATTGATGGGTCTTCTTGGAAGTGGCCTACTCCCAACTCTTGGGAAATTCAGGAGTTAATCTCCTCTACTCCTGTGTGCTATAAACCCAACCCTTCTAGTAATGATAAAGCTCTTTGGAATCTTACTACTGATGGTAAGTTTTCCATTCACTCAGCTTGGAATCATTGGAGAAAGAAATTTGATAAAGTGGTTTGGCATAAGCTTGTGTGGGGCCCTCATAGAATCCCTAAAGTCAGCTTTATTGTTTGGGTGGCTCTTCACAATAGACTTTATACTGGTGATAGACTCCGCATGTTTGGCCTGACCACTAGCTCTCAATGCCCTTTTTGCCTCATCCCGGAGGAAAGCCATTCACATTTATTCTTTAAGTGCATCTTCTCGGTAGAGTCTGGAGTGCCATTGAAGCTGCTTGTAACATTAAGTGGCCTGTTCTTGGCTGGCCTGACATTGTCACTTTTGCTACTAAGGAGACCAAAGGTAACTCTTTGAGGGTCAACATCATTAGTAATGCATTCTTATGCTCTGTTTACTTTATTTGGATTGAAAGAAATAGCAGAATTTTTAACAAAGAACTCAAACCTGAAGAGGTGGTCATTAAATCTGTTATCCAAATGGTTAGAAATAGAATGTTGTCTATTAAGAATATTCCTAGATCCACTGGTGACAGATGGTTTCTAGATCAATGGAATTTGCCGGAGACAATTTTGAAGCCCCATAGCATCAGAAATGGGAGGGCTGCTGAGTGATGTGAGTTCACTATATGTGGGTTGTGTGATGGTGAGCTTAAATGAGGGCTTTATTTATTTGAGTGTTTTGCAGGTGTAATTTGGTGATTCAAGTGGAGCTATCTATCCTTGAGGGTTGAGTGATGAGAGCTACTATTATATTTTTCAAGTTACATGTGGGTCGAGTGATGTTAGCCATAAAATTTTTGTTAATGCCTATATATACTGTAAATTTTTATGTGCAGGTTAAGGATGCTTATTTTGAGTGGTGTGAGCCCCTAAAGTGTGGGCCGAGTGATGAGAGCTCCTACATAGAGTGCACTGTTGCTATATTTTGTCCTTGTTATCACTGGACGTACTCATTTTTGATTGTTTCTACAGGGTTTATTACAATGTTTAAGCTCTGCGGTGGCTGTCTGGATAGGGATATTTGTTATTCGTTTGATGGATGTGCCTGTGATGGTACCCCGCTGCTGGGCAGATTGTGTTTGATGCCTACTGGGTCGGTGTGTTGGCTACTGGAAGCGCCTTTGTTTAAAATTGTCTTTCATTTCTTTATGTTACTTGGTATGTGTTTGGACCTTAGATGTTTTGCTGTGTCTATTTTCCTTTTGGCCAATCCGTGCGGGTTGTGCATGGCTTTTGTTCATTTTGTTTGGCTTTTGGATGTGTGTGCTACTAGTTTATGTTGGCTTTGTGGTTTTGCCGTTCCACAGATTTGGGCTGTTATCTGGATGTGTTCTTAGTCCTCATTCGATGGTATGCGGGTCATGAACATATTTTTTGGGTATTACAATTATATGCTTTGCTGTATTTTTCTTTCTCATTTTGAGCCTTATTTATGAGCTTCGTTGGGTAGGTGTTGGGTTCCTGGTTTTGTTCTTGTATAGTTTCTGTTAGGTCCTGGGGTATGCCCCTTGTAGCTGTGTATTCTCTGTTTTTCTTTTATCTATGTCTTATTCACCCAAAAAAAATTCAGCCTTTTGTACTTGAGAATTGAACGCTAAGGTGATTTAGAAAACCTTAAATGAGGTGCTTGTGTTAAACTAATATCGTTAAGCTACAATTTTTTTTTTTTTTTGGGTGAGTAAGTCATAAATTAAAGACAATGAAATTTACATGTTTACAAGGGGCATACCCCAGGCACGCCCAACAACAATGAATAAACGGTTACAAAACCAACAAAACCCAAACCCGCAGAAGTGGGAAAACAATCGGAAAAGAACAAAAAAAGCCAAATTTGCCATATATCCTTTTTGTCCCCAAGTAACCCCTACCATCAGAAATAATAGATGCAAACTTGGGGTAGATATATGGGCAAAGATACAAACAAACATCACAATGCTTATAAACACAACAGACATACTCACAAAGCAACAACCCACAAGCCCAATAAAAAATAACCTCTCTCACATGCCGCCAGTCTCTACCACAGATAAAACACATAGAATCCAATAAGCATCCCACTCCTCACTGCCGTGACATCCTAGCCACTAACCAAAGCAATGACGGAGGAAAAAATCATCCCATGAGAGATCCGGACAGAGTCACATGAAGCAAGCAAGATCGGTCACCATAATCAATGGTCTTGGGAGTTGTAGCGTAAAACGATAGCCCCTTAGCAACAAACCAATACATAGCCAAAAATAGCATGAGATTAATCATCACATCCTCCAGTCCCTACCTTGGTAGATCACAAGCCTCAAACCCCACGGCAGTGTGCCCTTCACTCCATGTCAGGCGTGGCAATACAATCAATTAGGATGGGTCACATGAAGACAAGAAGCACTAGAAACCGGTATCTATCCTCCCGCTCATCTCCCAGTCTCTAACTCGGCTAGTCATCGAACCACTATTCCCCATAGCAGTGACTCCTCAATCACTCTTGGCGGAGATGGCTCAAAACTAACCTCATAAAGAGTCACATGAGGATCACACAATCAATCATCATGAGAAAATCAACTATAAACGGTCCGCTGCGTTGTGGCTAAACAGAAAGTACTCACGAAATAACCCACCTTCACCAAAATGGCCATAAACAACCCTCTGTCAAAATGGCCTAAACCAATATACTGTGGGCCCAAAAATCAACCCATAAACCGTGGAAAAAAAATATAATGGACCCATTTAGTAATATAACCATGAAGTCAAAAATGGCTCCACCAATTTCTTCATAAAAAACCAATTAGCCACGAGCCAAAGAAACAACCCAAAAAACGTGGCCCACAAAGAATTGCCCACGGACAGCCCACTTTTCCAACGTGAGAATGAAGCCCACGTGGATAGTTGCCTTGAAAACTACACAAATTTTTGAAACCCCACCCCCCCAACAAAAAAAGAAGAGGGTGCACCAAAAAAATAGAATTGTCCACTGATGTTAGCCCACACAAAAATCTCCTTCAAACCCAAAGAGAACCCATGAGCCTATGTCCAAACAAATAGAACGTGGGCCCTACTACTCATATAAAATACTAAACAATATCCAAAAGTAACTCACGTGCCTACATCCTAGCAATGAAGCAGCTAACACGGTTTTATCAAAACCAAACAGCCCATAGTTTCACAAAACCACCAACATAAAATATTCAAAATACAAACTAGGACCCACAGCGTAGTGGCTGACTAATCTTCAAGCCATGTCCACTAACCAAAATGTATAATATTTTATATATACAACTCACAAACCTGCCCCATGATTGACATCAGGTCTCCACAAAATCCTTGAGGCAAGCAAACCCACGTGCAACAACACTTCCCCATGTACAACTAGGCGGGAAGCTCACCTTTTTGAACTCACGCATATGCCAAACCGTGATATACACGCCCAACGAAACCAGATCAAACCAGCGTCGGAGTAGCCCTTGCCGTAGCACCAACCCCACTACGAAGGCCTAAAATTCTGGTAACACCTGGAGAAGGTGAAACCGACACCAAAGCAAAGCAACCACCGTCCAAAAAAGACGACGGAACTGTGATCGCAGCAGACCGCCACCACCCCTGTCAACCCAAAAACACTTCGGAAGGCAAGACCACCTACCGGCGAAACTCGCGAAGCTAACAAACCAAACGCCGAAGATCCTCACAGCGCCGGAGAACCATCTATTCCAATGTCCACCAGAATGAGGCCAATAGACGTGCCCACCTGTGAACTACCAGCGAGCAACTATCGAACTACAAACGTATGACGTCACCCACACCACCACAGTGCCTAAACTCTGCCATGGATGGACTACACACAGAACACACACCAGCTTTACAGAAGACCGGTTACAACAGTTTCACACCATGATCAGAACTACCCATCTTGAAGAACCCAAGCTGGACAGAACATGCCTGGATAGAATAACACTCCAACCAATGAATACCATATGGCCGTAACAAATGATGCACAGGAAAACACCATAACCCAAACTCACAAACTAACTCTATTGATAACAAAACCAGCCGAATAGATTTCACCGGATTGGTAACTCTCACAGTACACATTCTCCCTCAAGGGGTGAGGAAGAAAGATAGACAGTGCACCATTGTCACTTCGGGGGGAGCTTTCTCTCTCTAGATTCTAGAGAGAGGGCTCTGCTTTCTTCCCCAGGTCTCGATAAAAAATCATTTTCTTAGCCTCTCTATAAAATGATTATTCTTTTATATTTGTGGTTAAGCTACAATTACTCAGTGAAATCTATTTCTTGGCGACTAAGCATGATTAGTTTCAGTAAAACTTAGCCACTTAAGCTAATGAAACTATTAGCTGCCTAAGCTAATCAGTTCCTAGAACAAAAGAGAGAAGGTTGGAGAAGGACAGAGAGAGCTAGAGAGAGACTTTCTTCTTGAAAGCTAAAAGTGAAAGTTAGAGAAAAGGAAAGGAAATAGGATAAAAATTAAAGGGAATTCACATTCATCCTTTTGGACTTGAGAATTGAACATTTAGGCGATTTCGAAAACATTAAATGTGTTGCTTAAGTTAAACAAATATCGCTAAGCTACAATTGCTAAATAAATTCCCTTTCTTAGAGGCTATGCAAGATTAGTTTGAGACAAACTTGGCCACTTAAACTAATGAAACTATTAGTTGCCTAAACAAATTAGTTCCTAGAACAAAAGAGAGAACGATGGAGAAGAACGGAGAGATTTAGAGAAAAACTTTCTTCCTGAGAGCAAGAAGAGAAAGTTAGTGAAAAAAAAAAAGAAAGAATTAGAGAGAAACTTTCTTCCTTGAGTGGTAGAAGAGAAAGTTTGAGAGAAGAAAGGGAAATGGGATGAAAATGAAAGCGAATTCAAATTCATCCTTTTGGGCCTGAGAATTGAAAACCCAGGTGATTTACAAAACCGTAAATGACGAGCTTAAACTAATATTAGTTTGAGTGAAACTAGGTCACGTAAGCTAATGAAACAATTAGTTGCATAAGTCAATTAGCACCTAGAACAAAAGAGAGAAGGACGGAGAAGGACGGAGAGAGTTTAGAGAGAATCTTTCTCCTTGTGAACTAGGGCCCCTTGTAGTGGTGTAAGTTTTTTTGTTTTATTTTATGACTTATTCACCCAAGAAAAAGAGAAAGTTTGAGAAAAGAAAGGGAAATAGGATAAAAATTAAATGGAATTCAAATTCAACATTTTGGACATGAGAATTGGACACTTAGAAGATTTAGACAACATTAAGTGAGGTGCTTAAGTTAAACGAATAACGTTAAGCCACAATTAATCCGTAGATTCTCTTTCTTGGAGGCTAAGCAAGATTAGCTTGAGTTAAACTTGGCCACTTAACCTAATGAAACTATTAGTTGCCCAAGCTAATTAGTTCCAAGAGCAAAAGAGAGAATGATTTAGTAGAACGGAGAGAGTTAGAGAGAAACTTTCTTCTTCAGAGCTACAAGTGAAAGTTAGAGAAAAGAAAGGGAAATAGGATGAAAATTAAAGGGAATTCTAATTCAACCTTTTGTACTTGAGAATTGAACGCTAACGTGAATTAGAAAAGCTTTATTGCGGTGCTTAAGTTAAACTAATACCGTTAAGCTACAATTACTCAGTAAAATCTCTTTCTTGGCGACTAAGCAAGATTAGTTTGAGTTAAACTTTTCCACTTAAGATAATGAAACTATTGGTTTCCTAAGTTAATTAGTTCCTAGAAGAAAAGAGAGAAGGATGGAGAAGGATAGAGAGAGAGTTAGAGAGAAACTCTCTTCCTGAAAGCTAGATGTGAAAGTTAGAGAAAAGAAAGGGAAATAGGATGAAAATTAAAGGGAATTCAAATTAATCCTCTTGTACTTGAGAATTGAACGCCAAGGTGATTCAGAAACCTTAAATGAGGTGCTTACGTTAGACTAATATCGTTAAGCTACAATTACTCAGTAAAATCTCTTTCTTGGGGACTAAGAAAGATTACTTTGAGTTAAACTTGGCCACTTAACCTAATGAAACTATTAGTTGCCTAAGCTAATTTGTTCCTAGAGCAAAAGAGAGAATGATTTAGAAGGGCGGAGAGAGTCAAAGAATATCTTTTTTTCTTTAGAACTAGAAGAGAATGTTAGAGAAGAGAAAGTTAGAGAAAAGAAAGGGAAATAGGATAAAAAATTAAACGGAATTCAAATTCAACTTTTTGGACATGAGAATTGAAGACTTGGGTGATTTAGAAAACATTAAATGAGGTGCTTCAGTTAAACTAATATCGTTAAGCCACGATTACTCCGTAAATTGTCTTTCCCGGAGGCTAAGCAAGATTAGTTTGAGTTAACTTGGCCTAATGAAACTATTAGTTGTCTAAGCTAATTAGTTCCTAGAGCGAAAGAGGAAATGATTTAGACGGGCGAAGAGAGTTAGAGAATATCCTTCTTCTTGAGAACTTGAAGAGAAAGTTAGAGAAAATAAAGGGAAATAGGATAAAAATTAAAGGAAGTTCTAATTTGAACGTTTTGGACATGAGAATTGAACACTTAAGTGATTTAGAAAACATTAAATGAGGTGCTTAAGTTAAAGTAATATCGTTAAGCTATAATTACTCCGTAAATTCTCTTTCTTGGAGGCTAAGCCAGATTAGTTCGAGTTAAACTTGGGCACTTAACCTGATGAAACCGTTAGTTGCCCAAGATAATTAGTTCATAGAGCAAAAGAGAGAATGATTTAGAAGGACGGGGAGAGTTAAAGAGAAACTTTCTTCTTGAGAGGTAGAAGTGAAAGTTGTGGAAAAGGAAGGGAAATAGGATGAAAATTAAAGTGAATTCTAATTCAACCCTTTGTACTTGAGAATTGTAGGTGATTTACAAAACCTTCAATGAGGGGTCTAAACTAATATCGTTAAGCTACAGTTACTCGGTAAATTCTCTTTCTTGGAGGCTAAGAAACATAAGTCTGAGTGAAACTAGGCCACGTAAGCTAATAAAACAATTAGTTGTATAAGTTAATTAGTACCTAGAACGAAAGAGAGACGGATGGGGAAGGAAAATTAGAGAAAAGAAAGAGAAATAGGATAAAAATTAAAGGGAATTCGAATTCAACATTTTGGACACATGAGAATTGAACACTTAACTGATTTAGAAAACATTTAATGAGGTTCTTAAGTTAGACTAATATCGTTAAGCCACAATTACACTGTAAATTCTCTTTCTTGGAGGGCTAAGCAAGATTAGTTTGAGTTAAACTTTGCCACTTAACCTAATGAAACTATTGGTTGCCCAAGCTTAATTAGTTCCTAGAGCAAAAGAGAGAATGATTTAGAAGGACGGATAGAGTTAAAGAGAAACTTTCTTCTTCAGAGCCAGAAGTGAAAGTTAGAGAAAAGAAAAGGAAATCGGATGAAAATTAAAGGAATTCTAATTCATCCTTTTGTACTTGAGAATTGAACGCAAAGGTGATTTAGAAAACCTTAAATGAGGTGCTTGTGTTAAACTAATATCGTTAAGCTACAATTACTCAGTGAAATCTCTTTCTTGGCGATTAAGCATGATTAGTTTCAGTTAAACTTAGCCACTTAAGCTAATGAAACTATTAGCTGCCTAAGCTAATCAGTTCCTAGAACAAAAGAGAGAAGGTTGGATAAGGACAGAGAGAGATAGAGAGAAACTTTCTTCTTGAAAGCTAGAAGTGAAAGTTAGAGAAAAGGAAAGGAAATAGGATCAAAATTAAAGGGAATTCGCATTCATCCTTTTGGACTTGAGCATTGAACATTTAGGCGATTTCGAAAACATTAAATGTGTTGCTTAAGTTAAACTAATATCGCTAAGCTACAATTGCTAAATAAATTCCCTTTCTTAGAGGCTATGCAAGATTAGTTTGAGACAAACTTGGCCACTTAAACTAATGAAACTATTAGTTGCCTAAACAAATTAGTTCCTAGATCAAAAGAGCGAACGATGGAGAAGAACGGAGAGATTTAGAGAAAAACTTTCTTCCTGAGAGCAAGAAGAGAAAGTGAAAAAAAAGAAAGAGTTAGAGAGAAACTTTCTTCCTTGAGTGGTAGAAGAGAAAGTTTGAGAGAAGAAAGGGAAATGGGATGAAAATGAAAGCGAATTCAAATTCATCCTTTTGGGCCTGAGAATTGAAAACCCAGGTGATTTACAAAACCGTAAATGACGAGCTTAAACTAATATTGTTAAGCTACAATTGCTAAGTAAATTTTCTTTCTTGGAGGCCAAGCAATATTAGTTTGAGTGAAGCTAGGTCACGTAAGCTAATGAAACAATTAGTTGCATAAGCCAATTAGCACCTAGAATAAAAGAGAGAAGGACGGAGAGAGTTTAGAGAGAATCTTTCTCCTTGTGAACTAGGGCCCCTTGTAGTGGTGTAAGTTTTTTTGTTTTATTTTATGACTTATTCACCCAAGAAAAAGAGAAAGTTTGAGAAAAGAAAGGGAAATAGGATAAAAATTAAATGGAATTCAAATTCAACATTTTGGACATGAGAATTGGACACTTAGGAGATTTAGACAACATTAAGTGAGGTGCTTAAGTTAAACGAATAACGTTAAGCCACAATTAATTCGTAGATTCTCTTTCTTGGAGGCTAAGCAAGATTAGCTTGAGTTAAACTTGGCCACTTAACCTAATGAAACTATTAGTTGCCCAAGCTAATTCGTTCCAAGACCAAAAGAGAGAATGATTTAGTAGAACGGAGAGAGTTAGAGAGAAACTTTCTTCTTCGGAGCTACAAGTGAAAGTTAGAGAAAAGAAAGGGAAATAGGATGAAAATTAAAAGGAATTATAATTCAACCTTTTGTACTTGAGAATTGAACGCTAAGGTGATTTAGAAAAGCTTTATTGCGGTGCTTAAGTTAAACTAATACCGTTAAGCTACAATTACTCAGTAAAATCTCTTTCTTGGCGACTAAGCAAGATTAGTTTGAGTTAAACTTGGCCACTTAAGCTAATGAAACTGTTGGTTGCCTAAGCTAATTAGTTCCTAGAAGAAAAGAGAGAAGGATGGAGAAGGACAGAGAGAGAGTTAGAGAGAAACTCTCTTCCTGAAAGCTAGATGTGAAAGTTAGAGAAAAGAAAGGGAAATAGGATGAAAATTAAAGGGAATTCAAATTAATCCTCTTGTACTTGAGAATTGAACGCCAAGGTGATTCAGAAAACCTTAAATGAGGTGCTTAAGATAGACTAATATCGTTAAGCTACAATTACTCAGTAAAATCTCTTTCTTGGCGACTAAGAAAGATTACTTTGAGTTAAACTTGGCCACTTAACCTAATGAAACTATTAGTTGCCTAAGCTAATTTGTTCCTAGAGCAAAAGAGATAATGATTTAGAAGGGCGGAGAGAGTCAGAGAATATCTTTTTTCTTTAGAACTAGAAGAGAATGTTAGAGAAGAGAAAGTTAGAGAAAAGAAAGGGAAATAGGATAAAAAATTAAACGGAATTCAAATTCAACTTTTTGGACATGAGAATTGAACACTTGGGTGATTTAGAAAACATTAAATGAGGTGCTTCAGTTAAACTAATATCGTTAAGCCACGATTACTCCGTAAATTGTCTTTCCCGGAGGCTAAGCAAGATTAGTTTGAGTTAACTTGGCCTAATGAAACTATTAGTTGCCTAAGCTAATTAGTTCCTAGAGCGAAAGAGGGAATGATTTAGAAGGGCGAAGAGAGTTAGAGAATATCCTTCTTCTTGAGAACTTGAAGAGAAAGTTAGAGAAAATAAAGGGAAATAGGATAAAAATTAAAGGAAGTTCTAATTTGAACGTTTTGGACATGAGAATTGAACACTTAAGTGATTTAGAAAACATTAAATGAGGTGCTTAAGTTAAAGTAATATCGTTAAGCTATAATTACTCCGTAAATTCTCTTTCTTGGAGGCTAAGCCAGATTAGTTCGAGTTAAACTTGGGCACTTAACCTGATGAAACCGTTAGTTGCCCAAGATAATTAGTTCATAGAGCAAAAGAGAGAATGATTTAGAAGGACGAGGAGAGTTAAAGAGAAACTTTCTTCTTGAGAGGTAGAAGTGAAAGTTGTGGAAAAGGAAGGGAAATAGGATGAAAATTAAAGTGAATTCTAATTCAACCCTTTGTACTTGAGAATTGTAGGTGATTTACAAAACCTTAAATGAGGGGTCTAAACTAATATCGTTAAGCTACAGTTACTCGGTAAATTCTCTTTCTTGGAGGCTAAGAAACATAAGTTTGAGTGAAACTAGGCCACGTAAGCTAATGAAACAATTAGTTGTATAAGCTAATCAGTACCTAGAACAAAAGAGAGATGGATGGGGAAGGAAAATTAGAGAAAAGAAAGAGAAATAGGATAAAAATTAAAGGGAATTCGAATTCAACATTTTGGACACATGAGAATTGAATACTTAGGTAATTTAGAAAACATTTAATGAGGTTCTTAAGTTAGACTAATATCGTTAAGCCACAATTACACTGTAAATTCTCTTTCTTGGAGGGCTAAGCAAGATTAGTTTGAGTTAAACTTTGCCACTTAACCTAATGAAACTATTGGTTGCCCAAGCTTAATTAGTTCCTAGAGCAAAAGAGAGAATGATTTAGAAGGACGGATAGAGTTAAAGAGAAACTTTCTTCTTCAAATCAATTTTCAAACGAATTGTAAATCAGTCCATAGACCCACATAATATAGTTGGCTCCATGTCATCATCCGCCACATGAGACGTGGCCGGTACACGTTGCAACGATTTGCAGGTGACCCCCATTGCAACTGATAAAATATCACGTGATATAAAATCCATAAAAATAAAAATAGTTATAAATTAATTAATTAAAAGTAACGTCTCTATTAATTAATTAAACGTAACGTCTCTATTAATTAATTAAATACATTGAAATTTATTTACACTTTATACTATTGAAGTTTAAAAGCGACTTACCATTTTTGGTGAGCTCATTACATTTTTTTTTAATATAGAGTCAATAAATTTGAATGAATTATATTTTATTTATATACTGTTTACACTAAAAAAATAGTAATGTTTTCAATTTTCAATTTATTATCTATATAAAGCCTGTTTTTATTTATATTTACAAAAATAAAAGCAGTTTGCATGGTTAGTTTTTTTTTTTTTTTTTTTTTTTTTTTAACATGGTTAGTATAATATGTTTTCAAAACAAAAACATATATTTTATTTCTCAAGGACATGAAAGCGGAGTTGGAAAATTGGTGGATGGATTGACAAAGAGGGTAAATAAAGAAATAAAAACTTATTCTCAACACAATTTTTTGTCTTCACATTTTTTTCAAAATTTAAAAAAAAAAAAAAAAAAACTGTTACCAACTGTACTTTTATTTTTAATTTTTAATTTTTTAAAAACAAAAACAAAAAACTTTAAATTTAAAACAAAAAATATATTACCAAACTTGCCTGCATCAACACAATTATTTAATTTTAAAAAATGTTTGAAACTCTTTATAAAAAAATCAATTTGATTTATAATAATTTCGTATGTTAAATGCCAGTTTTTAATTTATTATCCATCTAACTATATAGAAAATAATCTTCTCCAACATTTGATCCAAAGAACACAAAATATGACTTGTTTGGTTTGGCATAATTTACAAAAGCTAAAAAGTCAAAAAATTATTAAAAAAAAGTCAAAACGTTCATACGATTTGGAAGAAGCTTGTGGGAGAAGCGTAGAGGACAAAATTATTATTTTGCTCTTTGAATTCAACTATTTAAAAGTCAAAAAATCAACAAGGATAGAATGGTTATTTTGATTTTATTACACATCTTTTCGTAAAAAAATTAAAAAATTATCCCAAATATATATATTTTTTTCTCTATTTTTTTAATCAAAAAATTTAAAAATATATTTATATAACACATCTCAAACAATCAATAACTATTGATATTTGCACCTGTTGGATGAAAAGAATCCTGTCTAGCACTTGATCTAAGGATACAAAATATGATGATGAAAGATCTTTGTGACCTTTGAATAAAAAGTCGGAAGGTGGGGGGTGAAAACAAAATAAAAAGAATCCAAATCCCAGCCCGATTGAGAAATTAATGCTAGGGTTAAATTCACCATGATGTGATATGTCAATTTTTTTATTTATTACATACAATTAGATAAGAATCCATTCATAAATGTTAGAATAAAGATTAGAGATGCACCATTTAAATTCATAAATTCACTTATAATAAGAATTTATAAATTATTTAGAATGATTTAAATAAATATATATTTTTAATTTTTTATAAAAATATATATAAAAAAGTATAAAGATAATATAATTCAAATAAGTACATTTATTCAGAGGATGCCAAATAAGCTCTTAGTGCGTGACAAATCAAACATTGACACATATTATGCCACATTATTGTAGATCTAATTAGAACAATTATTTAACCAAGAGTATTGCTATTCAAGACAAAAAAAATTAACAGTTCTGCTACACACACCAATTGGTATATCAATTAGTATACAAACATATACTATGACATCACTACTTCAAAATTATAAACCCCACCCATTATACAAACTACACAGACTCAAAGCACCTAAATGAAAATGAAAAGAATCCAAATTCCAATCCCAATCTCAATCCAAATCCATTAACATATGATGATGACTAAGATCTTTGTGACCTCTGAATAAAATGTCAGAAGATGGCGGGTGAAAAAAAATGAAAAGAATCCAAATCCCAGCACGATTGAGAAATTAATGCTAGGATTCCACAATTTAAATTCACTATGATGTGATATGTCAATTTTTTTATTTATTACATGCAATTAGATAAGAATTCATTCATAAATGTTAGAATAAAGATTAGAGATGCACCATTTAAATTCACTTATAATGAGAATTTATAAGTTGTTTAGAATGATTTAAATAAATATATATTTTTAATTTTTTTATAAAAATATATATAAAAAAGTAGAAAGATAATATAATTCAAATAAGTACATTTATTTAGAGGATGCCAAACAAGCTTTTAGTCCGTGACAAATCAAACATTGACACATATTATGCCACATTATTGTAGATCTAATTAGAGCAATTATTTAACCAAGAGTATTGCTATTCAAGAAAAAAAAATTAACAGTTCTGCTACGCGCACCTATTGGTATATCAATTAGTATACCAATATATGTTATGACATCACTACTTCAAAACTATAGACCCCACCCATTATACAAACTACACAGACTCAAAGCTTCTAAAATTATGTCACATCATCCATTAGAACCAATTAGTGTGTATAGCTTTATTAAAAAATTAGATTTAATTTTCAAGTCCAATGATGTGACAATCAATTAAAATATTAAAGGCAAGACTCTCTCTCATATATTTTCTAATTATCAATCAATATATAACTTACACATAAAAAATGGATTTACAAAAAAAGTGAACTTATCATTTTTCTTTACGCTGAGTTTGATTGGAGAATTTAAGAAATGATTTGAAAATGAAAAGAAAAAAGATAGGTGAAATATAAATAAAAATATTTATATTTTATATATTATATATATATATATATATATATATATTTTAAAAAATTCTTCTCAAATCCTCTAACCAAACAAAGTATTAAGCAAACTCAATGTCCCATTATTATAAATATAAATAAATTTATAAATATAAATTATGAATGTCAAGATTTCTCGTTAAAGTAACCAATCAGAGGATATATAAATTTGTAGATAAATGAAGCCCAGCATGTATGTTCTTCCCATCAACCCTTCTTCACATTGGAGAGAGAGCAGAGCATCACGAAGATCTCTGAAATTAAGCGTAAGTTACAGAAACGAATATCTCTCTGAAATTAAGTGTCAGTTATAGAAACGAAAATCTCTTTTCTCTTTCCCTTTCTTCTTCTTCACATACACACATCTACATCTACATCTGAAATTAAGTTTCTGTTTTGTTTTTCCATTCCTTGTGTTTGGTTCTAGAGAAAGCAAAGGAAAATGGCTTGTTCATCATCAAGTAAGGTCATTATGGAGAAAGAGGAGAGGCCACATGTTTTAGCTGTTGATGACAGTTTGGTTGATAGAAAACTCATTGAAAGGCTTCTCACCAACTCTGCATGCAAAGGTATTTCTTTTTTCACTTGTGATTGTTTTTCTTTGCTCATTTTTTTTCTTTTTTCTTTTTAATTTTTTTTTATGATTGATCCAATTTTTAATTATAAAAGAAATAAAATTTGACAACGTCTATTTTATCTGTTTTATAATGGGATGGTCTTGTTTGGAAAGTGGTTTGACTTTGTAGCTATTTTTAGTTTGGTGCTAAAAAGTTCGTTTGTATTGGATTTTTTAATTTTTCTGACTTCTACGAAAAAAAGTGAAATGATTATATTTAGATATGATATTTTATCTTATTAATTTTTTTTAATTTATTTATTTATTTTTGACTAAATTAACTCCTAATTTTTTTTGGGGGGGGGGGGGGGGGAACGAGGGCTAAGGCTTATCAATAGTAATTGTCCTTCAAACCCAATAGATTAAACTGGGCTCAAACCTATAACTCTAGAGAAATAAAAAAGGATTTGCTTATTGACCCTTCGTTCGGGGTGATGAGTTGGCTTTTTGAAATTTTGATTTTTTAATTATTTTAATGAATTAATTTTTTGATTTTTTAGTTATTTTAATAAAAATTCTCGTTTGGGATGGGTTTTTTTGACTTTTTTAATTTTTTGAGAGAAAAAAGAAAATGATTATGGGTTTCGATATGACATTTTGTCTTATTAACTTTCTAATTTATTTTGTCTTTCTGTGACAAAAATAGCTCCAACCTCACATGCCAAAAGCCTCAAAAGGTCTGGTCTTCGATTTTCACTTTTTGGAAATAATTTTTTAAATTTTCTATTCATATTTTTATATTTGTAATGAATTTTTAAAATATTTTAAATAATTTTTTTTTTAATTTTTAGATTTACTTAATCTTAATATACTCAAAAAGTAAAAAAATTTGTATAAAAAATTTTAAAATATTCATTGAATATAATAAAATATAAAAATGTATTAAATTTTCGTATTTTTTTTTTTTGTTTTTTGTATTTGGTGAATTTTTTTAAAAAAAAATCACAAATATTATATATGTTAAGTATATTTTAATTAGGTATATCTAAAAAAATAAAAAAATTGTATAAAATATTAAAAAAATTTACCAAA
The DNA here is from genome assembly GCA_030407325.1 of Camellia japonica. Taxonomy (NCBI): domain Eukaryota; kingdom Viridiplantae; phylum Streptophyta; class Magnoliopsida; order Ericales; family Theaceae; genus Camellia; species Camellia japonica. Next base: position 59,327,354 of record JAPPVO010000010.1, read on the forward strand.
AAAAAAAAAACACGAAAAACAAAATATAGACTTAATTTTCCGGAACCAAACATGGTGAAATCTTCCGCTATTGCAATATATCTTTTAATTCATAAATAACTTTATATGAGGAACTAGTGGACTCAATCACACACCTTTAACTCTTCAATTTTAGTTTTCTATTAATTTTGATCCATGCTAAAGTCAATTCCCTGGTTACATTTCAATGTATAGTTGTTGTGGATTTTAATAGCTCTGTTTGACTTTGATATAGAACATGGTTATGATTGTAATGCAGTAACTACAGTAGAGAATGGGCAAAGGGCCTTGGAATTTCTGGGCTTAGGAGACAGACAACACTCCATCAACAGTAGTGTAAGTATTCCTTCATAAACCTACTACAATATATGTATGTCTAGTAAACTATCTTAACATCTAATTACATTCAACAGTATTAAAAGAGAAAATGCATCATTGGAGGATATAAACTCTCGGAGAGAAATCCTCTATCCCCATATCTCAAATCCAAAAAATTATTGATTGTCATGAATCATAATGTTAGAAATGAATTTAACGCCACTCATTAATCACATAAAAACATGAATTTGATTAATTTGTAGCATTGTCACATTAAATAGTTACTCCAACTCTCTCTCCCCCACACGATGTGCCAAGATAATTAATTAGAACTTTACACATCATGCGTGATGAGGAGAGTGTTTTTAAGACTCGGATACATGAAAAATCAAGGCAGAAGATTCATTCCCAAAAACCACATTCATTTCAAATAGTTCATTTTGGAAAATATTTCCACTTGTGGAAAATGATTTAAGGCAAATGAACACTCTTCTTGCACTATAATTTTCTCCAGTGTACACTAGAAATTAATTTTCAACATTACATGTCTCTTGGAGAAGATGTTGAGTGTATCTGACATTGACAATTTTTGCAGGACTCTAAAGTAAATTTGATAATTACTGATTATAGTATGCCTGGAATGTCTGGATATGAGCTACTTAAAAAAGTCAAGGTAATATAATAATATAACCCCTATTAAACATTCACCAATTAATCAACAACTCACATTGATTAAGCATCTGTGAGTATGTTACAATGCTTAGAACCCTATGATTTGCCAAGTAAAAATCTTTTTTTTTATTTTTTTTCCTAGATGACAGGAATCATTAGGCTATGCAAGATTAGTTTGAGACAAACTTGGCCACTTAAACTAATGAAACTATTAGTTGCCTAAACAAATTAGTTCCTAGAACAAAAGAGAGAACGATGGAGAAGAACGGAGAGATTTAGAGAAAAACTTTCTTCCTGAGAGCAAGAAGAGAAAGTTAGTGAAAAAAAAAAGAAAGAATTAGAGAGAAACTTTCTTCCTTGAGTGGTAGAAGAGAAAGTTTGAGAGAAGAAAGGGAAATGGGATGAAAATGAAAGCGAATTGAAATTCATCCTTTTGGGCCTGAGAATTGAAAACCCAGGTGATTTACAAAACCGTAAATGACGAGCTTAAACTAATATTGTTAAGCCACAATTGCTAAGTAAATTTTCTTTCTTGGAGGCCAAGCAATATTAGTTTGAGTGAAACTAGGTCACGTAAGCTAATGAAACAATTAGTTGCATAAGCCAATTAGCACCTAGAACAAAAGAGAGAAGGACGGAGAAGGACGGAGAGAGTTTAGAGAGAATCTTTCTCCTTGTGAACTAGGGCCCCTTGTAGTGGTATAAGTTTTTTGTTTTATTTTATGACTTATTCACCCAAGAAAAAGAGAAAGTTTGAGAAAAGAAAGGGAAATAGGATAAAAATTAAATGGAATTCAAATTCAACATTTTGGACATGAGAATTGGACACTTAGAAGATTTAGACAACATTAAGTGAGGTGCTTAAGTTAAACGAATAACGTTAAGCCACAATTAATCCGTAGATTCTCTTTCTTGGAGGCTAAGCAAGATTAGCTTGAGTTAAACTTGGCCACTTAACCTAATGAAACTATTAGTTGCCCAAGCTAATTAGTTCCAAGAGCAAAAGAGAGAATGATTTAGTAGAACGGAGAGAGTTAGAGAGAAACTTTCTTCTTAAGAGCTACAAGTGAAAGTTAGAGAAAAGAAAGGGAAATAGGATGAAAATTAAAGGGAATTATAATTCAACCTTTTGTACTTGAGAATTGAACGCTAAGGTGTTGAAAACCTTGATTGCGGTGCTTAAGTTAAACTAATACCGTTAAGCTACAATTACTCAGTAAAATCTCTTTCTTGGCGACTAAGCAAGATTAGTTTGAGTTAAACTTGGCCACTTAAGCTAATGAAACTATTGGTTGCCTAAGTTAATTAGTTCCTAGAAGAAAAGAGAGAAGGATGGAGAAGGACAGAGAGAGAGGTAGAGAGAAACTCTCTTCCTGAAAGCTAGATGTGAAAGTTAGAGAAAAGAAAGGGAAATAGGATGAAAATTAAAGGGAATTCAAATTAATCCTCTTGTACTTGAGAATTGAACGCCAAGGTGATTCAAAAAACCTTAAATGAGAAACAAAAACTCACACCACTACAAGGGGCCCTAGTTCACAAGGAGAAAGATTCTCTCTAAACTCTCTCTGTCCTTCTCCTTTTGTTCTAGGTGCTATTTGGCTTATGCAACTAATTGTTTCATTAGCTTACGTGACCTAGTTTCACTCAAACTAATATTGCTTGGCCTCCAAGAAAGAAAATTTACTTAGCAATTGTAGCTTGACAATATTAGTTTAAGGTCGTCATTTACGGCTTTGTAAATCACTTAAGTTTTCAATTCTAAGGTCCAAAAGGATGAATTTGAATTTGCTTTCATTTTCATCCTATTTCCCTTTCTTCTCTCAAACTTTCTCCTCTACCACTCAAGGAAGAAAGTTTCTGTCTAACTCTTTCTTTTTTTTCACTAACTTTCTCTTCTTGCTCTCAGGAAGAAGGTTTTTCTCTAAATCCCTCCGTTCTTCTCCATCGTTCTCTCTTTTGTTCCAGGAACTAATTTGTTTAGGCAACTAATAGTTTCATTAGTTTAAGTGGCCAAGTTTGTCTCAAACTAATCTTGCATAGCCTCTAAGAAAGAGAATTTATTTAGCAATTGTAGCTTAGCGATATTAGTTTAACTTCAGCAAGACATTTAATGTTTTCGAAATCACCTAAATGTTCAATTCTCAAGTCCAAAAGGATGAATGCGAATTCCCTTTAATTTTGATCCTATTTCCTTTTCTTTTCTCTAACTTTCACATCTAGCTTTCAAGAAGAAAGTCTCTCTCCATCTCTCTCTGTCCTTCTCTAACCTTTTCTCTTTTGTTCTAGGAACTGATTAGCTTACGCAGCTAATAGTTTGATTAGCTTAAGTGGCCAAGTTTAACTGAAACTAATCATGCTTAGTCGCCAAGAAAGAGATTTCACCGAGTAATTGTAGCTTAACGATATTAGTTTAACACAAGCACCTCATTTAAGGTTTTCTAAATCACCTTAGCGTGCAATTCTCAAGTACAAAAGGATGAATTAGAATTCCCTTTAATTTTCATCCTATTTCCTTTTCTTTTCTCTAACTTTCACTTCTGGCTCTGAAGAAGAAAGTTTCTCTTTAACTCTATCCGTCCTTCTAAATCATTCTCTCTTTTGCTCTAGGAACTAATCAAGCTTCGGTAACCAATAGCTTCATTAGGTTAAGTGGCCAAGTTTAACTCAAACTAATCTTGCTTAGCCCTCCAAGAAAGAGAATTTACAGTGTAATTGTGGCTTAACGATATTAGTCTAACTTAAGAACCTCATTAAATGTTTTCTAAATCACCTAAGTGTTCAATTCTCATGTGTCCAAAATGTTGAATTTGAATTCTCTTTAATTTTTATCCTATTTCTCTTTCTTTTCTCTAATTTTCCTTCCCCGTCCATCTCTCTTTTGTTCTAGGTGCTAATTAGCTTATACAACTAATTGTTTCGTTGGCTTACGTGGCCTAGTTTCACTCAAACTTATGTTTCTTAGCCTCCAAGAAAGAGAATTTACTGAGTAATTGTAGCTTAACGATATTAGTTTAAACCCCTCATTTAAGGTTTTGTAAATCACCTACAATTCTCAAGTACAGAGGGTTGAATTAGAATTCACTTTAATTTTCATCCTATTTCCCTTCCTTTTCTACAACTTTCACTTCTACCTCTCAAGAAAAAGTTTCTCTTTAACCTCTCCGTCGTTCTAAATCATTCTCTCTTTTGCTCTATGAACTAATTAGCTTGGGCAACTAACGGTTTCATCAGGTTAAGTGCCCAAGTTTAACTCGAACTAATCTGGCTTAGCCTCCAAGAAAGAGAATTTACGGAGTAATTATAGTTTAACGATATTAGTTTAACTTAAGCACCTCATTTAATGTTTTCTAAATCACCTAAGTGTTCAATTCTCATGTCCAAAATGTTCAAACTAGAATTTCCTTTAATTTTTATCCTATTTCCCATTATTTTCTCTAACTTTCTCTTCAAGTTCTCAAGAAGAAGGATATTCTCTAACTCTCTCCGCCCTTCTACATCATTCCCTCTTTCGCTCTAGGAACTAATTAGCTTAGGCAACTAATAGTTTCATTAGGCCAAGTTAACTCAAACTAATCTTGCTTAGCCTCCAGGAAAGACAATTTACGGAGTAATCGTGGCTTAACGATATTAGTTTAACTGAAGCACCTCATTTAATGTTTTCTAAATCACCAAAGTGTTCAATTCTCATGTCCAAAAAGTTGAATTTGAATTCCGTTTAATTTTTTATCCTATTTCCCTTTCTTTTCTCTAACTTTCTCTTCTCTAACATTCTCTTCTAGTTCTGAAGAAAGAAGATATTCTCTGACTCTCTCCGCCCTTCTAAATCATTCTCTCTTTTGCTCTAGGGACAAATTAGCTTAGGCAACTAATAGTTTCATTAGGTTAAGTGGCCAAGTTTAACTCAAACTAAACTCTCTCCGTCCTTTTCTCTTTTGTTCAAGGTGCTAATTGGCTTATGCAACTAATTGTTTCATTACCTTACGTGACCTAGTTTCCCTCAAACTAATATTGCTTGGCCTCCAAGAAAGAAAATTTACTAAGCAATTGTAGCATGACAATATTAGTTTAAGCTCGTCATTTACGGCTTTGTAAATCACCTAAGTTTTCAATTCTCAGGTCCAAAAGGATGAATTTGAATTCGCTTCCATTTTTATCCTATTTCCCTTTCTTCTCTCAAACTTTCTCCTCTACCACTCAAGGAAGAAAGTTTCTATCTAACTCTTTCTTTTTTTCACTAACTTTCTCTTCTTGCTCTCAGGAAGAAAGTTTTTCTCTAAATCCCTCCGTTCTTCTCCATCGTTCTCTCTTTTGTTCTAGGAACTAATTCGTTTAGGCAACTAGTAGTTTCATTAGTTTAAGTGGCCAAGTTTTCTCAAACTAATCTTGCATAGCCTCTAAGAAAGAGAATTTATTTAGCAATTGTAGCATAGCGATATTAGTCTCACTTAAGCAAGACATTTAATGTTTTCGAAATCACCTAAATGTTCAATTCTCAAGTCCAAAAGGGTGAATGCGAATTCCCTTTAATTTTGATCCTATTTACTTTTCTTTTCTCTAACTTTCACATCTAGCTTTCAAGAAGAAAGTCTCTCTCCATCTCTCTCTGTCCTTCTCCCACCTTCTCTCTTTTGTTCTAGGAACTGATTAGCTTAGGCAACTAATAGTTTCATTAGCTTAAGTGGCCAAGTTTAACTCAAACTAATTTTGCTTAGTCGCCGAGAAAGAGATTTTACTGAGTAATTGTAGCTTAACGGTATTAGTTTAACTTAAGCACCGCAATCAAGGTTTTCTAAATCACCTTAGCTTTCAATTCTCAAGTACAAAAGGTTGAATTACAATTCCCTTTAATTTTCATCATATTTCCCTTTCTTTTCTCTAGCTTTCACTTGTAGCTCTGAAGAAGAAAGTTTCTCTCTAACTCTCTCCATTCTACTAAATCATTCTCTCTTTTCCTCTTGGAACTAATTAGCTTGGGCAACTAATAGTTTCATTAGGTTAAGTGGCCAAGTTTAACTCAAGCTAATCTTGCTTAGCCTCCAAGAAAGAGAATCTACGGATTAATTGTGGCTTAACGTTATTCGTTTAACTTAAGCACCTCACTTAATGTTGTCTAAATCTCCTAAGTGTCCAATTCTCATGTCCAAAATGTTGAATTTGAATTCCATTTAATTTTTATCCTATTTCCCTTTCTTTTCTCAAGCTTTCTCTTTTTTTTTTTTTGGGTGAATAAGTCGTAAAATAAAACAAAAAACTCACACCACTACAAGGGGCCCTAGTTCACAAGGACAAAGATTCTCTCTAAACTCTCTCCGTCCTTCTCCGTCCATCTCTCTTTTGTTCTAGGTGCTAATTGGCTTATGCAACTAATTGTTTCATTAGCTTACGTGACCTAGTTTCACTCAAACTAATATTGCTTGGCCTCCAAGAAAGAAAATTTACTTAGCAATTGTAGCTTGACAATATTAGTTTAAGCCCGTCATTTACGGTTTTGTAAATCATGTAAGTTTTCAATTTTCAGGTCCAAAAGGATGACTTTGAATTCGCTTTCATTTTCATTCTATTTCCCTTTCTTCTCTCAAACTTTCTCATCTACCACTCAAGGAAGAAAGCTTCTGTCTAACGGTTACTTTTTTTTCACTAACTTTCTCTTCTTGCTCTCAGGAAGAAAGTTTTTCTCTAAGTCCCTCTGTTCTTCTCCATCGTTCTCTCTTTTGTTCTAGGAACTAATTTGTTTAGGCAACTAGTAGTTTCATTAGTTTAAATGGCCAAGTTTGTCTCAAACTAATCTTGCATAGCCTCTGAGAAAGAGAATTTATTTAGCAATTGCAGCTTAGCGATATTAGTTTAACTTAAGCAAGACATTTAATGTTTTCGAAATCACCTAAATGTTCAATTCTCAAGTCCAAAAGGATGAATGCGAATTCCCTTTAATTTTGATCCTATTTCCTTTCTTTTCTCTAACTTTCACATCTAGCTTTCAAGAAGAAAGTCTCTCTCCATCTCTCTCTGTCCTTCTCCAACCTTCTCTCTTTTGTTCTAGGAACTGATTAGCTTAGGCAGCTAATAGTTTCATTAGCTTAAGTGGCCAAGTTTAACTGAAACTAATCATGCTTAGTCGCCAAGAAAGAGATTTCACCGAGTAATTGTAGCTTAATGATATTAGTTTAACACAAGCACCTCATTTAAGGTTTTCTAAATCACCTTAGCGTGCAATTCTCAAGTACAAAAGGATGAATTAGAATTCCCTTTAATTTTCATCCTATTTCCTTTTCTCTAACTTTCACTTCTGGCTCTGAAGAAGAAAGTTTCTCTTTAACTCTATCCGTCCTTCTAAATCATTCTCTCTTTTGCTCTAGGAACTAATTAAGCTTGGGCAACCAATAGTTTCATTAGGTTAAGTGGCCAAGTTTAACTCAAACTAATCTTGCTTAGCCTCCAAGAAAGAGAATTTACAGTGTAATTGTGGCTTAACGATATTAGTCTAACTTAAGAACCTCATTAAATGTTTTCTAAATCACCTAAGTGTTCAATTCTCATGTGTCCAAAATGTTGAATTTGAATTCCTTTTAATTTTTATCCTATTTCTCTTTCTTTTCTCTAATTTTCCTTCCACATCCATCTCTCTTTTGTTCTAGGTACTAATTAGCATATACAACTAATTGTTTCGTTGGCTTACGTGGCCTAGTTTCACTCAAACTTATGTTTCTTAGCCTCCAAGAAAGAGAATTTACTGAGTAATTGTAGCTTAACGATATTAGTTTAAACCCCTCATTTTAGGCTTTGTAAATCACCTACAATTCTCAAGTACAGAGGGTTGAATTACAACTCACTTTAATTTTCATCTTCTTTCCCTGCCTTTTCTACAACTTTCACTTCTACCTCTCAAGAAGAAAGTTTCTCTTTAACTCTCCCCGTCGTTATAAATCATTCTCTCTTTCGCTCTATGAACTAATTAGCTTGGGCAACTAACGGTTTCATCAGGTTAAGTGCCCAAGTTTAACTCGAACTAATTTGGCTTAGCCTCCAAGAAAGAGAATTTACGGAGTAGTAATTATAGCTTAACGATATTAGTTTAACTTAAGCACCTCATTTAATGTTTTCTAAATCACCAAAGTGTTCAATTCTCATGTCCAAAACGTTCAAATTGGAATTTCCTTTAATTTTTATCCTATTTCCCTTTATTTTCTCTAACTTTCTCTTCAATTTCTCAAGAAGAAGGATATTCTCTAACTCTCTCCGCCCTTCTAAATCATTCCATCTTTCGCTCTAGGAACTAATTAGCTTAGGCAACTAATAGTTTCATTAGGCCAAGTTAACTCAAACTAATCTTGCTTAGCCTCCAGGAAAGACAATTTACGGAGTATTCGTGGCTTAACGATATTAGTTTAACTGAAGCAACTCATTTAATGTTTTCTAAATCACCCAAGTGTTCAATTCTCATGTCCAAAAAGTTGAATTTGAATTCCGTTTAATTTTTTTATCCTATTTCCCTTTCTTTTCTCTAACTGAGTAATTTAGCATAACGGTATTAGTCTACTTAAGCACCTCATTTAAGGTTTTCTAATCACCTTGGCGTTCAATCTCAAGTACAAAAGATTAATTCAATTCCATTTAATTGTCATCCCTATTTCCCTTTCTTTTCTCTAACTTTCACATCTAGCTTTCAGGAAGAGAGTTTCTCTCTAACTCTCTCTCTGTCCATCTCCATCCTTCTCTCTTTTGTTCTAGGAACTAATTAGCTTAGGCAACTAATAGTTTCATTAGCTTAAGTGGCCAAGTTTAACTCGAACTAATCTTGCTTAGTCGCCGAGAAAGAGATTTTACTGAGTAATTGTAGCTTAACGGTATTAGTTTAACTTAAGCACCGCAATCAAGGTTTTCTAAATCACCTTAGCGTTCAATTCTCAAGTACAAACGGCTGAATTATAATTCCCTTTAATTTTCATCCTATTTGCCTTTCTTTTCTCTAACTTTCACTTGTAGCTCTAAAGAAGAAAGTTTCTCTCTAACTCTCTCCGTTCTACTAAATCATTCTCTCTTTTGCTCTTGGAGCTAATTAGCCTGGGCAACTAATAGTTTCATTAGGTTAAGTGGCCAAGTTTAACTCAAGCTAATCTTGCTTAGCCTCCAAGAAAGAGATCTACGGATTAATTGTGGCTTAACGTTATTCGTTTAACTTAAGCACCTCACTTAATGTTGTCTAAATCTCCTAAGTGTCCAATTCTCATGTCCAAAATGTTGAATTTGAATTCCATTTAATTTTTATCCTATTTCCCTTTCTTTTCTCAAGCTTTCTCTTTTTTTTTTTGGGTGAATAAGTCATAAAATAAAACAAAAAACTCACACCACTACAAGGGGCCCTAGTTCACAAAGAGAAAGATTCTCTCTAACTCTCTCCATCCTTCTCCTCCTTGTCTCTTTTGTTCTTGGTGCTAATTGGCTTATGCAACTAATTGTTTCATTAGCTTACGTGACCTAGTTTCACTCAAACTAATATTGCTTGGTCTCCAAGAAAGAAAATTTACTTAGCAATTGTAGCTTGACAATATTTTTTTTTTTTTTTTTTTTGGGTGAATAAGACATGAAAAAAAAGAACAAATATTACACAGCTACAAGGGGCATACCCCAGGACCTAAGCAAAGCTATACAAAACAGCAGAAACAAAGCAAAAGACACGAGCAGCAACTAGACTAAAATGAAGAAAGACATAACAACAGAGAAGGAAAAACCCCAAAAAAATATGTTCATAGGCCGCATACATGCGAATGAGGCCCATGAACACATCCAACAGCCCCATATCTGTAACAAACCAAAACAACCCACAAACACGGTATAAAGTAGCAACAGCTAGAACCCACGCACATCCCGCATGGTTAGGCCAAAATGACTTACAAGCCATCAAAACACCAATAGTCCAACTACAACATTGTAAAATAGAAATTATAGAAAGACAAGTATCCACGGGTTTGTAAATCATCTAAGTTTTCAGTTCTCAGGCCCAAAATGATGAATTTGAATTCGCTTTCATTTTCATCCTATTTCCCTTCTTCTCTCAAACTTTCTCTTCTACCACTCAAGGAAGAAAGTTTCTGTCTATTTCTCTTTTTTTTCACTAACTTTCTCTTCTTGCTCTCAGGAAGAAAGTTTTTTCTAAATCTCTCGTTCTTCTCCATCGTTCTCTCTTTTGTTCTAGGAACTAATTTGTTTAGGCAACTAGTAGTTTCATTAGTTTAAATGGCCAAGTTTGTCTCAAACTAATCTTGCATAGCCTCTAAGAAAGAGAATTTATTTAGCAATTGTAGCTTAGCGATATTAGTTTAACTTAAGCAAGACATTTAATGTTTTCGAAATCACCTAAATGTTCAATTCTCAAGTCCAAAAGGATGAATGCGAATTCTCTTTAATTTTGATCCTATTTCCTTTTCTTTTCTCTAACTTTCACATCTAGTTTTCAAGAAGAAAGTCTCTCTCCATCTCTCTCTGTCCTTCTTCAACCTTCTCTCTTTTGTTCTAGGAACTGATTAGCTTAGGCAGCTGTAGACACCTCATTTAGACCGGCCTAAGACTTGGGCACTTTATTTTGACCACCCTCACCAGAAAAATCAAATTGAAATTTTAATCCCAAAACTCACCCATTTTGGTCAAATTAAAATATTTTTATTTGAATTTATAATTTTGTATAATTTTATATAATTTTGTGTGTTTGTACAAATTTTTAGGTGTGTTTATATAATTGGCATGTGATATTTTATCAAATAAAAAAATGATAAAAACAAAAAAAAATAGAAAAATAGAAAATGGAAAAAAAGGGGAAATATGATCAGAATGTTTGTGTGGTGGGTGGGATGATGAAATAAAAAAAAAATGAAGAAAAGAAATGGGGCGGTGGTAGAGAATATCTTTACAGAAAGAAAGAGAGAAAAGATTGGAATCATAATGGTTTTTGAGTGGAATTGTGTTAGAGAATATAATGATGAAAGATGAGAATGGTGTGGGTGGGACATTAAAAAAAAAAAAGAGGAAGGGATGAGTGGTGGGATAGATAGAGGTAATAGTGAAGAGTTCTGGGTTGGAGGCTCCGGGCAGGAGGCAGTTTCAAAAGGGGGGATGAGGCCACTCTCTCTCTCAGGGGCTTGGGGAGGAGGAGGAGATACTCACAGACAGAGCTTGAGACACACGGTTTAGAGAGAGAGAGGGAGGGAGAGAATCACACAGCCACACCACCCATCTCTCTCTCCCTCTCGGCAGACCACACACCCACACACTCAGCACACACGGCTACACATCACACTACCATCCATCCACCAAGCTTTATCTTTGCATACACCCACTGATACAGACACCACACATACAGCAAACACCCAACATAGCCATGCATCACACACCCATTTTTACACAGCAGAACACACACACGCTCATGCACACGGCACACACACATACATAGCTTCAACCCACCATTCAAGGCTGTTCTCTTCCACCTCTCTCTCTCTCTCATCATACACAAACCCAGCATATAGGGATACACACCCACACGGCTGCCAACACACATGCATGAGCATGGCAGCCGACCACACACTCTCAACACACGCAGACCCAACACCCATGAGACACATACACACACGGATACACAGCACAAAACACACATTGAGCTCCTTCCACACCATGGACACACACACGGGTAGCTCTCTCTCTCTCTCTCTCTCTAGCTGGGTCTCTCTCTCCACACATGCACACATGACACCCACGGTTTAGAGAGAGAGACCGGCCACCCATACACGATTAACATTCATCTCTCTCTATATCTGCTAGGAGATATACACAACACAAAGACACACGGACAAAGAGAGGAGAAGAACACACACATGGAAATGGATCATTCACACCTCTGTCACTCATGGGGGATCAAGAGATAACACATGCATACACATCAAGCACATCACACGCCATACACCCAGCAGCTCACTCACGGCATTCACACATACTCACACGACACCCACACCACCCATGCACACTGCTCTCTCTCTCTCGGTCCCTCTCTCTCTAAAATGAATACACACGGGTAGAGAGAGAGAGAGGAGAGGACAGCTACACCACAACTCCCATTTACACACAGCTCCATTCACACACAGATTCACACATGCATGATACACACACTGATGCACACACATGCATGATAGACACCACAACACCATTCACACAACATCACACCACACCACGGCAGCAACACTGCCATCCTCACCCACTGATGCACACACATGCATGATAGACACCACAACACCACTCACACAAACACACACACACACATGGACATGGAGACACCAAACCCATCTCTCTCTCTCTCTCTCTCTCTCTCTCTCTCTCTCTCTCTCTCTTGACAAGTACAACTCCGAGGTTCTGAAGAGGAGATAGTCACCCTTTCTCTCTCTACACTCTCAGGAAATTTGCACATCATCCAATAGTGATTTCCCTATAAGCCATGCTAGTCAGATTTCAAATCTGTTCCTTGGTTTGCCGCTTGAATCTAGAAAATGTGAATCATGCGATGTTGCAGAACCCGGGACATGCGAAAAGGAGTGACATGTGTCAGTGATGAAGTGGTTTGTTTTATTTTTATTTTGAGTGTTGCGAGATTATATTTTATTTTATTATTCTCTTCTCTCCCTCATTCGGGTCTGTAATAATTCAAGTATTGTAATAATTCCCCCACCCCGCTTCTTTCTATCCCATTCTTTAATCGCTTTCCCTAACTGTGTCTATGTATATATATCTGACATGCCATGTATATCCATGCTTTACATTCATGTCTCATGCATTAAGATTCGGCTACATTTACATGTGTGGATTTAATCAATTCTTCTATGATTCTATGCGCTACCTCATGTTATTGAGATGATTTACATGTCATATCTTAGAAGCCGAATCTTTAGCTACATCTCATGAGTGAATTGCATTAGGATTCTGTATATAAGATCATGCATATTTTACTAACTTTGTTTTGTAGCTGTTCGAGGGACGTCGGTAAATCTGTGAGTTTTTATGCTTTAGCATCTCATTTGTGTGCGATTTTCTTATTATGTTTAGCATCCTACCATGAGGCTAATTGATTAAATGATAAACTGTTTGAATGCCTATGGATGAAGGCTTGTTGCCTGAATTGGTATGATTCAGCGACTGTACGTTTTAAGCCCACTTTGTAGTGGCAAATTCACAAACTTTAAGCCCACTTTGTCAAGTGGCAAATTCAAACCCTTTTCGACAAACAAACATGAAATTGAATTGTTCCAATTTGAGCAAACTAGTCTATACTTGTATGCTTCACATAGTAAATTTTAGGATTTATTAAATAATCAGAACATGAACATATAAAGAAAATAAAAGTCATATCATGGTTTAGTAGAGGCCGATCTTTTGATCGGGTGAGCGGGGGTGCTCATTATTAACCTTCCCCTCTCATACCTAAGGTTCCGAGCCAAGCATCCTTGGTTACGACGAACAGTGGCCTTGGCACTGAGTCATGGGTTTCCTAATTTCCCAAAATATTAGGTGGCGACTCTGAGATCTGATGACGCAGTCCATTTTTGACAAAATTGCAATAAAATGGATTTTCAATAAAAGTTGCCAAATCTGGACTCTCATCTATGTTTCACATTGCACTCGTGAGACTTGAGATCAAAGAGATCTCGGGAGTCCGAACTGTTTAACGCGCGTGGGTACCCCCCGGGCATGTTACAGCAGCTAATAGTTTCATTAGCTTAAGTGGCCAAGTTTAACTGAAACTAATCATGCTTAGTCGCCAAGAAAGAGATTTCACCGAGTAATTGTAGCTTAACGATATTAGATTAACACAAGCACCTCATTTAAGGTTTTCTAAATCACCTTAGCGTTCAATTCTCAAGTACAAAAGGATGAATTAGAATTCCCTTTAATTTTCATCCTATTTCCTTTTCTTTTCTCTAACTTTCACTTCTGGCTCTGAAGAAGAAAGTTTCTCTTTAACTCTATCCATCCTTCTAAATCTTTTTTTTTTGGGTGAATAAGAAATAAAATAAAACAGAAAGATTTACAAGATTACAAGGGGCATACCCCAGGCCCTACCAAAAAACAACACTACAAACCTCGACACATTACACCGAAGCCCAGCACCAAAACAAAACAAAAAACAAACTATTCAGCACCAAGCGGGACTACATTGGAATCTCGGATCGGCAAAGGGAGATGGCTGCTTAGCCGATTTGTACAAAGGCCATGTCTTGTAATAGATAGGGGCTTTGTATAAACCAAAATACTAGCAGCCCACACCGACCCATCCAAGCCAAGATTGCCCAACAACAATAGGTCCTTCCTACGCTTACAGTGGAAATAGGCACTTATGACACTAATGTTCACATGAGGCAAACAAAAGAGAGCCATAATGGAGAACAAAAAGTAGGTCCTGCATATAACCTATGGTGGAACACTTATCGAACCACATAACAAACCATCCTTCTAAATCATTCTCTCTTTTGCTCTAGGAACTAATTAAGCTTGGGCAACCAATAGTCTCATTAGGTTAAGTGGCCAAGTTTAACTCAGTTTCTCTTTAACTCTGTTTTATTTAATTTTAATTATACATATATGGTCATCATAAAAATATATGTCAACCGTTCCTACAGAAGAAGTTGCACCTACAGTAACCAATACAGTGGCCAATACAGTAGCTTCTACATCACAACCCAGAGAACTGGTTGCTTATCAAGATGTCAAGGAGGCACTTGATAAGTGGACAATACTAAAGGTCAAACCAGATACTATCTATAAGATAGGTATGCTAGACTTTTCCAGCAGAAGAATCATCAAAACCTTTGAGCATGCAGCCTCAGTCCAGAATAATGATGAACTTATGTATCTAATACATGTCTAGGATCTTTATCCTTTCCAGCAGAAATATAAGTATGTCCATATCGGACTTGTCCAGGTTGTTTTTAAGCCATTGACTCTTTTAGGTCAAAATACCAGTATTGTTCTTTCATGCTGGGATTCTGTTTGTTGAAAATTGTAACCCTTGGACTATAGGATCCATAGGATATATGTGGTCAGGATTGCTTGCTGGTCTAGAGGGCATCCCTTGTATGATGGATTCTAGAGGCTCAGCTGTAGAATGTCTAGATGATTCAGGAAAGTCTACTCTATAGGCTTCTCTAATGGAAGGAGTAGATCTAACACTGGTGGTTGACATACTTCGGGATAATTGTCTTTGTGGTCTTTGGAAACGAAGGTAGACATTACCTCCTTCAGTTTGGATAACATCATCTAAATTTTGCTGGACAATAGGACGAGGTGGAACAGCATTAGTGATTTGCCATCTTTCTGGAAAAGTTATTTTCTGCCATTCAATCATTTTTGGCATAGCAACTTGGCTACTGTATAAATTTGTATCGATAAGCACTGTGTGACCGTGATCACTCTGCTTTCTGATGTAAGGATTTAAAGTTGATAAAACCTTTAAATAAATTCTGGAAATTATCGTGAAAGGTGGTGATCCTGGAAGATACTCATAACCATGAGACAATACTCTTAGTTCCAAAACCTTAGAAAGATTTTGATCTGAAAGGGCTACACTCAAATTTGGGTATATATCAAAGTATACTGGACCATGAGCTAGGTTGGTTTCTACGGCTCCCATTAGCGAAGCTCTCCAATTGGTACATCTACCATCTCGTAGTGTACATCGAATACTGGTATTTTGACCTAAAAGAGTCAATGGCTTAAAAGCAACCTGGACAAGTCCGATATGGACATACTTATATTTCTGCTGGAAAGGATAAAGATCCTGGACATGTATTAGATACATAAGTTCATCTTTATTCTGGACTGAGGCTGTATGCTCAAAGGTTTTGATGATTCTTCTGCTGGAAAAGTCTAGCATACCTATCTTATAGATAGTATCTGGTTTGACCTTCGGTATTGTCCACTTATCAAGTGCCTCCTTGACATCTTGATAAGCAACTAGTTCTCTGGCTTCTGATGTAGAAGCTACTGTATTGGCCACTGTATTGGCTACTGTAGATGCAACTTTTTCTGTAGGAACGGTTGACATATATTTTTATGATGACAATATATGTATAATTAAAATTAAATCAAATACGTATCTGAGTGTTCGAAGCCTAATGCATGAGAAATGGTAAATAAACACCACAATTACATATATGCTTGCTGAGTAAATTCTTTGTAAATTTTTAGTAAATTACTCACTAAATTCTTAGTAAATACCCAGTAAATTCTCACTAAATTACTCAAAAAAAATTACTCAGTAAATTCCCAGTAAATTCTCAGTATGAGTAAATTACTCAGTAAATTCCAAGTAAATTCTCAGTAAATTACTGAATAAATTTCTCAGTAAATTATTAGTAAATTACTCAGTAAATTCTCACTAAATTCCCAGTAAATTACTCGGTAAATTCCCATTAAATTTTCAGTAAATTACTATGTAAGTTACTTAGTAAATTCCCAGTAAATTCTCAGTAAATTACTCAGTGAAATACCAGTAAATTTACAGTAGATTAATCAGTAAATTTCCATTAAATTATTAGTAAATTACTCAGTAAATTCCCAGTTAATTTTCAGTAAATTACACACTAAATTCTAAGTAAATTCCCAGTAAATTCTCATTAAATTACTCGATAAATTGCTTAGTAAATTACCGATAAATTCTATATAAATTATTAAGTAAATTCCCAACAAATTTTCAATAAATTATCAATAAATTACTCTGTAAATTCCCCGCAAATTCTCTATAAATTACTTAATAAATTGCAAGTAAATTCTCAGTAAATTACACAGCAAATTCCAAGTAAATTAGTCAGTAAATTCACAGAAAATTCTCAGTAAATTACTAAGTAAATTCTCACTAAATCAATTAGTAAATTACTCAGAATTTCTCAGTAAGCTACTCGGTAAATTCTCAATAAATTACCAAGTAAATTGCCAGTAAATTCTTACAAAATTACTCAGAAAATTACTCTCTAATTTCGAAGTAAATTACTTATTAAATTGCCCGTAAATTCTCTGTAAATTACTCATTAAATTCCCAATAAAATCTCAGTAAATTATTCTGCAAATTCCCAGTAAATTACTTAGTAAATTCTTAGTAATTTCCCTGTAAATTCTAAATAAATTATGAGTAAATTCTCTGTAAATTATTAGTAAATTACTTAGTAAATTCCAAGTAAATTGTCAGTAAATTACTCAATAAATTCTTAGCAAATTCCAGGTAAATTACTTAGTAAAATCCTACTAAATTCTTAGTAAATTCTTCCTAAATTACACACTAAATTCCCAGTGAATTCTCAGAAAATTACTCAGTAAATTCTCAGTAAATTACTCATAAAATTCTCAGTAAATTACGGAATAAATTTTCAGTAAATTCTCATTAAATTCAGAGTAAATTACTCAGTATATTCCCAGCAAATTCCAAGTAAATTACTCAACAAATTCTCAGTAAATTCACAGTAAATGCTTTGTAAATTCCCAGTAAATTCTCAATAAATTCTAACTAAATTACTTAGTAAATTCCAAGTAAATTCTCAGTAAATTATTCAGCAAATTCCTAGTAAATTCTCAGTACATTCCCAGTAAATTACTCAGTAAATTCCAGTAAATTACTCTGTAAATTCTCAGTAAATTACTCAGTCAATTGCCAGCAAATTCGAAGGAAATTCTAAGTAAATTACACGGTAAATTTTCAGTAAATTCCCAAAAAATTACTCAGTAAATTCACAGTAAATTCTCAACAAATTCTAAGTAAATTACTCATTAAATTCCCAATAAATTACTTAGTAAATTACTCAATAAATTCTGAGTAATAAACTCAGCAAATTACTCAGTACATTTCCATTAAATTCCCAGTAAATTAGTTAGTAAATTTCCAATAAATTCTTAGTAAGTTACTCAGTAAATTCTTAGTAAATTCCCAGTAAATTCTCAATAAATTACTTAATAAATTCCCAGTAAATTCCAAGTAAATTTTTAGTAAATTACTCAGAAAATACCCAGTGTATTCCTATTAAATTTTAACAAAATTTCTCAATATATTCTGAGTAATAAACTCAGTAAATTACTAAGTAAATTTCCATTAAATTCCCGGTAAATTATCCAGTAAATTAGTTAGTAAATTCCCAATAAATTCTAAGTAAATTACTCAGTTAATTCTCAGTAAATTACTCAGTTAATTCTCAGTAAATTTTCAGTAAATTCCAAGTAAATTATTAGTAAATTACTCAATAAATTCCTTGTAAATTCTTAGTAAATTCCCAGTAAATTCCTCAATAAATTCCCTATAAATTCTCAGTAAATTCTTAGTAAATTTTTCATGACCCGAACCCGCCCCCGTGGGTTAAGGACATAACCGGCCAGGAATCATGAGATTACCTACGGCCTCAAACCAAACCAAACGTAATTTAACAGAGTTAATGGGGGCCAAACGGAAGCAATTTAAAACTTTGTCCATAGAGCTGTGCTTACATGGCACATCATAACAAACCATACATATGTATATTAATAACTCACAACAAAATATGTACTACATAAGGTTCTGTACATACAGGATCATATAAGTCTAAGTCAACTCATCACAACTATATACAACAGATGCAAAGTCTTCGCCAACATGACAGAAAATAAATACATAACAAAAGGGCGAAGATGGGTCTCGTGTGTGAGACACAAGGGCTGACTCTCCCAAAACCTTTGTTGTTCCACATAGACTTCACTGGGGCTGGGTTTGGACTTCTCTGGGCTCACCTACAAACACATGAATGAGCGTGAGCGATAGCCTAGTGAATAATATCAAATACAGAAGTTATGCAAACGATATGTAGAATAACATGCTTCAAATGGCCTTGGGCCCAATTCATATTTCTATTTAACATGTATACACAATTTAGGTCAAGTGATTGCGGTTCCGAACAAACTGGCCTTTGGCCCATTTAAACTTTCATTGGTCTCAAAACGGCCTTTGGCCCATTCAGATGACAAACTGGCCTTTGGCCCATTCAAACTTTCATTTGTGTCAAAACGGCCTTTGGCCCATTCAGATGACAAAATGGCCTTTGGCCCATTCATTCGTTCATGTCGAAACGGCCTCTGGCCCATTCATTCATGCCAAAACGGCCTTCGGCCCATCCATTGATGTCAAAACGGCCTCCGGCCCATTCATTAATGTCAAAACGGCCTCCGGCCCATTCATTTAGTATGGCAAATATTGTCCACCAATCGAATCAATGAACTTATAAAACTTACATAGAAGTAAGCAATTGGACAACAACATATTTCAAATGTCTCTGTTAAGATATTACTCACAGTGATCGGTTGGTTGGTTTGCCCTGAAGCTCGACCCTACACATTCCATGAACACAAAAGGGTCACAAACAATTCAATCCGTTCTAAATTCACATTTTCCTCTTTAGGCTTCATTCTTATCTCTTTAACTCAATTACAATGCTCAATGCATGCCTAAGAGTACTTGAAAGTGAAAGAGAACAGAAAATGAAACACAGAATGTCTTTTCAAAATTTCAGAAAACAGGGTCCCCGCTCGAGCGTACCCTTGAGGCCTGCAAAAGTACTGGATGCATCAAATTTACGCTCGAGCTTGAAGTCTAGCGCTCAAGCAGAAGGCCTCACTACATGGCTCCCCGCTCGAGCGTGAAATTACCCCGCTCGAGCGGACACCATGTCTGCAAAAAGTGCTGGATGCATCAAAATTATGCTCGAGTGCGAAGTTTGGCGCTCGAGCTGAAGGTATGTCTACATAGTTCCCCGCTCGAGCGTAAACTTACCCGCTCGAGCGGACATCCAAGTCTGCAAAAAATACTAGGAGCACGAAATTCACGCTCGAGCGGCGGTTTCCCCGCTCGAGCGGACATTAAATTTTCTGGGTTTTTCAGAACATGTTCTTGAGCTTCAATTTGATGTTCAAGGTTCCAAATGCATGATTTTGGCTCAAACTTCACATATACATATTCTAACATGGTATAACCACCAAATTACAACACAATAAAGCTCAATTTCACAATTTAATCACATGCATGTCTCAAATTAACTCAAACTCATCACCAACACACTAGATTCAAACATGCAAGACTCAAACTCCCATGATTTGCACTTACATGTGAAATATACACAATATCTTCAACTTAATTGGTGAGGAGATGATCAAATACATGGTCATTAATCAAACTCAACATAGGTCACATACTTTATGCTCAAACATGGAAATTTATGGCAATTTCTTACATGCATGTGTTCTAAGACTTTAAATTCAACAAATACAACTCAATTTCCTTATAATCAAACTAATTCATGTTCTTGACCATTAATCAAACTTGAATTCACAATTCACAACATTAAACTCATGAATTCACTTACCTAGAGGCTCAATCTTCCAAACTACAGTAAATTCTTGAGTTTAATCTTCAAATCCCCCAAACCTTGAGCCAAGATTACACAATTCTCTCCCTCTCTTTCTCTATAGCCGGCCCTCTCTCTTCTTTGAGTTCAAAATCAGCCAAAATGAAGCTAAAGAGAGAATTGAGGGTGTAGTGCCTTATTACAACAAATCCCACTAACTCCAATTTAATAATAATAAATAATTGGGCACTAGTTCATCAATTAAATCAATTAATTCTGATCTGAATCAATTTCTAATTAAATTTCATCGTAGGCTCTAAAAATTACGCTAATCACAATGGCGCAATCAATTTCAGTTTTTGTGGCCGATAAGGCCTTCAATTTAATTTCCAAAGCAGACAATCAAACAGATATTCCTACGGTGAACAGATAGAAATTCAAAACCACATATTTTCACATAATGACTCACAAAATCATATTAAATACATAATCATGCTCATATTAAGGATCAATTAACATATTACAGAACAGGGATATCACAAAATTACTCTGTGAATTCCAAGTAAATTCTTCGAAAATTACTCAATAAATTCTCAGTAAATTACTCTGTAAATTCTCAGTAAATTACTTAGTAAATTCCCAGTACATTCCCAGTAAATTACTAAGTATATTCTCAGTAAATTTCCAGTAAATTCTCACCAAATTTCCAGTAAATTCTAAATAAATTACTCAGTTAATTCTCTGTAAATTTTCTCTAAATTACTCAGCAAATTCTCACTAAATTCTCATTAAATTACTCAGTAAATTCCTTGTAAATTCTAAGTAAATTACTAAGTAAATTACTAATTAAATTTCTAGTAAATTCTAAGTGATTTCCAAGTAAATTCTCAGAAAATTCTAAGTAAATTACTTAGTAAATTCTTAATAAATTCTTAGTAAATTCCCAGTAAATTCTCAGTAAATTACTCTGTAAATTACTTAGTAAATTCTAAGTAAATTACTCCATGAAAACTAGTAAATTCTCAGTAAACTACAAAGAAAATTTCCAGTAAATTCTTTGTAAATTTTTAGTAAATTACTCACTAAATTCTTAGTAAATACCTAGTAAATTCTCACTAAATTACTCAAAAAAATTACTCAGTAAATTCCCAATAAATTCTCAGTATAAGTAAATTACTCAGTAAATTCTAAGTAAATTCTCAGTAAATTACTGAATAAATTTCTCAGTAAATTATTAGTAAATTACTCAGTAAATTCCCACTAAATTCCCAGTAAATTACTCGGTAAATTCCCATTAAATTTTCAGTAAATTACTATGTAAGTTACTCAATAAATTCCCAGTAAATTCTCAATAAATTACTCAGTGAAATACCAGTAAATTTTTTTTTTTTTTTGGGTGGGTAAGTCATAAATTAAAGACAAAAAACTTACACATTTACAAGGGGCATACCCCAGGTAATACAAATAAAACCTCACGCCCCCCAAAAGTGGGGGGGACTAAAATACAAAGAATCTCACGTTGCCCCCCAAAGAAGGAGGGAAACAATTACAGATAAAATAAATACCAAAAGAAAACTACTTAACACAACCCAAAACAGCAGGGTACTTCAAACAAAAAGCAAAATTGCCCATATATTTTCCAAATAACCCCTACCATCCAATAATAGATGGAAATTTGAAAAAATATATGGGCAAATACAAAGAAAACCAATCCTCGTGCAAAACCACGTTACAAATCCGTGACCCAAAACCCAAATCAGATGGGCTTTAAAAATTTCAAACCAAGTGTAGTGGCGGGCCCCAAAAATAACCCATGGCCTAAAACACAATCACCAGCCCAAAGACAAAGCAAAACGTGGCCCCCAATCATCACCAAAAGATGTTGAAATAATAAAATGGCTGGCCCCACATGGAACTCCACTAACAAAAAGTATATATAAAATTTTTTATATACCAAAAAATCTCAAAAACCATGTGCTGGTTTTGATCAAAACCGTGGGCCCAATTACCACCCACGTGAATCCACTACCCCATGTACCAACATCAATCAGCTCAACTTCCAATCAACAAATCTGTTCGGCGGGAATTTGAAGATAGAAGATTGAAACAAATACACAACCAAAACATGACGCGCCAAAATGAAACCGCGCGTGGCTACACATCATCGTCTCCAATGACGGCTCAACCCAGATCACTGCCATCACGAACAAAAAACATGCACCGACCATAGCGCCACCGATGGCCAAAGCCCACTAACCCAGATGCCACAAAAAAACGGCGTATACCGAGGTCAAACCCAGACCATCACAGGTTGACCAGCGAGCAACAGTGATGCCAAACCCACAAATGGCTCACAAAAACAGTGGCCAACATCGTCTTTCATTAGCTGTAAATCAGCTCCATGCCTGAGCACTACCATCTATACTGAGAATGGAAGAAAATTACCGCTTCAGCATTCCCATGAGACAGGCCATAGCGACGCACAAAACACTCCCACCATCGATAAAACACACTGACAGCCAGAAAACCACCAGCGACACCAATATACCCAAACTTCAAAACAAAGCAGCTATGGCACCGCAGCAAGCTTGCCATGACAGAAGCGATCTTCGAAGCACGGACATGGAAGACCCAACACCACCGGCGACCCAAACCGCAGATGACAAGCAGGGAACCAAATGGACCTCAGCCTTGCTGAACTGTGAGTCATCCACCGAGCCGAACCATTGACGACCACACTGGTGGTTACCCAACCCAGAACATGATGCAACGGCAAATACCAGTAAATTTACAGTAGATTAATCAGTAAATTTCCATTAAATTATTAGTAAATTACTCAGTAAATTCCCAGTTAATTTTCAGTAAATTACACACTAAATTCTAAGTAAATTCCCAGTAAATTCTCATTAAATTACTCGATAAATTGCTTAGTTATAGCGATCCCGGTCTTTCTCCATTTGGTTGTTGTATTCGGACTTAGGTTCGTGGTGCTTGTTGTTGTATATATCTTGTTTCCGTCCTTCAATACTTTGTATTTGAGTTATAGGATGTTTTGGGCAGGTTTGTTACAGGTTTGGTGTGCTTGGGAGCAAATGGTTGCTGCCCAGAATTTTGGTCCTTCGCTCGAGCGAGCACTTTGTCGCTCGAGCGAGCTCTGTGTTTTGGCTTCTTCGCTCGAGCCAGGGTTCCTTCGCTCGAGCATGCGACTGCGTCTGGGTTTGGACTTGAGAGTTGCATTTCTTGGCTCGAGCGAGCTTTCCTTCGCTCGAGCGAGCATTTTGTCGCTCAAGCATGCTTCTGGTTGCAGACCTGAAGGTTTGGATTGTTGGCTCGAGCGAGAGTTCTTTGTGTCTGGTCGCTCGAGCGAGCCTGTGTTATATCAGCAGACAGCAGCGGGTAAACACTTTACTTTTTCATCTCTTTTGATTTCAAAACCCTAGATTCGAGCTCTCTCTCTCTACACACCTTCTCTCTAGGGTTTCATCTCCTTTTAGTGTGTTTTACCCTAAGTCCTTTGTAAGAAAGATAGAGGGTGTTGAGGGCTTCATTTTAATCTGAAAAATCTTGGATTTGGAGCACTTTGGATTTTGGTCATCTTCTCCTTTGGGCTTCTAATTTCGAGGTAGGGATACCCTACTCCATTCTATGGGTTTTGTCTTTAATTTTGGTCATTTTGAATAGTTGGTGATGTTGGGTGATTTTGGGAAAGTTAGGGTTTGTTATGTAATTAACAAAAGAGGGGTTTTCAAATATTAAAACCTATGTGAATGTGAGTTGTTGAAAAATGGAATTTATTGTTGTCTAATTGGTGAAATCAAACCTTAGGGTTGATATTGAGGATTGGGGGAAAATGCCCTAATTATTGAAATAAATTAATTAGTATAATTAATTTGGGAAATTATGGAATTGAGTTGAAATTCTTGAAATTGAGAAATTATGGGATTAAATGCTGTAGTTGGATTAATTTATCACTCACTATAAAAATGTTGATATTATATCTGTTTACGCATTTATATTCTGTTTAGAAATATCTGCTTTGGGCTATCGGTGGAGGATAGTCTTGATTGTTGTAGACACTGCATGTTGATTAGGGAAAACCGAAACTAATCACATTGAATATGTCATTGAATATGACAGTTGGAATAATACATCAAATATGTGTATTGATTGATCCTTGTATATGATAATTGCTTATATACTTGGAATATGTGTATTGTATGGGAGGAGATAGGGGATGTACTCCATGGTTTGAGGGAAGATAGGGGATGGATTCTCAAACCTGTTTGGGAGAAGATAGGGGATGGACTCCATTGATACAGCAAATACGTGTATCAGATTGAAGTGTTAATACAGCAAATATGTGTATTAAATGAAAGTGTTAATACAGCAAACATGTGTATTTATTGAGGCATGGAAGTGTTTTAATTGTGAGTTGTAAACTCATTTGAATGTTGAATCAAGGAAGTGTTTTAATGTGAGATATAGTCTCATTGAAATGATTTGATAAGTAAAAGAAAATGGATTGTAACATGGACATGATTGTCATGGAACTGTATTGTGATATAAAATGGTTTACAAGTGTTAACCATCTATCAAATGCCATTATTTTATTCATTGTTCATATTTGGTTTAATATATTTCTACTGGGCTGTGGCTCACCCTATATGGGACATCATTTTCAGGTACAGATGGTATGCCACCTCCAAGGACGTAGCTTGGGAGGCTAGAGGCTGACAGACTTTTTGTGTTATCTTTTGTGTATTACATGTAAATCAAGCCAAGGGCATACTTTGTAATTGAGTTAGTAATCTCTTTTGTGATCAAGTGTTGGCTTGGAAAGTTGTAAGCCCATAGAGCATTTACTTTTGTTGTCAACATGTAATACTTTTATACTTAACTACTTTGATAAATGGAAAGATGTTTATTTCTTTTATATCTATGCATGTCAAGATTGTTGGGTTTTATGTGTTTTTTTGAGGGCGTTACATTAGTAAATTCCTAGTAAATTCTATATAAATTACTAAGTAAATTCCCAACAAATTTTCAATAAATTACTCTGTAAATTCCCCGCAAATTCTCTACAAATTACTCAATAAATTGTAAGTAAATTCTCAGTAAATTACACAGCAAATTCTTAGTAAATTAGTAAGTAAATTCCCCAAAAATTCTCACTAAATTAATTAGTAAATTACTCAAAAATTCTCAGTAAACTACTCAGTAAATTCCCAGTAAATTCTCAGCAAATTACCTAGTAAATTGCCAGTAAATTCTTACAAAATTACTCAAAAAATTACTCTCTAATTTCGAAGTAAATTTTCAGTAAATCACTTATTAAATTGCCAGTAAATTCTCTGTAAATTACTCATTAAATTCTCAATAAAATCTCAGTAAATTATTCTGCAAATTCCTAGTAAATTACTTAGTAAATTCTTAGTAATTTCCCTGTAAATTCTAAATAAATTATGAGTAAATTCTCTGTAAATTATTAGTCAATTACTTAGTAAATTTCAATAAATTGTCAATAAATTACTCATTAAATTCCCAGTAAATTACTCAATAAATTTGTAGCAAATTCCCGGTAAATTACTTAGTAAAATCCTACTAAATTCTTAGTAAATTCTTCCTAAATTACACACTAAATTCCCAGTGAATTCTCAGAAAATTACTCAGTAAATTACTCAGAAAATTCTCAGTAAATTACAGAATAAATTTTCAGTAAATTACTCATTAAATTCAAAGTAAATTACTCAGTTCATTCCGAGCAAATTCCAAGTAAATTACTCAACAAATTCTCAGTAAATTACTCTGTAAATTCACAGTAAATTCTCTGTAAATTCTCAATAAATTCTAACTAAATTACTTAGTAAATTCCAAGTAAATTCTCAGTAAATTATTCAACAAATTCCTAGTAAATTCTCAGTACATTCCCAGTAAATTACTCTGTAAATTCTCAATAAATTACTCAGTCAATTGCCAGCAAATTCGCAGTAAATTCCAAGGAAATTCTCATTAAATTACACGGTAAATTTTTAGTAAATTCCCAGTAAATTCTCAAAAAATTACTCAGTAAATTCTTAGTAAATTACTCAATAAATTCCCTGTAAATTCTCAGTAAATTCTTAGTAAATTACTCCGTGAATTTCCAGTAAATTCTCCGAAAATTACTCAATAAATTCTCAGTCAATTATTCTGTAAATTCTTAGTAAATTACCTAGTAAATTCCCAGTACATTCCCAGTAAATTACTAAGTATATTCTCAATAAATTACTCAGTAAATTTCTAGTAAATTCTCACCAAATTCCCAGTAAATTATTCAGTAAATTCCTAGTAAATTCTAAATAAATTACTCAGTTATTTCTCTGTAAATTTTCTCTAAATTACTCAGCAAATTCTCACTAAATTCTCATTAAATTACTCTGTATATTCCCTGTAAATTACTAAGTAAATTACTAAGTAAATTTCTAGTAAATTTGTCACGACCCTATTCCGCTCCTAGTAGAATGGTACCGTGATGGCTAGTAATCCGAGATTACTGAAGGCCAACTTACAAAGATTCACGCGCAATCAGAGTATACATATGAGGCTTACATGTGCAGAAGCAATAAATTTAAATCTAAATAGTCCATAAGAGTTGTGCATAGATCAAATGAAATGTCATACATAACGTGGTTTACAACTTGAATACAAATAAAATAAATACATAGTACATCTTGATCAAAAGGCTTCTCAAGCCGACATATACAAAAGAAATACAACAACCGAGCCAAGAAGCATAATCTTCAAAATGCTAGCAAAAGTATGAATCCAAAACAAGTTGCAAATAATCAACTAGGCGTCGCCGCCTTCTTGCTCGTCACCTACGTATATGTATAAGGAGAGGGTAAGCTTGGATACTCAGTGAATGAAATTAGAAATAAAGGTTTGCATGATTGACATTCAAGATCTTTGTCAAACAATACATAGCATAACTTGTACAAAATCAAAGGATGAACCAAGTTCATCTGTCAAATCTTTCAAAGCTTCAAGGGATGCTTACTAGCATCTACATAATACAAGGGATGACATTCCGGACAAACCCACGCGGTCAATCGTCTGTGGCAAGGCAAAGGAGATCTCAAACAAGGGTACTAGTTGCATTATAGTCCCCTAGCACTAAGGACTTTCCAAGAATGTCATCAAAACAAATATAATACTTGTTACAAACTAGGAATAATCATTCATGCTTGATCAAATACTTTTTCAAAACGAAGCAAAGCTTTATGAAAACTTTATAACATAACTTTATTAAAATACCACTCACATGGCTCTTCGGGTGTGGGGATTACAAGCAAGGTTCCAAGGCCTACAAGTATATAAATAATCCCATTGAATGCATTTCCAAAAGACAGGGAAAGGATGCTCAAAGATGGATATGAAATGTATTCCTAAAACAAGCTTTGTATGAGTGTAAATGATCTCGGCATTTCTCTCAAAGCTAAGTCAAAACAAAGCAGTCATGTGCTGGGAGTCAAACACTATTTTTCATCTCGAAAAACATGCTGGGTACCCACCAGGTCTTGGCCGAGGTCCCACACCTCTTGGCTAAGGTATGGTCCCGACGACCACATTCAGGGAAAATGAAGTCTGGGAAAATCTGGGTTTCCTTTGAAGAACATGAAGAATATGAACATGGAGAACATGAATGCTAAAATCATAGCTTCTTTATTCAAAATTTGAGATTTCATGAGATGAGTTCGAAAACATGGACTTGGGTACCCATACTTGAAGATCTTATAAAAACAAACACAAAAACAAGGATTTTGATACAAACTTTCGGATCAAAACATGGTTTTATTTCAAGAACACAAGAACATCACTTTCTCTTTCTAAAACAAGCTTTAAATCAATGCATGGCTCATGAATCATGCTAGATCATGCAATGTGATCGGATCAACATAAAGAATAACAAGAGTAGATCAAGAATCTAACCTCAAAACACGGATCTAACGATTCAAGGTGTGAAGATCAAGTTTGGAAATCTATTCTCACTCTAAGAACTCTTCTTCCTCTCTTCCTAGAGCTTCTCTCTCTACAAGGCTAGGATATGACAAAGTGATATGGGTTTCTTAGCTAGCACCTGACTTAAACCTCTGCTGGGACACGTGGCGCTACCGGACTGGGTTTCCTCAAAAAGATGACAGAATGATAAGACAAGTGTAAGGCAAAGTGTATCTAATAAGTAAGGTGACATGGGCACTTCGGCAGGTAAGGACCTCGGATTAGGACATAGGCTTCGGCAAGTAAGGTCTCAATGATCTCGGCTAGGAAGTATAACACTTGGTCTAGCTGTGCCACACCTCGGCCTAGATGTGCCACACCTTGGTCTAGGTCATACCAGTCTAGGAACAAGATCACTAGGTGCAAGGATCTAGAATGCCCATACGATAACATCTCGGCCTAGATAATACACATCTCGGCCTAGGTGATGCACACCTCGGCCTAGATGATGACATCTCGGCCAATATGCCAGGGCAAAGGTGGAGGTCAACCAAGGTGGTTCCAAGATGGTCCTAGGTGAAAAAGGTTCAAAGGCGTGACCTAGGCTTTAGATGACCTCGGCTACACACACCAAGCAAGGGACAAAACATACAAACAATACTCAAGCCAAATCGCATAAGTACAAAACAAGACGGAAACCTTACTTTAGGCAAAACAAGTCAGAACCTACAAATGCAAGCTTAACAAAACAAAACAAAACAAAAACATGCAGATGCACATGAACATGACTAAAATGAGGATGAGGGTCACTACAGTTGCTTCTTTTGGGAAGTGGATTAAAAGTGACTTATTAACTTTTAACCCATTTTGAATTATATCATCTCTCACATTTTTTATATATTTTTTCAAAAAAAAAAAGAAGCTAAAAAAAGTCAAAAAATCAACTTTTAATCATCTTTTCAAAACACCCTTTATTTGCATGCCAAAGGATTTAGGTTAGGCTCAAATTCTAACATAGAGAATTTGATTGGTCGGGTTATTCAGATTGTAAGAATTTTCCCAAATCTTGTCTAAATAAATAAACATGTATCAAATTTGAAAATTGATTGTCCATTTTTTTTTTTTAACACAAATATGTTGAAATTATGTAAGAGCATCTCCATCAAACTAATTATTTTTATTTTTTAGTTAAAATAGTGAATAAATTATTAAATTTTACCTCTATCAAAATGTATTACTTTTTATATTTTGAAATTAATTGTGTTGAGTTTATAAAAAATAATTTCAAATTAAAATGAATAAAATAATATTTAAATAGTATAAAAAAAATAATAGATTAGAAAGATGTAAAACCAAAATAAAAAAGTTAATTTTAAGTTAAAATATAACAAAATTTTAACTAATTTGATATTGATAATTATTAGATTAATTTAATTTTTTACATGAATGATTTAAACATAAGAGTCTAAAAGATTAACTAATCAAATTATTCAAAGAAAGACCGATCATATTAGATCACGGGCTCAGACTACACTAGTCAAATCCAATATGTGTGGAATGGGACAATCTAGTCCTTTCACTTTTATGTTCAATTTGATATCCCAACCTATAGAAGGAAGCCCAAAATTCAACCCTACTTTCACCTTCATCAACTCTTGACGTGATGTATTAGTTGAGGGTTACATAATAACAAGTGAAAATTTTAAATATTGCGTCTGTCTGTCAATCTCACAATTTAGACCTATTATTACAACTATTCTTAACTGGTTTTCGCATTAATCATAGCCATACACGATTGATGATATCGTTAGCTTGTGTGGGTCTTGCATAACAACAATTTCAAAATATAAGGGAAAAATAATAATTTGAAAAACATGACACTTTGTGACTATTTCAAAGCACTTTTATCTTTGGACCAAAAAAAAAAAAGAAAAAAATACACACTTTTTTTCTGAATTTTAGAGTTGTGAATTATGCAGATTATGGGATCGGGAACGCTGGTGATTATGCCTCTGATAGGGAATCTCTCAGACACTTACGGAAGGAAAGCTATGCTCACTCTACCCATGAGTCTCACCATCATTCCCCTTGGTGCGATGCTTCCTTCCTTTAAACCTTTCTTCAATGCGTGCCCACATTCACTTCCCCCAACTGTTTGCATTACACTAAACCGTCTTAGAAAAATAACCAAAAAATTTGCTCATAATTCGAAAGTACAGAATGTATCTAGACCGTGTATTGATGTTTATGCATTGATGTTGAGTTCAGTTTATGAGGGTACTAACTTTTGGTTACAGCCATATTGGCATATAGCAGGACGAAGGAATATTTTTATGCATATTACGTGGTCAAGACTCTCACTGCCATAGTTTGTGAAGGAACCGTCTATTGCCTTGCCCTTGCTTATATCGTGAGTTTTTCAGTACTCTTTTGTTATCTGTCAATTACTTGTTAAATTCACATATACCCTTTTACCTATCTTCGATTTCAAAACAATTAGCCCTTGAATTTCAAGACCCTTTATTTATTTTAGACCATCTCCAAATTGAAATTTGATTGAAAAAAAAAGAAGAAAAAAACAGAAAAAAGAAAGACTAGAAGTGTGTGCTACCATTTCTTCAAATCTATATCAAATTAAAGAAGAGGCGGAGGTAGTTTTTTCACCAAAAGAATGAATCAAAATTTTCAGCGCTCATATTTTTATTCAAATTTGATGAAATTTTAATAACAGTAAGGATGGTGATTTTCTTTTTCCATAAAAAATTGCTAAAATAAATTTTTAGTATAAGTTTGGAATTTTTCAAAAAGATTTAAAGAAAAAAAAAAGAAAAAAAGAATTGAAGTCTTCTATATCATATCAAATTTATAATTAAATTTTGGGGGATGCACCAATAAATCCCAAATCTTTATCTTATGATCCATTTGGTCCTATATTTTATCTTATGATCCAATTAGTCCCAAGCTAATGTTAATGACAAAATAACCAATGTTACACTATGTTTTGCGCTTTTTAGTAAGGGTAAATGAGGAAAACTCCAACGTGGTATTGACTGAAATGCCCAAATACATCGTTACGCCGATGTTAACGGCCTTTTTTTTTTGGTTGATGTTCATCACCATCAACTACATCACCAACATCACTGAAAAAACATCATCAAAAATCATCAAACAACATCAAACATTAACAAAAACATCATCAAACATCAAACATTACCAACATTAATCATCAACATATGAACATCAAACATTTCGGTCTAACAACATCAACAAAAAAAAATTGAATTTCAGGGCCTAATCGAACATCAAACATTGTAACAGAGACAGAGGAGAGAGAAACAAGCATTCAATCAACAATGGGGTCTCTCCCTCCATGTCCAGACCTCTCACTCCCCTCTTTCAAAGAAACCCTAATCGACCCAAACGACCTCCTCTGCCTCTTCAAATCCCAGCAAAAGTACCTCAATTTCTTCTTCCAAAAATGTCGATCTCTTCCAAACCCTAGCCTTCACTCAGACTCTCTTGAACGCCAAGGGCACAATCTTCTTCTCCGGAGTTGGAAAATCAGGCTTTGTAGCCCAGAAAATCTCTCAAAGTCTCGTTTCCTTCGGAATCCGATTTGGGTTTCTCTCCCCTGTCGATGCCTTCCATGGCAATATCGGCATTCTCTCCGATTCCGACATTTTGGTGATGTTCAGCAAGAGCGGAAACACCGAGGAGCTATTGCGGCTCGTGTCGTGTGCAAAGGCGAAAGGGGCGTACTTGATCTCTGTGACGTCCACGGAGTCGAATTCCTTGATGGGTTTGTGTGATTTGAATGTGCATTTGCCTCTGGAGAGGGAATTGTGCCCGTTTGATTTGGCGCCTGTGACCTCGACGGCGATTCAAATGGTTGTCGGGTATACGGCGGCGATTGGCCGGAAAACTCGAAGTTGGAGATAGAGAGTGAGCGATTTCGAATGTGAGGTCTTCAAGATTTCTCATCCGAAGAGAAGGGAAGATCACAATGAGAGAGAGAGAGAGAGAGAGAGAGAGAGAGAGAAATCACATCCTCAAAGGGTATTGATGTAAAAATAAATGAATCAAATCACATCCTAAAAAATCTGGTAATACATTAGGATTAAATGGTAAACAAGAAAACTTGTAGGACTAAATGGTTTAACTTTTTCCAGCATAGGATTTATGGGTAATTTTTTCTTAAATTTTTATTTCAAATTTAATATTAACAAAATAAATAAATAAAAAGAGAAAGGAGAAGAAGAAGAAAAGAACGGAGCTACTCTCATTAATTACAAAATAGAAAAATTATAGTGTAGAAGAAAAGTGGTGCCCTCCTCTCCTCCGCATGAATTTTTCAAAGTTTTCATTTGGCAACTAAGCATTTTAGTTATAAAATTAAAAAGTTATGATATGTTTGGTAAGTGAACTTTTGATTTTTTTAAACTAAAATTTATAAAAAAAAAATAAAATAGATTAAAATAATTAATAAAATAAATTTTCACATTAAATTCATAATTATTTTTCTTTTTCACTCATAAACATCACATCCGACTATAAAAAAAAAAAAATCTAACCATCTTTCAAGACACAAAAATTATAACCTACTATAATAACTAAAATTAAAATAATCAAATTTCCAAATGTGACCATTATAAATTATCACATTATTTTTTTTTATTTTTCTGCCCATTTGTTTGTAAATATTCCCAAACGAGGCGTAGATGTGGCCTTGAATGAAGATAAATAAATAAATACAAAGAGGCTACTCTGAAAATGTGGATGGAGATCAACAGAGGGCAGCTTGGTTACATTACAGGCAAAAATTCAAAATAATTTCAGGGTGTTTGTTTACTGTAATTTCAGGCGGACAACATTCCGGAGAATCGACGGGCATCGGTTTTCGGAATCCTATCAGGCATCACCTCCTGCGCCTTCGTCTGCGGAAACCTCTCTACTCGTTTCCTCTCCACTCCTTCCACCTTCCAAGTTCTCTCTCTCTCTCTGTTTTTATATATGAGTGTGTATGTGGTTCATCAACTCGATCATTTTGAATTGACTTATCAGGTTTCTACATTAGTAGCACTGATAGCTACAATATACATGAGAGTTTTCCTTCCGGAGTCGATTACAGACGACGATGACTGCGTTTATACCAAGGAAGAAGCAAAACTTAGCCTTTTAGATGAAGATGAAGATTCCAAAAACAATTTCAAAATATTCAAGACAATGCCTTCCTTTGATGATCCTGTCTCCTTGTTAAGAAGCAGGTAATGGAGTCAAATAAATATCTATATGATCTTTGTGGCATTACTCTGTATAATTAAGCTTCAGGCTCTGCTTGTTTGTTTCTTGGGAAATCTGAGAGAGAAAAACAAAGCAAATGTTTGAATGTTGCTAAACCCTATGTTTTGTGGCATTACTAGGACAAATTACACCCTCTATTTTGCCTATGTGTCATTTTGGTCCTTACATTTTTAATTGGCTTAATTTTGACCTTTAAATTTTGTGTCAATTTGTTCCAATTAATAACATCGTTAGCGTTTTTGATGAAAAATCATTACTTAGTTAATTGAGATTAACTTGATCAAGTTTACAATTTTATCTCTAAAAATATGGCGAATGCCACTCATATGTGCATTTTCCAAAAACAAATTGCTAATTGTTGAACCAATTAGACCAAATTGAAACAGTCAAAACTTCATAGTCAAAATTGAGTCAACTCAAATTACAAGGACCAAAATATAGGGACAATTGGTATAAATTGCCCGCATTACTCTGTATAATTAAGGTTCAGGCACTACTTGTTTCTTGGGAAATCTAAGAGAGGAGAAAAAAAAAAAATTGGTTGAATGTTGCTAAACCTTATTCCAATTTAATTTTTTGATAAGAACTTAGTTGTTTCCATTTTGTATATCTCAGCAATGTAAATGCCTCCTGTCTTCGACTTAGGTGGATTTTTTTTTTTTTTGTAAAAAAAATCATTTTGTAGCTTGACATTTTCACAAGCAGCTATTGTTGCCTTCTTTCTCAATCTAGCCAATGTTGGCCTTTCTGCTTCATTAATGGTACTTTTCATTGTATTGTTACATTAAATATTTCGAAATATGTATGCTTTTCCCCATTCTATGTTTCCACTGAATTGTTGAATTCCACCAATGTTGTGCAATACTATTTAAAGGCCTGTTTTCACTTCAACAAAGACCAATTTGCCGATTTAATGGTGATTGCAGGTATTTCAGGGATCATATCTCAGGTATGCTTTGCACTGCTTTTGCTCTGGTTGTCATTTATGTCTCATCTCATTTCTGTTCGAATGCTGCTTTGTTTTGAACTCCTTTTATGTGCACGCAAGCATCTGAATATCAAGGCAATCCTGTAGATGGTTCTCATGCCCATGTTGGCTCCAGCCATAGGAGAGGAGAGGCTGCTTTCAATAGGTCTATTTTTCAGCTGTGCATAAGTAAGCACGCCACTAGCTCTGCACTACATTTCACCTTAGTTTGACTAAAACCAAGAGGTGGCAAACATGCAAGTTTAGGCAGGTCAAAATGGGGTTAAAATAACCCAACTCAAATTCGCCCATTTAATAAATGGGTTTAAGCAAGTTAAGGTGGAGGTGGTAGTTGTGTGGTGGATTCCTTGCTTTGTTACTTGTTTTTTATCCAAACCCTATGGTATCTATGTCCAACCCATTTAAACCCATTTTTAAATTGGTTGGCAAGATGCAACCCATTTAAATCTGTTCATAGATTTAGACGGGTTTAAACGGGTTTCAAATGAGTAAAATTGGGCAATTCACGGTTTCAGTTTAAGTTTGCCACTTTTGATTATCCATTTCACACAAATAAAATTGCCTATAGTTGCATGATTTACCTACTCAGAAACTCCAACCAAAACATGCGAAGTTTTGATTTACTGTTTATGGCCTTCAATGCAGATGTTTCTATACAGCATTGCATGGTCTTCCTGGGTACTTCCTTGCAGAACAAAAAGCTCTTGCAAATTTTTTTCCTTTTCATAGTAGTGTTATTGCTGATGGTTACCTAATTTGTGTTTCCTCTTAGTTTCTCTAACAATTGGAATCTGGTGGGTTCCTTACGCGGCTGCTATGTGCTCTCTTCTGGCTGTATTTGCAACACCTTGTGTGAGTTCCATATATCTGATCACAAACTCAGTCATGTGTTGTGACTAGTTTGAAACTCATATTTAATGAATAGAGGATCTAAAAAATTCGCAGTTACGGAGCATTGCATCTAAACAAGTAGGCCCCAATGAGCAGGTAAATCTTGAAAAGTGGCTGTTTTGGGTTGATCAACCATCACTTTATGTGTTAATTAACATGTCCTCAGTGCAGCATATGGCCTCCCTGCTTGTTCCCCATCGGTTATTTGCTTATTTACATCAATTATGTTCTTTTTTTTTTTTTTTTTTTTTGTTCTTGCTTTTTATTCCTCGTCTTTTTCAAAGGGGAAGGCTCAAGGTTGCATTTCAGGCTTATGTTCCTTTGCCAATGTTGTTTCTCCCATGGTTTTCAGTCCTTTGACAGGTAAACAATTTTTTTTGGAACTTACATTAGGCCTGAAAGTTTGATGTAGACTAACAAAGTCTCGCTTTGAATTCCAACTTTATTCCTCTCTGCGAGTGCTCCATTTAATTTCCCTGGCTTGAGTATTGCGTGTGCCGGATTCACTCTGGTAAGAGCTTTTTCATGGTAGCTAAGCTGCTTGCTTATGTTCTTTGTCCATGCTGGGCAATAGCAACTCCCATTCATTTGATTTAATAGGCACTGGTGAGAACAACAATAGAATAGACACTGCAGAGGACAATAGAAGCACATGTTCCTTGACCCCATTTGTGATTTGAACCCTCGACATTCAATTGATTTATCTCCAGGTCACTCTCATACCAACCTGCCAACAAGTAATTGGTCAAATACATGTACAAAATAGATGATATTTAAACATGTCTGTATGTAGAAGCACCAACCAACTTACTACTGATCACAACCAAAATCCTCTGTTCTGAAATAAAGTGTTTCTATCCCATTACTTATAATCACATTATTTGATTTTATTTAAATTAAAGATTCAATAATGCAAATTTAAGTGCATGTGACAGTAGATTGAGCACCCTTTTGGGATCAGAGGATCTCACACCTTCTAATCCAACAGTTTAATTTAAAGGATACATACATTGATAAACGTATATGGGTACTTGTGTGTATTTAATAGGTATCCTTGTCATTTATTAATGTCCTTATTTTGGTTATGTGGACTTGATTTTTTGTGTAGATGATATCGTTTGTTCAGAGCATGATGATAAAGGCAACTCCTCCAAATTTCAAAGCCAGCAACTACAACTGTGTGGAGCCATAGCTATTAATGTTATACAACGTCTGAAAACACAAAAATCAATAACGGAATCATATAGAGAGGTGGGTTCTTCTTTTTTTTTTGGTGGGTCCTCCATTCATGTGAAAAAGTTGTGTCTGATTCCGTGATTGATTTTTGTGCAACTAATAGAACTCATGTTATATCAAGGATGGGATGATGCTCGAATCAAATCATCAGAATCTTTTTCCTATTTTTTCCTTCTTTCTTTTTTTCTTTTTCTCCACTCCAACCCATTTTTATTGAAGCCTCTAGTCATGTACATGTTACAAGACCATGAAAGTCTTTAATTAGGAGGTTATCAAATGTAGTTAATGAGTTTGTTAAAAGTTTGTTCAATACATTTCCAGCTTGGGAGGGTAGCGAGAGAGAGCAGAGAAAGAAAGTGGGAAAAGGATGAAAGGGAAGAAAAAGGAAAAGAAATGAAAAGAGAGAAGGGAGAGACATATTATAATTACAAATTACAATGGTGGATTTCACCTCTTTGCAAAGATTACCTTTCTCTACCTTTTTGAAATTAATTATTTCAAATTCCATTTATATATAATTTTCAAATTGAATATAAAGGGCGGACTTCACTACAAATATTTAGGGTTATTTTTTATATGATTTATAAATTAATTTGTTTATTTATTACGAAAGATATATAAAAAAAATAAAAATATGATATAATTTCAATAAGTTAATATTATTTATAGTTTTATTTATTTATTTAATGAATAAGTTTATTTATAATGTTACCAAATGATTTTATTCATAACTAATAAAAAATATTTATAAAATAAAAAAGAAGTTACACATGAAGATAATAATCGGATACAAAGTGGGTGTTTGGGAAGTGAGTTTTTATATAGGTTTTTTTAGTTGTAGGATATTATTGAAGAAAAAAATTTTGGTGTTTGGGAAGATAGTTGGATTTTTTTGTGGTTGGATGTAATGTTTGTGAGAGAAAAAGTGAAATGATTATGGAATTGGATGTGATATTTTGTTTAGATTTATTTTTTTTATTTTGTAAAAATTTTTGTCTTTTAATGAAAAAAATCAAAAAAAACCAAGCCAAAATCTTGCCAAACACAAACGAGGCAACATCACTTCGACCCCACGTCCTAAATACTAGGGGTGTCCGCGGTTCGGTTTGGGACGGTTTGCGGTTCGGTTTGGACCCGCCCGCATCTATGCGGTTTGGGGAAAAGTCAACCTGCAACCGCCCGCAATGCTGTTTGCGGTTTGTGCGGATAGGGTTCGCGGATGTGCGGGCGGTTTGCGGATTGAACTTTTTTTCCAAAAATTTATTTTTAAACTTTTTTTTTTCCCCATTTTGTCAATCTTTATTTTGGACCTTTTTTTTTCACAGATTCAAGTTAACAGATTGAATCAAGTTAACAGATTCAATTTCACAGATTTAATTCCAAAAAACAGATTATACAGACATAGATAGATTTAATTCCAAAAATTAAATAACAGATTTAAAATAGATTCAATACAGATTTAAAACAAATTAGATAGATTCCACAAATAGATTTAAAACAGATTCAATACAGATTTAATACAGATTCAATACAAATTAAATAGATTCCACAAATTAAACAGATTTAAAACAGATTAATTCCAAAAACATATTTAATGTCCTCCATCAACAAATAACATAAATAGATCTATCTATCAACTGATTCTTCAAACCAATACCACATTAATGAACAGATTCAAAATAGATCTATCAACTGATTCTCCAAACATAGACAGATCAAAGATTGGGGAGAGTGAGAGAGAGAAAGACAGAGAGAGAGAGGCTTACTTGCGATCGGTGCAATGACAGAGTCAATCGATCAGTCGATTTTGTGATGGGAGAGAGTCGATCGGTGCAGTAGATGCAAAGCCAAAGAGTGAGAGACTGTGAGATGAGAGAGTGAGGGAGGGAGACAGATCAAAGACACAAAGATCGGGGAGAGAGAGACATAGACAGAGACTGAGATTCAGAGAGGAGCTTACTTGTGAGGTGTGCGATGAGGTCGATCGGTTGATCGGTCGATTAGTCCATCTTGCGAAGACAGAGAGAGTGGATCAGTGGGTGTAGGCAGTGGAGATGAAAATCGCGAGAATAAGAGTGAGAGTGAGCGTGAGAATGAGAGACACAGAATGAGATAGAGAGAGATAGATAATATTGATTAGGGTTTTCTTTTTTGAACGGTTGGATTTGAAGGAAAAGAAAAGGGGTTTTTTTTTTTTTTAAACGGTTAGATTAGATTTGAACCAAAAAAAAAAAAAGTGTTTTAGGCGGACGGGTCACACCCACCCGCAACTCGAAAATTACATAAAATCCAAACCGCACCCTACCCTAATGTGTTTGCGAAATCGCCCATACGTGCGCGGTTCGGATCGGGTAGGGCGGTTTGGGCGGTTTGGATAACCCTATGCCCAGCCCTACTAAATACCCTTCACGTCCCTCGTATCCGCATCCCAATTCCCAATAAATTGAGAAATTATTCACTATGTCGGGTATATAACATCAT
This sequence comes from Camellia japonica, assembly GCA_030407325.1. Taxonomy (NCBI): domain Eukaryota; kingdom Viridiplantae; phylum Streptophyta; class Magnoliopsida; order Ericales; family Theaceae; genus Camellia; species Camellia japonica. The sequence continues at coordinate 59,366,621 of JAPPVO010000010.1, forward strand.
GTATTCATTAAAAAAATTAAAATTAACTAGAGATTTAAAAAAAATATTATTAAATATTTTACACAATAATCATGTAAGCATTGATAATTTTTCTTAAAATATTTTAAAATATCTTCATATATTGTAACTTTTTTTTATATTTATATTTTCAAAAATTCTTCATACCACTAATTTAACATCACTGAACAGACAACTAATGACGTGACGATATGTGAACCCCACACTGATGTGATAGTTTGGCCTTTGTTTATTTTTTTTTCTTACACTGCCCGTAATTAGTGCTGCTTTTAATGATGGTATATTAGTGGTCTGAATCGAAACTCTTCATTTGAATAAAATTATATGTATCAATTGATATATCAATTAGTATTCTAACGAATGATGTGACATAATTTTAAAGATTTCAAGTTTATTTGGGAAGAGCTATTTGGGGCTTTTTTGGCTATTTTAGGCACAAAAAATAAAATATCACATCCAACCCATAATCATTACATTTTTCTCTATAAAAAAAAAAAGCCAAAAAAGTCAAAAAACCCTTCCCAAACCAAACTTTTTAGCCCAGGCTAAAATAGCCCAAAAAAGTCAAAAAGTCAACCCACTTCCCAAACGAAGCCATAATTTGTATAATAGGTGGGGTTCACAATTTGAAAAGAATAATATTATATAATTAGTACACTAACAGATAATGTGAAATAATTTTAAAAATTTTGAATCTTTATAATTTGTATAATAAGTAGATTATAATTTTAAAAGGATAATATCATAGTATATGTTAACATATTAATTGATAAATCAATTAATATATGTAACACCACAAATTTTAAAAAAAAAATGTTAGAGATTTTAAAAATTTTATATAAAACATTTGGTAAAACTTTTTGTAGAACTTTTGGGTCTCTAACCTTACTCATTTTAAAATATGTGATCGAACTGAAGGGTGCTGTTGAGCCCATGGGGGCTTACCATGGGTCTCGTTTTGATAATCTGGACCGTGCAATGTGTAGAAATTGTTGAGTACTATGTGCTTGTAAAAAATCACGTTGATTGAATATCAATAGCTATTTCATCGGATCAATTTTTTGTCAATCGTTTATTTTTTCACTGTCTATTTTTTTTTTATACAAAACTGATTTGATCAAATAGCTATCGATATCCGATCAACGTGATTTTTTTACAGGTATATAATACTAGACGATTTCTATACATTCAACAATTTAAATTATTAAAACGAGACCCATGATGAGTCTTTACGGGTTCAACAGCACCCTCCAGTCCGATCACGGACAGGAGATAAGCCAAACCATTAAAATAATAATCTCATACATATGTTTACATTGCATTCATTTACATGACTCCAACTGTCAATCATTTATTAATTGCTACTAAACACGTACCCCCTCGAATTCTTTAGTTTTTCTGTCATCTTTTGAATTTGCCGCCTCCGCCGTCGCCTTCTTCATTCTCAGCCTTTGGCCACGGCGGAGCAACCACCCACATTCCTAACACGTAACGGTTCCTCCATCAACATCCAAGTCTCGTGCGTTGGACGCATTCACCACCAGCAGGCCGTTACCTTCGAACCAAAGCTTTTCGTCTCTATGTGAAACGTTCATAGCAATTTCGTTTTGTTAAATCCCCATTGTGATTGATCTTGAAGATTATGACCTCTCCTCCAATGGCAGACGATATTTCCGATGATGTTGTTTATCTTCACGGCGATCTCGATTTGAACATCATCGAAGCTTGATGCTTACCGAACATGGATTTAGTCACTGAGCGTCTCCGCCGCTGCATCACAGCCTTCGACGTCTGTCGGAGACCTAGGAAGAAAAAAAACTACTACCACCACAACAAAATCATCACCAGCGACCCTTACGTCACCGTCTGCCTCGGCGGCGCTACGGTGGCACGTACGGGCGTGATCTCCAACAACCAAAGCCCCTTGTGGAACGAGCACTTCAAAATCCCTCTCGCTCACCCCGTCTCTCAGGTGGAGTTTCAGGTCAATGACAACGACGTGTTCGGCGCCGATCTGATCGGCGTCGCCACCGTGCCGGCGAAGCGAATCATGTCTGGCGAGCTCATCAACGATTAGTTTCCGATCATTGGACCGTACGGTAAGCCGCCGAAGCCCGACGCTGTCGTCCAGCTCCAGATGAAATTCGAACAATGCGATGAAAATCCAGTTTATAACCGCCGCATTGTCGCCGAGTCGGGCCGATTCGATGTGAAACAGAGCTATTTTCGGTGAGGCACGGAGGTTCAGTGACTCTGTATCAGGACGCTCATGTTCCTGATAACTTTCTTCCTGAGATTGAATTGGATGAAAAAATGGAGTTTAGGCATGATAAATGCTGGGAAGATATGTGTCATGCAATACTAGAGGCTCATCATTTGGTGGACATTGTTGGTTGGTCTATTTTCCATAAGGTAAGGCTTGTTAGAGAGCCGAGCAAGCCGTTGCCGAGCGGAGGAAATTTGATTCTCGGAGAATTGCTCAAGTATAAATCTCAAGAAGGGGTTCGAGTTCTGTTGTTGGTTTGGGACGTCAAGACTTCTCACAGCAAGTTCTTCGTTAATACGACATGAACTTGAATGTCTATTCTGTTTCTTTTTCATGAATTTGATATAGAAATAGTATTTGCAGATTGTTTTGATGTTGAATTTCAATTATGGTTTGGTTCAATCAAATATTTTGTATGAATTATTTCAAAATTGAAATGAAATGGTAGGTTGCTGGTTGGGTGCTCGTTTAATAACAACTTAATATCCATCTGCAAGATTGCAAGCTAAAATTATCGAGAGGAAAATAAACTTTGTGAAAGAAATAAAAATTACATGATGGTTAAGATTTTCCACAACCTTTTTACAATGGTGCATGATACTGATAACAATAAGCAAATTCTTCCTCAAGTCAGTTAGAATGCAGGTTGAATTTTGTAATTACATTGTAACTTCGTTAAATAAGATGTTAAATCAGCCCGTAACGAGCCTTCGCAAGAGCAGTGTTGTTTTTTTTGGATAGAATAATTTTGAATTTTATGTAGTAGTTTGTGATGTATAGTATTCATGACATTTTTGTTTTCTTCCTTCCAACTTGTAAGATTTTTTATTTTAGAAATCATCCTAATCTTCCAATACATCTTTTGTTCCAATGCTAATTACAAACAAAAGACAAAACACTATCCATAACAAAGGGAAAAAGTTAATTCTTGAATATAATCAGTTGATGTGAATTGCACTTTATGTGATTTCCTAACATGTAAGTGAACCAAGGTACAAAGAGTGTTGTTTTCAATATGACAAAAATAAAAAATAAAAATCATTGCTCTCAGTATTTGTATATTTCAAAGAAAAGTAGCTATCGACCACGAATTCAAGAATGTCGTTTAGCAGGAATATCACTCTATATTTTCTGTTACTGGTTTCATTTCTATAAATATAAGTTTGCGGGGTAAAGTTGCTTGATTCCTAGTTCCACTTTGTGCACAGTTCTTTTGTTCAAATTGTGAGAATGTGTTCTCCTTTTTCCTTATAAGATTAGGAATTAGTGTCCTATATCTATTAGACTTCTATATGTCAATGATGTATTCATGTAGGATTAGGAATTAGTGGTGCTCTATATAAATGATGTATTCTTTGTTCAATCAATTCAATCTAATATACAGTTTCATTCAGAAAACTTACATGGTATTAGAGCCAACTCAGAGTCAACAGATAGCAAACGACTTCTAGGGTTTGGTTCGTAGTTCTTCCCTTTGTTTCGTGACTGGTTCTCCCTCGCGACTGGGTCTCTGTCGCCTTTGATCCGTGGTTCTGTGTGAGTCGTCTCTGGTGCATCTCTTTACATCGCTGGATCGTGGTTCTTCTCCTCTGATTTGTAACTTGCACTCTCTTGCGAGAGTCTGCTCTGGTTCGCTATCTCTTTGTCTCGCTGGTTCTCCTTAGGGCTTCGACATCATCATCGAGCTCTCTGGTTATCTCTTTCTCTCTCGCTCTCTCTCTTATATTGAACTCTCTGGTTAACTCTCTCTCTTTCTCTGTCTCTAGTATTGTTATTGGCATCTAAGTATTTGACCCAGCTGTGCTAACTTTAGGATTATTACAATTTGACCCCTCCGATTAAATTTATTTTATACTTGAAACTTTGCTTTATTACAATATTGGATACTAAAATCCAAGCCATCAAATGCAAACTCACTGGTGGCAATTATGCCTATTGGGCCAGTGTTATGAAGAATTTTATTCTTGGTTAGAAAAAATGGGGCTATGTTTTTGGTTATGTTCCTCGTCCATTGGACCCAAAGGCGGAAGATTATCTGACTTCCTGTGACACTTGGGATTGTGATAATGCCCAAGTTCTGACCTGGTTTCATAATTTTGTGGATGACCGTATTGGAATGATGTTTTTTAAGTACAGTACTACCAAGGAGGTGTGGGATTACTTGCTAGGTGTTTATCAGCAGTCCAACTTTGCCAAGTGGTATGAGTTGGAAATAACTATTCAGAGTGCTCGCCAGCGGGATCAGACTATTCAGGACTTCTATATTGAGATGACAGGTCTCTGGGATCAATTAGTTCTTATGGAACCACCAAGTCTCAAGATACTGGACACTTACCTTGAGTTTTGGGAGCAGGGTCGTTAGTGCAGTTTTTAACGGCTCTTTCTCCTCAGTATGAGGTTATCTGAGGTGGCATCCTTCACCGATCTCCTCTTTCCTCTGTGGATGCTATTGTTCGTGAGCTCCTCTTCGAGGAAACCCATCTTAAGACGGCTAGTCAAATTCTGCCTCTTTCTGTCTTCTTGGCTCTTGCCAAGCCTTCTTTGTTATCGACCCCACCTCCTCATCAGCTTCAGGCCACTGCGAAACCCAAGAAAGGACCATTAGGGCCAAATGAGTGTGCTTTCTACCATCAGAGGGGTCATTGGAAGAACAACTGTCCCAAGAAGGGACATCAGCCTGCTCTGTCTTCTTAGACACAGTTCTGCGGTCGTACCTCGGGTACTTTCCGACCTCCTGCCGCTTATACTACATCTACTCCGGCTCCCGACCTTGACTTGGCTTCCTTGAGTGCTCAAGTTGCACAACTTCAGTATATTCTGTCCACCTCTCAGCCATCTCCATCTGCCTCTGCTCTTACCTCTCTTCATTCAGGTTTGTTTGGGTCCTCTCAAGGTATCCCTTCTTCTGTTTGGATTTTCGATTCTGGTGCCTTTCATTATATGACTCCTCACATTTCCTTACTTCAAAACTGTATTCCCCCACCCGTTCCTATTACTATTAATATTGCTAATGGGTCTGGTATGTCTGTTTTATCTATTGGGTCTGTCTTACCCTCTACCATGTCCGCTGTTACTATTCCTTTTGTTCTTTATGTCCCTCAGTTATCTGTTAGTTTATTATCCATCAGTCAACTTGATGCGTCTGGTTTTGATGTTATCTTTTCCTCTTCTGTTTGTTGTGTGCAGGATCGGGTGTCCAAGAAGTAAATTGGGACCGGCCGTAGAGTTGGAGATCTCTATTGTAGACGTCCCCGAACGCCCCGGGAGGATGAGTCCCGTTCTGTTCGTTTTGTGGGTCTACTACAGTTCAGGACTCAAATTGTTATGGTTCTTAATCTGAACCAAAGAGTCTAAATCCGGCAAATCGTTTTGAGAAAAACAGATTTTTGAAAGAAATGCCAAACATGGACTGCTTTGCCAGATACAGAGTCGCCACCTAAATATTTTTTAATGGGGAATTTAGGAAACCCTGACTCGGTGCCAAAGGCCACGTGTCCGTCATCACCAAAGTTGCCTCGGCTCGGGAACTTGGGTACGATTGGGAAAGGTCAGCTATGAGCACCCCCTCTCGCCCGATCCGAAGATCGGCCTCTACTAACCATGATATCTTGTTTTGAAAACTTTATGTGTTCTTATTCCGGTTATTAGCCTAGAATTACTATGTTATGCGCGCAGCAAACAAGTATAGACTAGATCGCCTAATTTGGAACAAAACATTGCATATCCGTTTGTTTAGAAAACGCTTTGGAATTTGCTACTGGCAAGTAGACTAAAATACGGATTTCAACGAGTTGTTCCAACTCAAACAATCCAACCTTCACTCACAGGCATTCAAGCAGTTATATCACATAAGCACTTAGCCACATAGTAAGCATGCAATCATGATAACACTCACACGCATGCAGTATGCTAAAGCATAAAATACTTACAAAGTACTCCCTGCCAAAACAAGAACGTGTTAGCAATCAATGTATGATCCAAGTCCATGTTAAGTGCCTAATGCATCGCATACAAAATGTAGCTAGAAGAGGCTCGGCTAATCTAAGGATGGCATATGAAATGCGCAAGTAGCATGTATTCAAGCTAGATTTGAAATACGATGCGATTAGTATGATGCGTCGAGTCCGGTGCATGGAAGACAAATGAGTGGATGCACGCATGCATGGCATGAGGTATGCTAAATTAAATATGCCCTAGTCTACCATCATAAGCAGGTAAATAAAAGGGAAGAAAGAAGTGGAGGTTGGAAGACATGCACACACGCACCCACACTTATTACAAATTTGCCCTCACTCGGAGGGTTCGAATAAATATTACAATTTAATTAACCTACAAGCTAATTAAATAATTACAGACAATTAAATTAATTAAGCAAATTAATTAATCTAATTTAAGCAATAAACAGCAGCCTCGGGAGAGGGCTCAATGCATGCGCGCTCGGTTCTGCCCGGCAATCCACTGCCATGCTCAAGATGCCTCTATTTTCCTTGCTCTGCTCCCTTGATGACTGCCAAAGCCTCAGGGTTTGCTCTCTGGATGCTAGGGAACACCACCGGCTGAAGGAGAACACCACCGGCCATATAGAATGGTCACCGGCCACAAATTTGATCCATCGGCCAACAATGATGGCCGGTCGGCAATGAAGATAGCCGGCCGGCCAAATCTTCCTGCAGAATCTGTATTTGACAGCAGCAGAGGGCAAGGCTTGGCATGGCAATGCATTTCAAGCAATGTATGCACCAATCACATCCCTTATCATGTTTATGACTCAAAGGGACATGAGCCTCGATTCTCGGACCACCAATCACGCATTTCCATGCATGATGGCCCAAAGAATCAAGTGTACATTTTAATATGGAATGCAATGCACATAATCAAACAATGGGGCTTAACCTCTATCACAAGCAATTCAAGAGGCCAAGCATGCATGCAAATGGAATGCAACCTAGACATGTTGGCTAATATGCAACATGGCAATACAAGGAAGCATACAAAGCATGCAACAAGCAAGGGGATGGACTTAAACTAAATTAGGCAGCCCTCAAACAAGCCTAAAATAGTGGCCAATGCTATGGAAGTGAGGTCCAAAACACACACACACATGCATGCACACAAGGTCCAACACTTAGGCACCAAAGAGCAACTTTTAAGCACACTTAAAAGAGGATGAACATGGATACATGGCATGCATAGAAAGCTCTGAAATCATGTTATAGAAGGTGCAAAACCAAGTAAACAAGACAAGCTAAGTATGCAACAATGGTCTAAAACTCAAGGCAAGCCAAGGGGGATTACATGGTAGCTATACAAAGCAAAGCATGGATGACCCGAATGACCAAAAACAGACCTCAAGCACACTAAAACATGCACAAAAGCTTCACAAAGCTAAACCAAAATAAGTAAGCATAGTGGTCTAAATGCTAGGCACATGTTAAGGCAATTCATGGCATTATAAGACAAGTATGCATAGCAATCATGGTGTGTCTAAACCAACTAAACACAATGCTATATTATGACATAATAAGCATAAAAAATCAGTCAAGGCATGGTCAACATACGCCTAAACATGGTGCTCACTAAAGAGGCAAAAATGGCCCTTTTCAAGGACAACAAGGAGAGGGGGTGGCCCTCTCCTTCTTGGAACCTCAAGGCACCATCCTTACCTCTGAAATCCCTCAAGATTTCAGTGGTGAGGAGGCCCAAACACTGTGGTCCCGGAGCTCACACAAAATAGCACAAAACAAGGGCCAAACAAGGCTTAAGAGGGGTCAAACAACCTCAAACCACAAAACACTCTTAACAAACTATTTAGAGGCCTTAAAAACAGAACTTTTATGTGTTATACACTAAGCCCAAAAACAGATGCAAGATAGGCAAATAAGCTATGAAAAAATGGGGAATAAAGGGACAAGTTTCTTACCCTTGTAGACCCTCTTCACCAATGGTGGACCAGCTGGTTCTTCAAGCTCAAATCAGCTCCAAAACTCCAAAAACAACCCTCAAGGGCCTCAGCTCCAAGAAAAGGTGTGATGGTGGGTGTTTGTGTGCAAAACTAAGGCAAAAACACACACAAAATACACCAAGAGAGAGAGATATAGAGATAGGATATATGCAAACCCTAACCCTAGAACTCAAAGCTCTGGTAAAATGTTGTCTAAAATGTCTAACCCCTTACAAGAGAGAAGGCCTTCTCTTTTATAGACAATGTGTCTTGTAAAGCTTCCAAAGAAAGCTAACAAGAGGGCAATCCCTCCATACACGTGTATAGAGGGGGTGACAGTTTATGCCAGCTGCCCAAAAATATCTGCAAAAGTAGATGCACAGTCTGTCCAGTCTGTCCTATGTGTTTTTTTGGGTTATAGTCTCACTCAGAAAGGTTATCGCTGTTATGACCCTGTTTCTCGTCGCCTTTATCTCTCTCGCCATGTTGCATTTCTCGAATGTCTATCTTACTTTCTGCTTCCTCCTCTCACCGCTCCAGTTTCCAAAGAGGATTTGGTTCATATTGATCCATTTTCTTCTAAGGTCCCGTCTGATGAGTACATCTCCATAGTTCCTCCTGAGCTTGTTCCATCTTCTCCTCCTACTTCACCTCTGACTGCTTCTCCTCCTTTGTCTTCCTCTACTTGTCCGTTGTTAGTTTATTCTCGTCGCAAAGCTCCTCCACCAGTTGTCTCTGCTCCTGTTGCTAATCCTCCTGCTTCTGACGACTCTGATCCTGCTACACACCGATATCCTCCTCGAGCACGCCGTCCTTCAAACAGGTTGGGTTGGTCTAATACTTGTTTTTTTGCTTCCTATCGTACCTTTTTATCTGCTATTCACTCTTTTGCAGAACCTCAGTCTTACAAGGAGGCTTGTCAAGATCCTCATTGGGTTCAAGTTATGGAGGATGAGTTGTTTGCTCTACAGAAAACTAATACTTGGGAGTTGGTTCCTTTGCCTGCTAGTAAGAATCTGGTTGGTTGCAAATGGGTCTACAAAGTCAAGACTCATTTTGATGGTTCTCTTGAGCGCTACAAAGCTCGTTTGGTGGCCAAAGGTTTCTCCCAGGAGTATGGTATTGATTATGAGGAGACATTTGCTCCTGTTGCCAAGATGACTATTGTCCGTACTTTGATATTTGTTGCTGCTGTTTGTTCTTGGCCTCTTTATCAGATGGATGGTAAGAATGCTTTTCTTAATAGCCATCTCACTGAGGAGGTTTACATGCGTCCTCCTCTTGGTCTTCACCATTCCTCTGGCCAAGTTTGTCGTCTTCAGCGTGCTCTGTATGGTTTGAAGCAGTCTCCTCATGCTTGGTATGATCGTTTTCAGACTGCTGTTACCGAACTTGGGTTTTATTCTTCTGTTTCCAACTCTACTTTATTTCTAAGACATACCTCAGCTGGTTTTGTTGCTCTCTTACTATATGTGGATGATATGATCATCACTGGCTCTGACTCTTTTACTATCTCTAAGGTCAAGCAACATCTCTTCCGCGCCTTCGAAATGAAGGATCTGGGACCATTGCGGTATTTTCTTTGTATTGAGGTGGCTTCTTCTCCCAAGGGTTACTTTCTATCCGAGGCTAAGTATGCCAACGAGGTTATCCATTGTGCCAGACTTACTGACACTAAGCTTTCTGATATCCCCATTGAGCTTAATGTAAAGCTCAACACTACTGATGGTGTTCCTCTAGACGATCGTACGTTATATCGCGAGCTTGTAGGTTGCTTAGTCTATCTGACAGTTACTCGCTTTGATCTTGCCTATGTTGTCCATGTGGTTAGTCAGTTTGTTTCTGCACCTCACTCTACACATTGGGCTGCTTTGCTTCAGATTCTTCGATATCTTCACAGTACTATCTTCCAGGGCTTACTATTCTCTTCTACTTCTTCCTTAGACTTGGTGGCTTATGCTAATGTTGATTGGGCTGGTGATGTTAATGATCGTAAATTTACTTCTGGTTTCTGTATGTTTCTTGGTGATTCCCTGATTTCTTGGAAAAACAAGAAACAAACTGTTGTTACCCATTCTACTACCGAAGCTGAGTATCGTGCTATGGCTCATGCTACTGCTAAAAGTGTCTGGTTTCGTAGTCTCTTGTCTGACTTGGGCGTCCCTCAGTCTTCCCCGACATTTCTTTATTGTGACAGCCGAAGTGTATTCAAATTGCTCATAACATTGTCTTTCATGAACAGACAAAACATATTGAGGTTGATTGTCACTTCGTCCGTCAACATCTACAGTCTGGCTTTATCTCGCTTCCTTTTGTCTATTCGACTCTACAACTTGTTGACTTCTTTACCAACACTCACACGATTGCTCGGTTTCGGTTTTTTCTTGACAACCTCTCAGTGTTTTCTGCTAAAATACCTTGAGTTTGAGTGGGGGTGTCAGAATGTGTTCTTCTTTTTCCTTATAGGATTAGGAATTAGTGTCCTATATCTATTAGACTTCTACATGTCAGTGATGTATTCATGTAGGATTAGGAATTAGTGGTGCTCTATATAAATGATGTATTCTTTGTTCAATCAATTCAATCTAATATACAGTTTCATTCAGAAAACTTACACAAATAACATTGTCATTGTAGACACCCCATTTTTGATCGACCCTAAGACTTGGGTGCTACTGATGGTTTACTTGGTGATGAAAGGTGTGCAGAGCAAAGGTTCGATTTCTTCGGCAAGAGGAAAGTCAAATCCCAACCTCACACCCCATTTTGGACCAAAGCTATTTTGAATGGTTTTTAGACCTTAAAACCCTCTCTTTCAAAATATTTTTGAAAAGAAGTTTCTACGATGTTCCGAGACACGCATTTTGTCAAATGTTGCGCTTTTCGGTAAACCGAGCGAGGATAAAGTGGAAATGAATGACAGAGAGATGAAATCTTTGAAAAATCTTTCAAAGCACCTTGTTTAGGGGTGTGGAGTTGAAGAAAAGAGGAGAAGAGGGAAGAAACCAAGTTGAGGAAGAAGTTGGGTATGAATCGTTAAGAGAGAGACGAGCAGTCCTCGCTAAATCAGGCCTATCTGTCTATGCACTTGGATTTAAGCTATGAGGCCACCACCGTTGGAAAGAAGGCTTTCGGGGCTTCATTTTTCATTCAAGAATCTCCTCAAACCGAGTCCGGATGGGAGAGATATGGTTAGTTGAAGTTGGGCATCATTCCGGTTGGACCGAAACTGAGCGGCTTCACAAAAACATGCATAACTTTTTGCACAGTTGGAATTTTGATGCAATTCTACCACCATTGGAAATCTTACTTCCGGGGATTCAATTTGGACACAAGAATGACCTAAAAAGGAGTTCATATGAAGGAGTTATGCCCATTTGAAGTTGAGCCTGAAAAGTAGATTTTGTTGGCCGATCGGCCAAAAAAGTAGCAGATAAGTGGCAGATCGGCACAAAAGATGGCCGATCGGCCAAGAGTGACCCAAACTCAGATTTTTCGAAGATATTTCATCTCCAGCTGTTTCCAGCAAGCTCCAGCTGTCCCTAGCTTAGATATTTCGAGCAATCTTGATATTTTGCTATATATGAGAGCCATATACCTCATATTCAAAGGGTTAGAACTTCTTAAGCAAGTTTGAGAGCTTCTCTCACAAAAACTCTCTCTCTCTCTAGAATTTTCAGACCTAAATCTCTGCCTCTCTCTCTTGCTCTTTGGTGCATAGAAGTGCATAGAAGTAGAGTTTGGTGCATAGAAGTGCATAGAAGTAGAGATATACAACTAGTTTGCCAAGACATCCTTAACCAAAATTGATTATCTTTGGGCTAAGATTTCTTGGGACTTTGTTTGAGCTCCAAAGTGGATTGAACTTGGTTTGGTGCCTCCTTTGTGCCTAGAGTGCTCCTTGCTTCAAAGGTATAATACTTACTTTCTTTTAGCTTGCTTTGAACACTTGCTTTGCCATCATTTTTCCATTGTTTTGTACTATTTTGGGGCTAGTTTTGAACCATAAAAAACTCAAATTTTGAGGTTCTAAAATGGTAGTTTGAGCCTTGTTTGGCTAGGGGGTGTTTCCCCCTTTTTGCTCCTTAGCTTGTAAAGCCTTTTGAGCCATCTCTCAACCTTTTGAAACCATCTTGTTTTGGCCCTTTAACCACTGAATTCCAAAGGAATTTCAGTGGTGGAAAGGTGGTTTTGAGGTCTTAAATAGGAGAGGGTGGTCCCCTCTCCTCTTGTCTTGCTTGCTAGTGTTGATGGCCAACCAAATGAGCATGTGTCTTTACTTCTTTATGGCTTTGTTTAGGCTCATTTTTGTGACTTATCAGACCTGCCATAACTCTGTTTTTTGCTGTCTTGGTCATCTCTTGCATGCTTATTGCACTTGTAGTGTAAATCCTCTTTGCTAGCCTTGTTAGCCTTACAAAGTAGCATGCTTTTGTGGTTTGAATTAGCTTAGTTCAAGCATATTTTTGGTGTTATTTTGACATGTTATAACTCTGATTTTGATTGGTGAACTCACCTCTTGCATGCTTTATACACTTGTAGTGTAAACTTGCACAGTAGCCCAACATGTGTATCATGCTTTAATATGTCATTCTAGCATGATTTTGGCTTAACTCCAAGAAGCTTTTGGCCATGTTTTAGCATGCTTAAGGTCTGATTTATTTTGTTTTGGTCATGCATGCCATGCTTTGTATAGCCATAGTGCATTTTAGCTCACTAGTCTTGAGTTTCCAAGCCACTAGCAGGCATTGCTTGGGCTATTTGCATGATTTAGTATCATTTGGAATGATATTTCAGAGCTTTTTTCATTGCCATGCCCTCACATTTGTCAATCTTTCAATGCTTTGAAGGGTTGGTTCTTTATGCCTTAAGAATGAGCATATGTGTATGCCATTTTGCCTAGGCTTTTGGGTCACCATTTCAGTGTGTATTTGGTCCTATTTTGCCATGATATAGCTCTGTTTTTACTTGGTTAGAGCATCCCTCATTTTCTTCTTACACTTGTAGTGTAAGTCCTCTTTACTAGTCTTGCATGCCTAATGAGTGAGCTTGTTATTCTAGCATGTGTTGACTTGGTATTAGCCCATTTTTGGTGTTAGTTTGACATGCCATATCTCTGATTTTTGTTGGTTAAGTCATCTCATGCTTGGCTTTAGTAGGTGTAGTGTAAACCTCCTTATTGGCCTTACATACTCCATGTTTTGACCCTTCATGCTAGCTTGTTTTGGCTTTTCTCCATTCATGTTTTAGACTCATTTTGGCATGATCTAGGACTATTTTGGGTTGTACTTGCCATATGCTTCATGTTTTATATAGCTATAGTGCAAAGGCATGTGCTAGTTTCAAGCTTTGAGCCCTCTTGCATGCCATACTTGTATTGTTTGAGTGGTTTGGCACCTTTCCGTACATCATTTCAGAGCTTATAGGTGTTGTCACATGTCCATGCTTGTCACTTTTTAAATGCTCTTGAGAGTTGTCCTCTTATGCCTTAATTCTTGAGCCAATTGGCATGCATGCTTGTCTTGCATTTCATGCCTTTATTTCAACATTTTGGCCATTGATTTGGGCATTATTGAGGTCTGTCCATTTTAGTTTAAGTCTATTTTGCATGTTGTTACATGCTAGTTGCATTGCATGACATTGTTGCATGCTTGGTACATTGCATGACATTGTTGCATACTTGTTACATGCCATGTTGTTTGTATGCTTGTTATTTGCATTGTGTTTGGCATACCTTGCATTGCATTGGGTTTGGTTTGGGTGTCAAGCCAAACATGAGGAACGAGGGACGTTTCATACTTGAAGTGATGAAACGTGCCTCAATCATCGGTCGCCGACACTCTTGATCAAACATGATAGAGTTTAAGGCATTTGTATGTTTTTGTGCATTCATGTGATATTGATTTTGTGACTCGGTCTCTTTGGCCATAATGGATCGAAATGCGTGATTGATGGCTTAAGAGCCGAGCACTACACACCTTTGAGCCTTAGACATGATAAGGGGTGTAGTAGCACACACATTTTCTTGCAAATACATTGTCATGCCTCTGTTTGTGCTCTGTTGCAGCAAAAAGGAGAGTTTGCAGGTAGCAATGGCCGATCGACTACTTTGTCTGCCGATCGACTATTAACAATTGGCTGATAGCCTTGAAATTGGTCGATGACCATTATCCGTTGGCCGATGGCCACCCCTCTTAGCCGATGACCTCTCAGTATGTCCATGAGGTGGATCATAAGTGTTTTGGAGATTTGTACAATTTTCAGAAGTCTAAAACAGTGCAAACAGAGGCAACATGAGGCACGACAACAGATTTCTGAGCGAAGCCGACCGAGCATTCATCTCTTCATCGCCCGCGAGGCCATTTCAGTATTTATGATTAGTTCGTGTAATTTAATCATTTATTGGATTTGTAATATTCATTTAGCTTAGTGTAGCTATTTGTTTCAATTTGGATTGTAATAATTAATTAGCTTGTTAGTTAATTAGTTTTGGTGTTGTAATAATTAGTCTAATTAGATTATTAGATTAGTTAGAATAGCTTAGCGTAGCTAGCTTGTATTATTCATTCGGACCCTCCATCGAGAGGGCGAATTTTGTAATAAGTGTGCGTGAGTGTGTGAATGTCTTCCAACCCCACGTCTTTCTCCTTTTTACTTAACCGCTTACGATGGTTAGTTTAGGGTCATTTTCAATTAGCATCCTTATGCTAGCATGTTTGCATCCATTCATTCATATTGCATGCACCGGGCTTGGCGCATCATACAAACCGCATTGTATTTCAATACATCTACTTGAATACGTGTTCAACAGCATGTTATCAAGTTGCATCTCATATGCCATCTTAGAATAGCCGAGCCTATTTCTAGTTGCATTTTGCATGTGTTGCATTAGCCATCTTAACATAAACTAGGATCATGCATTGATTACTAACTAGTTATTGTTTTGGCTCGGACTACACTGTAAGTGTTTATGCTTTAGCATCTTGCATGTGTGTAAGTGTTGCCATGACAACATGCTTGCCATGAGGCTAATTGCTTAAGTGATATAACTGCCTGAATGCCTGTAGGTGAAGGTTGGATTGCTTGAATTAGAACAATTCATCGAAATGCGAGTTTTAAGCCCACTTGAGAGTGGCAAAATCATGTTTTTCTAAACCCACTTGAGGGTGGCAAATCCACATCTTAGCCTACTTGCGAGTAGCACCTTCAAACCATTTTCAAACAAACAAACATGAAATGTTTTGTTCCAACTTAGGCGATCTAGTCTATACTTGCGTGTTGTGCGCATCACATAGTAAGATTAGCTAATTAACCGGAATAAGAGCGCATGTATTTTCAAAAACAAAATATCATGTTAGTAAAGGCTGATCTTTGATCGGGCGAGCGGGGGTGCTCATTGCATGACCTTCCCCTCTCGTACCCAGGTTCTCGAGCCGAGGCAACTTTGATGATGACGGACACATGGCCTTAGGCATGAGTCAGGGTTTCCTAAATTTCCCAAAAATAAAACATTTAGGTGGTGACTCTGTATCTGGCAAAGCAGTCAATGTTTGGCACTTCTTTATTAAAATCAATTTTCCAAAATGATTTGCCGGATTTGGACTCTTTGGTGATTTATCGGTATTGCATTACACTTTGCGAGATTAGATTCAGAACCGTGACATTGAGTCCGAACTGTAGTAGCTAATGAACAAAACGGATTTCGCGCCTTCGCGCGCGGAGCCGGGATGTTCGGGCACATCTACAGTTATTCACCAAAGTTAATTTTTCTGTTTTTCCTTATATTAATTGGGGTTAGTTATTCTTGATGTTAATAATGCAAGGACTCTCTGTGTGCAGGCAGGAGTGATGCAAACTCACGATGAAGAAACTCGGAAGTTTTTCAAGCACTCTTCTGTCACTTGTATGTTGTCTCCTCGATATGCAAGCAGTAAGCTTAGCATTTTCAAGCAACATGCATGCTTTATACTGTGGTCCAGCAATTGCTTTCCTTTCTACTGAATGAAATTAAATGATTATAGGAAAATGCTTTCCGATAATGATTTAAGCA
This sequence comes from Camellia japonica, assembly GCA_030407325.1. Classification (NCBI taxonomy): domain Eukaryota; kingdom Viridiplantae; phylum Streptophyta; class Magnoliopsida; order Ericales; family Theaceae; genus Camellia; species Camellia japonica. The sequence continues at coordinate 59,382,896 of JAPPVO010000010.1, forward strand.
CGACAGTGCATAACATTGGTCCCAGTGGTAATGTTGTTGGATATATACACCTAACCTATGGTTCTAAGCTTCTAAACATCTTCATCTGCTACCCCTTGTTCAATTAGTATTTCTTTTTTTATTTTTTTAATCTTTTCTCTTAGAATCTGAACAATGACCGTATTTGTCCTCCTTTGGCTACAAATCAAAATTTATGATAGAAGTATTTTATGAGTGAATTCGTACATGTGGAGAAATGTTAAGAAACCTTTACATCAACATTATACAATCATATGCCATTTTAAACACTCATTTAATCTTACATTTGAATTCAGGTTGTTGGAACCCTCTATACACACCATCAGAAATGTGTGATTGTGGATACACAAGCATCTGGAAATAACCGAAAGATAATTGCTTTTTTAGGAGGTCTGGACTTGTGTGATGGTCGCTATGATACGCTAGAGCATCGGCTATTCCGTGATGTAGACACTGTATTTCAGGGTGATTATCATAATCCAACATTTTCTGTAAGTATTTGTTCTATCTGAATTTCTATTATTTTTTCAATGTCCGGGTCAAATTACAACACCAGTTGTGATTGGTCGTTGGATAGCGATAGTCTTTCATTTTATTTTTTGTAGTGGGCAGGAACAAAGAGTCCAAGAGAACCATGGCATGATTTGCATTGTAAAATCGAAGGGCCTGCTGCGTATGATGTGCTCACAAACTTTGAGCAAAGGTGGAAAAAAGCCACAAAATGGTCAGAGTTTGGACGACGTTTCAAAAGAATATCTCATTGGCACGACGATGCTTTAATAAAGATAGAACGCATATCATGGATACTAAGTCCATCCTCGTCTGTTCCACATGATGATCCTGCATTGTGGGTTTCCAGGGAAGATGATCTTGAAAATTGGCATGTTTAGGTTAATTATTAGTATACACATCTTTCCTAAACAAAGCTTCTATCTGATTCAAATGTTGGCATACTAAATCTTAGTTAGTTTTTCCATTATTACAGGTTTTCCGATCCATAGATTCTGGTTCTGTAAAAGGATTTCCAAGAGATGTTCATTTAGCCGAGTCTCAGGTTTCCTCAATTTTCTTTCTTTCATTCATTCAGTTTTGATAATTGGTTGTGTTTGTGGCATTGGTCTTTCATTGCAGAACCTAGTCTGTGCAAAAGACCTAGTGATAGACAAGAGCATTCAAACTGCATATGTTCAGGCGATAAGATCGGCCCAGCACTTTATATACATTGAGAATCAGTATTTTCTTGGGTCTTCATATGCATGGCCCACTTACAAACATGCTGGTTTAGCACCTTTTCCACAAAAATATGCATAAATGTCACCTTGAACGCCCCGTGTTGATTGCTCAAACTAAAACTCCTATGTTATAACATGTTATTGTGTAGCATTAGTGGCCTTTGTATTTGTATCCATCAATCTATCTATACACACATAACTAGCTTGATGGTTGGTGTACTAATTGTTTTGCCAATAATAAACAACCTAAAGTGATTTTACATCCAACTTTAAAAATTTATAAACATATTTGGACATGTAAATTTATGTGATTATAATCACATCCATAATTCGTTTTCCAGTTTCTTTTGTTACTCATGAAGATTTTTGAAATTCAGTCCCTTATTTTATGAGTAGGTGCTGATAATATAATCCCAATGGAGTTGGCACTAAAGATTGCTAGCAAGATAAGAGCAAAAGAGAGGTTTGCAGTTTATGTGGTCATTCCAGTGTGGCCTGAGGGTGTTCCAACATCTACCTCTGTGCAAGAAATTTTGTTTTGGCAGGTACAAATCTTTAATTTATTTGACATATAAAGGAGATTAATAGCAACACAAATTAGGATCAAGTGTAAATAATTAGGTTATGCCATTGGTAAAAATTGTTGCACAAAGTGTATCCATGGTATATGTATTCTTGCATCGTCAATGTCTTTTTGATTCTTAGAGTCATTTTGTTATTAGTAATTCATCTTAATTTGGCATTTCCAATGTGTTTTTGATTCTTAGAAAAGTATTTACACATTTATATTTAGTTTTTAATAAAAAAATATATTATTCATTTACTAAATATGAAAATTCAAAATTCAAAATGCTTGTGTCTTGACACTTACGCTTCACCTCACAAGGGGTAAAATGCCTCACATTGTGCATTCCCCTTTAAAAACTTTGGCTCTAGCCGTAATCACTATATATGGGAGAGAGATGGCATCAATCATAGTTTTATCATATGAGTGGTAGATCATTAAAGTCATCTTTGGCTCTTTGGTTTTGCAGGGACAAACCATGCAAATGATGTATGAAATTATTGCACAAGAGCTGAAATCCATGAATCTTGAAAACTCACATCCGAATGACTACCTAAATTTCTATTGTCTTGGTAATCGTGAAGAATCCCCAGAAGAAAATTCAAATTCAACCAATCAACCTTCCAATGGTGATGTGGTTACCATGCCAACACAAATTATTTTCTAATATCTGTGCCATTGATATATTGTGGTTCCCAATAACTTAGCAACATTCATTAAGTGATTTTTTATGCAAACTGCTGGTTCACGTATCAAAATAACCCTTTCCTCAAGATCGGGTACAAATATTAGCTCTAGGGCATGCAACCTTGGGAGTATTCTGGACTTAATGTACTAATACAATTTCAACAAAAAAAAAAAAAAAAAAAAAAAAAACAAAACAAAAAAAAAAAGATGAAGAAGAGAGCTTTCAAACTCACCTTTGAATGAATTGGTGGGCTAGATTTTACATGTCAATGAATTCAAATCTATATGTTGAGTTCTTCATGTGAATCTGAAACATAAATTTATTATTATATGAAACAAACCTGGAATTAAGTTCAATCCCAAACTTTCAGGTTTCTTGGGCTTCACAAAAATTTCCCGTGGCCAGTTGGGTATCTCATTCTAAATGTTTGATATTTTCCATAGTCATTTGTCATAATTATGGTAATATATTTGCAGAGACCTATTTTTGTATTGTATGCTTGATTGATGTTGAATTGCAGGTACATGGATATAGAATGTCACTTTGGGCAGAGCACCTAGGAAAACTAAACAAGTGCTTCAAGGAGCCCGAAAGTTTGGTTTGCGTCGATAGTGTGAACAAGATTGCTGAAGATAACTGGAAGAAGTTTACCAGAGAGGAATTCACCCCATTGCAGGGCCATCTTCTCAAATACCCTGTGAAAATGGATGGTAATGGGAAGGTCAGCGCCTCGTCAAATGGACAAAGATGGATGGTTGGGACCAGATGTCTGGGGGAAAGGTGCTTTTACAACTCTCCCTGGATGCTCTAACTACATAGACCTCGCTTGTTTTCATGTCCATTGTGTACTATTATTGTATTTGGTGCTGGAAGAGGTGGCGGAAAATAATTCAAGATGGTCCAAGCCAAGTGATAGGAAGTGATAGCTCGTTTAAATACATGGAATAGTGATGCTACTTGCTCAAAATTTTTACACATAAATTTTACCCAGAAACCAATTAAATCACAGCCACACATTCTGATTATGGGTAAAACTAATTTACCATTTTTCTGGGTGAGCAGCTTTTCTCAACATGAAATGGTAAGTTATAGCTTGTATGTCACTGGCTTCGTGAAATGTCTTTAAACGATCAATTTTTTTGGAGAACTGTTTGAAATGATTCAGGCCTTTCAAACTCAGAGAGTTGGGGTGGAGTTGGGGTGAACTGTTTTTAAATGTTTTTTTTTTTATATATTTATTTATGAGTTTTCGTTTATTTTTAGTAGATTGTTTTTAATATTTTAATCAATGGAAAATTAGTGAAACATTCTTCTCTAATTTTGGATAGTAAGAAAGATTTAATATGTCTTTTCTTTTTAGTTAAGGTCTCTCAATAATATTATTAGAAAAAATTCGTCATAGAGAGATTTGTCTATGAAAAAAGAAATTTATCTGTGAAGAGTTTAAAATTTTTCTTTCTCTATGAAAATATTGAGTGACTTTAACTACTATGAAAATGTTACATGTCTTTTATCTTATAAAATCTTATTACTAAGAACTTTAAACTAAAAACTCTTTTAATCAATTCTTTATACTTTTTAAATATACCTAATCAAGATGCAGCTAAAAGTAAAATAAATTAATTAAAATATTAAAAAATTAATAAAAATTGATGAAAATTCAAACAAAAAATCAATGTGTATTTTGGTTTGAATTTTCGTTTATTTTTAATGAATTTTTTTTTTATATTTTAGTTAGGTTTTTTACTTTTTAATTTTGAAAATATATTGGTTCTATTATATTTTAATAAACTTTGTTGATTGATGAAAATTCAGAGCATTTTTATGGATGGTTTTGGGATTGTGAATTTGTGATTATTCGATATAATTGACTTTGTGAGTGCTTTGCTTTACCTCTAGATGTGTCCTGGCCGTCATTTCTTCTAGGGGTGGGCGTGGGTCGGTTGCGGCCACGGAACCTTCAATCCGCCATTCGTCCGCTAGATTGGCGGATTGGAGAAAATCAATCCGCATCCGTCCGTCAATCCGGCGGATGTGGATTGAGCGGATTGGCGGTTTGGCGAATGGATGCGAATCGGTTTGGCAGTTTCAAATTTTATAAATTTTCAACATAATTTAACTTGTGCACTTCCTCAAAAAAAAAAAAAAAAAAAAAGTATTACAGTCAATGACTTAAAAAAATATTACCATCACTGCATATGCCTTATCCAAAGCAAGAAAGTTTGAAACTTTAGAATATCACAATTACTGCATGCCTCATCCACATATTACAATCACAACATGCCTCATCCACATAAAATATTACAATTTATGGTTATTAAAATATAAAAACAATTCAAACCACCAAAACTATGAACAGAGCAGTAGTAGAGATTGTATGTCTCTATATTGTTACATCTATATCTGTTTTTGAAAACAAAAACCAACCAGCATATATCATATTTTCTATTTATTATTTTTAGAGATAGATTTAAAAATAAAAAAATATAGATAAATAATACGCTTATTTTTTTCAATTCAAAAAAGATATTCAAGTTGAAAACTTTTTTTCAATAGAATATTTAAACTCTTTTTTAATTGAAAATACAAACAGAATATTTAAACAAACTGAAAACACAAAGTTTTATAAACTACTAAGGGTGCTCGCGGTTTGACAGTTCGGTTGCGGCCAAAGAAATCTCAAATCCGCCATCCGTCCGCTAGATTGGCGGATGGGAAAAAATCAATCCGTAACCGTCCGCTTGTTATCACGCATCCGTTCAAAATGCGGCGGATCGGTTCGGTTCGGTCGGTTTTGGCGGATCGGTATATCCGCTGCTCACCCCTAGTTTCTTCGCTTTATTTAGGCGAGAAAAGCTTGGGACCCCGCCATCATTTCTTCGCTTTATTTAGGCGAGAAAAGCTTGGAACCCCACTGGAGAGACCCCCAGCACCCATTGGTCAGTTTTTTTTTTTTTTTCTTTCTTTTTCTTCTAATCACCAATGTCCACATGTGTGTGGGGCGAGGGTAGAGTTGGAGTGGGGGTCTCAATCAACTCTCTTATTTAGGCCCCGTTTGGGGAAAGAATTAAACTGGTCAAAATATATATATATATATATATATATATATATATTTTAACAAATTATTTTCTTAATTTTTGTAACATTATTTTTATAAAAAAATTTAAAATTATTAAATAAGTCAATTTTCAAAACACACATATGAGAGAGAAAATGTATGAAGGGGATTGGATCGAATTTTATGTTTTAGAGCTGCCTTTTAAATTGTTAATTTTAGAGAGTTTTATTTAAAAGTTGGTTAAAAGTTTATTTTTTAAACTTTTTTATTCTTTTGTATGTAAAAAAATGTGAGAGATTATATGACTCAAAATAAATTAAAAATTAAAATTAAAAATTAAAAGTTAACTTATAGTTAACTTCCCAAATTGTCCGGTATTATTCACACTCCACTTTTATATAAATGCACATTTTTTAATCTATCTATATTTATCTATACTGTTGGTATCCGAGCTATGCTTTCTTCTTATTTTATGTGTCTTTATTTTTCTAGATAAAATTTAAAAAAAGAAAATTAAATAAACGAAAAGAGTAAAACTTGAACATTGAATCTTACATTTGCCAAACAAGACTCTTACTACTGACATTACATATCATTTATCAACAATGATAGAGACCACTAATTTTGGAGCTCTAAAAAGACCACTAATGACATGACACTCAATAAAAAAAGAAAAAAAATATAACACCAAGGCCAAAACATCAAATCATTTATGGTGGGGCCTACTGCCACATCATTAGTGGTAGCACTAATTAGTGCTCCCACTCATTTTCCATCATTTATAACAAAAATTTTATTTTATTTTTATTTATTTTAATTACACATCGAGTTTACCAGTCATATAGGCAGCTTGATTCATTATATTTTAGGGCCAAGCCATAGGCTATTAGTAAAGTTTATCAAAAGTTGAGTAGTTATATTATTTATATTCTTCCCCTATATTATGCTAATGAATAATATTATATGTATCAATTAATATATTAATTAATTTATTAATAGATAATATGATATAATTTTGAAAGTTTTAAGTATTTTTAATTTATATAATGGATAAGATTAATAATAATGTCATAAGGCATGTTGATATACTAATTAGTATATCAATTGGTGCATATAGTATTACCGTATACTAACACTTAATTTTTTGTATTTTCAATACAAAAGTAAAATGAAAATGAAAGTAATATACATTTAATGTAAGAGTGATACTATATGTACCAATTAGTGTATTAATTAGTGTACCAATACTAGTATGACATTATTATTAACCTCACTCATTATACAAATTATAAATATCAAAAATATCTTAAATTATGTAATATCATCAATTAATATACTAATTAATTCATTAATTGATACATATAGCGTTAGTATTAATGTAATATATACATACAATCTAGTTTGCAATTAATTAGAAAGATCTTCAGACAACTTAATAAATAATTAAAAATATCAAATTTAGTGATGTGGGTAGTTGTGTAATTTTGGCCCATGGCCCGCGGGCGGCCCGGCCCGAGGTGGGCCTGGCCCGTCCCGGCCCGTTTAGGCCCGAGCCCAAGCTCAGCCAGAGGGCTTGGGCCATCATTGGCCCGCTCAAAGCCCGCCCAAAAGCCCGGCCCGAGGTCGGCCCACCCGAGCCACCCGATACCCAGTGTTATTTTTAATAGAAAATAATAAAATTTTGGTAAAAAAAATAAAAAAATTTGTTTAAGCCCGCCCAAGCCCAGAGGCCCCACCCGAGGCCTGGCCCACTGGCCGGCCCAAAGCCCAAATACCTCTAGGCCTGGACTAGGGCCTGGACTTAGTTTTTTGGCTCGTGGCTTGGCCCGATTTTTTGACGGGAACCCGCAAGGCCCGACATGACCCCGGCCCGGCCCAAACCCAAACGGACCGGGCCAAAATTACACCCTTAGACGTGGGTTGTCCTCAATAACTAATCTTAAGGACTAAATGGTCAACTTCATTGATTTTGTCGACAAAGATCCATTTTCAACTTGATCTGGTCAATTGGTTCGAAAGCGCCCATTCCCTCGTCATAGAGAGGCTGAGGTAACAATTGTTTTTTTAGTTTTTTTTTTTTTCACTTTTTAAAATTTTAAAAATTTTATGTGTTTGATAAATGTGATTTTTTTTTTTAATGAGGAATTTAAGTGGTGTATATATATATAGACTATTTTAATCAGAAATTTATTTTTGAGATAGGGACAAACAATACCTCAAATTTTTAAATCCAAATAATAATGTGTGTGTTTGGTTTGAATTTTTTGAATTAATTTTTTTAAAAATTGAGTTTTTTATTTTTTATATTTTTTTTATTTTTAGTGAATATTTTTAAAATTTTAAACATTTTTATATTTTTTTAGATGCACCTTATTTAGATGTATCTAAAAAGTAAAAATTGTGAAAAAATATTTTAAAATTTTAATAAATACATAAAAATATGAAAAATATACTGAATTCTCATATTTTTATTTTTTTTATTTTTGGTATTTAGGAAATTTTTAAAAGATTTTTTCATAAAAATTATACTTTTATGTGTATTTATGTTAGGTATGTCTAAAATTTTTTAAAAAATACTTAAAATATTAAAAAAATTCAATAAAAAAAAAAGAAAATAAAATTTTCTGAAAAATATTTTTGAAAAATCAAAAACAAACAAAGTGAATAAATAAATAAATAAATTTTGAACATAAAAGGTGACGATAAACACGGGCGGGGCGGGGCGCCTGTCCAATCTCTGAACCAACCCAACCAAGCGGTCCTATAAACCCTAGAAGGAGTTTTTGCGCGAAAAATTGCGGAATCAAACGATGAAGATGGTTCGAATGGCTTTTCATTCTGTAGCTTTGTACTCTCTCACTCTGATCATCGGCATCGTCGCCAAGTTCGCCTTCCTCCGCCGCCACGACGACCATGTCATCTTCAACACTCGTCTTTTCGCCGCTGCTCTGGAAACACTCCCTCTTTTTTCAATTATCTTCTCCATCAAGTGGCTAACAACACTTCAAAATCCAATCCTGCAGGATATGAAGGTATTCAAACAATTGCACTGCGATTTTTTCAAGTTTCAATTTTGTTGTGTAATGTGAATTAGCGATCTATTTTGATTTTGATTTTTGTTTTGGTTCTGTATCGTGAAGTTCACAGAAACAGTGATGAGCAGGGCTTTTGTGAAGAGTTTCGTTGACTATTACGCTCGCTATGGTATATTCTTACCATGCGTCACTCGTGTTTTCAACGGTGAAGCCAATGCTGCGGTGTTGATTGTGGCTTCGATGGGGATACTTCTGGTTGGGTTGACTGGAGCTTATCGTCAATTTGATGCACTCGCAATGGTAATCTTCTTCCTCATCCTCAATTTTTCGCATTCTTCCCTGAATTTAATTTTGCGTGTGTTTGATTACTTGTCTAGTTTTTTTTAGATTTCATTGAAAATTGGAATTCATGGCGGATTTGTGATTGTGCAGCAAGAAGATGAAGAGCTGAAGAAGAGGAAGCTGGAGTTGGAGGTGGAGAGGAAGCTGGAGATGGAGAATAAGACCAACAAAATGATGCTTTAGGGCTAAACAGTTTGAAGATACCATTCTGAAATGGATTTGCTGTTGAAATGAATTTTTATAGGGAATGTTAATAGAATTTTTATATGAAATTTTCAAATGTATTAATGTGGCTCATTCTCTTATTCTATAATTGAAGACTCCTAATTGAGGTTTACAATATTAAAAATGTATGTATCACATCATTTTAAATCATATTTTTGTATTTGAAGTTGTTTTTATGTTTGCCTCAAACAACATAGGATATTCTTAAATTAAAAATAAAATGGTAAACAAGAGGATAAGTAAACAGCACAGCAGCTCCTCCAGCAAATGATCCTGCCACAAGATCAAGGACGGGGCCCCTTCCAACACCAGGGAAATTTTCTATATTCCAGCGGCGATATTGCTCATAAGCCATAAAATGCAATGCTGCATAGGGAACGATTCGAGCAGCACTAGCTCCATTCCCTCTTAAGATAAATTCCTCCGTAAGCATAAATTCGATTGAAGTGCAAGCCAAATTTACATAATTAAAAAAATGCTAAAGCTATGTTTGGTTTTGGCTTTTTGGCTAAAAAAGCACAAAAGACAAAATTGACTACATAAGTTAATAAGACAAAATGTCACATTTAAACCATAATCACTATACTTTTTTTTTTCCACAATAGTCAAAAAGGTCAAAAACGAAAACCAAACGAAGCTACAAAAGTCTGGTCAAAATAGCTAAAAAGTCAAAAAGTCAGGCTATTTTAGCTCTTCCCAAACGAAGACTAAAAATCATAAAGATAGGAATAGAGTTTCCACCTGTAAAAGCCGAGCACACCTTCTGTTCTTGCAATCTTTTTAAAAGATCCCAATAACACTACACTATGAAATTCTGCTCTTCTGGTCGAAAACAAGAAAAAAGGGAAACTAAAAGAAAAATGAGTTTTGATTAAATATCAAATGAACCCACATCAAAGAATGGGAGCAGTGAAGATCTAGATTGGAAGCTCGATATCGGAGGACACAGCGTAGCCTCGGTCTCTGAGCATCTCGAGCAGATCGTCTAGTTTGGGATCGAGTTCAGACAGTGTAGGTCGCCAAAGAAGGGCGATGAAGAGCGATTAACAGCGCCGGAGAGAGAACGGCAGAAGAATAGTAAAGCATCACGAGCACTGTCGTCTTGTCCGACGACGTATGACCTCCTTACAGCACTCACACCTCCAGCGTTTGCAATCTGTAGTGATTTTGTCCGGCGATTCACTAATCGATGACCTGCAAAGGCAGAGAGTGAGCTGCAACCTATCATGTTACAAGTTTCAAATCTTTCCATTGTTATTCCTCCCCATTTTTCCCAATCTGTTTGTTGAAAATGGGTAAGAAATTAAGAAACAAGAGAGGTAGCTCATCCAAAATCTCACTTAAAGAATTCCAATCTAGCTTGGTGAAAAAGAAATTGAGCCCTAATAGTTCAAATCAAGCCAATGATAAAACCAAAATAATATAGACTATATGCAAAGGCAATTAGAACTTGAGTTTGAACATGATGATTTTGACATTGAAGAGACTTATTGTGATTCCCTTAAAGCTTACAATGCCATCGTAGGTTCTAGTGTTTACCATGGCTTTGAACAAGACCTGGACCAGTGGGGGGATATTGAGACAGCAACAAAGGCCACAAATGTGCAAGACTGCAATGAGACAAAAGAGCATGATTAGGTTCAGATGTCATGTGTAGAGGGGTTGGTGGGTGCTATGGACTCATCCGATCAAATTGAAGCAGAAAAGGTCCAAAGCAATAGTTCCAATGGGTTAGGTAAGTCTTCTTCCCATAATGTTAATGTCATCTCTATGCCCATGAGTGGTTTATTTAAATCTGAGATTACTAAGAAGAAAGTAGTTAAAAATCTCAAGAGATACTCTGTGGGTTATGAGAATTGTTAGATTTATTTATTTTGATGATTTATTTAATTATGTTTTTGATTTATTTGAAAGAGAAAAATATAATCAAAATTTATTTTGATGATTTATTTGAAAGACAAAAATAGAATCAACATTTATTTTGATGATTTTATGTTTTAATAAAATCAAAATTTATTTTGTTCTATTATTCCTCACCTAAACCTTTATCCTAAATGTTGTTAGAATGCATTTAATATTTGATTAAATCAGGAGTTTAAACAGCCCAAAAACAAAGGTTTAAACAGCCTAGCATAGTAGCAGTTCAAAAGGTTCAAAAAGTTCAAGTGAAAGATATTCAAATTTGTAATAGTGGAGTGGAAGATATTCAAATTAGTAATGATGGAGTACAACGGCTATAAACGGCTATAAATTCAAATGACTACAACGGCTATAAACGGCTATAAATTCAAATGAATACAACGGCTATAAACAGTTATCATTTTCATTATATATATACCAAAGCCTCTAATGTAAACAAATTACAAAAAACTAAAAAATATTCTTTGATTTATAATCACTCACATCTATTCTCTGAAAAATTCTCTAAGGAGTGTTCTTCAATTTTTGTTTACATCCTCTTTCAGAAATTATACACCGAGACACATAACTTTCAGCCCATCTTTCCTATGTGAGGTTTACAAAAAAATCAAAACTTCATTTTTATATCTATCTTTGAGAGATAATTCTTATAGCTTTCTGTGAAAGCAAAAACACCTTCTTTTCAACCTTGTAAGAGTGTAGTACATTCAGTGTTCTTGACTTAGAAAGTCTGTGTAAAATTCGTGGAGGATTGCTCCATTTGTAAAGAGGTTGCTAGTACCCCCGTGAAGCTAGAGCATAGTGGAAAATTTCAAGTGAAGTTTGAGGAGTGGACGTAGGTCGAGTTGAAACCGAGCCACTATAAATTTGTTTGCCTCTACCACTATAAATTTGTTTGCCTCTCTCTCTCTCTCTCTCTCTCTCTCTCTCTCTCTCTCTCTCTCTCTTATCTCTTTATTTTATTTAAATTACTGTAGCTATATTTCACATTTTCACTGTGCTAAAATCATTAACTGACATAATTGTTAGAACACTTGTTTTAATTATTTTTATTTCATTAATTATATTTATTTATTGTGCTAGTCATAATTTTTATTAGGGTATTATTAATTTTTAATTGTTAAAACCTAATTCACCCCCCTCTTAAGTTGTCTTTTAGATAACAATTGGTATCAGAACCTAGACTCTTATTTTAGATTTAACCATCTGAGAGTTTCGATCTATGGCAACCTTAGCTAGCACTGCTGAAGAACAAGCCACCAATAGGCCATCACTATTTGATGGAAACAACTATAGTCATTGGAAAGATAAGATGACCCTATACCTTTAAGCCACTGATTATGCCATGTGGATTATTGTCACCAAATGTCCAAAAATTCCTACCAAATTAGTAGACAATATTAGTGTACCTAAAACAGAAGATGAATGTGATGAGATGGATCACAAATTATTGCAAGCTAATGCTAAAGCCAAACTCACCCTTATTTGTGGATTAGACTCTAAAAGTATAATAGAATTTCAAGTTGTGATTCGGCAAAAGAAATTTGGGACAAACTAGAGGTAACGTATGAAGGAACAAATCAAGTGAAGGAATCTCGTATTGATATGCTTGTTCATAGTTATGAATTGTTTAAAATGAACTCTGATGAATCTATTTCAAGTATGTTTACTAGATTTACTGAAATTGTAAACTCTTTGAAATCTCTTGGCAAAATTTATACTAATAGTGAATTGGTAAGAAAAATTCTTAGGTGTTTACCAAAGAATTGGGAAGCAAAAGTCACCGCCATTATAGAAGCCAAAGATCTCTCCACACTTAGATTGGATGAGCTTATGGGTTCCCTTATGACTCATGAGATCACCATGAAAGGACATGAGAATGTTGAAGACAAAAAGAAAAGTGGAATTGCATTTAAAGCATCATCAAATGAAGAAGAACATGAAAACTCCAGTGAAGATGAAAGCTATGCTATGTTTAGTAGAAATCTCAAAAAGTACTTCAAAAAAAACAATTACGGAGGAAGAAGACCTTTAAAAAAGGAATACAACAAAAATAACAAGAAAGAACTCATTATTTGCTATGAGTGTAAAAATCCTGGACATATGAAGATGGATTGTCCAAAATTAAAAAATTATAGAAAAGACTACAAAAGAAACAAGAAGGCCATGGTAGCAGCTTGGGGAGAAATTGAAGATGAAAGCTTAAGTGATGAAATTGAAAATGAAGTAGGCAACTTGTGTCTCATGGCTCTTGAAGATGAAGACTCTACTCAAAATGGGGTAACTACTCTTTATGAAGAACTTGAAAGTGCATTCTAAGAACTAAAAGATGAATTTAGAAAAGTTTGTGCCAAAAATATTGTGTTAAAAAAATCTGTTGCATTTTTATCTAGTAATGTAGAAGAATTAAAGAAAGAAAAAATTGTTTTGAAAAATGATTTTGACACAATCTCTAATGAGAAAACTGCTTTACAAAACAATGTTGATAATTTAACAAAAACACTTGAAAATTTTGTAAAAAGTAGAGACAATCTTAACATGCTTCTTGGAAATCAAAGATGTGTTTTCGATAAGGCGGGCATTGGATATGACCCTATTAAAAAACAAAAGAATCTCAATACAATTTTTGAAAAGGCACATCTCATGACTCACCCTCATATTACTTGTCATTATATATCTTTTTGTCCATTCGAAAATAATATAAACATAGGAATTAAAAAGATTTGGATTGTTAAGGGATCTAAGAAAACTAACCAAGAAGGACCCAAGAAACTATGGGTACCAAAAACCTACACTTGACTGTCATCTTGTGGGTTTGTTTTAAGTCCAAAGCTAAAGAAGGGAAGTGGTACTTTGATAGTGGATGTTCCAGACACATGACCGGAGATAAATCATTCTTTACTAAACTATCATCGAAAGATGGAGGATTTGTTACTTTTGGATACAACAAAAAAAGAAAAATCATCGGTATTGGTAGCATCGGTATTTCTCCTAACCTTTCTATTGAAAATGTTTTACTTGTTAATGGACTTAAGCATAACCTACTTAGTATTAGTCAATTATGTTATAAAGGTAATCGAGTTATTTTTGATAAATCACATTGCACAATTGAAAGCACAAATGATCATAAAGATTTATAAGTTGGTAATCGCCATGATAATGTTTATGTTTTTCATCTTAATGATCTCTATGCTAGTGATGTTAAATATTTATATGTTAATAATGAAAATAGTTGGCTATGGCATAGAAGACTTGGTCATGCTCATATGGATTTAATTGCTAAACTTTTGAGAAAGGATTTGGTCATTGGACTTCCAAAAATTATATTTGAAAAAGATTATCTTTGTAGTGCTTGTCAACAAGGAAAACAAACTAAAACATCGTTTCAATCAAAATCTCATATTCCCACAACTAGACCTTTACAATTATTGCATATGAATTTATTTGGTCCTTCAAGGACATCTAGTCTAGGTGGTAAACATTATTGTCTTGTTATAGTTGATGATTATTCAAGATTGATATGGGTTATGTTTTTAGCACACAAAGATGAAACATTTTCTTCTTTCACAAAACTCTGTCGTAGAATTCAAAATGAAAAAGGCTTTCTTATTACTAATATTTGAACCAACCATGGTAGAGAGCTTGAAAATGAGAAATTTGAATTGTTTTGTGATGAGCATGGTATTGGACATAATTTTTCAGCACCTAGAACCCCTCAACAAAATGGTGTAGTAGAAAGGAAGAATAGAACTTTAGAAGAAATGAGTAGAACAATGCTTTGCGAAAATAATCTTCCTAAATATTTTTGGGCCGAAGCCGTTCACACCGCGCGTTATATTTTAAATCGTGCATTAATTAGACATATTCTCAAAAAGACTCCTTATGAACTTTGGCATGATAGAAAGCCTAACATTAGTCACTTGCATGTTTTTGGTTGTAAATGTTTTGTGCATAATAATGGTAAGGATAACTTAGGTAAATTTGATTCAAAATCTGATGAAGCAATTTTTCTTGGCTATTCCCTAACTAGCAAAGCTTATCGTGTTTTTAATAAAAGAACTCTTGTTGTGGAAGAATCTATACATGTGGCATTTGATGAAACTAACATCTCTGCTCAAAAACAAATTGTTAGTGATAATATAGATTTGGAACTAAATGTGGAAGATTCAAGTATCTACAAAGAAGAGAACCAACCATGTAAGTTGAACAAAGAGATTGAACAACCAATTCTCCCACCTCAAGAAGGAGGAAACAATGATGATTTGCCAAGAGAATGGAAGTTTGGTCATAATCACCCTAAGGATTTAATCCTAGGTGACCCTACAAAAGGTATTGAAACTCACTTTTCACTTAGAAACATTTGTAGTAACTTGGCTTTTCTCTCACAGATTGAACCTAAAAACTTTCAAGAAACTGAATTCGATGAACATTGGATGATAGCTATGCATGAAGAGCTTAACCAATTTGAGAGAAACAAAGTGTGGGAACTTGTGCCAAAACCTAAAGATCATACCATTATCGGTACCAAATGGATCTTTCGAAACAAGCTTAATGAATCCGGCACAATTATAAGAAACAAGGCTAGACTTGTTGCACAAGTATACAATCAAGAAGAATGTATTGATTTCGATGAAACATTTGTTCCGGTTGCTAGATTAGAAGCCATTTGCATGTTACTTGCATTTACATGTTTTAGAGATTTCAAACTTTATCAAATGGATGTAAAAAGTGCCTTTCTTAATGGTTTTATAAATGAGGAAGTTTATGTTAAACAACCCCCAGGTTTTGAAAATCATGCTTTTCTAAATCATGTTTTTAAACTATCAAAAGTTTTATATGGTTTGAAACAAGCACCTCGTGTATGGTATGAACGATTAAGTAAATTTTTGATTAAAAATAATTTTTCTGGAGGAACGATTGACACCACACTCTTTGTTAAAACTAAAAATAATGATTTACTTATTTTGCAAATATATGTGGATGACATTATATTTGGTGCTACTAATGAAATATTGTGTAAGGAATTTGCTATGTGTATGCAAGGTGAGTTTGAGATAAGCATGATGGGAGAGCTAAATTATTTCCTTGGGCTTCAAATCAAACAATGTAAGGAAGGAATTTTTATCAACCAAGCTAAGTATACAAAAGAACTACTCAAAAAGTTTGATATGTATGACTCAAAAATAGCTGGAACACCTATAAGCACATCCATTAAGTTAGACAAGGATGAAAAATGTACGTCCATTGATTAAACAAAATATCGAGGTATGATCGGCTCACTTTTTTATTTAACTGCAAGTAGACCTGATATTATGTTTAGTGTTTGTATGTGTGCTAGATATCAATCAAATCCTAAGGAATCACATCTCAGTGTTGTTAAAAGAATTTTTAGATATCTTGTTGGCACTCAAAAATTGGGATTGCTTTATCCTAGAGGTGTTGCATTTGATTTAATTAGTTACTCGGATGCCGACTTTGCCGGATGCAAACTTGATAGAAAAAGCACCAGTGGCACTTGTCACTTTCTTGGTAACTCATTAGTATCTTGGTTTAGCAAAAAGCAAAATTCTGTTGCTTTATCAACGGCCGAAGTTGAATATATAGCTTCCGGAAGTTGTTGTGCCCAAATACTTTGGATGAAACAACAATTGGAGGACTTTGATTTGTATTATGATCATATCCCTATTAAATGTGATAATACTAGTGCCATCAATTTAAGCAAAAATCTGGTTCAACACTCACGAACAAAGCATATTGAAATTCGACATCATTTTTTAAGAGATCATGTTCAAAAAGGGGATATTGTACTTGAATTTATAAATACCGACAAGCAATTGGCGGATATTTTCATAAAACCTCTAAGCGAGGATCGCTTCAATTTTATTCGTGGCGAGCTTGGAATGTCAATTTCTACTTAAAAAGTTTTGTTATGACTGTGAAACTTGAATTTTTGTTAAAATGATATATGTGTATTGCTACATTGATATGAAAACATTTATATTAGTTGCATGCTCTCAAGTCCTTCATACATTGATTATCCTTAACAGTTTACTATTCTCAACTGTGTAATTTTTTTTTGGGGTTCTGCATCTTGAGGTAAAATTAACTTTGCATATATTGATTTTCTTTAAAACCCTCATGGTATTTTTTTTGCATTACCCTTCCAGCAACTATGTAATTTATTTTTTTTATTGTTATTAGGCTTAATATTATTTATTTATTTATTTATTTATTCTTTTTACTAATAGGCTTCGTTTCCTTTATTATTTTTTTTCTTTTCTTTTCTTTTCATTATTATTATTATTTTTTTTTTGTTTTGACCTGAGGCTTAATTATTATTATTATTATTTTTTTTTTGCACTTTACTTTCATCTTCAAGTGATTACATTAAACATAAAAACAAACACAAATCAAAATATACATATTTTCATAAATAATAATAAAAAAAAATTCTCTTCATTTTTCCGGCCATTGGCCGACCTCACTTACTCACCTCTTCCACTGCTCTCTTCTTCTTTTTATCACCTTGGGAGGCCCTGCCCCCCGTGCTTTTATCGAGAGCGATGACTTCCCGCTGACTATCAAAGGCCAAGAACAACGTTGCTCCAAATCGGGCCATGAAGGTGGTGTTCCGTTTAAGCTCTTTATTTTCGGCCTTCAGTGCGCAAATCTTTGCTTGCGCATCCTTGTACATGCGCTGGAGCAGCGAGAGTTGGGCATTGACCTGGTGGAGCTCACTCGTCCTGTTCTGCAGTCGGTGAACCAATTTTGTGACTGCAGTCACCGTCTCCATACAGGATGTCAGTGTGAAATGATTGGCTTCAATGTCTGATTGAGCTGCCATTATTTGCTCAATTGACATCATAGAAAGGTTGGAAATAATAAGAGCCGAGGCACTCAGCCCAGCAGCGTTTACGGGATCATTCAGGTCCGGAAAGAGAGTAAGGGGATGGGACGAGGCCATGTAGTAGGAGAGAGAGATGAAATCGAAAGGAGGGTCGTTTTTGGCAACCTTTCAACTCTGCTCAGTCTCTCTGTTCTATCTCTCTCACGCAGAATGGAAGCGAATGAGGAAGAAGAAGGCGAAGAGAGTGATTAAGAAGAAGATAGAGGAGAAGATGACAAGAGAGAGAGAGCCGAGGCAGCTGATTGACTGATTGACTCGGCTCGCTTTTGTTGGTCAGCTGACGCAAAAGCGAGGACGCGTTCGATGAACAAAAAAGAGACGCGGACGAATCATATATATATATATATGTATATATGTTTTGATTATCTATTTTTTGATGCCATTTATCCTTATCATTTTCCTCCTCCTTTCCAGATTTTGACCCATGATTTCCTTTTGATAACACTAATTAGTGTACACATTAGTGTACTAACTAGTGATGTGGTATAATTTTAAAGGTTTTAGGTATTTGTGATTTGTATAATAAATAAGGTCATTAATGATATCATAGCACTAGTTGGTACACTAGTGTGTATATTAATTGGTGCATGTAGCACCACCGAAAAATAATTTAACATTAATTAGTACCCATAAAAAATTATATTTATGATAAAATATAAATGCATTACTTCTCAATAGATTTCATAATTTTAGTTTTTCAATTTATCATTTATGACATTTTTATTTTTTTTAATTCATATCACCTTGTCTATCTTATAAAATTCAAGCAATGAAAATTAAAGAATAAAATAAAAAAACTGTGGCCTTTCAACTTCTCTCAATTACGGACTAAGTAAACAAACAAATAAGTTTGTGGGCCTTGTGTTGGGAATGGTCTTGGGCAATAAGTAAACAAATAAATAGGGGAACTTACCAGCCGGTCCTATGGAAATAGATTAATACCCATCAAGTTCTATCTTATTTCAGTTTTCAATTTTACCCCTCAATATCACACCACACGCATGAAGCAAAGAAGCTATCACGAGCTCTCCCCTACGCGCGTGACACACACGCTCCTTCTCAATTGTTCCAATTTGGAAACCATTTTGAGGCGATTTGAAAACTATTCTGAGACGATTTGCGATTTGGAAATCGAAACAAACGAAGAGGTTTTTCACAAATCTCCCATCGTTTCCAAAGAAATCACCTCTGTTTTCATACCGATTCCGAACAGATCCCCAGCAAATCTTCCACCGTTTCGATCTATATTCTGATTCGGACATCTACTCTCCTTGTTTAGTTCATCTACAACAAACATGTCAATCAAACATGAGTCTTATTCATCTTCCCTTCTTCTTTCATAACTATAATTAAGTGATAAAATTTGACTTGAAGTTATTTTCAATGTGTATTATACAGTATTAATTTATGAGTGATATTCAACTTCATAATAATCACATCTTTATGTTCATTTGCTATACAATGATGGATTTGCTTACTTTTGTTAATTCAATGATAAAATTTGATATACAATGACAGATTTGCTTATTTCACCCAATTCAGTGAGAAAATTTGCTATAAGAATGATAGATTTGCTTAATTTTCCTAATTGAGTGATAAAATTTGTTATAATGATGGATTTGCTTTCCTTTTTCTTTCATAACTATGGATTTGCTTCCCTTCTTCTTTCATAACTATAATTGAGTGATAAAATTCGACTTGAAGCTATTTTCAATGTGTATTATACAGTATTAATTTATGAGTGATATTTAACTTCATAATAATCACATCTTCATGTTCATTTTCTATACAATGATGGATTTGCTTACTTTTGCTAATTCAGTGATAAAATTTGCTATAGAACGACAGATTTGCTTACTTTGCCCAATTCAGTGATAAAATTTGCTATAAGAATAATAGATTTGCTTAATTTTCCTAATTGAGTGATAAAATTTGTTATAATGATGGATTTGCTTCCCTTCTTCTTTCATAACTATAATTAAGTGATAAAATTCGACTTGAAGCTATTTTCAATCTATACTATACAAATTTTATGAGTGATATTCAACTTCATAATAATCATATCTTTATGTTCATTTGCTATATAATGATGGATTTGCTTACTTTGTCTAATTCAGTAATAAAATTTGTTATAACAATGATAGATTTGCTTAATTTGCCTAATCGAGTGATAAAATTTGTTATAATAATGGATTTGCTTACTTTGCTTAATCGAGTGATAAAATTTACTCACTTTGCCTCATTGAGTGATAAGTTATCAGTTGTTTTCATCTTCATCATGATACTTCATGTTCTTTTACAATTTGGAATCTAAACTTGCTATACAGTTATATATTTGCTTAATTTGCATAATTGAGTGATAAATTCTTCTTAGTTTGCCTAGTTCAGTGATAAATTCTTCTTAATCTTCAATGTTCATGCTCGATGTTTTTGTACAGATGTTCCCAGTCATCGTAAGAGATTACGTCGTCGATAAACAAGTTTCTCAAAGAGGAAAAAGATTGACAAAGTTGAGTGTGTTATAGAGCCAACAACATATGAAAGTGAAAATCAACTAGAAGTTAAACCTGAATCTAACATTGACAATGGAGAGCCCAAACAGCAGCAACTGAAACAAGCTACAGAGCTCCACAGTGCAAGAGGGAAGAAAAAGATTGATGGAAGAAAAACTAGGACTGAACAGATACATGATAAGGAAGCAAAGTATATCTACCGTTCTAACATTCAATCTTTTATCAAGTTTTTCAAGACAACAAAACTCATAGATGAGCATTTGGCACTATTGAGAAAGACTCCTTTTTCACTGCTAGTTGATAAATTGAGTAAAAGCCAGGTTAAAAGAAGAGATTCAATTAAATATGATGCTGTGGTTGCAAAAATTTTACAAACTTACCAAATAGATGGAACTACATTTGAAATTAGTGGGAAGAAGCTGAAGTTGAAAAGAAATGACTTTAGGTTAATTTTTCGGATTGCATGTGGACAGAAGAAGATGAATCTTGCATATGGAAGAAAAAATGAGGTAGATATGGTGAAAAGAAGGAACATAATAAAGAGCAGAATGACAAGTGCTTCAATCCAAAAGTTGATAACCAAACTTTTGAGAAGCAACAACAATGAGGACATACAAGATGTTGTCAGGCTTGTGTGCCTCTTGGTTTGTTTGCTTTTGTTATATCTGGGTACTGGAACTACAATTGGTTGGAGGTTCATGAAATATCTTAAGGATATTGACAAAATGAAGTCTTATGATTGGTGTGGCGCAGTAAAACAACATCTCACAAGATCAATCGCAAACAACATGAACCAAAGCAAGATACCTTCTCTTCCCAATCCACCAAAATTTTCATTGGACAATACTTGTCCTTGACATTGAAGAAGGTTCGTGGAAATTCCACAATTCCATGAGACCAAGAGGAGCAATGCCTAAAGATCCACACTTCAATGCCGCAAATGAAGTGGTAAAAATGTTTTCACTATCAAACTTACCATTAATCCAATACATCAATCCTAATCCATGCTCAATTATACATCAAAAATTTATACAGTAATATATTTATCATTCTTTAAATCCATGATTTCTAATTAATTGTTTCAACTGACTTTCTAATAGAACAATTATACAAATGTATATGTTGTAGAGAAAGATTATTAATAAGTACATAAAGGATGAGAAGCCAACTCTCATCGACCCTAATAAATTTCAACAGGAGACCGAGAGCGTCATCAACAGCTCACAACAAGAAGACACGTCGTAAGTTTATCAATAACAAAACACTGTTATAAAAAGAAAAAAGAAAAAAAAGAAACAAAACCAAATTATAATATTTTGTTTTCAAAATGTTTTTGTAGGCTTGATTGTGGAATCATTGTTTGCTATATCATGAGGCAATATGTTTCCAAAAGCAACATAATGCCTACTTTTTCCAAGGAAGAATGCAATCAATTGAGAGTTGATATGTTAACTATTTTCTTGACTGACCAACAAGCTGCTCAACAACAAATAGTTGATGAAAACATTAATGACTTGCCTTCGCAATAATCAACAGATTTGGAAGAGAAGAAAACAAAAAGAAACATTGATTCATTTGGTTGTTAGAATGTCAATACTTCATATATTTTTCTTTTTTGGTTGTTGCACTATTACCTGTATTTTGATGGTTTTGGTTCTTACTTTGCTTCAATAAATATTACAATGCTTGGTTGTTATAATGTCAAATTTGCTTCATTGAAACATTCAGTCTTTTTTAGCTATATTGTTACCAGATTTGGCTTTTGATATCAGTCTTGTTTTATGCAAATTTCATTCAAAATATTGATTTTAATCTGATTATTTGTGTCAAATTTAAAGGTTAATAGCAGGTTTGGAGTCACTATATTGATAAAAAAAAAATTATAATATTTTGTTTACACTGATAAATTTATCACTGTGAACACTGATAAATTTACCACTGTTCAAACAAAAAAACCAGTATCTCTCTCTCTCTCTCTCTCTCTCTCTCTCTCTCTCTCTCTCTCTCTCTATTCTTTTTCCCCAATTCAAGTAAACAAAACACTATAAAAAAATAATAAAAAATTTACCTAAATTGAAAATTAAAACACAAACACTATTACATTGTCCAAATTGGAAATTAAAATACTGTTACAATTTGTACATATTCCTAAGTTTGAGAATGAATGTAAGAACATACCATCTTTGGTGATTTCTGAATAATCAAAACTATTTGATACTTCAGTTAAACAACTCAAACATCCAAAGCTTACTTCTGAGTGACTACAAAACAGTATGCAGACTGAGAACTTGTTGCTAAACCAGATAAACATGGTAGTTGATCTAAAAATTTTTGCTTTGCAAAGTAGTTAACACAGCAGATATGCAATTATGTATTCTAGAGATTTGATCTACAGCTTTGTATTGTGAAAATTTTTCCTGGGAAAATTAGATAACTCCAAACAAAAATTGCTTTCTATAAGTAAATAATATACAAAGATCTATTCCTTTGAATGTTGAAAGACTTATGAGAAAAACCATATTCAAACTTTAAATCTCAAATCTACTGTCATTTGGAATCTCATAAAAGACATCCACTAGAGAAAATCACTCAGAAACAACAAAAGACCAAAAAATGATATATGTGTACATATATATATATATTCATTTTCTTTCTTCTCCTTTTATCAGCAATCAACCCAAGAGTAAATAAGGTACAGTGTGAAGAGAAAGAAACTGGAAAGAGGTCTAGCATATGTCATTGTAAATTCAATGCACAAATTATTTGTGTTTCTGAGGGATGCATTATCTAACAAGCAAGGCTGTATTCTGTATTCAAGGCACAGAAAAACTAAAAACATATATAACTAGTGACATCAATTGATTTTTGTTGAGTTTAAGCCAGTGATAAATTTATCACTGTAAAAAATAACATTTGCTTGGATATGACAGTGATAAATTTATTAACCACTGACATAAATGTAATAAACCATCAACTCTTCCCATACAATCAGTGATAAATTTATCATTCTTGAAAATAACAAAATTCAGGAACCCCATTAATTCTTGATTGCTTCCTTCAGACAATGGTAAATTTATCATTCTTACAAAAAAATAATCCACCAACTTGTCCAAACCAACCAGTGATAAATTTATCACTGTATAAAATACCAAAAACAGCAACTACATTTAACCCAAATCAAATAATATAAATCTGTGAAACTTAATCCTGTAAAAATATCAGCAAAAAATATAATTTCTGTTCAACAAATTCCTCAATTATTCAATGAAGTACCAAAATGATACATCTTTCCAAAAATACTCAATCATTCAATGCAAATAACACATCTCAACTCTCAACAAAGTAATTCAATTAAAATCAATACAGGTAAAGCAAAACTTCTTTACATGTCTTCCAATTATGAGTTCCCATCTTTCCACACCTACTGCACCTAATTCTCTTGATTTCGCCTGTAGAAGATATTCTCTCTGTTCTTGGACATCCAGCTGGTCTCTTATAAAGAGGAGGTAAAACAACGTTATCATCAACAACTACATTTGGCTCCCACATACTAGGAACTGGATAGATAGAATGTGAATAAGAATCACAATAACTAGTAACATGATCCAAAAGACAACCTAAGAAGGGGGTGAATTAGGTTTTTACAATTAAAAATTAATAATACCCTAATAAAAATTATGACCAGCATAATAGATAAATATAGTTAATGAAATAAAAATAATTAAAACAAGTGTTCTAACAATTATGTCAGTTAATGATTTTAGCACAGTAAAAATGTGAAATATAGGTACAACAATTTAAATAAAATAAAGAGATAAGGGAGAGAGAGGCAAACAAATTTATAGTGGTTCGGTTTCAACTCGGCCTACGTCCACTCCTCAAGCTTCACTTGAGATTTTCCACTATGCTCTAGCTTCACGGGGGTGCTAACAACCTCTTTACAAATAGAGCAATCCTCCACGGATTTTACACAGACTTCACAAGCCTAAACCCTTACAAATCTTAGGTGATTCACAATCACTCTCAAGATTTCAAGAACACAGTGTTTGCAACACTTTTACAAGATAAAATGGTATTTTTGCTTTCAAAGAAAGCTTACAATAAATATCTCTCAAAGATGGATATACAAAATGAAGCTCTGGTTTTTCTGTAAACCTTACACATGAAAGATAGGCTTAAAGCTATAAGGCTCAGTGTATATTTTCTGAGAGAGGATGTAAACAAAAATTGAAGAACACTCCTCAGAGAATTTTTCAGAAAATAGATGTGAGTGATTATAGATCAAAAAATATTTTCTGATTTTTTTGTAACTTGTTTACATTATAGGCTTCGGTATATATAATGAAAATTATAGCCGTTTATAGCCGTTGTATTCATTTGAATTTATAGCCGTTTATAGCCGTTGTACTCCATCATTACTAATTTGAATAATCTTCCACTCCATCATTACAAATTTGAATATCTTCCACTTGAACCTATTGAACCTTTTGGCCTGCTGCTATGCTGGGCTGTTTGAACCTTTATTTTGGGCTGTTTGAACTCCTGATTTAATCAAATATTAAATATATTCTAACAACATTTAGGATAAAGGTTTAGGTAAGAAATAATGTGACAAAATAAATTTTGATTCTATTTTTCTTTTTCAAATAAATTAAAATATAATTAAATAAATCATCAAAATAAATTATGGATTCTATTTTTCTCTTTCAAATCAAATTAAATCATAATTAAATAAATCATCAAAATAAATACGTCTAACAAGTACGATTCCACTTATTCCCAACTTCTCTCCTTTTTGAAAATTGTTCCATTAGTTTCACCCGTATAGCATCAACAAGACTAGTTGAAAATAAATGGCGTTCATCCCTAATCCATGAATTAAAAGATTCCGCAACATTTGTGCACATTTCACCATACATTTTTCCTTGAAAATAAGCGTTACACCAACACTCATTAGGCAAATCCTCAAGAAACTTCTCAACACTACGACCACAACGACTCTTAAATTCTTCAAATAGCTTATTAAACAACTCAATAGTAAGAGCATATGCACATCTACTAAAAAGAGTAAGCAAATACTCTTTAGATTCATGACTCTTCACTGACAAATAAGTCTTCAAGTTTGTCTTCAAATGCATTAGACAAAAAGAATGAGAAAAAAACGGAAAGACCTCAATTAAAGCTTTCAGTAAACCTCCATGCCGATCAATAACAAATGCAATATCCCTCTCCGGAGTCAAAATAACAAATAACTTTGACAAGAACCAATGCCAATTGTCATAACTTTCACTATTAACAATGGCAAAATATAACGGATATAAACCTACAAATAAAATATATATACATTATCGATAACAAAGAAAAAAAATTACAAAAAGAAAATCAAAACGCAAAGTATATAACATATAGCACCAGCCATAGATAAATTTATCACTATATAACTACAAAAATTCAATAGCAGAATACAACATATAGAATCAATGAATAATAAATTTATCACTGTATAAATATAAAAATTTAACAAAAGTATACAACATAAATTTATCACTAATAGATTGACCATACTCAATAATCAACACTCTCCAGTAACAAAAATGATAGAATTATCACTATTTTAATAATAATAACAAATAGACACAGAATATACCTTGGTTACCGTCTTTTGCCGTAGCAACCAATAAACAACCTTTGTGTCTTCCTTTCAAGAAAATTCCATCAAGCATCAACACATGCCGACAATACTTGAAACCATGAATACATGCCTCTAAAGCGAAAAACAAGCATTTGAAATGTCTTCCTTTACTATCAACATCAAATTCCATATCAAAAACACTCCCTGGATTACAATCATTAGCGGCATCAATATACCAACAAAGATCATCAAAAAATGATGAATAGTCACCAAAAACAATACCCCTTGCTTTTTTAACACCCTTCTAATCTCACCGATAAGAAACTTCTGTTCCATAATAGTCATTGAAATCACAAACCACCTTACTAACCGATGTCAAAGCCTTATTTCGAATATCACTTGAAATTAGCCCACCAATCATACTCGAAGTCATCCTATCATATTTAACTGTACGAAAAGAAGATCCACAAGTATGAACATCATCAAATTGTTTAATAACAAAAGCTTTACTATAATTTTCCACTCTAGCATGCACGCTCTATAAACATCCCAAATCAGCCCTTCTCTTACAATGAACAGTCACACAATCCTTATCATTCTTCACAAAATCAAAATCAAAACCGGAATGAATAAAATACTTTGACAACGTATCTCAAAATTCAAAAATCAAAACCAGAATGAATAGAATACTTTGACAACGCATCTCGAAATTCAACAACTCCTTGAGCAAACCTTTGTCCCACTCTTTTCATACAATTAACCCACCCATCGAAGAGCAAAGGTTTCTATTGATTTGAATAAAATGCAGGCAAAAAATTAGTTTCACAAACAACACTACTACTACTACTAGCTTCACCATCACAAATCATATAACCTTCATCCAAAGAACAACACTTAACCAAAATATCAATATGATGAATATCACAAGAAAGTGTGAGTCCAACCATAACCTTCAAATCCTCTTCACTTTGTAGACCACAACAAGAATGTCCAGGCATTGAATACGATATATTCAAATAACTACCAACTAACTCACTCCACTTTGCATACAATTTATATACTAAATCCTTGAAATTAAATCTATCATTATACTTGATAACCAATGTCACACCTCTAAACTTGCACATAAGAAACAATCAATTCTCCATCACTATAAATCCTGCAACAAACAACAATTATATTTCAACGAACAACTCAAACACCCTAAAACAAAATCTAATACAGTGATAAAATTATCAACCAACTCAAACACATCCAAAAACCAACACTGATAACTTTAACAGTTAACACCACCAAACCAAGAGCATGAACAGTGAATAAGGCTTACACTTATTAGACATGGTAACTCGATTTGAATCTTACCATTACATTATGCAACATTTTCATCTCCTATTCCCATACTCATTGCTAAATTTATCACTGTTGAAAAATTTAATCCAACAACACCCCCAAAATACTCAATAATAAAATTATCACTGTATAAAATAACAAACCAACACCTGTGTTCGATCAAAACAATTTCGTAACCAAAAAAAGAAAAATCTAAAATTCTTTACATATATATATCTCAAAGCTTGCAATATCATGATCAAAATACAAATTCAATCGCAACAAAATAACAACAATATCACAACAAAATCAAAATCACCAACTCAAACCACAAAAAAAAAAAAAAAAAAAAAAAATTGAAATTGAAATCAAAATCAAACATACCAGTTGAGCTACCTCCACAACATCGCAAATCAGAAAATGTAACTATACACCAAACGCGAAATTGCAAAATAGGAAGATTCACCAAGCGCACAATCACAAATCACAAATCGCGAAGATACACCAAGCGCGAAATCACAAATCACAAAGCTCCACAATAATACATTAGCAAATCGTGATGTTCCACAGAAATCCAAATCACAAATCCATACTCACAACACAATATTTTGATGGAAAATCCAAACAGAAACACGCCAAAACAGGGGAGGGGTAAAATGGTACAAAAAAAAAAAGGCTCAAGACTTGTTGGTGCACAAGAGCAAAACTCAGGACTAACAGGGGGAATAAGTATAAAAGGTAGGACCGGCCAGTAAAAAAACCCTACTAAATAAGCATCATACAAAAAGGGCGTTTCCGAATCTGAGGCCCAAAGCAAATTGTCTTGCACTTGGGCCGGATGTTAAACATTTTTATGGCACAGTGAACCCAAGACCTTTAGTTTGGAAATTTCCTTCGTTTGGTTTTATTCTATAAATAAATAATACTAAAAAGGGGAATTTATTGAAAAGTCCTATTTTGCGAACTGTTATACTATTTGGTCCTATGTTTTAAATGGTTGATTGAGGAATCCTTTTTAGGTGGAATGTGTGACTACAAAGTCCTTTTTCAAATGTGGGTGTGGGTTGCTTAGACGGATATAGCCTCAGTAGTTTAGTAGGAAAGTTTGTTTGTTTGTTTGTTTTTTTTTTTGTAATAGGTGATCACACGTTTTGGATAGTGAGGAGTGTATTTCTGTTTACAAAGGATTCAAGGGGGGGGGGAATTAGGGTTTTGAATTTCTCTTCGTTAACTACGTGGGCGAGTAGTCTTTTGCAGACGACGAAAAAAGAGACGGCCGTTTTGTTTGGAGTTTTTGTTGCTGTTTGTGGATTATTTTATGTGAACATAAACCCCAAGTTTATGCGTGGAAAAACATGGTTGCAATGATGGGTTGTTTACAGGGTGGACGTTGACGTCAATTTATGTTCACACACTAACACTTACTCTGTGTGTGTGTTTGTACCTTTTATCATTAGTGTTTTTTTTTTTTAAATGTATTTCTCTTATGCAGATGGACTACTTTTTCATGCTACGGTATTGTTATCATTCAGTCAATGTCGCATATGAACTGCAATCGCCATATAACTTCTCCAAATTTGTCAATTTTTTTGAAATGTGTGACATGTATGGTGTGATACTCCAATGTGACATGTATTAATGTGACACTTCAACGATGGGACACTCCAAAAAAATTAAAAAGTCTTTATTGTACTTTTTCAAATGTGACAACGTGGTATGTATGATGTGACACTCCAAAATTTTTACTCATCCTTAGTGTATTTTTTTCCAAATGTAACAATGTGATAGATATGATGTGACACTTCAAAAAAAAATTCCTGAGTATATTTTTTTTCAGATATGACAATGTAGCGGGTATGTTGTAACACTCTAAAAAAAATTAAAAACTCCTTAGTGTATTTTTCCTAAACGTGACATGTGACACTCCAACGTGGCGGATCCAATTTGATTAAATTAATGCATGTCTTCATGTCACATGCAAAAAAATAATTAGTAAGGAATTCACGTCCCACACTGTGCGTGTTAAAAACAACCAAACTTTAAAAAGTTATTAGTACACTTTTCGAATAACGTGGCACACAAACAACCCACCACCCAATATGTTCTTGTGCGAATCGGGTTGGAACGACCTACTTTACAAATTGGTACAATTGCATGTGTTGGGTCTAAAGGGATAAGGGCAAACGGGTTAACATGGGTTCCATTAAGTGACTTCAAACTTTACACAACAACCAATCACACACCCACATCATGACCACACACATATAGCAACTTCGCATACACTGTAAATTACTAAAAGACTATTAGTACGCTTTTTCCGACAACGTGAAACACACGCACCGTTATTCCCATAATTAAATTAACAACTACAGACAATGCTTTGCCCAATGGCAAATTGGTAAACAACCAGCCAGAAGGACTATCCGGTTAACAAGAAAACATTTGGGACCATACGGATTAGAAGACCAAAATATAGGATTTATTGGTCAATTTCCCTAATAAAAATTAGTTTAACAAAAAAATATCAAAAAAGTATTTTGTAGTTTATAAAATTTATTTTTATCCTTTTAAAAAATAAAACAATATAACTTGATTTTTTATATATTTTTCATGAAATTAACTTTCAATTTTTTTTAAAAAAATTCGCAAACAAGTTTTTAAAATCCAAACTAAACATAATTTTTTTTTTTTTGGATCGGCAAATATTAGTTGTTAGTTTGTTAGATTAGCACCTATGGGAGAAAATCTCTCCACCCTTGGCAAAGCACATAAGTGCTTGCACTCCCTTAATTCAACCCCTCTAAGGAGAATTGAACCCATGACCTCCTTGGGACTAAGCCCTAAAGAGGGCATGGTAGATAAATATTTTTATCATTTCAACAGCATGCATATATATTTTAAAATTAAAATTAAAAATTATATTTTATAGATTTAACAATACATCATTAAATTAAATGCTACACACCTAATACTATTCAAATAAGAAAGAGTTTGGTCACGTGAACAGATACACCAGGAAAAATTATTGAGTGTTTCTGTAACATCACGTGTTTATATTCTTTACTAATTATCATATATTAAGTCTCCTCATATCTTTTAACCACCCAACACAAAATTATAAGTTTTATTTTCTCTATCAATCACAATATTCTTAAAATATCACCTAATCATATTCCAAAGTACCTAATAACTACTCGATACATGAGGCGTGTATTTTGAATATTCTCTTCTCTCAAGGCTAGAATCTTGGACTATAGTGAAAAAGTGGCACTCAGAAACTTCTAAACAAGTTCACTATTTATCTTTACAGGAGTTTAAGGGGTTGTTTGGGGTGTCCTAAATAAGTGTACTTTTTGTCTTTTTAGATTAAAAAGTTCAGGAAAAAAATATAGATGTTTGGGTTAACTTTTTGACTTTTTATGAAAAAATGTGTATTAAATTTTTTTATAAAGAAGTGTGTAGGAGAAGATAGTGTAGTACGCTGTACGGATTGGCAGTGCAGGCGGCTTGGTGAATACATGGGAAAATATTGCCTCCTTTTCGGGGCTTTGATTGGACGGTGTTGTTCGGCCCGTGGGGGCCCACCACGGGTCCTGACTTTCTAATCCGAACCGTTCAATGTGTAGAACTCGTTGAGTACTATATACTTGTGAAAAATCATATTGATTGGATATCGATAGTTATCTGATCATGTTAGTTTTTTTTGTCAACTATTAACTATAACACCATCCAATTTTTATACAAAACTGATTTGATCATGTAGTTAGCGATATCTGATAGACGTGATTTTTAACAAACATATAGTACTAGACGAGTTCTACATCTTGAACGGTTCGGATTATCAAAACGGGACCCACGGTGAGCCTCCACAGGCCCAACTTTACCATCCAACTTAGTGAATGTACATATGCAATTTATTTTTTTCCCCTTTCACTGAAGTTGGCCTGACGTCAGTACATTGATGGGCCAAAAAGTTGATTTGTATTTAATATTTGTATATTAATTTTTTTATATTTTTTTTGATAAATAATGATAACTTTTTAACTTTTTTGATAATTTTTTGATTTTTTAACTTTTTCTACACTTGCCAAACCCACCCTAAATGTCTTTACCCAATCATCTTACAAAAAATCACCAGTGGCAGCCATTTAAAATAGCAGAACAAGAGGGAAAATATTATGCTCCATTTAATCCAAAAAAATAATAAGAAGAAGGTGGAGAAGAAAAGAAAGTAAGGCTACGTTTGGAAAGTTAAAAGTTGGACTTTTTTGGTTAAAATAGTCACAAAAAATAAAATAGGCTTTTTAACCTAATAAAACAAAACATCACATCTAATTTATAATCATTACATTTTTCCTCTCACAAAAAAGTCAAAAAAGTCAAAAGTCAAAAGTCCTTCCCAAACCAAACTTTTTAACTCCAGATTAAAATAGTTAAAAAGTCAAAAAACCCTAAGAGGGGAAAAAAAAAGTGTTGTACCACCGGCTCCATAAATTTTATTAAGGACATTTAAGAATTTAAATTAAAGTTTATATAAAATAAATCATACTTATCTATATTATCATCCATTTTTAATAAATCTCCTGATATACAAATTTCAACTCACAACCAAAAAAGAATTAATATATTGATACTATTGTTTAGATATAAAAATAAATGAAATATATGGCGTTCTATGGTTATTTTGGATGTTATACCACTCAAGTTTTGATGGGAATTTTTTTTTTTAAATTTAGTGTCCCAATAAATATTTTTACTGAGAGAGCTATAGGTTAAGTATTATTCTTAAAATATATATATATATATATATATATATATATATATATATATTATGGATAGCTTTTTGGTCTTTGTACGAGGTATATCAAGAAAAATATTAAAATCTAAGTGTATAGACTAGATGTATTTTAAGTATAACTCATATTATTTTAATTTTAAATTTATATTATAATATTTTCATTTTCTGACCACGTAATGCTTATGATGTAGATATATGAAGTTTGAAATAATTGAGTTGTGTATTTAAAATGAACTAGGGATAACCCGTGCCTGAAGGCACGATCAACAATATTTTTGGTATCAGATCTGTTACGAAATTCAATTGTAATAAATCAATTCTTGCCTAAAAATACCACCTAGTGAAATTATCCATACACAAATAGTGATATAAGGTAAAAAATTCCTATAGCCTTCTAACAATTTGACAAATTAAAATGACAAATAGAAAATTACTCATGCTTACGATACTCCTAAATTAAACATCACTAGCAAAACTAATTAACGGTGCCTCCTTAATTAATAACACAGCTAAACATCTCATAAATAACCTCTTGTAATACATCCAAGCTCTCTAATAAAACTATATGAACAAAGTTGAGAACTGTCTGAAACTGCTAAGTGAACCTTGAAAGATAAATAACTCAAGTATTGAAATGACACATTATCTCATACTCTTAACACTTGCAGCACATGCCAGCTCGCTATGTTAAAAAAAAGGACACAAAGTACAACAAAATAATAAACCCAATAAAATTAACATAATAACCAAATTTATTAGATTGATGTAATTGAGAGTTAATTAACATTGAAAAGAGATAACCAATTCAAAACCATCTTCTATATGTGACCAATGGACATTTTAGCTTAAGTGACATTATCATATAAAGCTGTCTTGCTTTAGAACTATGTTCACCAACACTCCCTTCATGGACTTGACGCATCCTCCATCTTAGCTATGTCCATTGTCAAGTGAGAAAACAAACAATAAGCTCCACTACTCTAACTGCAAAAGGGCCAACAAATTAGATTAAAATAAATTTTCTAGTAATTAAGAAATCACCAAACAATAAATTATATAATCTAGTGTGTTTCTTAACAAAAACAAACCCATAGAATAAACCAATCCAAACAAAACCAAGGATAAAGTAATGGTAAATTTCTTTTATGAATGGTCAAGAACAAATAAATAAAAAGATCTATACCTCCCAACTTGCATTATTAGGGGAAAAAATAAAAGGTCTAATTTAATTTTTGAATAGGAATATCTCCAAGAAAACATCACAACCATAGATAATTAATGAAATTATAATTTTCTTAAAAAAAAAAATCTTCGGTGCCTCCACTTTTTATTCAGCTTTGCATAATGCATGAAAGTCAATAAGTCATTTTGTTAGCGGCAATTCAAAGCTGAAACAGGTCTAAACTCATCTTATATGAAACTCTCCTTTTACTCGTTTGATTGCATTACAGTTTCGTTGACTCTCCTAGCATAATTTTTATTCTATTTGAATAGCCTCTCACTCCATTTTCAATCCTGAAATAATTCTCGAAGATTCTATTTTTTCATGAAAATCAAAATAAGGATACATGCTAATCCGCGCAGCAAACATTTGTTGATGTTTCGAAATTCAGATTATACATTTTTCACTACCCTTGAGACAAATCCATTAGAAACATGAAATTCAAATCATGACAGCCAAACTAAATTCAAAGTTACATATAAATAACCCACACAACGTGTAGGAACCATAAGTTTAAACAATGCAAATTTTAAATCAAATTGTATTCTCCTAGAAGATTAATTAATATTTTTTTGACACTGATACACAACAACATAGACAATATAGTGATATTTATCACCCAAAAAAAAAAAAAAAAACATAGACAATG
Organism: Camellia japonica; assembly: GCA_030407325.1. Lineage (NCBI taxonomy): Eukaryota > Viridiplantae > Streptophyta > Magnoliopsida > Ericales > Theaceae > Camellia > Camellia japonica. The sequence goes on from JAPPVO010000010.1 coordinate 59,417,029, forward strand.
TAGTGAGAACATGTGCGTAAAGGCACTCCTTAACAAAACCTAAGCATTTGATAGTGTATACAACTCAACATTAAATGAAAAAAAAATTGTATAAAACTCGATAGTATATATGTAAAAACTTAAAAAATATATTTTCAAAACCTTTAAGAGTAATTCAACCATAAATATTCTATTAGCATCTGTCACGACCCAAACCCACGCTATGGGTATAGCACTGTAATCGGCCAGCAATCCGTGATTACCGAAGGCCTGCTTAACAGTAAAGACAGTAATACAGAGTACAGGTGCTGGCGGAAGCCAAAACAGTAAATGAAAGATGTCCAATGAACTGTGACAGTCTGTATGCAAAAAGACTTTTCATAACACATTCACAATCGGAACAAAAGCAGTACGTACATACATCATATACAGGCATTCAGATTAGGGACCAAATCCATACCATAATAGTACAGTACAAGTCTATACAGTATTACAAAACAGAGACAGAAGGTTGAACTGAGACACCCCAAAAAGCCAAAGCTTGAACACACTTGGAACCTCGCAGTGGGGCACGTTGGTTGGCTTGACAAAAAGGGAGTTTAACCCAACGCTCCTAGCTTCGATCCGCTGCCTGGACACCTATATATATATATAAACAGTGAATAACATATGCATAAAGAGGTTAAGAATGAATGTCCTTTCAGTATTTAAAACAGTCAGTTATAACAGTATATCAGTCATTCAGTCATAGCAGTCATATATGGTACATCCCATAGCAAAACAGTACAATAGGTCTTAACAGACCGAACAGTCAGTTGATGGCCATCATATCAGTAAACAGTAGTGGTTCCAACATGGGAACCAACAGAGATCTCTGTAACAGTAGCAGTAACAGTACAGTAATAGTAAATTGCTATGGATGCCACGAATACAGTTTGCAAATAGGACAAACATTCATTTAGTAAAAAATATCATTTCAGAAAGCAGTACAGTTGGTCATCCAGAAAATATTCATGATTGAATATATCTTTACAACATTGTTACTCACAGAGTTTTGAGCTATAGATAGGCTAGTGAGCGTCCTCGGATGCCAACCCTACACAATTACAGGATGAACACACACTAAGTTGCACGTTTAGGAACAATAACTTAGTCCCTATCTTGACTCGGTGTGGTTCTATAGCATTATCCTCATTAAGATGCCTTAAATTAGGCCTAAGAATGCCTAGGATGGAATGAGGATGCAAAGATGCACTTTAAAACACTTTTCAAATTTTTGTTGAAACAGGGGTCTTGCTCGAGCGTGGCTTTCTCCGCTCGAGTGGACATGCAGACAAAAGAGCTACGCTCGAGCGTGACTTTCCTCGCTCGAGCGGACTGCAAAAGTATTGGATGCATGAAATTCACGCTCGACGGGCGCTCGATTCAACATATTAAGCTAATTCATGCCTTAAATCACTAACCTTACCATGAATCATGCAAGAACAACTAGAATTCAAGTTCAAGAAGATGATTCTCCTACCTTAGGTCTTCAATTCCAAGTCTAGAAGCTCAATTATGCAATCTACTCTTCAATTCTTCTAATTCCCAAGCAAATATTGATGAACACATGCTTACTTCCAAGTCTCTAGCTCTCTCTCACGTTTTGGTCTCTAGAGGAAATGAATGGCATATCAAACATGAGGGAAGTAGACAAAGAATGGTCTAGGATTGTCCACTAAGTGGCAATTTGGTAAATAAGCCAAACTAATGTAATTTAACATTATTTAATCCAATTTAATCGCTCCAAATCACATTTTAATTAAACATACCATAAAATCACATAAATTCTAATTAGCATGAAACACTAATCAATTTCTGATTCGGCCGCCGATAAGGCCTTCAATTTGCAGTTCAAAACATAAAGCATGAACATATCGATTAACAGTCAAACAGATAAAAATGCGTTTAAACTAATACACTCAATCAATCAGTCAGGATTTCAGTCAATCAGTTGCATATCATGCTTAATCATAGATTAGCACTAATCAGTGGTGAGGGTTGTCACAGCATCATTATTTCAACACAATTTTTTTAAAATCAATCCATTAAAGTTTATTCACCTGGGTTCCATTACCCTAACTCTCCCACATTCACATTCCACTTTTTCCATGTAGACTAACCAAGAATAACACAATTGGTGAATGAAATATTGAATTGCCTTTTTTTGGCTTTCTAAATGACAAAATCAAAGTCTAAAAATCTAACAAAATCAAAGTCTAAAAATCTGAAATACCACACAACAATCAAACAGAAAATTACTCATGTCTACGATACTTCTAAATTAAAAATCGCTAGCAAAACTAATTAACGATGCCCACTTAATTAATAATACATCTAAATACGCCATAAATAATTTCTTGCAATACATCCAAGCTCTATAATAAAATATTGTGAACAAAGTTGAAAACTACCTGAAACTGCCAAGTGAACCTTGAAAGATAAATAACTCAAGTATTGAAATAGTCTATTATCTCATACTCTTAGCACTTGTAGCATATTCAAGCTCACTGTGTCAAAATAGAGATCTCATGTCTCGAACAATTTGATTACATACCTGACACTTATTTTCTATATTTAAGCAAGTATAGAAAAAAATAAATGGAAAAAAAAAATGGCAAAATAAAAGTTAAAATTTAAAATTTTAAACTTGATGACAAAATAGTGCTGCATTAGATAACATTTACCTAACTATTCCTTTTTTTCAAATAAAATGTTAGAGAGGAGTCAAACAACTTTGACATGTCACCAAAATATTTTACAAAATTGGCTCAACTTGAGAGATTGTAGGTTGCAAAACTTGGTCTCTAATCTTACCCTTCTAGTGGATGACTCGTGCCTAAAAATACTTGCCTAAAAATACCACCTAGTGAAATTGTCCATACACAAATAGTGATATAGGGTAAAAAATTCCTTTAGCCTTCTAACAATTTGACAAATTAAAATGACAAAATAGAAAATTACTCATGCCTACGATACTCCTAAATTGAACAGTGTTAGCAAAACTAATTAACGGTGCCTACTTAATTAGTAGCAGTTGTTTCTGGTGCAAAAGTTATTTCAATTTTGTTGCCTTAAATGCAAGAGAAGTAACCAAACAGCTAGTTTCAGCATTCTCATGGAAGTATTAACAATAACAATATAAGAAATCAATTGCTAATTTAATATTCCTTTCATAATGAATTAAGAAAAGCTCCACAATTAGAATACAAAAGAAATTCTGTATAAAATATCAAAAGAATCTTGCATATAATATCAAATGTATTCCTATATGAAATATCAAGACAAAGAACAACGAAGACAATTGCTTTCGAGATGATAATTTACTGTATTCCATAAAAATATTATTCAAAGGATATGATCAATTTAAAAGAAGGAAAAAAAAAAAAAAACCATAAACTCAAAACGAGTCAACCCATTGCTTCAAATAAAAGAATAATGAACTTAAAATATGAACTTGGCATTCATTTTTCATTCTAACAACCGTGTCAAAATTAGAGTGTCATAGTGTTGGTGACAGGTTCATATCCAAATCTTGCACATACCATGATGGAGGCTTGAACAGCAATTTCACTCACTTATAAAACTCAAAGCATTATGAGCTGCTTGAAATATTTATGTTCAACAAATGGAATTAAAGTGTAATACCCACGACTTATATATGTCAAAATAGACAACAAAAGATAACATTCATTTAAATATTTTTATCAAGCTTGGAATTGAATTCCTACTTTGTTTTAATGCTAACGCTGTGTTTGGATCATGAATAGGGATTTGGAAAGGGAGAGGAAAATAGAGAAATAATTTAGTTTATATTCCATTCACATTTCACTAATTCTTTTACTCTCTCTCTTCATAATCCTACCAAAATCCACGATCCAAACACACCTACAAATATTATACAACACATTCGTCACATGGACATTTTCATAAATGTGTCTTTTAAAAAAAACAAAAGCATAACTATGCCAATCTTAAGCAACGTTCCTACAGGAGAGGGGAAAAAAAAAAAAAAAGTCATTTTAGCACCTCCACAATTCAATCCCACGAGAAATTGAAGTGCCAAAAAATTAATATTGAATAGTAATTAAGATATAAAGCTCATAGGCATGGCTACTAATAGAAGTTTTTTTAAAAAATTACAAAAAAAAAGAAAAGAAAAGAAAAAGAAGCGAAAAATCATATGCATAATGCTTCCCTTTGGAATTATACCACCAAGATTTTTATTAACCCAAGAAAGACAAATTTAGTGATGTATTTTTTGTTAATGTTAAAGTGGCAGATAACGTCAAATTTTATTGCTAAGAATATAATTGAAACTACCAAATAGAATTTCTAGGTAATTTCCAGCTAATTAATGTAAGCAAATTCCTGAACCCAAACAAATATTAGCTAAACACGCATACATGTACCTCAAAGAGATACAGAGAGAAAAAGAAAGTGAAAGGACCAAACATCAATCAATTGAAGAGAAACCCATTACAAATAGTTTCTCTTTATTCCCAACTACAAAAGTTTCTCTTTTTTTCTCTGATTCAAATCTTAGGAAAGTAAATGCAACATATCAATCTATTCCTTCTCTTCACAATTAAAAACCTTCCTAACATAATTCAAATTAATCTCAACCAAAGAATCCACATGATCAAAGTAATTAGAAAGTTTTATAGCAATATCCAAAAGTTCTCTTTGTTTTGGGAAGAAAGTTGGGAATGAATCTAACCAATAACAAAAATCTACATGATCAAGGTTTTCCTGCTATATACAAATCACAAACCAAAACAAACAAATCACTGAGAAAAATAGAGTGAAATAATGGGTTGTGCACCAACCAATAATAAAACTTCAAGAGGGCTCAAACCTTACACCTCTTCGGAAATAACGCATCCTTGGAACCCTCAATACAATGTCAGACATCCAATTGAAATCATTAATAAAAGACAATAATTCGTGACTCAATCAGAAAACCAGATGCCCAATCAAAACTTCATGTTGCATGTATCAGAGACTTAATCAATCCCTAGTTGTAAATGGCCTAGTTGATACCAAATCAATCCCTAATTGATACCCAAAGTATGATAATTGTAAGAAAAGATTAAACCATTGCTTCAAAATTTATTCAACTTTTCAACTCAATAGCAAGCATGATTGATGATTAATTCGTAGACTTGTAGAGTCAAGGAAGACAACCAACCAAAAGAAAAAGTTAGATAATCAGAATGAGCAACCATTGCTTAAATAAGAATACAAATCAGATACTTACTCCAGTGTTTGGATGTGATAGGTTCTAAAGAAGTTTTACTTCTTCCTCATGCTCTCTAATGTGAGCCTATTAAGCAAATTAAAAACAAAAAAAAAAAAAAAAAGTTTTGCCAATCAACCAATCCAAATATATATATAGTTATATAGTACACCACAAAGACAAATCTTCAAATACAAATTGTAAGAATCCATAACATAAATGTAATAAAGCAACTAAACTTGTGTTTTCTCTTCTTGAACCACTATTGACTGTAATCGTAACCTTCATTCAGACATATACCAATGACAACAAAACAAATGCTATGTATAACAAATTACTAACCTACTTGATAGCTATGTATAACAAATTACTAACCTGCTTAATGGCTATGTATAACAAATGTACAACAAAACAAATGGTATATATAACAAATTACTAAACAAATGCTATGTAAAACAAACTAATAATAATAACAAAATTACTAACCTGCTTGATGGCTGGAAGCTCTCTATAATTTAGCCAAATGCACTGTAGGGTGTGGCTGCTTCAATAAGAATCTGATTCTCGATTTGCAAATGTTGGAGTCGATCGGTGTTATTCTAATTAACGACAGGAATAAAAATTAAAATTTAGGAATAATTATTGAAAAATGTTTACACAAATGTAGAGATAGAATAAGAAAGAGACCATAGATTGTGATGGAGGATACCCATTGAATCGTGGCCTCGAAATTGCTTTAAGTGCTTCAGTCGTCCATCAGCACTTTGTATATCAAGTCTCAATTGTTGTTTCGCAATCACCACAAACCCATGGTGAAGACTGTGATAGTTGAGACTTTAGAATGGGCTGCGACGACTACATCGAGGAGAAAGTTGAAGTGGTCTCAAACCCATGGTGAGGAGTTGAAAACAATGAGGAAGATGAGAGGAAGGAGCTGAAACAACAACATTAAACCTACAATGGAAACCAAGCACCCTGTTACCAACAAATATTGCAAAAAATAAAAAACAAAACTAATGTTTAGCATCAAACCAAACAAAACTAAAGTATAGTTCAAATCTATTACAATTTTAGCAACGAAACTAACTAATTAATCAACAAAACCAATTAAAGTTTACAACAACTTTCTCCAATGTTTCAACAAAACTAACTAATTAAATATCTGTTTGGGATCTCATTGAACAAAACACTGAATACCCAAACACCGAATACCAACAACCTTAGTCTGCTCCATTGCCTCCATCAAAGTCGCTGCATCGTATGGTAGAAAACATAATGGTGCTTACATAGATAGATTAATGGGTTGTTCAAAAAAAAAAAAAAAAGATAGATTAATGGTGACTTTAGAAACTAATTTAAAACAAATCTAACAATCGAAACTGATTTAATACAAATCTAATACAAATCAGCAAAAGGAAATCAACTAATTAATCAACAAAACTAATTAATTAAAGTTTCCAGTAGCTTTTCCCATGGTTTCAACGTCTTCAACATAACTAACTAATTAAAATAACTATTTGGGATATCCTTGAATAGAGCTAGCAAGACCAAGACACTAAAATAGGGCCAGCAAGGCCAAAACGAATACCCACAACCTTAGTCTGCTCCATTGCCGCAGTCGAAGTCACTACAAAGGTTGATTAATGGTGCTTAAACATACAGTAGAAAAAAATATAAAGAGATACATTAAAGATAATGGTGCTTAAAGATAGGGTAGAAAAAATATAATGAGATAGATTAATGGTGCTTGAACAAAGGTTGATTAATGGTGCGTGAAACCCTTGCTATTGAGTACAAAACCCAATAAAAAAATATTAATTTTGACAAAATACAATCGTAATAGATCTTTAAGTAAAATCCAGGAATGACAGTAACCAAAATTTAACTTTCTTTACTTTTTTCGCCACTTTCTCAGCAACAAATAGACAATTAATTTATCACATTGATGAAATTTTGCAGGTTCAAACCCAAACCCAAAGACTAACTATACAAAGCATAAAAAAATAAAAAATAAAAATAAAAATTCAATTAGTTCAGATTGCTGGAGTTCAACACAATTCAATTGTTGCCCTAAAAGGATCTAGAACAGTGTCAATGCTTCTTTTATTCAACCATAGAAGTTAGCTTCAACCAAAACTAATCTGCTTATAAAAAGGTTGAATAGAGAGAGCAAAAGTATTAAGAAGGCAATGTAAAGTGCCAAACAAATTTCTTACTCATAATAGTAAACACTCATACCCAACTCATTTTTTTTAAAAAGGCAATATAATTTCATCCTATTTTTGTAGAAATAGAATCTAATAAAAAGAAATAATTATGTGCTGGTAATTCTGTCCAAGAATTTTGCTATTTGGAATTTTGTGTTGGTAACAAATAAGAAAAAAGAAAAGCAAACCCAAATAAAAGAGGGGAAAAAAGTGAGAGGGAAAGAGAGAGAGAGAGAGAGAGAGAGAGAGAGAGAGAGAGAAGACGCAAAGATTGATTATCATATCAAAATCTAAAATCCAAAACCCAAACCCATTAATGAAATTTTTCGCCACTTTCTCAGCAACAAATAGACAATTAATTCACCACATTGATGAAATTTTGCAGGTTCAAACCCAAACCCAAAGACTGACTACACAAACCATAAAAAAATAAAAAATAAAAATTCAATTGGTTCAGATTACTGGAGTTCAACACAATTCAATTGTTGCCCTAAAAGGATCTAGAATAGTGTCAATGCTTCTTTTATTCAACCATAGAAGTTAGCTTCAACCAAAACTAATCTACTTACAAAAAGGTTGAATAGAGAGAGCAAAAGTATTAAGAAGGCAATGTAAAGTGCCAAACAATTTCTTACTCATAATAGTAAACACTCATACCCAACTCATTTTTTTTAAAAAGGCAATATAATTTCATCCTATTTTTGTAGAAACAGAATCAATAAAAAGAAATAATTCTGTGCTTGTAATTCTGTCCAAGAATTTTGCTATTCGAAATTCTGTGCTGGTAACAAATAAGAAAAAAGAAAAACAAACCCAAATAAAAGAGGGGAAAAAAAGTGAGAGGGGGAGAGAGAGAGAGAAGAGGCAAAGATTGATTATCATATCAAAATCTAAAATCCAAAACCCAAATAAAACCCTAGATTCACACACCTTCTTCCAAAAAAAAAAAAAAAACGCAGCAGAGGGGAGGCAAAGATTGAACAATAACAAACCCAATGGAACAAGAACAAACCCAATAGAACAATAACAAAAGGGAGAGTAAAAAAAGGTGAGGATTTAGCCTTTTACCTTGGAGCTGTGTAGAGAGAGAGGAGGAAAACATTGAGCCAGATGGTACAAATCACCCCCTCTCAGCGAGGTTGTATTCCGTTGGAGGAAATCACCACCAGAGATTACTTAAACTTCTAGAGAGAGAAAGCTTAGTGGAAAGAAGAAGATGTAGATGTGTGAGAGAGAATGAAGTTTCAAATTTTGAAATCAAAATTAGAGAGAAAGAGGAAGAAGACGTCTGTGGGAGAAAGAGGAAGAAGTTATTCAGTGCAAAATTGATTAAACCAAAGCTAAATCTGGACCATTTATAAAACTTAATAAAATTGATCTAAACCATTGAAATGTCCAAATAGGACAAATGAGAGTAGGATATTTTTAACCCTTAGATTAAATCAATCTGATGGTCTATATTTTGACACACATACAAATGTCCCATCCCCAATTCAAAAACACCCTTCCCTTGTTATATAGATATTCAGAATACATGAACTTACGTGTTCAAATTACAAAGAACTAACATATACATTATCTGCATTATCTACATATAAGTAAAAAAGAAAAACAAATTAATAGCAGCACATGGGGAGCATCCTCCATTGCTTTGCTTAGGGCAATTTTTAATGGTAAATATTATAATAGTATTGTCATTATTAAATTATAGCAATAAATAATAGTATTATTTGGGTTAAATTATAGTAATCGTACTTTAATGGAGGGCTGTCCCACACATCAGTTTTTTGTTTTCGTTTTGCAAAAATGACATGAGGGAGGGAAGGATGTTTGGAAGGGAGGGAGGGAAGAAAGATTTTGTTGTGAACTGATAGTTATAGCAGCAGCTAAAATTTATGTTAAATTTGAAATAAATTTTAACATTTGTTAAATTTGACAGTTGTCATAACTTGCTACTAGAGCAAGCTTTTTATCAATTATTGTCAAATTATAGTAATAACATTTCTAATTTTGATTTTGCATTACCCACAAAAAAAAAAAAAAAAAAAAAACCCGACTCTGAAATATCCGCACTATAAGTGAACCCACCATGAGTAGGGGTGTCTAAAAACATTAAATGCAGTCCACAAATCAGTGCCGACCCAAGTCAGTTGGATTATATTGCTAAAAAAATTTCCAACTCATATATATATATATATAGATGGAGAGAGTAATGTTAATGATTTTAAAATATTATTTTTTGAGTTTATTTACATTAACATGATAGAGGAGTTTTAATTGATTTTTTAAATAAATTAATAATTGACATGCAATTGTGACATCATTAGAAATAAAGACGGCGTGACAGTTATACTACTTTTTAATTTTTTTTTTCCGTATATATTGCTCGTAATTAATTTTGTAGTTAAAACAATTTAGAAGTAAAATACCATGACTCGCACCTCTTTTGGTAATTAGGTTAAAAGTTAATTTTTTTGTTTTTTGAGATCATATTATCTCTCTACTTTTTTATACGTTTTTTTTTAAAAGAATAAAAAAATTAACTTTTAATCTACTTCTCAAAATAAACCTCAACAATAATATTTTGGGTTTGTTGGCATGTTTTTCAGATTACCGTTAACACTACATATATTAAATATTTTAAAACCACCTAGTAATTTTTCAAAAGTTAATATGTATATATATACGACTTAAATATCAATTATTAATCTGTTTACTATATAAAAGCTTTATCATTGGAGCCCGAGTCTACCTAGTAGATGTTTTTTGGCAGGATGGAAACCTTAAATTCAAGTCATAGCGAAAAGATTTTGTTTAGATGGCCTCACGGGTCAAGCCAACGAGCTATTTTTAGGCTAACTATAACAATTTCATTCCGTGATTAGCTACTAATCTATAATTAAGAACGTTAATTAAGTGATTAGATGAAATCATGTGTTAATTGTACATTTCATGTGTTACTTGTGATTATATCTGTTAACTGTAGGTATATCTGTTCAGAATTCTATTTTGTTTTGTTAAATGAAGGCCTTATCGGCATCTGAACATGAAATTGATTAGATCAGTATGTTATTTGAAATTTTTATAATTTTATGGTACATTTAATTAGAATGCGATTCGGAATCAAATAATTAGAATAAATTAATTGTAATTGCTTAGTTTAAGCTAGATTAATTAATCAACACTAATCAAGTCTATATAAGGCTAATTTGAGCTCTAGAATTCATTTTCACTCATCATTCTTGAGCTAGAGTGTTCTAGAGAGAGAGAGAGAGAGAGAGAGAGAGAGACAAGCAGAGTGAGTAAAGGGGATTCAACTTGACTAATAAACAAAGAGGTTGAAGGATTAAGAAAAGAAAGCTAGGAATTGTGTATAATTGAGTTAGATTCAAGGCTTGAGGCAAGAATTCAACTCTTAATCTACGAATTTAAGCTATAGTGTGTGAATTCAAGAGAATTAAATGAATTGACATACGAATTGAATTAAGAGAGTAGAAAAGTAGATCAATCCATGCATGCATGCATAATTAATGGATTTTGAGTTGTAATTCTCACAAATTCATAGATGCAAGTGGTTATGTTTGTCAAATTATAGGAATTCATCATGTTTCATGTCAATTTATCTTAATCATGCATGTTTTTGAAGCTCTGAATTCATATCATTACATGCATGTTATATACATAAAGTTTCAAGTTTGGTTTTGGGATGATTGACTTGGTTTTGAGCTTTGATTTTTAGAATTGAGTTTCATTTCATGTTTTTCTACAAGTTTCTAAGTGTTTCTTCAAGTTTTGGCCCAAAAGAATGGGTTTTGGTACTTTGAACTTGGATTTTGAACTTGGAACAACAATCTTGAAATTCCAGAATTTGGTCGCATCGCTCGAGCGACCAAAGCTTTGCTCGAGCGTAAATTGTGAGCTCTCAGAAGTTTTGCACAGTTTGATGGTTGGCTCGAGCGACCAAAATACCACTCGAGTGACCACTCTTTATTTTTAATATTGGCTCAAGTGACAAAAAGTTTGCTCGAGCGTGAAATGACAACTCCTAGTACTTTTGCAGACTTTGCAGACCGCTGGAGCAACCAAAGCTGCGAACTGCCCTGTTTCTAAATTTTTTCAAAGTGTTTTCAAGGTACATTTTTGTATCATCATTGCATTTAAGACATTCTTAAGCCATAATTTAAGCCACAATAGCGAGGATATGAATTAGAAACACAATAAGAAAAAAAATGTAATAAAATAAGTGTTTACAGAGCATGTGTGTGACAATCTTGTTCTGTGTTATGTTAATTAATCTTAATTATGATTGTGATTATGTGCCTGATATGATTTTGAGTGCCAATTCTATGATTATATGTGATTTTGAATTTTTATCTATTCACCGTAGGAAAATCTATTTGATTTTCTATTATAAGATCAAATTGAAGGTTGTAAAGGAGACATAAATTGAAATTGATCGTATTTTTGCGATTAGCATGATTTTTAGAGCCTATGGGGAGATTAAAGCCTCGTTTGGGAATAGGCTTTTTTAGTAACTTTTTGACTTTTTGGCTAAAATGTGATATAAAACAAACTAGTATGTTTGTGATGACTTTTGGCTTTTTACGAAAAGATGTGCAAAAAGTAAAGAGAAAAGGAAATCTTTGACTTTTTGGTATGGGTTGTTGGCTTTTTGGTTTTTTTAGTAATTTTTTGACTTTTTGGCTAAAAAAGCCACTTGCCAAACGAGGCCTTAATTAAAAATTGATTCAGATCAAAATAATTAGATTGAGTTGATTAAATTAAGCATAATTACTTAACCTTAATCAAATTTGATTAGGCAAGCATATATAAGGGCCTATTTACACTTATGCTCATTCTTTTTGAGCTCATATTCCACAACATGGTTGAAAATACACTCTAGAAAGAGAGATAGGGGACGATTTTAGTGAGAGAGTGAAGGCAAAATTGGAGAATTAAGCAAGAAACTTGAAGATTGGGAAGATTAACTCAAGAACTAGCTAGAATTTGGAAGATTTGAGCTTCCAAGTGAGTAATTGAACTCAAATTCATGAGTTTAAATTCATAATTGAGTGACTTCAAAGATAATATGAAGCTAAAGACAAGATTTAAGATGAATATGATGAATTTGAAGTCAATAAACATGTGCATGTAAGAAATTGCCATGAATTTGCATATTTGAGCATGAAACATGTAGTTCATGTTGATTTGAGAGTCATTTGATGCATGCATGTAAGAATTACCATGGTGTGAAACTCAATTCTAAGGATTCAAGTTTGCATTTGGAAGATGATTCTTGGAACATGAAGATTATGGCACCAAATCATACATACATGCCTAATTTTGTTGAGTCTCATGAGTTTAAGCATCAATTGTACCATTTGAGATGAAAATAGAAGCTACACTTTACATGCATGTCAGATCCAAGAAGATATAAGATTTGTTGCATGAGTTTTGAAGTTATGGAAATAAATTTGGTATAATTGAACTTATATGATGAATTCATGGGAATTTGAGCTTCAAATCTTGTGAAATTGACATTATACTACGTTAAAGGTTGTATGTTTGACACATAGGTTATATCATGCAAGTTACACCATGTGGAATTGTGTTTTGAAACTCAAAATGTATGCTGGAAATTCCAGAATTCAACCTGTTCGCTCGAGCGAAGAAAGTCTCGCTCGAGTGTAAAAATTAAGCTCCCAGAAATTTTGCAGAGAATTGCACAATAGCTTGAGCGACAAATCTTGCGCTCGAGCGAACCCCATTTTGCAAGACTCCTCGCTCGAGCGGCGGAAGTCTCGCTTGAGCTTAAAATTCATGTAACCAATACTTTTACAGAGTTTTGCAGACCGCTCGAGCGACCAAAGCTGCACTCGAGCGAAGGGCCCTGTTTCAATAACTTTTGGAAAGCTGTTTTATGTATTGATTTCCGTTCTTATTCATTTCTAAACACTCTTAGGCATACATTGAGTATTGTAAATAAATTTTAAAAAATAAGAAAGAGGCCTAAGAGAAATAAACAAGTTAAGAACGGATTGAATTGCTTGTGACCCGATGTGTTATGAAATGTATAAGGTCAAATGCAAGGGCAAATCCATCAACGGAACACAGTGAATAATATTTTAGTAAAGATACTTTCAAGTATGCTATTTTCCAATTGCTACTTCTGTACAAGTTTCATGGATTTGTTGGTTTGAATTGTGAATGAGTATTCGATATGCCTAATGTTTGTATAAGGCTTTACGAAGAATATGAATTGGGCCCGAGGCCGTTTGATATGAATTAGGCCCGAGGTTGTTTGATATGAATTAGGCTCGAGGCCGTTTGATATGATTTGGGCCTGAGGCCATTTGATGAACTTGACAAAGCTATATAATGGGCTTGAGGTCGTCTGATATGTTTGATATAAAAAAAAATCATAAAATGGGCCTAAGGCCGTTTGTATATGAAATTCACAGGTTCGATGTACTTAATATGACTTTATATGAATCTCATTCATCCAACCGTAGACACCCCATTTTGACCGGCCCTAAGACTTGGGCGCTTTCTTTTGATTACCCGATGATGAAAATAAGAATATGCCATCTCACAAAATTCTCAGCGAAAAAATGGAATTTAAGCTTTAATCCCGACCTACACCTGTTTTAACCAAATTATTTTAGACCATATATTTGATTAATATTGTACATATTTTAAATACTTTATATTTTATAATCAAATTTCGGTGGTGCATGCCACCACCATGCACTCGTTATATATATATATAATATTATATTATAGTAATAAAAAAATAATAAAAAAATTGATTGATATGTTTCTAACTTTCGGTGGTGCATGCTAGCACCATCCCACCATTATATATTATATTATATTATATTATTATTTTGTTTGTTTGCTATGTCCATTTTCTATAAAATGGGAGAAGAATTGGGGGGAGAGGGGATGGAAAAAGAGAGAATCAAAGAGAAAAAAAAGAAGTGGTGCGAGAGAGATTAAAAGGAAAAGAATCAGAAAGAAGGAAAGTTAGTTTTTTTTAGAAAGAGGGGGGAAAATAAACTATTTTCTTAAATATTTTATTTTTCTGAACCAAACTTTTATTCGCATTTCATCAATATACCATTCCAAAGCCAACCACCAAGGCTGTAATTCCAAATTCTGAACTGAGAATTGAGAACACATAAAAGAAAGTTTGTGAATCAGAAAATTCATCATTTCTCCAAAAGTATCTCAGGATGAATAGTGCTCCTGCAAAATAAGTTTCCCCAGACAGAACAGAGCAGTCTTCCTACGTCAAGCAGAATATTTTCTGGCACACATGAAGTTTCTTTATTTTATTTTTTATTTTGAGAGTTTGTGAGGATTTTTTATAGTTTGCTGTACTATTTGTTTTCTCCCTCCTCCTTTATTTGGATATGTAATAATTCAAGTGTTGTAATAACTCTCTATCCCCGCTTCTTTCTATCCCATTCTTTTACTTGCTTTCCTTATTTGTACATAAACATCATATTTATTTTTCATCATATTCATGCTTTGCATCCATGTTTCATGCATCTTGATTCGGCTAAGTTTGCATTTGTGGATTTAATCAATTCCTATATGATTATGTGCGCTACCTCATGTTCTTGAGATGATTCACATGTTATATCTTAGAAGCCGAATCTTTAGTTGCATCTCATGAGTGAATTGCATTAGGATTTTGTATATAAGATCATGCATATTTTACTAACTTTGTTTTGTAGCTTGTTCGCGGGTCGTCAAACATGTAAGTTTTTATGCTTTAGCATCCCATTTGTGTGTGTGTTTTTTTTCTTACTATGTTTAGCATTATACCATGAGGCTATTTGCTTATGTGATATAACTCTATGAATGCCAGCGGATGAAGGCTGTATCGCTTAATTTGGAATGATGTTGATTTTCATGTTTGTAAGCTCAATTTATTTGGGTTGTACATTTTCAAAACTCTTTCAAAACTACATGAAATCAAGTTGTTCCAAAGTAGGTGACATAGTCTATACTTGTATGTTTCACATAGTAAATTTTAGGATTTATTAAATAATCAGAACATGAACATATAAAGAAAATAAAAGTCATATCATGGTTTAGTAGAGGCTGATCTTCTGATCAAGTGAGCGGGGGTGCTCAATTAATGACCTTCCCCTTTCACACCTAAGGTTCCGAGCCAAGCATCCTTGGTTACGATGAACAGTGGCCTTGGCACGAGTCATGGGTTTCCTAATTTCCCAAAAATATTAGGTGGCGACTCTAAGATCTGATGACACAGTCCATTTTTTGACAAAATTGCAATAAAATGAATTTTCAACAAAAGTTACCAAATCTGGACTCTCATCTACGTTTCACATTGCACTCGTGAGACTAGATCAAAGAGATCTCGAGAGTCCGAACTGTTTAACGCGCGCGGGTTTCCCCTCGGGCATGTTACAGTTTTTGGCGACTCTGCTGGGGATTTTATGAAACCTTGACTCAAACTCCATGATATGACCTTTATTTTCAATTATATGTTCATTGCATTGCATTCATTGGTGCACTTCAAGTCCCTGTGTTGCCCAGATACTGGTGGGAGCACATGCAAGCTTTTTGTGACACCACACCTATTTTTACGATACTGTAGAGGCCTTGTGTTGTAACCTTTTGACATTTGTCAAAGGGGTAGCTTTGCTATGTAGCTCTGCTATCTAGCTTTACTATCTAAGGTTCTCAGACTCCGAAGAGAGGCTATTTGACTCTTCTGATTTCCTGGGATCTTTATTGGTTATGACCCAAAGGACTCTTTGGTAACGTCACCTTGATTTCAACCCTTAGAGTAGAACTAACCTTGTGCATATAATGAGCTATAGTACCTTCCAAAATTAGGACAGGATGCTCTCCCATTTCTGGGATGTATGATGCCACTTGTTTGAATAGTGAAACCCTAGATCATTTCAAAGATAGGGCAGGGTAACCCTACCCCCCATAGGGGTGTTTGTTCTCTTTCCTGTTGTGTGTTATGTGCAATGTATGGGAATTCTCAGATTCAGATAAGTGGTTCAGTCATTTCAATTTGTGGGGCTGAGTTCAGTTTTTCACATGAGTTAGCAGTAATCAGTTGAGCTAGGATGCTAATGACATTCTGATTGGGGGTCCCGTTTTGTTTCAGTAAGGTAGTCGAGCACTATAGCTTTCGAAAGGTCTGATATCCCCTGTAGACACCCCATTTTTGACCATCCTCAAGACTTGGACGTCATCGTTTGAACACTCGATGATTATCCATGTTCATGTTCGTCTTGAGTTCTCGGAGGTTTTAGCCGTGCGCCTTACCTCAAGACCTCTCGACTTATTTGTTTTGTGCTTGGTTGTGGACCAAGCACTTAGGTTTTTGCCTCTGAGGGTAGGAAATGGCTTGTTGGCCACCCCCACACCCCATCGGCCTTGGCATGTTGCCACCGGCCCTGTTTTATTGCTACCGGCCAAAAGTGTTGGCCGGTCGGCAATGTTCTTGGTCGGCCGGCCATTATTTTGGTCGATCGGTCACTTTTTCAGGCCGAGACCTTTTCTTTGCCTTTTTTTGGGCATTATGCATGCCGGCTGTGCTAGCTGGTAAGTACAGACCCTGCCCTCCATACACGTGTATGGAGGATTGGCACCTTTGTTTTAGCTTCTTGAGGAAGCTTGAACCTTTTGAACCCTTATTTTAGCTTCTTGAGGAAGCTTGAACCTTTTGAACCCTTATTTTAGCTTCTTAAGGAAGCTTGAACCTTTTGAACCCTTGTTTTAGCTTCTTGAGGAAGCTTGAACCTTTTGAACCCTTGCTCTAGCTTCTCCAAGAAGCTTGAACCCTCTTGTTTCTCTATAAGAGAGGGTCTCCCTCTCCTTTAGAGAGGTTCCAAAAAATTGTCTAAGGCTCCAAGATATATCTCTCTTTATATCTCTACATTCTAGGCTTAGAAAGGGTGTTTGTTCTTGGCCTTTAACACCACACCTCATAGCCACACACCTCCACCATTGATCTAAGGTTCTTGGAGGGTCTTGAGAGGTCTCAAAGAGCTGGTTTTGGTCCAAGAAGCTGCTAGTTTTGCTGAAGCTACAAGGGTAACACACTATTCCCTCTTTTAAGCTTTATTTTGCTCCATCTTTTAGCCATACTTGCAAGCATTTTTGAGCTTTGGTGTAAACTGAAAAAAGTCTTATTGTGAGGTCCTTAACATGTTTGTTTAAGATCATTTTTTTGTTGGGGGTCATCTACCCCCTTGCATGCTTCATTTTGTCTTATTTTGAGCCATGCATTAGGGCCTTTGCATTGACCTTTGTTTGGCCTTCTAGCCACTGAAATCCAATGGATTTTCAGTGGCTAGAATGTTGTTTTGAGTGCCAAAATGAGAGAGGGGTGACCCTCTCTCCCCTTGTTTTGTTTCCTAGCATATTTGGCCTAACAAAGGAGCCCTTATTTGCATGCTTCCAAGCCATGTTTCAGGCCTTTTTTGATGAGTTTTAGGACTTGCATAGGCTCTGTCCAGAGCTTGTTTTTCCATATTAGGTGTCCATCTTGCATGTGTAGAATAACCCTCGTCATAGCCTATCAAAGGAGGATGTCATTCTTGCATGCATTGACCATGTTTCAATGAGTTTTTGGGCTTTATTTGGCATGTTATACCTCTGAATTTTGCTAGTTTAGTGACCTCTTGATTGCCCCACATGCTTGTAGTGCAAATCCTCTTTACTAACTTACATTGCATGCTATTTTGGCCTTTGATTCTAGCACTTTTTGGCCATGCCTTAAACTGATTTTGTGCATGTTTTGGACTGCCTTAGCTCTATTTTTGGGCCTTATGGTCGAATGATGTTTGCTATACATGGTTGTAGTTCAATACCCTTGCCTAGCTTTGAGTTTTGAAGCCTATTGCATGCGTATTTTGAGGTGTTTCCATGTTTTGGCATCATTGTGAATCATATTTCAGAGCTTATATGTATGCCATATTCCCATGTTTTCCACTCTTTGAATGTGTTTGAGAGTTATGCATGAATGCCTCATTTTTGGACCATTGCATGAGCTTCATTTCCATGCTTTGCGAGCCATCATTTTAGTCCATATTTGCTACTGTTTTGGCCTACATAGGGACTGTTTGGGGCTGGTTTGGCCATTTCAGTATGGCTTTGCCTGCCTATAGTGTAATCCACTTCACTAGTTTCAGTATTTGGTCCATCTAGCATGCATTGGGTGAGGTGTTTGCATGATTCGAGACCATCTTGCATGTCATTTCAGAGCTGGAAAATATGTGATTGTATGCCATATTTCATGCCTACCATGCTTTGGTGGAGTTGCACTTTGTGCCTTAGGTTTGGTCCCTTGCATTTGTACATGTTTGCATGTGTGTTGTTGCTTCATTTTCATCATGTATGGCCACTGATTTGGGCCTATTTGAGAGCTGCCCATATTGGTTTAAGTCCATCGTTTGCATGTTGTTGCATGCTTGCCTTGCATGTTGTTACATACTTGGCTTATTAACATGTTGTTGCATGTTTAAATGGTATTGCATTTGGCATGCATCTCTTGTTAAGTTGCCTAACATGTTGCTACATGTTTGCCTCACATGTTGTTACATGCTTGAATGTTGTCACATGCCTTGCATGTTTGCATGCTTGTTTAGGTTGCATTGCATTTGGCATGTTTGTTACTATTAGCCTTGCATGGCATTGCCATTAACATGCTCACGTCGCATTAGTTTTGCTTGCATGTTTGCATCCCTTGCCTCTTGATATACCATGATAGAGGTTGGGGGCCCCTTTTGTGTTGTGTGCATTTCATTTGATATTAAATGCACATTCGACACCTTTGGCCATCATGCATCGAAATGCGTGATTAGTGGCCCGAGGGTTGAGGACCATACTCCTTTGAGTCTTAAACATGATCAGGAGGCTGGTTGTGCACACATTGTCTTGAAAATGTATTGCCATGCCCTGTTTGTCCTCTGCTACAACAAAACAGCATTTTGCAGGAAAGTATGGCCGGTCGGCCATCTAGAGTGCCGGTCGGCTACAAATGTTTGGCCGAGAGCCCCATTTTTGGTCGATGACCTGTTTCACTTGGTCGGTGGTCCCATTTCTTAGCCGATGGCCTCTCAGCATGTCCCCAAGGTGGTTTAGAAGTATCCCAAGGATTTTCACAATTTTCAGAGGTGCAAAACAGTGCAAACAGAGGCAACATGAGCCATGGTGATGGATTTCCGAGCGAAGCCGACCGAGCATGCATTTGTCCCTCTTCCCGAGACTGTTTTACTGCTTTTCATAGCTTAGTTAATTTGTTTAATTAGTTAAGTGTTTTGTAATAATTAATTAGCTTGTTAGTTAGTTAATTAGTTAATTTGTATTATTTATTTGGACCCTCCGCGAGAGGGTGAACTTTGTAATAAGTGTGCGTGTGTGTGATGCATATCTTCCAACCCCATGTCTTTCTCCCTTTTATTTACCAGCTTATGATGGTTAGCTTTAGGGCATGTTTCAATTAGCATCTATATGTTCGCATGTTTATATCCATCTGTATTGCATGCACCGGGCTCGGCGCATCATGCTAACTGCATTGTATTTCAATTCCAAGTTGAATACATGTATCGATTGTTGCATCTCATATGCCATCTTAGAATAGCCGAGCCTATTGTAGTTGCATTTTTGCATGTGTTACATTAGGCATTCTTAACATGAACTAGGATCATGCATTGATTACTAACTAGTTTATGTTTTGGCTCGGAGTACTCGGTAAGTGTTTATTCTTTAGCATCCTTGCATGTGTGTGAGTGACTGCCATGATAGCATGCTTGCCATGAGGCTAATTGCTTATGTGATACAATTACCTGAATGCCTGTGGGTGAAGGTTGGATTATTTAAATTGGAACAATTCTGATTGCGAGTTTTAAGCCCACTTGAGAGTGGCAAATCACCATTTTTTCTAAGCCCACTTGAGGGTGGCAAAATCCGCATTTTAGCCTACTTGCGGGTAGCAAACCACTTTCAAAAACAAACATGAGATGTTTTGTTCCAACTTAGGCGATCCAGTCTATACTTGTATGCTGTGCGCATCACATAGTAATTCTAGGCTAATAACCGGAATAAGAGCACATAATGTTTTCAAAACTCGATACATGGTTAGTAGAGGCCGATCTTTGATTGAGCGAGCGGGGGTGCTCACGAAGTGACCTTCCCCAATCGTACCCAAGTTCCCGAGCTGAGGCAACTTTGGTGATGACGGACACACGGCCTTAGGCACGAGTTAGGGTTTCCTAAATTCCCCCAAAATAAAATATTTAGGTGGCGACTCTGTATCTGGCAAAGCAGTCCATGTTTGGCACTTCTTTCTAAAAATCAGTTTTTCAAAATGATTTGTCGGATTTAGACTCTTTGATAATTCATCGGTCTTGCATTGCACTCTGCGAGATTAGATACAGGACCGTGACATTGAGTCTTGAACTGTAGTAAGCCCAAATGAACAAAACGGGATTTCTCCCGGGACGTTCGGGGACGTCTACATCCCCCAAGTTCTATGGACTCGCGTTGGTAGACTTTGCAAAAGTGCAAATTTGGTTCAGGGTCAGCCAGTGTTAGTTTCTTTGCCACCGGTTACACGAAGAAAAGCAAAAGTTTCATCAACTATCCAGAATACCCCTTCTTCACCTGCTAGATCATCACCACTCAACTCACCAGAATCAGTGATGGCTCAAATTCCAGAAAATATAGCAGACATACTACTGGGCCTCCAACGGAGCATGGATACCGTTGCCACTACGGTTGCTGCCCAAGGCACTACTCTTGCTGCTCAAGGCAATACTCTTACTGAACTGCAACGCTCATCTGGGGCGTCCATTACTCAACCACCTCCGGTGACTGATCCAGTTCCACCTCCACCTCCACCAGCTGACGAGTTTCTTGAACTTAATTCACCAGAAGATCTGAGGGTTCTTGCACAAACTTTAGGAGGATCATTTCCTCTTCCACAACCAGTGGGAGGGTTCCATTCCTCTGAAGCACCTGAGTCTGACTCAACTATGTTGAAGCTGGCCAAGTTGGAAAAACTTTTCAAAAAGGCACAAGGAGTCAATTCAATCCCGGACATCGAAGACGGGTACGCCGAGACAGCTGTGAAGTTGCTAGAACGGTTTAAAATGCCACACATTGATAGGTTTGATGGCTCCGGCGACCCAATGGTGCACATTCGCCTGTCCTCTGATGTCTTAAAGCCTATGGGTTTGACTCGTCCGTAAAAGCTCTCTTTATTCAGACGAACTTTGTCAAGAGTGGCTGCCATTTGGTATGCCAAGTTAGAGGACTCGGTAAAACAAAGTTGGGAAGAGTTGGCAGGGGCCTTTATCACCCAGTATGCTTATAACACCCAGATTGAAGTGACTACTCGGGAATTAGAGGCCACCCGTCAAGAGCCCAATGAAAGTTTCGTGGCCTTTATCACTAGATGGAGGGCAAAAGCAGCAATGATGACCAACAGACCACTTGAAAAAGACCAAATCCGTATGATAGTCAGAAATCTGCATGGAAAGATGTTACAAATAATGATAGTCCTCCCGCTCTTCACTTTTAATGACTTAAATGAGATAGGGTTCCAGATAGAGGATGCCATCAAACAGGGAATCATTGTGGAAGATAAGGAACCTGTTCGGAAGCCTTTTGGTCACAGTTCCAATGCTACCACCAGTGGTAACACAGCTATGAGGCCCTCTGAAATCAACATGGTTGCCACCACCACTAAAATAGCCGACCCCTTTGCTCATGCTGGCCCGCAAAACACAACCCGAACCCCAAGCAGAACATTCACCCCTCTCTATATGTCACTCTCTAAAGCAATGAACATCTTGACAAAAAGAGGGTATTTGAAGCCTTTGGACCCCCGACCTCTTCCCGAACCTCTCCCAGCCAAACATGACCCTACCAAACACTGTGCTTTCCACCAACAACCAGGACATGACACAGACCGTTGCTTTCGTCTCCGTCATGAGATCCAAGATCTCATAGACAATAAAGTTATAGCTCCCCCACAACTGCCAAAACCCAACGTCACTACCAACCCGTTGCCACTCCATGACAAAGTTCCATCACCTCCTCATCTTAACCTCATCCATACACTTTCATCCACCTTTAACCCCAGTATCTATATCACACCTACCCATTTACCAAAACCTGAGGTATATATTCCTGAAGGCACTGAGTTATGCATGATGGATGCACCTTCAACCCAGCCAAAACCCAAAAACCCTATGGTGGTAGTACCTATGTTTGAGGCTAGCAAACTATCAGAGAAAAAGTATGATCCTAGCCGGTATATTATTCCCAGTGGTCAACTAAAGCTTGAGGTTGATCTGCCTGACTCATTTTCTATCAATGTTGTCAGAGATGATGTACTTGAACAAGAGTTGGATGATTTGGCCGACCTAGAGAAGGACTTGGCTAATCTTCATTTCTTTGAAGAATTAGATCTTGGGAATGTGCAGATGGAATCATGGGAACTGAAGAATTACAGTCACGGTTAGTCAAGCGGTGACGAAGCTTCTGATGAGAAAACTGAAAGAAAAAAGGGATGAACTAAGACTTGATTTCAGAAAACCTGTTGAATGTGGTAAAGGAAAGAGTTGCAGAGGAAGAAAAGAAGAACCAGAAAGCCAGTCAGAGCATACTGTTGGAATGATTCAAGCAATGCTACATAATTGCCTTTCAGTCAACGAAGGCGAATGGTGGGATGATAATGACCTACAGCTGGCCCATACTGATGATGAATGGGTAAACCATGTGCCGGATGAGACTTGGTATGCAGACGAAATCGATCATTTGACCAGGAGTGGACGCTACTTCAAGCCTCCACATCTAGACCAAGGAGAGCCCTCTGGCAAAGATAAAGAGGTGAGAAAGAGAAATAGAAAGAAAAAGAGAAAGGGGTAGAAGAAGACCTGGTTCTAAAACAATTGAAAAAGATCCAAGCAAACATTTCCATTTGGGGTCTTCTCATGGCCTCCCGAGAACATCGACAAGCAATGTTGTCAATGTTGAGCAAGGCTAAACTGTCAATTGACACCACTTCCGAGCAATTAGTGTCATTAATCACCCCGAGAGAAACAATCCCAGCAATAACTTTTGCTGACAAAGAGTTGCCACAAGAAGGATCGGGACATAATAAGCCTCTGTACGTATCACTGGAATGCAGAAAGAAATGGATCCCGATTGTTCTGACTGATACTAGATCAACCATCAATGTTTGCCCTACACGCACTGCTTAAGCAATCGGGCTAAAGCCAGCAGATTTCACACCCACTACTCAATTGATCCGGGCCTATGATAATACTAGTCGGGAAGTGATGGGGACAATCAAAGTACAAATAGCAGTGGGTCCATTGAGCACGAAGCTGAATTTCATGTCATGGATGTTCCCGCAACATTCAACTTGCTATTGGGAAGGCCCTGGCTTCATCAGATGAAAGTTGTATCATCCACATTACATCAATTGGTAAAGTACCCATACGACGGAGGAATTGCCACTATCTTCGGAAATTCATCCATTCATCCTCCTCCAGAAGTCACAACACCACTGCTAGAAATACAACATGGGGAAGAGGATGTGTTCTTGTTAGGTTTTACATTGGCAGAGGCCCAGCTAGTTCAAACGCTCATGGCAGAAGACGAAGGTGTATACGTCAGTGCCCAATCAATCTATTTCATGAGTAAACTAGGTCACGTTCCAGGGATGGGATTGGGACGAAGTGGCAGGAAAGGTATTATTACAGCCAGTGAAGTACCTCATAACCCACATGCATTTGGACTAGGGTATGCACCCATGGCTGATGACTGGAAAAGGAAAACTGAAGAGATCAGGGAGAAGATCAAGGCCAAGAGAACCGGGCAGCAGTTTGAGTTGGTTCATAAGCCAATTTATGGGACTTTGAACAGACGCTTTGTCCGCCAAGGAGAAGACTTCCCTTTCTGTGGTTTTCCTGAGCCCTAGTTTGATCAAGTGGAGAAGAAGAGATACCCTGGGTTTGAGATCTTGTTCGATTATCAGCTCTCCGACAGTGGTGAGAGTGGGTAGATCCTAGCATCGACATCGGACAAGACAGAGAAGTCAGCTCGGAAAGCAATGCAGAGGAAGTCTTGGGTCTAACACTGGCTAATTTACTGACAGAATCGCATACTAGCGCTGAACCGATGAATTTGGGGGATATGACCATTGCTGTGATCGGAGAAGAGGTATCTGCTGATTGTTCAAGCTTCATCATGGATGCAATGAATGGCTCACAAATGAATTGGCATTTTGAAAAGAGTTGTATTAAGAGTTTTGAATTGGCTGTTGAGTCTGAGTCCGGTGGGACTGTGGGGTTGGATTTAGATTTAAGTTTGTCTAAGATGTCTGAGTCTTCTTTTTCTTTCTCTTTTGAGTCTGTTGCAACTTGTAAGCCCGAGGCTTTGAATGAAGATGTGATTTTCGCTTACTTTTCTGTGCCCATAGTTCATAACATTAACCAAAATTTTCAAGATCTTGATAAAAACGAAGAGGAAGAAATCCCTCGGGCTTTGAAAAATTTAATCGACTGGGAGGAAGAAAGGCGTGCTAAGCCATTAGTGGATGAAATTGTTTCTGTAAATGTAGGTACTGAAAAAGATCCTCGCTTGATCCAAATTGGTTCTACATTGTCTTCAGAGGAACGTGAACAATTAGTTGCTTTATTAACAGAATTCAAAGATGTCTTTGCATGATCCCACGAAGACATGCCAGGAATTGACCCTAAGATTGTACAGCATAGGATCCCTTTCGACCCTGAGGCCCGACCTGTCAAACAGAAGCTTCGCAGAATTCGTCTAGATTGGGCCTTGAACATTAAAGAAGAGGTTACTAAGCAAATCAATGCTGGGTTTTTGCTCGTATCAGAATATCCTACTTGGTTAGCCAATATTATGCCAGTTCTGAAGAAAGATGGCAGAATCCGAGTTTGTGTTGACTTCTGGGATTTGAATAAGGCTAGTCCGAAGGATGATTTCCCATTGCCACATATTGACGAATTGGTAGACTTTACTGCAGGGCATGCCTTACTGTCATTCATGGATGGTTTTTTAGGGTATAACCAGATCCTTATGGCTCCAGACGACAGAGAAAAGACAGCATTTATCACGCCATGGGGGACATATTGCTACAGGGTTATGCCATTTGGTTTGAAGAATGCCGGGGCCACTTATCAGAGAGCTGCTACTACTCTTTTACACGATATGATCCATAAGGAAGTTGAGGTGTATGTAGATGACATGATTGTCAAGTCCAAAGATCGGGAAAGCCATTACACTGCACTGAAGAAATTCTTTGAGAGAATTAGGGAATACAGGCTAAGGCTGAATCCACATAAATGCACCTTCAGGGTAACTACAGGCAAGATGTTGGGATTTCTAATCACACAGCGCGGAATCGAAGTTGATCCATCTAAAATTAAGGCCATCTTAGAAATGCCGCCACCAATGACTGAAAATGAGGTGCGGGGCTTTCTGGGAAAATTGCAATTCATAAAGAGGTTTATTTCAAAATTAACTTTAACTTGTGAACCACTATTTGGTCTGTTGAAGAAAGGGAAAAAGTTTCAATGGGATGATCGGTATCAGTTCGCCTTCGAGCAAGTTAAGCAATATTTGCATAATCCGCCTGTGTTATCACCACCCGAGCCAGGGAAACCGCTGATTTTGTATTTATCAGTGACTGAATCAACCATGGGATGTATGCTTGCACAAGAGTCGGATGAGAAAGTAGAGAAGGCCATCTACTACTTAAGTAAAAAGATGCTTGAATATGAGACCCGCTATACTCCTTTGGAAAAAGCTTGCTTAGCTTTTGTATGGGCCACCAGGAAGTTGAGACACTACCTGTTAGCTCACTCGGTAATTCTGGTTTCAAGATTAGACCCAATCAAATATCTTTTTGAGAAACCAGCACTTACTAGTAGGCTAGCTCGTTGGTTGCTATTGTTTTCCGAATTTGACCTTAAGTACGTCACTCGCAAATCTGTCAAAGGAAGGACCGTAGCAGAATTTTTGGCTGATCACCCAATTGAAGGAGGAGAAGATATGGAGTACTCATTTCCAGATGAAGAGATCATGCAAATGGAACAAGACGCTTGGAAATTGTACTTTGATGGAGCGTCCAATCAATTTGGCTATGGGATAGGCATGTTGCTCATAGCGCCAGATGATTCCCATATCCCCTTAGCTTTTAAACTTCGATTCAGGGTATCTAATAACCAAGTAGAGTATGAGGCGTGCATTGCCGGATTGGAAGCAGCCCTGGAACTAGGGGCAATAAGGTTGGATGTGATCGAGGACTCAAACTTGGTCGTCTCTCAAGCCAACGAAGATTGGAAAGTTAAAGAGGAAAAAAATGAAAGTCTACCATTAGACCTTGGACATGCTGATCCCGAGGTTCGAAAAACTAACTTTTACACACCTGGTAAGAGAGAACAACCGATTTGCAGATGCATTGGCAATCCTGGCATCAATGATAGATATACCAGTCGGGGTCAAAATGCGCCCGATCCTTATAGAACAAAGGTACACCCCCACGTATGAAATGATAGCCACAACAGAAGAAGTTCAAGATGAAAACCCTTGGTACTTTGATATTTGGAATTTTCTAGAAAGAGGTACATACCCACAAGGGGCAAACACCAAAGACAAAAAGGGGATACAGCGTCTGGCGACTCAGTTCATCATTTGTGGAGATAAGTTATACAAGAGAGGGTATTTGGGAATGCACAAGCTGTGTGTAGAGGAAGAAGAGGCAAAGCGTATCATGGAAGCCATCCATGGAGGAGAGTGTGGAGCCCATATGAACAGTGTAATGCTAGCCAGAAAAATCCTTAGACAAGGATACTACTGGTTAACCATGGAGAGTGATTGTATCAACTTTGTCAAGCGATGCCATAAATGTTAAATCCACGCCAATCGGATGAACATCCCGCCATCAAAACTCTACAACATGACTTCGCCTTGGCCTTTCTCAGTCTGGGGCATAGATGTCATCGAGGCAGTCACACCGAAAGGTTCAAATGGGCATCAGTTCATCTTGGTTGCCATTGACTATTTTACCAAGTGGGTTGAAGCACAGTCGTATTTAGTGTTGAAAGCATCACATGTGGCCAAATTTTTCAGGAACAACATTATCTGCAGATACGGGGTGCCAAATAAATTAATTTCAGACAATGGCTCACATTTCAAAGGAGAAGTGGCAGTTCTACTTGAGAAGTATAACGTGGCTTTTCACAAGTCATCAACCTACAGGCCACAAACCAATGGAGCCGTTGAAGCTGCAAATAAGAACATCAAGAACATCCTGTGTAAGACGGTTGAAATTTATAGAGATAGGCCAGATAAGTTGCCTTTTGCACTTTGGGGATACAGGACATCAATCCGAACATCTACAAGGGCAACCCCTTACTCTTTGGTATATGGAATGGAGGCTGTTTTGCCGATTGAGTTGGAAGTGCCTTCATTAAGGATTATGGCTGAATGTCAGATAACAGAAGCTGATTGGCAACAAAACCGATTTGAGGAACTAATGCTATTTGATGAGTGACGATTGAAGGCGTTATACCACATTCAAGGTTATCAACGCAGGATTTCCAGAGCATTCAACAAAAAGGTTAGGTCCAGGAATTTGAGGGAAGGGGACTTAGTGTTGAAAAATAGCTGAGCTCCTATTCACGACCCCAGGGGCAAGTTTAGACCCAATTGGACGGGTCCCTACATCATTAAATCAATTTGATTTGGAGGAGCAATCATTCTCATGGATTTGGATGGTTTGGAGTTCTCACAACCAATCAACATGGACAAGCTGAAGAAGTACTACCCTTGAGAGGCTTGCTGGGCCGAAAACCTGAAAGGGCGACCCAGGCAAAAGTTAGAGCAAAAAAAAAAAAAATGAAAAGCTCGCAAGGTTGAAAACCCGAAAGGGCGGCTTTGGCAAAAGTTAAAGCACAAAAGGAGAGTGTCAATACCCAAGTGAACCTTAACCGAAACTACGTATGGCCTGATTCCTATCTTTGGGATATGTAGGCAGCTTCATCTTGAAGTTCGGCCTTAATCATTTTTCAACTCACTCGTCTCGTCCATGTTTGATTGGTGTATCTTTATTCGGCTCGGTTATCCATATTTGATTGGCTCATCCCCATTTGATCCAGTTGTCCTATTTCTCTTTCATAACGAGTTCAGTCGCAAGACGAATTCAAGTGTACATCTCAAGGGTTGATTTCATGTTGATCAAGTAGTGGTCATTTGCAAAAATAGATTTTGAGGACTTTTAATGAAGTTGACTGTTTTTTTTTTTTTTTTAATTATTCCATGTTTTTTTTTTAAACTCAGACCATTCTTTGGACCAAAAAGAGAAAATTTTCAGTGCTCATAATTTGGCTCATATGATTTCAAGATAGAAAATGGAACAAGTGTGCTAATTTACCTCTCATGTTGATCAAAATCGCTTTAGCAGAAAGGAAAAACAAAAAAAGGGGCAAAGTGACGAACTAGGGGCACAGTTGAGTCAGGTTTTCTGTCTTTTATCCACACTTTCGAGTTCTCGTTATCTTAATCAAGCAATCACTGAAAAATGCACAGTAGTTGTCGCCGACGATGCTTCTCCGTCGGGTGATTGACTGGTGTTACTCTGTTTTGCATTCATTTTGCTCTGACAAGCGCAAAAAAGTGTGTTTTGGGATGGTTTTTGCTTCATTTTCATTTCATTAAGTTGTGTTTTGTGTTTTGGTCAGTGGTAGGCTCAATATTCAGTTCAGAATTCACTAAAATGCAGCCATTTTCAAGTTCAAAACAAAATAATTTTTATCTTCAGTGTTGTGCCATTCATGCCATCCAGATTTGCAGAATAAACTCATTTTATTAAATGCCAGGGATCAACCCCGATCAAAGTTGTACAAAAAGGAGTTGAAGCTATAGGTTCCCACTCCAAAAAAAAAAAAAGAGAGAGAGAGTAGCATTTTCTCAGTTTTCCAACAGCAACTCGACGACGAAGATTACAACCGGCTTCATTTGCACACAGCTTCGTTGCCTGACTTTACCATCACCTACCTCGCTTCATCTTTGCACCTTCGAAGCTCTTGAAGACTTTGCCTCGGCCTTGGTAGAGTTTTCAAAGGAGATTATTCCTCGCCGGCTGTAGACGTCCCCGAACGCCCCGGGAGGATGACTCCCGTTCTGTTCGTTTTGTGGGTCTACTACAGTTCAGGACTCAAATTGTCACGGTTCGTAATCTGAACCAAAGAGTCCAAATCCGGCAAATCGTTTTGAGAAAACAGATTTTTAGAAAAGAAGTGCCAAACATGGACTGCTTTGCCAGATACAGAGTCGCCACCTAAATATTTTTTATGGGGGAATTTAGGAAACCCTGACTCGGTGCCAAAGGCCACGTGTCCGTCATCACCAAAGTTGCCTCGGCTCGGGAACTTGGGTACGATTGGGGAAGGTCAGCTATGAGCACCCCCTCTCGCCCGATCCGAAGATCGGCCTCTACTAACCGTGATATTTTGTTTTGAAAACATTACGCGTTCTTATTCCGGTTATTAGCCTAGAATTACTATGTTATGCGCGCAGCAAACAAGTATAGACTAGATCGCCTAATTTGGAACAAAACATTGCATATTCGTTTGTTTGGAAAACGCTTTGGAATTTGCTACTCTCAAGTAGACTAAAATACGGATTTCAACGAGTTGTTCCAACTCAAACAATCCAACCTTCACCCACAGGCATTCAAGCAGTTATATCACATAAGCACTTAGCCACATGGTAAGCATGCAATCATGACAACACTCACATGCCATGCAGTATGCTAAAGCATAAAATACTTACAAAGTACTCCATGCCAAAACAAGAACATGTTAGCAATCAATGTATGATCCAAGTCCATGTTAAGTGCCTAATGCATCGCATACAAAATGTCACTAGAAGAGGCTCGGCTAATCTAAGGATGGCATATGAAATGCGCAAGTAGCATGTATTCAAGCTAGATTTGAAATACGATGCGATTAGCATGATGTGCCGAGCCCGGTGCATGCAATACTGATGAATGATGCACGCATGCATAACATAAGGTATGCTAAAATAAATGTGCCCTAATACTAACCATCGAAAGCAGGTAAGTAAAAGGGAGAAAGAAGTGGGGGTTGGAAGACATGCACACACGCACCCACACTTATTACAAAGTTGCCCTCACTCGGAGGGTCCGAAAGAATAATACAAATTAATTAACCTACAAGCTAATTAAATGATTACAGACAATTAAATTAATTAAGCAAATTAATTAATCTAATTTAAGCAATAAACAGCAGCCTCGGGAGAGGGCTCAATGCATGCGCGCTCGGTTCCGCCCGGAAATTCGCTGCCATGCTCAAGATGCCTCTGTTTTCCTTGCTTTGCTCCCCTGATGACTGCCAAAGCCTCAGGGTTTGCTCTCTGGATGCTAGGGAACACCACCGGCTGAAGGAGAATACCACCGGCCATGTAGAATGGTCACCGGCCACAAATTTGATCCATCGGCCAACAATGATGGCCGGTCGGCAATAAAGATAGCCGGCCGGCCAAATATTCCTGCAAAATCTGTGTTTGACAGCAGCAGAGGGCAAGACTTGGCATGGCAATGCATTTCAAGCAATGTGTGCACCAATCACATCCCTTATCATGTTTATGACTCAAAGGGACGTGGGCCTCGATTCTCGGACCACCAATCACGCATTTCCATGCATGATGGCCCAAAGGATCAAGAGTGCATCTTGATATGGAATGCAATGCACATAATCAAGCAATGGGGCTTAACCTCTATCACAAGCATCTCAAGAGGCTAAGCATGCATGCAAATGGAATGCAACCTAGACATGTTGGCTAATATGCAACATGGCAATACAAGGAAGCATACAAAGCATGCAACATGCAAAGGGGATGGACTTAAACTAAATTAGGTAGCCCTCAAACAAGCCTAAAACAGTGGCCAAAGCTATGGAAGTGAGGTCAAAAACACTCACACACATGTATGCGAATATGGTCCAATTCCTAAACATAAAGGGACAACTTCTAAGCACACTTAAAAGAAGGTAAACATGGACAATTAGCATGCATAGAAAGCTCTGAAATCATGCTAAAATGGTGCCAAACCAAATGAACAAGACAAGCATGGCATGCAATATGGTCCAAAGTCCAAGGCTAACAAGCCAAAATGCAAAGGGGCTATGCAATGCATGCTATGGTCAACCAAAACCACTAAGGGCAGACCTTGAGCATGGCAAAACAAACATAAAGGCTTCACAAAGCTAGGCCTAAACATGCTTGAATAAGGACTCAAGACATAAGACATGTTAAGGCTAAAACAAGGCATTACAAGGCATGTATACTAAGCAAGCATGGTGTACCAAAACCAACTCAACACAATGCTATATTATTACATAATAAGCATGAAAAACAGCTAAGGCATGGTCAGCATACTCTTAAACATGGTGCTCTCTCAAGAGGCAAAAATGGTCCTTTTTAAGGACGACAAGGAGAGGGGGTGGCCCTCTCCTTCCTAGGACCTCAAGGCACCATCCTCACCTCTGAAATCCCTCAAGATTTCAGTGGTGAGGAGGCCCAAACTCAATGGTCCCGGAGTTCACTCAAAAAGGCACAAAATGAAGCCTTACAAGGCTTAAGAGGGGTCAAACAACCCCAAAGCTTAAAGCCACCTTAACCAACTATTTAGAGGGCTAAAAAACAGAACTTTTATATGTTATATACTAAGCTCAAAAATAGTTGCAAGGTAGGTAAAAAGAGTGTGCAAAAATGGGGAATAAAGGGACAAGCTTCTTACCCTTGAAGACCCTCTTCACCAATGGAGCTCCAGCAGCTTCTTTAGGTTGAAATCAGTCTAAAACCTCCAAAAAAAACCCTCAAGGGCCTTAGCTCCAAGGGATGGTGTGATGGTGGGTGTTTGTGAGCAAAAATAAGACAAAACACACACAAGAGAGAGAAATAGAGGAAGGATATGAACAAACCCTAACCCTAAAACTCAAACCCTAAAAAAAGCTGTCTAAAATGTCTAACTTTGTGTCCAACCCCTTACAAGAGAGAGCACCCTCTCTTTTATAGACAATTGTCTCTTGTAAAGCTTCCAAAGGAAGCTAATAAGAGGGAAATCCCTCCATACACGTGTATGGAGGGGGTGGCAGTGTATGACAGCTGCCAAAAATATCTGCAAAAGCAGATGCACAGTAGTCGGCCGGCCAAAAATGCAATTGACCAAAAAAAGATAGCCGGCCGGCTATCTATAGTGCTGGCCGGCCAAACATTTGGCCGGTGGCAACAAAACACAGCCGGTGGCCTCAAGCCACGGCCGGTGGAGTGTGGGGATGGCTCACAAGCCATTCCCTGCCCCTCAAAGGCAAAATACAAGTGTTTGGTGCAAAACTAGACACAAAACAGTCGAGTCGAGAGATCCTGAGGCAAGGCGCGTAGCCGAGACCTCCGGGAACTCAAGACGAACACAAACATGGATGATCACCGAGTGTTCAAGCGGTGACGTCCAAGTCTTGAGGACGGTCAAAAATGGGGTGTCTACACCGGCCATCAAATTTGGTTGTGCGAAGAAACTCTGAATCGAGTCACGGAGGTCGTCAGTCGTTTCAGCTCTTTGTTCTACTTTTTCAGCGCACTAATTTCTACTCGGGCATCTTTGTACATACGTTGAAGGAGGGAGAGTTGTGCATGTAACTGATGTACTTCACACGTCCTGTTCTGCAGTCGACGGGACAAGTTGGAGACCGCTGTCACAGTCTCCACACATGACCTCAGTGTATACGAGTTTGCTTCGATGTCAGATTGTGTCGCCATGATTTGTTCAACTGACATCGCTGGAAAGTTGAAAACAGGGGAAGGAGGAGGAGCCCGTGGTTGAGGTTCAAGGGAGTCAGAATTAGTCATCTCTATCGTGGACTCATTTAGGTCTGGAAAAAGAGTGAGAGAACCATGTGAAGAGGCCATGACAGAGGAGAGTAATGCAAAAGAAAGAGGTTGCAGAGTGGTGGTAGAGAAAGTTTGCAGGCTTTTGCTCTGCCTCTCTCTCGCAGGCCTCAACTTAAGAAGAGAACGAAGGAGAAGACAAAGAGGGAAGAAGGCTGAGACAATCATTGACAATCGGGGTAGGATTGGATAGCCTGTCGGTCAGGCACTGCGATTGTTGAAATTGCGCGCCAGACACGACGCTCGAAGAAGATGAGGGAAGAGAGAGTGAGACAAAAACAGAGAGAGAGGCGGGAGAGTTGTATATGTATATATGTATATTTGCATATATGAATATATGTATACCGTATGTACATATCTGTGTGTATTTTGTCTGTATATATATATATATATAGATGTATATCGTATGTACATATCTGTATGTATTCTGTCTGTACATGTATATGTGTGTATCCGTATATGTATATAGTTTGTCTGTGTGTAAATGAATACGTATGTAATACGTATTTTACATATCATCGCGTCCCACCTTTATTTCTTTCACGTGAAACGTGTTAGGATTTGATGTTTACCTGGTTAAAACCTTCCCCCTTTCCGTATGAGATACAGTTAGGTACATCTGTTGGTTACACCACCTTTATATCCTTTCACATGAAACGTGTTAGGATTTGATGTTTACCTGGTTAAAACCTTCCTCCTTTCCGTATGAGATACGGTTAGGTACGTCTGTTGGTTACACCACCTTTATTCCTTCTACGTGAAACGTGTTAGGATTTAATGTTTACCTGGTTAAAACCTTCCCCCTTTCCGTATGAGATACGGTTAGGTACATCTGTTGGTTACACCACCTTTATTCCTTTCACGTGAAACGTGTTAGGACTTGATGTTTACCTGGTTAAAACCTTCCCCCTTTCTGTATGAGATACGGTTAGGTACGTCTGTTGGTTACACCACCTTTGGTCCTTTCACGTGAAACATGTTAGGATTTGATGTTTACCTAGTTAAAACCTTCCCCCTTCCCGTATGAAATACGGTTAGGTAAGTCTGTTGGTTTTACCATCTTTGTTCCTTTTACGTGAAACGTGCCAGGATTTCATGTTTACCTTCCTCCTCTCCGTATGAGATACGGTTATGTAGACACCCCATTTTTGACCGTCCTCAAGACTTGGACGTCACCGTTGGAACACTCGATGATTATCCATGTTTGTGTTCGTTTGGAGTTCCCGGAGTTCTCGGCTACGCGCCCTGCCTCAGGATCTCCGAACTCGACCGTTTTGTGTCTGGTTTTGCACCAAACACTTGTGTTTTGCCTTGGAGGGGCAGGGAATGCCTTGTGCGGCATCCCCACACATCACCGGCAGTGGCTAGAGGCCACCGGCTGGTTGGTGTTGCCATCGGCACTATATTGTGCCGGTCGGCACTCTTTTGTGCCGGTCGGCAGTAAATTTTGGCAAAATGACCATTTTGCCCTACCGACTACTGTGCAGTTGCTTTCTGAGATATTTTCAGACAGCTGTTTGGCTTTTGTTTCCCCTCCATACACGTGTATGGAGGGATGAGCCTCTTGGTGACTTAGCTTGTAAGTTTTGTTGCCTATAAGAGAAGGCTCCCTTCTCTTGGCTCAAGGGTTGGGAGGAGTTTGGATTCTTAGACATTTTAGACAGAGAAGAAGCTCTGGTTTTAGGTTAGAAGTTTTGTATCTATCCTATCTCTCTTCTTCCCTCTTATTTTGTACACTAGGTGTTTGTGACTTACTATTGCTCATCAACACCTAGTGTTTCACCTTCCTTTGGTTACTGAGGTTCTAAGGGCTGGTTCTTGAAGTTTTTGGTTGGATTTGAGCTCAAGGAAGCAACAACATCAACCTTTGTGAAGGTGGTCTTCAAGGGTAAGAAACTACCCCTTTTTACCCCATTTTTGCACTCCATTTTTACATAACTTAGAACTGTTTTTGTGCTTGGTGATCAACACATAAAAGTTCTGTTTTTTGGTCCTCTTTATTGTTGGTTAAGAGTGTTTTGTGCTTTGGGAGGGTTTGACCACCCTTAGGCCTTGAAAAGACCTCATTTTGTGCTATTTTGTGAAAGCTCCAGGATTTTGGTGTTGAGGTCTCTTCACCACTGAAATCTTGAGGGATTTCAGTGGTGAAGATGATGCTTTGAAGTCCCAAGAAGGAGAGGGCCACCCCCTCTCCTTGATGTCCTTGAAAAGGGTAAGTTTTGGTCTCTTAGGGAGCCTTATGTTCAAGTGTGTGTTTGAGCATGCCATGGCTATATTTTATGCTTATATTGCCATGTTATAACTTTGTGTTAAGTTGGTTTTGGTCCCTTATGCATGCTTAGCATAGGTGCCATGTAATGCTTTGTATTGCCTTAACATGCCTTAGGTCGTTAGCCCTAATTTGAGCATGATTTAGGCTTGGACTTGTGAATGTTTTGTGCTTATTTTGCCATGTTTTAGGTCTGTCCATAGTCATTTGGATTGATTTTGGCATGCTTAGTATAGCTCCTTTGCATTTGTGGCTTGTAGGGCTTGTATGCCTCAAGTGTGTCAATGTGTAGCATGTGTTGCTTGCATCGTTTTGGTGGTTTGGAACCACCCAACATGTAATATCAGTCCCTTTGGCATGCCCATATGCTTGCCTAAGTCGCCCCTTTATTGCTTTGAAAGCATGTGTTGCATGCCTTTGAATTTGATCCATTAGATGCCATCTAGGTGGTCTTTTGGACTTAGTTTTATGTGTTAAAACTCTGTTTTTGGTCACCCAATGCATGCTATGTATGGTCGTGTTAAGTGTAGTTCATTACCTCTTTGGTGAGCCTTAAGTGCTTGGGCCTTCTTGCATGCTTTACTTGGTTCATTTAGTTGGTTTGGAACCTTCTATAACATGATTTTCAAAGCTTATGATGCATGCTAAGTGTCCATGATATCCCCTTTCAAGTATGCTTGAGGGTTGCTTACTTAGTGCCTAAGTGTTTAGTCTTAACATATGCATGTGTGTATGTGTGTTGGCCTTCATTTTTGGGCACTTTGGACACTGATTTTAGGCCTATCTAGAGTTGCCTAAGTCATGTTTAAGGCCATCATTTGTTTGCTCGCATGCTTATCTCATGATTGGCTTGTATGTCTTGCACAAGTATATTACATTGTCCATGTTGCATGCTAGCTAACATGTTTAAGATTGCATTACATCAATGCACATGCTTGACCTTTTGAGATGAGCATGATAGAGGTTTGGCACCCTTTTATGTTTGTTTGGTTTGCATGCATTTGAGATAAAAGTTGCATACTTGGTTCTTTAGGCCATCATGCATGAAAATGCGTGATTGGTGGCCCGAGAATCGAGGCACACGCTCTTTTGAGTCATTCACATGATAAGGAGTGTGTTTGGTGCATAAATTGCTTGAATTGCATTGCCATGCAAGTTGTTGCCCTCTGCTGCTGTGAGTTGCAGGTTCTGCAGACATTCAGTGCCGGCCGGCAGTATTTAGTGCCGACCGGCAGTATATTGGTGGCCGATGGATGAATTTTGTGCCGGTGGCAACATACTTCAGCCGGTGGTGTTTCCCCTCAGCCGATGGTGTTTCCCCTCAGCCGATGGTGATCCCCAGGATTCAAGGGAGCAATCCTGAGACTTTGGCAGTCTTCAAAGGAGAAAAGCAGGGAAAACAGAGGCAAGCTAGGCATGGCAGTGCGATTCCGAGCAAGTCCCGAACACGCGCCATACCCGGCCCTCTCCCCGAGGGGTTTACTGCTTTAATTAAATTAATTAATCTGCTTAATTAATTTAATGGGTTTGTAATTTAATTAGCTTGCGTAGTTAATTATTTGTATTATTCTTTTGGTCCCTCCAAGAGAGGGCATAATTGTAATAAGTGTGGGTGAGTGTATGTATGTCTTCCAAACCCCATTTCTTTCTTCCCTTTTATTTACCTGCTTATGATGGTAGATTAGGGCATATTTAAAATTAGCATACCTTATGCAATGCATGCGTGCATCCATGCATTTGTTAACATGCACCGGGCTCGGTACATCATACAAACTGCATCGTACTTTCAATTCCAAATTGAATACGTGATAGTTGTAGCATTTCACATGCCATTTTAGGGTTAGCCGAGCCTACTCTAAATTGCATCCTTGCCTGTGTTGCATTAGCCACTCTAACATGAACTAGGACACGCATGTTTGCTAATTAGTTCCTTGTTTTGGCGCGGAGTACGATGTAAGTATTTTATGCTTCAGCATCTCGCATGCGTGTGAATGTTGCCATGACGGTATGCTTACCATGCGGCTAAACGCTTATATGATATAACTGCTTGACTGCCTGTGGGTGGAGGTTGGATTGTCTGAGTTGGGAAAACTCATTGAAATCCGTGCTTTAGCCTACTTGCGGGTAGCGAATTTCAAAACGCTTTTCAAAACAAACGGATATGCAATGTTTGTTTCCAAATTAGACAATCTGGTCTATACTTGTCTGCTGCGCGCATAACATAGTAAATTCTAGGCTAATAACCGGAATAAGAACACGTAACGTTTTCAAAATTGGATATCACGGTTAGTAGAGGCCGGTCTTCGGACCGGGCGAAAGGGGGTGCTCATAGCTGACCTTCCCCGATCGTACCCAAGCTCCCGAGCCAAGACATTTGGTGATGACGGACACGTGGCCTTCGGCACCGAGTCAGGGTTTCCTAAATTTCCCATTTTTAAAAATATTTAGGTGGCGACTCTGTAATCTGGCAAAGCAGTCCATGTTTGGCACTTCTTTTCAAAAATCTGTTTTTCTCAAAAACGATTTGCCAGAGTTGGACTCTTTGGTTCAGATTTAGAACCGCAACACAAAAGGAGAGTCCGAGCTGTAGCGAGGTCCCTCGGGGGCTTGTTACAGGTTAGGAACATCTATTGGTTACACCACTATACCTCCTCTCATGTGAAACGCGTTTGGGTTTCGAGTTCATCATTTTCTCCTCTCGCGTACGACACGTTTGGATTTCGAGTTCACCTATCATTTGTGTTGTGGCATATTTGTATGTGATCTTGCGGTACATTTAATGCAATGCACCCCCTATTATGTTTCATATCATCTGCACGAAGCTTGCCTCTCATGTTGTCATCTTCATATCTTTATCATCACTCCATGGCATTGTATTGCATTGCATAATCATGAATTTTAAAACAACTGGCTTCGTGAAGCATGTAAGTCCAACTTTCAAACTACATATGTCATGCTACATGTTGCGCCTGAACTACGCAGGTTTGATTCCTTGCAAAGGGATACGTAGGCAACCCTTGGGTTCAACCACTTGCATTGCATCTTGTTTGTTTGCCCAAGTCTTATGGCCTTGTCAAAAGGGTCGTCTTTGGGCTTTGACATTCACTCACGTCAAGAAATGACTTTGAGCTCTGTCAAAGAAGGGTAACTGTAGACACCCAATTTTGACCGGCCCTAAGACTTGAGCGTTTTCTTTTCATTACCCAATGATGAAAATAAGAATATGCCATCTCACAAAATTCTCAGCGAAAAAATGGAATTTAAGCTTTAATCCCGACCTACACCTGTTTTAACCAAATTATTTTAGACCATATATTTGATTAATATTGTACATATTTTAAATACTTTATATTTTATAATCAAATTTCGGTGGTGCATGCCACCACCATGCACTCGTTATATATATATTATATTATATTATATTATAGTAATAAAAAAAAAATGATTGATATGTTTCTAACTTTCGGTGGTGCATGCGAGCACCATTATATATTATATTATATTATATTATTATTTTGTTTGTTTGCTATGTCCATTCTCTATAAAATGGGAGAAGAATTGGGGGGGGGAGAGGGGATGGAAAAAGAGAGAATCAGAGAGAAAAAAAAGAAGTGGTGCGAGAGAGATTGAAAGGAAAAGAATCAGAAAGAAGGAAAGTTAGTTTTTTTTAGAAAGAGGGGGGAAAATAAATTATTTTCTTAAATATTTTATTTTTCTGAACCAAACTTTTATTCGCATTTCATCAATATACCATACCAAAACCAACCACCAAGGCTATAATTCCAAATTTTGAACTAAGAATTGAGAACACATTCCACAGACTTGAGGGTAATTAAAAGAAAGTTTGTGAATCAGAAAATTCATCATTTCTCCAAAAGTATCTCAAGATGAATAGTGCCCCTGCAAAATAAGTTTTCCCGGACAGAACAGAGCAGTCTTCCTACGTCAAGCAGAATATTTTTTGGCGCACATGAAGTTTCTTTATTTTATTTTTTATTTTGAGAGTTTGTGAGGATTTTTTATAGTTTGCTGTACTATTTGTTTTCTCCCTCCTCCTTTATTTGGATATGTAATAATTCAAGTGTTGTAATAATTCCCTATCCCCGCTTCTTTCTATCCCATTCTTTTACTTCCTTTCCTTATTGTACATAAACATCATATTTATTTTTCATCATATTCATGTTTTGCATCCATGTTTCATGCATCTTGATTCGGCTAAGTTTGCATTTGTGGATTTAATCAATTCCTATATGATTATATGCGCTACCTCATGTTCTTGAGATGATTCACATGTTATATCTTAGAAGCCGAATCTTTAGTTGCATCTCATGAGTGAATTGCATTAGGATTTTGTATATAAGATCATGCATATTTTACTAACTTTGTTTTGTAGCTTGTTCGCGGGTCGTCAAACATGTAAGTTTTTATGCTTTAGCATCCCGTTTGTGTGTGTGTTTTTTTTCTTACTATGTTTAGCATTATACCATGAGGCTATTTACTTATGTGATAGAACTCTACGAATGCCAGTGGATGAAGGCTATATCGCTTAATTTGGAATGATGTTGATTTTCATGTTTGTAAGCTCAATTTATTTGGGTTGTACATTTTCAAAACTCTTTCAAAACTACATGACATCAAGTTGTTCCAAAGTAGGTGACATAGTCTATACTTGTATGTTTCACATAGTAAATTTTAGGATTTATTAAATAATCAGAACATGAACATATAAAGAAAATAAAAGTCATATCATAGTTTAGTAGAGGCTGATCTTCTGATCGGGTGAGCGGGGGTGCTCAATTAATGACCTTCCCCCTTCATACCTAAGGTTCCGAGCCGAGCATCGTTGGTTACGATGAACAGTGGCCTTGGCACGAGTCATGGGTTTCCTAATTTCCCAAAAATATTAGGTGGCGACTCTGAGATCTGATGACGCAGTCCATTTTTTGACAAAATTGCAATAAAATGAATTTTCAACAAAAGTTACCAAATCTGGTGTAAGGCCCTCAAATAACCCATTATACATATAACAATGACTTGCATTATTAAAAGAAAACATTGCATTAACTCATTCATCAGAGTATTACGAAATAAAAACATTCCATGTAACATCATAATAAATGCCCTACGGGCTTACATCTTGCCAAGCCAACACTTGGACACAAAATTATGAGTTCTAACTCAAATACAAATAAAGTCCTAGGCTTGAATATTTACACGTAATTCAAATAAAAACAAATAACTAAAGACAAGGCTTCAAAGTCCAAATCCTTCCAAGCTAAGTCCTTGGAGGTAGCTTATCACCTGAACCTGAAAATGATGTTCCCATATAGGGTGAGCCACAACCCAGTAGAAATATACTAAACCATATATAAGTATTGAATAAAGCAATAGCATTCAATAGATGGATAACACGAATTATCAGCCTCACTTTCCATTAATTACTCAACTATCCATTATTACCAATATGGCTCAGAACCTGGCCAAACTTACAACAGTGAACTATATATCATATTCACATTACTTCCAATATCAACAAAACAAATGAGACTCAGGCTCATATCAAAACACTTCATACTTCCAGTTTGATACACATTTTAGCGCTGTATCAATAAAAAAAAAACACTTCAATAATAAGCACACATAAAAGTGATGCTAATGGAGTCCATCCCCTATCTCCTCCCAAACAAAATCCGGTTTAGAGGTCCATCCCCTATCTTCCCCTAAACCGTGGAGTACATCTCCTATCTCCTCCCACACAATGCAATGTATGTAAACACATAACATATACAACACACAATCAACACATTTAATGTCTGTATTAATTCAACAGTCAAAGTTAATGACTAAACCAATGTGATTAGTTCCAGTTATCCCTAATCCACATGCAATGTCTACAACAATCATGACTATCCTCCACCGATAGCCCAAAACAGTTATTTCTAGACTGGAAATAAATAAATCAACAATTCAATAGGAGAGTGATTTAAATTAATCAACTACCCCATTTAATCAATAAATTCCTCAATCTCATGAATTCAACTAATTTCCCCCAATTTTCCTTAAATTAATTATACAAATCAATCTATTAAACAACTAGGGGTTTTTCCCAAAATTGCCAAACTACCCCAACATACTAAAATGCCAAAACTTAGAACAAAACGTATACATTGGAGTAGGAAATCCCCACCTCGAAGAAATTAACCCAAATGGAGAAGACGGAGATGAGGACCCAAAATTCAAAGTGCTCCAAATCCAAGATTGTTCAGATTAAACAAAAGCCCTTGACCCACACTATCTTTTTAATAAAGCAACTAGGGTAGAAACACACCCTAAATAGATCAAACCTAAGAGAAAATGTGAGTAGGGAGAGAGAAAAGTCGGACCTAGGGTTTGGAAACAAAAAGAGATAGAAAAACTGATCAAAAACCCGCTGCTGCCTATTTAAACTGAACAGGCTCGCTCGAGCGAAGAAAAGCTCGCTCGAGCCAAAAACTCGATGCTTCAGGTCTGCAATCCAGAAGCACGCTCGAGCGACAGAATGCTCGCTCGAGCGAAGAACTCGAAAACATACACCTCACTCGCTCGAGCGAAGGAAAGCTCGCTCGAGCGAAGAAACACTGCTCTCAGGTCTATACTAGACACAATCGCTCGCTCGAGCGAAGAACTCCTGGCTCGAGCCAACAGACACAAACAACAACCCTCGCTTGAGCGACCAAACCCTCGCTCGAGCGACCAACCCAAAAACTGGACAGCAACACTTGGTTTCCGAACCCAACCAACCTGTAACAAAACCTGCCCAACATATCCTATAACTCAAAAATAAGGAATTAAAGGACAACAAAAACAATATAATAACAACTGAATCTACGGAACATAAGTCCGGGTACAACAACCAAATGGGAAAAGACCGGAGTCGCTATAACCTCCCCCCCTTAAAAGAATTTCGTCCCCGAAATTAAGCATAAGTTTTTGAAAATAGGTTTTTCTCAAATTCCAACAATATGACATTACAATAATGAACAACTTGACCCAATACCGGTCATTTCATCTCTTATCAAGAGGCATCTCACAATATGTATATAAAACAACATATATTACAACCTGCATCAGTATTATGCATTTTTCCTTTCAATTTCAACAGTTTTCAATATCATATTCAATTTCATGATAGAACTCTAATTCAACAATATATTCAACATATTCAATGTTATACTAAACTTCCATTATGAGGCAAGTTCCAAATATTTCCATTAAACCAAAACATTCTCAATGTTTTCCAACTTAAGACATATATAAAGTTCTTAAGTTCAACAATATTACAAAATCTAAATACAAGATTACAAATCAATAAACATGTCTGGATATTTCTCGCGGACTTCCAATTCACGTTCCCAAGTGGCTTCTTCCACCCCGTGATGTTTCCACAGAACCTTTACCAAAGGGATGGTTTTGCCTCGCAAAACTTGATCCCACCTATCCAAGACCCGAACCGGTCTCTCTTCATACGAGACATCCTCATCAACCAGTAAATCAGTCCAATCCAACACATGTGATGGATCCGGCTCATACTTCCGAAGCATACTCACATGAAACACGTCATGTACTCCGGACAACTGCGGTGGCACAGCTAAACGATAAGTAGCCTCGCCAATCCTCTCAAGGATCTCAAAAGGACCAATGAACCGAGGGGATAACTTCCCGCTCTTCCCAAACCTCATCAACTCCCATCTAGGTGATATCTTCAGAAAGACATGATCACCCACCTCAAACACCAAAGGTCTCCTCCTACGGTCGGCATAAGATTTCTGACGACTCTGGGCTGTAACAAGCCTCTTACGGATAAGCTCAACTTTCTCCGTCGTTTCCCTCACTAACTCCGGACCCAACAAAGGCGCATCACCCACCTCGGCCCAACAAACAGGAGATCTACAAGGTCGGCCATACAAAGCCTCAAACGGTGCCATACCGATACTAGACTGGAAACTGTTGTTGTAGGCAAACTCCACCAAAGGCAAGTGCCTCTCCCACGACCCACTGAAATCAAGAACACAACCCCGAAGCATATCCTCAAGGATCTGAATAGTACGCTCGGACTGCCCGTCAGTCTGAGGATGATAAAACGTGCTAAAGGTCAACTTAGTGCCTAAGGCACTTTGCAAACTCTGCCACAACCTAGCAGTAAAATGAGGATCTCTATCTGAGACGATCGTCACTGGGACC
Source organism: Camellia japonica (assembly GCA_030407325.1). Lineage (NCBI taxonomy): Eukaryota > Viridiplantae > Streptophyta > Magnoliopsida > Ericales > Theaceae > Camellia > Camellia japonica. Next base: position 59,460,989 of record JAPPVO010000010.1, read on the forward strand.
CCGTGCAACCTCACTATGTCCCGAATGTACAAGTCGGCAAGATGATCTACCGAATCTCTCACGCGCATAGGAATGAAGTGTGCCGACTTAGTCAACCGGTCTACAACCACCCAAATAGCATCACTACCCCGCTGAGTCCTCGGAAGACCTACAACGAAGTCCATAGTGACATGCTCCCACTTCCACTCGGCAATAGGCAAGGGTTGCAACAAACCCGCTGGCCTCTGATGTTCAGCCTTCACTTGCTGACAAGTAAGGCACTTTGACACAAAAGCTGCCACATCTCTCTTCATACCCCGCCACCAAAACTGGCGACCCAAATCCCAATACATCTTAGTGCCTCCCGGATGCACCGCAAGGCGCGAATGATGAAACTCTCGGAGTACCTCCTCTCGGCAAGACTCCGGCACAAACAGACGGTCTCGGTATCTCACACTCAGGTCGGGATACACCGTCAAACCCTTCTCAACCTTCCCACTGGAGATCTTCTCTCGAAGGGATTCTACTTCAAGGTCACCCCTCTGAGCCTCTAACACTCGAGTCACAAGTGTAGGCTGCGCAACAACAGAAAACAAGGCCACAGCCTCAACGGATTCGCCCAGAAGCAAATCAAACTCTCCAAGTGCACCCAACATCTCCCACTCCCGGATGGCTATACTAGCTATGTCACCAACAGGTTTCCTGCTAAGGGCGTCGGCCACCACATTGGCCTTCCCCGGATGATAATGCAATTCGAAGTCATAATCCTCAATGAACTCCATCCACCTCCTCTGCCTCAAGTTCAAGTCTTTCTGTGTGAACAGATATTTCAGACTCTTATGATCCGAGAATACCTCGAACCTCTCACCGTAAAGATAATGCCTCCAAATCTTCAAGGCAAATACCACAGCTGCTAACTCTAAATCATGTGTAGGGTAATTCTTCTCGTGAATTTTCAACTGACGTGAGCCATAGGCAACTACTTTCCCCTCTTGCATCAACACACAACCCAGACCTTCTCGTGAGGCGTCACAATAGACTGCATAACCCAACCCTCTCTTCGGAATAATCAAGACTGGAGCGGTGGTCAGTCTAACTTTCAACTCCTGAAACGACTTTTCACAAGTCTCACTCCACACAAATTTGACTCCCTTCCGAGTCAATCTAGTCAAAGGTGAAGCTAACCTGGAGAAATCCTTCACAAATCGGCGATAATACCCAGCTAATCCCAGAAAACTGCGGATCTCAAACACACTCTTAGGCTGTGTCCAATCTTGCACTGCCTCTGTCTTGGATGTATCAACAGACACCCCTTCCCCCGAAACTACATGGCCTAAAAACTTCACCTCATCTAGCCAGAACTCACACTTCCCAAACTTAGCATAAAGCTTATGGGCTCTAAGTAACTCAAGCACCACTCTCAAGTGTTCCTTGTGCTCCTCCTCCGAAGGTGAATAAATCAGAATGTCGTCCACGAAGACAACTACAAAACGATCTAAGAATTCCCGGAGGATCCGGTTCATCAAATCCATAAACACTGCCGGTGCATTGGTGAGCCCAAATGGCATCACCAGAAACTCATAGTGGCCATACCGCGTACGGAATGCCGTCTTCGGAATATCCTCCTTCCTGACCCTCAACTAGTGGTAACCCGATCTCAAATCTATCTTAGAGAAACAACGGGAACCCTTCAACTGGTCGAGCAAATCATCTATACGAGGCATAGGGTACTTATTCTTAACCGTAGCCCATTCAATTTCCGGTAATCTATACAAAGTCTCAAAGCACCACCTTTCTTTTTAACAAAGAGGGCCGGTGCTCCCCACGGCGAAACACTAGGACGGATATAGCCCTTATCTAGCAACTCCTGGAGTTGAATCTTCAACTCAACTAACTCGGCTGGGGCAAAACGATAAGGTGCCATAGAAATTGGTGCCGTGCCGGGCACTAGGTCAATAGAGAACTCAATCTCTCGATGCGGTGGCAAACCAACAAGATCCTCGGGAAAGACGTCCGAGTACTCACAAACCACCCTTGGCAACACAGGCTGGGTCTCATCACACTCACCACTCTCAAAGCTAGCAAGTAGACTACTAAGTTCACTCCGCCCTCGAAGATCATACCCCGGTGGCAAAACACTACCAACCCGGTCCCCCAGAAAATGAAAACATTCCCCGCTCACGGTACAACAAGTGACCCTCTGGCGGTAGCAATCAATAACTGCCCGGTATGACGATAACCAGTCCATACCCAAAATAACATCAAAGCCCTTCATGGGCATAACTACAAAAGGAAACGGAAGTCTATGATAGTCGACCTCTATATCACAAACTTTCTAGCTTGTATTGTTTTTCTGTATATTGTTTAGCAAAAGCTCTTCTATTTATCAAGGAGAATATTATGGAGCCGTTGACTGTTGCGTGTGTTGAAAATGATTGAGTCTACTCAAAATGATGCATTCCTCCATTACTGATTAGATCTTGAAGGCGGCAAAGCATGGAGGCAAAGCATGGGTCTGATAGATGATAGCTCTCTTTGAAAAATAGCCGTTGCAGAACAGAGTGGTCTATCCAAATTAAATTTTGTTCTTGAGGGACGTCCACCCGGATGTCCAGTGGATCCCAGTCGTTAAGGATGGTTTCCGCAGATGTCGAGGATACTACTGGGTAGATAGCCAATGAGAAGGAAATTTGAACTAAAGCAAAACTAGGCAAAATGCCGTTGGCTGGTCGTTTGACCGAATGACTGGCCGGATGTCCACCCGGATGTCCGATGCCTTGTTGAGCTGGACTGTTTGAACTGCTGCTATGCTGGGCTGTTTTGGGCTCTGTTTTGGGCACTGCTTTTGGGCTGAAAATGCCTCCTAATTTGAGCAAATATATATATATATATATACTCCAAAAATATTTAGGATAAAAGTTAATGTAAAAAATAATGGAATAAAATAAGTTTTCAATTTTATTTTTCTCTTCTAAATAAATCAAAAATCTATATAATAAGGGAAGAAGGTTTTTGAAAATGTATAAAATGTATGTGAGATACATTTTGATCCAATGGTCTATAACAACCTTGATAAATCTCAATGGCTCAGATCTATGTATTTCCCGCCCAAATATTTGTCTCTCAGCCTTCCACCTACCCACGTCTCCTCCACATTACCTCTCTCTCTCTCTCTCTCCCCCTCCCTCCCTCCCTCCCTCCTTCTCTATTCTTCTTCTTTCACTCGCTCTGACGCTGCTTTCCAGTCCTCGGTTTCTACCTCTCGAACTCGGCTCGCAAGGTAAGATCTCTCTCTCTCCCTCTTTGTTCTTCTTCTTTCCTACCCTTCCTCTTCGCTCGCTCTCAACGCTGCTCTCCAGTCCTCGATTTCTGCCTCTCGAACTCAGCTCGCAAGGTAGTCCTCGGTTTCTACTTCTCCCCTTCTCTCTCTGTTGGGCTGTGTGTTTTTATTATTATTGCGATTTCTGATACTGTTTGGTTAATTTTAGGTTTTTTTTTTCTTGAGTTCATCGTGTCCTGCCCCTCTCTCTCTCTCTCTCTCTTTCTCTCTCTCTCTCTCTCTTTTTGACAGGCTGTGTCAACCCTGGCTTCAACTGAGAAAAATTTTAACCCCAATAGCTTGATTGCTTTCAGGAGATATAATATATTTGTCTTTGCCCATGGCTTTCCAATAACCAGACCCCGTGATTCCCTTGCATTTGTTCACATTCTTTTTTGATCTTTTGCAGAAGAAATACCTTTTCTCTTTTGAATCACCTGAACCCCGAATAGAGAGGGGGAAAAATCATTAAAAACAAAATTGAACACAAACACATAAAAAGGGTCTATTTGATTTTGTTTTCTTAGAAGAATTTATCAATTTCAATTGAACACAAACACATAAAAAGGCTCTATTTGATTTTGTTTTTATTTTCTTTGTTCAATTTTTGGTGTTTATAAAATAATGAAAATTTTGAAAGTATCCATAGATTTCAAATATTTTTATTTGTGTGTGCAAATAATTTTTAAAAGGTGATTGACTTTAGAATTTTTTTTCAGAAAATATTTGATGTCCCCTAATATATGACACCTAGAAGACATGCCATGCTCCTTATTTAAAACCAATCACATCTATACAATCTTGGTTTAAGGATGTTGCTAAATTTATGTACAAATTGCATTTTGAACTATTCGTTTAGTTGATTTTAACAGGGCATGAAAGCAACCAAACATTTGTCGCAATTTAGTAGGAATTAGGAACTAGGTAGTAATAAGTTAAGTGAGGAATAATTGTAACTAACCAGGCAAGTCCCAAGGGTTGGTCTGGAAAACATCAAGATCAGGAATGACAGAGGCAGGCAATGGAAAAGAGTGGATCTTTCGGTTGAGGTAGTGAACCACAAGCTCTTCATCAGTTGAGTGGAATCTAAAATCGATTGGCAGTTTCATCATCATTCCTCCATTTCTAACCAAGTTTGCCTTCTCCATCTCTATCTCCATCTCCATCTCCATCTCCATCTCTATCTCTATCTCTGTCCAAGATTTATCCCTGGCTTCAACTGAGAAAAATTTAGAGCAATATCGAAAGGGTTTCATAACCTTATCCTCTTTAACATCGACAATCAATTCTCACCATGGCACTCAGATTGAATTCTCATGCTTTTCATGAATTCAAGGTAAAATTTTCTTAGCTCATATTCATGAATTCCTGATGTATATGTGTGTGTGTGTGTGTGTGTGTGTGTGAAGTGGTGTATTGATTTGTGTTTCTCACTCTGGGTGTGTTTAGTTGAGGGTTTTTGTGGATTCAGAAAATGGGTTCAGAAATAATTCACACTACTGTGATGAGTTAGTTTGCAAATGGGTTTGTTTGTAAGTACAGAAAATTCAATCATGTTGATGAAAAATTCTATGTTTATGTAAAGCAAATGGATTTGGGTGATTTAATTTTGTTCATTTTGGGGCATTGCTGCAGGGAAAGCATGTTATTGTTTGGTTAATTTTAGGGGTTTTTTTGAGTTCATTGTGAAATTCGATTATATTCAATTGGATGTTATTGTTGTTGTTGTTTATATTCATGTTATTGTATGTACGAATTTTTCCCAGAAAAAAGTACTCATAAAGTGTCTTCAATTTATAAATGTGGTTTCACACAATCACAGCACCTTCAATCTTCCTTACCATTGCCAGACTTGGCTTGGAGAATGAGATTCAATTATTATGGTGTTACCCTCCCTCCGAAATTTCGACAATTTTTTTTTTTTTTTTAACAAGAAATTTCAACATTGTTGAGGAAGCATCATTGTATCAACGAAGTTTCGGTTCGGTTCTTATCCTCGAGACAGTGAGTCTTCGCTCTCAGTTTTTGGATTTGATGTTTTGATTTCAATAAATTTTTTGATTTCTAATTTATCTTATTTGAAATATTGCATTCCAGTATAAAAATTGTTAATTTCTGTGTTTGATATTAAAGATTTAGATTTTGTGACCAATTTTTATTTTTTATAGTTATTGTAACGATTTTATCTGATGTAAAAATGTGAAACAACACATCTAGCAAAAAATCAACTCAAAGAGAAAGGAAACAAGTCACCAATTCCTTTGTTTTTTTCAGCTATGTTAACTCACAATTTCATTATTCTTTTTTGTTTTCCTCAAAGATGTTTGGTTCATAGAATTGTACAGCATTTGAGGATAACAAAGTATTTAACAATTCCTCCAAATTTGAGTTCGAATTCCCAAACGAGGCACAACTCTTGATAAAACAATGTAACCAAGAACAATAAAATGGCTGCATCATCCACAAAATAAAAATTCAATGATATGATCAATTTTTTTTAATATGATATCACCGTTATATTAAATTTTTTTTTTTAACGTCCAATGCCCATTTACAAACGAGTAATAGTGTGATAAGTAAATTTGTTTATCTTATCATCATCTTTACATTAGTGGAATGAATCCCAATCATTAATTCAATTTGTTTTTATGGGATGATTGATAGTGGTATCATGGCTTAACACAACCCATATGTTGCACATATTGTTTTATAGTTTGGCAACTTAATTTTAATAGGACTTCTAATATAATATATCCTTTTAGTCATAGGGGAACCAAAATTTGAAGCTTAAATACATAAATAAAAAAACTATCCATGCATTCTTCTTTAATTGAATTGTCATTTGTGCTTCTATTTTATTGCACTTTTCATTAGGTTGATTTAAGAAAATTAGTTCCATGATTGTATCCATAAATCCTATATCACATCTAATATAAGAAAATTAGTTCCATGATTTTTTTATAATCCATGTATTCATGATCATGTGGTAGATAATTTATTTATTCAGACTAAAAGATTTTGCTTTAGCTGCTTTGTTTTCTTTTCACTCTCACATTTATATATTTTTGTCGAAAGTTATCTTGCATAATCTCTGGTTCTATTTACTTGATTGCTTCTAGAAGAAAATATAGATAAAAATAACTGAATTGTATTGCATCAGTTTTTGTTGCTAGATTTGGTTGGAATGCATTGATGGCTATCAAAAAGCATTTTTTTGGATGCAAAGCTTTTTATTCCCAGTTGTTAACTGCTCAACATTGAAAAAGATTGCCATCATCAAGTGCTTCTCAGATAAGATTGCTTTTACTGAACATATATAATTTGCTGCTATCCTCTAATGTCCCTTGATCAGGTTTGAGGAAATTATTATATTAGTATCAACCAGCTAGGTGCTGGATCACGATGGCGCCGAACAACTAGCCAAGAAGTTTAATCACCTATTCTTTTAGCATTCACACATGAGGTATGCTTGATTGAACTGACACAGAAGACCATATATTACACTGAGAATCTGACGAGATGTTTGATCTGGCAGACATTAGATGAGTGGACATCTTCTCATTTGACAATGGCAACAACCATGGATCCAAACTATAGTTTACCTCTTAATGTTGCATTAATCACTCTTCAGGTGATTTAATTGTTCCACTGTGAATCTCTCTCTCTCTCTCTCTCTCTCTCTCTCTCTTCTGACCTTAATTTTGCAGGAGCTAGATGATGGAAAGGTGCTCCTCCGCTTGGCACATCTATATGAGGTAAAAATCAATCTCGTGATCCCCTTCATATTCCCATTAACAAAAATAAATAAATAAATAAAACTAATTTGGATATATTTACAACTCAAAAATCAAGAAAACGACCTCTCTTTTTTTTCCTGCAAGTGTTATCTCAACTACTTCTGTCAATTCTATGATTCCTCTTTTAGCTCTTTTCCCTAGGCCAACATCTGTTGTGGCCTTCCTTTATAGATTATAATTTATAGCTATCTGTCGGATGCATTTCCGTTTTAGTATGTTGAACATAAAGTTTTTAAATTAGGGTGGTACGTTGCATTGTAGCTGAATTTGAGAAAAGTTTAAATTGCAGTTGATCTAAGAAGATAAATAGATTTTTCGTAAAAAATCTAAGAAGATTTCTGAACCAGTCTAGGATACAATGAGCCTTTCTTTTCAACTCAAACTACTGGGTGTTCGCAAATTATAGGACAGAAGTGGTGTTTTAAGTGTTGATTGTACCTTGAAACTAGATATTTATGTGATAATGTGGATCTGTGAAGTGATATCTTAGATTTCGTAAATATCTGACACTTTGCCAAATTGATATAAGCAAATTCGTTCCACTGACTGCACTGCACATTTTAGTTCTCTCATCCATTTTTTCCTATTATTGTCCTCTCATTCACTTCTTTCATGCTGCAAATGTGGTTATGCAGGGGAAGATGCTGAGTAGTCAACATTAGCTGAAGTTGAACTGAAGAAGATGTTTGCTGGAAAAGTGGTATGTACAAGACTATCAATTATATTTTTCATTTTTTCTCCTGCCCACTTATTGTGCTAATGTGTGCATAGATTATGCTTCATGATACTTTCTTTTTGATCTGGAAACTTGAGGTCCAGTCACAATTACAATTTGTGGGTCATATATTTGCACAATATTAGTGCTTATTTTCGATATTTAGTTTTCATACCAATGAGATCCCATAGGGACCGAATAACTGACTTTTAAGCAGTTGTATCATAACACTTGATATATAATTATATATATATATATATATATATATAAGGGGGAAAGGTTTTTGAAAATGTATAAAATGTATGTGAGATATATTTTGATCCAATGGCTGAGATTAATCCCAAGTTTATATCAATGGTTTAGATCAATTCTAATATCTACACATTTCCTTTGATGTTCCCGCCCAACATGGCTGTTTCTCCACTCCTCTCTCTCAGTATCTAACCTCTGCCTCCCCATCACAAATGATTTGCCTCCCCATCTACCCTCTGTCTACCCACCTTCCCTCTCTATTTCTCTGCCTACCCTCTCTATCTCTCTCTTCCTCTCCGTTCTCCTTCTTGATTTTTTTTGAAAATCTCAGCTTTTGCCTTCATTACAGCCTTCATCAGAGTCTTCATTAGAGCTTACACCATTGTTCAAATCAGAGCCTTCATCAGAGTCCTCATCAGAGCTTACATAGAGCCTTCATCAGAGCTTACACCGTTCCACTCTCACCGTTGTTCACTCCGGCTCGACATCACTTCGGCTGCTGGGTTAGTTTATCACTTTGGCACTGGGTTAGTTTTTTTGTAGCTTGAATTCTGACTTTGTGCCTTAAAATTTAGAATAACTCATGTTAATAACAAAATTGCTTTGCTGAATGAATTTCTACTAGGTTAAAACTCATACATTTGTGACTTTGTGCCTTAAAACTCTGCTGCCTTGAATTCTGACTTTGTGCCTTAAAATTCTGCTGGGTTAGTTTATCACTCCAAAGATGAATTTCAGAATAATAAAATTGACTCAGGTTGACTGATTTCCTATTTTTTACACCGTGCCTTGAGTAAAAATTAAATAGTACTCATGTTAATAACTCATGCTAAAATAACCGCAACTGGAGTTAAATGTGTGTTAAATTCTGAAATCACGTGTTAAATGTGTGTTAAATTCTGAAATCATGCTAAGAGAAAGACAAACAAAGTGTTGTTGAATGAATTATAACCGCAACTGGAGTTAAATGTGTGGGGAATTGGAACGCATAGTATTATATATAACAATTTGACTTCCTGTAGTCATCAAATTCTGAAATTCTGAAATCAAATTTGACTTCCTGTAGTCATCGAGTAAAATAATAACAATTTGAACACAATGGAACACACGGTGTAACTCAGTAAATTTTATATATAACAATTTGATTTCCTGTATAGTGCTAAAATAACTCATGTTAATAACTCATGCCAAAATAAAGGAAATAGAATTTCAATAACTCATGTGTTATCTCATGTTAATTTCAGAATTTCAATAACTCATGTGAGTCCTTGGAAGCTATCTCCTTATTCTCACCTTCATTGACATCTACATATATTGACTCTTTGTTGATTTCAGAATTTGTTTCCGGATTATCTTGATTACTCTTTGTTGTATTTTTTTTTAGTCAGATACAATGTGTTATCTCCTCTATTATTGAGTTTTCCTCTATTATTGTGTTCCTTTATTCCTTTAGTCAAATACATTGTGTTCCACTGTGTTCCTTTATTCCTCTACATTCTGTATATGATCTCATTTTACTGGGTTTGTTTTTGGCTCAAGGTTCTGTCTGTTTTTGGCTGTCTTCGGCTCCCTTCGAACTCCCACTCGCAAGGTAAGACTTCGAACTCGCTGTTGTGTTTTTCCCTTTTGGAATTCTGAATTTTGAATATTTTGAATTTTGAATCCTGAATGAGTTTTTGGGATTCTGAATTTTGAATTTTGAATTCTAAATTTTGGCCCTAAATTCACCTAAATTCTGCTCCCTTCGGCTGGATAGGAGATGGTTTTCGGCCCAAATAACCTTATCCACAATTCCAGATTGATTAATTACACTAGCAGATAGATAGCTATACTTCTTCTGACTGATAGCTATACGTCTTCTTCTTCTAAAATTATACATACTACTAACCGAAATTTGTTAAAATTATATATGTTTGTAGCTTGAATTCAGAATTTAGGTGATAGTTAAATTCTGTTGTCTTCGGCTCCCTTCGAACTCCCACTCTTGAATTCTGAATTTTGAATTTGTAGCTTGAATTCTGTGTTTGTCAAGCAAATTTTGCCCATCAAACACAGTTTAGTAATATTTTTGTGCTCTATATTACTCAAAAATATTCTGTGTTTGTGCTCTAAATTCTGCTATCTTCGGCTCTCTGTTGTATATTCTCTATGCCCATCAACTTATCATTAAAATATTTGGTTATTAGACAGCACAGTAATATTAAAGTATTCATATCATTATAATGTATTCATAATGAAATCTTTCTCTCACATAGTAATTTTGGGAAGTATATTGTAATGTATTCATTATAATATGAAATCTAATAATATAAAAGAGAAACCAGAGAATATTATTAATCTTTCTCAGTTTATGATATGAAATCTTTCTCAATTTCGATCCAAGTACTTCGTCAAGTAACCGACAACTTTAGTGAAGAAAATGTGTTAGGCAGAGGAGGATTTGGAATTGTTTACAAAGGGGTATTGCATGATGGGACTATAATTGCTGTGAAGAGGATGGAATCTGGGGCAATGGGTACCAAAGGAATGAATGAGTTTCAAGCTGAAATTGCAGTGTCAACAAAAGTTAAGCATAGACATTTGGTTGTTCTTCTAGGGTACTGTATCAATGGCAATGAGAGACTTTTGGTATATGAGTACATGCCTTAGGGGACTTTGGCCCAGCATTTATTTGAGTGGCGTGAACTTGGGTACCCTCCTCTTACTTGGAAGCAGAGGGTGACAACAGCATTGGATATGGCTAGAGGGGTTGAGTATTTACATGGCTTAGCACAACAGAGCTTCATTCATAGAGATTTAAAACCATCTAACATTCTTCTTGAGGTTGCCGATTTCGGTTTGGTAAAGAATGCACCCGATGGAAAGTATTCTCTTGAGACGCGGTTGGCTGGAACGTTTGGGTATCTTGCACCTGAGTATGCTGGTAAATACTTTCTTTTCTGTTTCTTATTTCATCGTCTTTATAAACATTTGGATATTGTGATTTTTATTTTTATGGTCAATCAAAAACTAGATGTTTTAATTGTTCCTCTCCGTATAGATGCATCAACTGCTCTAGGCATGGTTGTCTTTTGATGAATTAATGCCTTAGTACTAGAATGTCTATTGCTGATTTTGTTTTAGCATTGCACTCAACTTTCAATTATGGAATTAAGACATCATACTTTGTGTCGAAAGTTATGTAAAGCACAAATAGAATTAGCACTCTATAGCTTTCCATCTATATAAACTACACATCTCCGTATCTTATCTCTTATTTTTCTTACAATTTAGTGGGCATAAAATCACAGTGTTCTTAATACAATCACTAATAATATCACACTTTGTTTAGTTTTAGTTTTTTGAAAACACAAAGAATTTTATTTTTTTATTTTTCGTATTTTTTTTATTTTTACTGAATTTTTTAAATATTTTAAGATTTTTTTTTTAAATTTTTAGACACACCTAACATAAATACACTTAAAAAGTATAATTTTTGTGAAAAAAAAATCTTTAAAAAATTCACAAATACCAAAAATACAAAAAAAAAATTTAGAATATTTTTCGTATTTTTGCGTATTTATTAATTTTTTAAAATATTTTTTCACAAATATTTTACTTTTTAGATACATTTAAAAAAATGCTTAAAATTTAAAAAATATTTATTAAAAATAAAAAATTCAATTTTCAAAAAACTTAATTCCAAAAATTAAAATCAAACACACTGATTAATTTTTCTCTGAAAAATATGTCATTAGCATGATATTTTATTGTTGGTATCATTATAAATTATTATATCAATCTCTCTTTTTACATATTTTTTTTATAAATAATTAAAATAGTCAATTTTGGCACGGAGCCTCAGTTTCTACTTAAATGCTTTCACTTTTTGCTTTCACCTTTCAATGGCATATTGGAGGAAAAATATGCATTATCATGATTTGTATGCAAAAGTCAAGTAGAAATTATTGGAAATTTTTTCACCACACAATGATTATAATTTGATATTTTATCACTACAAGAAATTGCACTTTTGGCGACTACTTTTGGCGACAACGTCAATTTTTCATCGCCAAAAGTATATTTTTGGCGACACAGTGATCAATTTCGTTGGTAAAAGTTTACCTTTACCGACGCAATTTGTTGCCGTCGCTAAAAAGGCATAACATTATTTTAGCGCCAAATTTTTTGGTTGGCACCAAAATTTCAAAACTTTTACCTACGAGGCTTATGTTTTAGCGACACAATGAGCGTTGCTATTAGTGTGCTTACTTTTGGCGACGACAAATTGGCGTGGGCAAAGAGTTAACCATTTAGCGACGATAACACTATTCGTCGATAAAAGTTTTGCTAGTGGAATGATGTGATTTAGTGATTTGTGTTTTTTATTATAATTTTTGAAAGAGTTTTAAATATTTTAGTTACTGAATTGTAAAATTAAAATAATCATTGAATTAGATCACAAAATGAACCCATTGAGCCCAAACACACTCTTAAGTTGATATGACTAATTTGAGATAATTTAAACTTTTTCAAAGAATATGGTTAGATTATCAATTTCAATATGTTTGTTTTTATTTTCAGAAACTAGTTTCAAATTTTTTTTCCCTAAAAAACTAAAAAAAAAATTGGGTGAAAAAAAAAAAACTTATTATTTTTGTATATTTTTATCTTTTAGGTCATAAATACTTTTTAAAATTTTAAAAATATAATTTTGATTTTTATTGCTTTCAAATTATTTTTAATTTTTTCAAAAAAAAAAATCTAATTTTTTTTTTGTTTTTTTAATCTTTTAGGTCATAAATACTTTTTAAAATTTTAAAAATATAATTTTGATTTTTATTGCTCTAAAATTATTTTTAATTTTTTTTAAAAAAAAACAAATCTAAATTTTTTTTGAATATTTTATTTTATTTATTTTTTTTGGGGTAGAGCAGGTGCTGATCGGCGATGACATTTCCCTCTTACAATTCCCTCCTTTTTTTTTTCCCTCATCAAATCTCCCCAAATCAATCTCCACGATTTCACTCTTGCACATCCTTATCTCAGAATTCGTAGTTCTCTCTCCCTCACGATTTCACTCTTGATCGTAGGGTTTGTGCCGTTTGCTGCTGCCGTGCGAGATCAGTGCTTCAGTCTGCCCTTACAGGTTTGTTCCCTTTTGCTTTGTATCTCAATGCCCCTGCTTCTCTCTCTCAATTTCTTAAATGAATCTATGTTCGTCTATTTTCACTTCTTCTATTATTTTGATTTTGGGGTTCTCTGAAGGATGCTTTTTCCAAACAAATTCCATGCTTGAGTTGGAGAAGATGGGGCCTTTACGGGTTGTCCAGTACAATATCATTTTGAAATGCAAAACTGAAAGGATATGAAATTTTAATGAACACCTAACCTGAATCCACATCAAACGTTTAGGTTAGAACATGGATTTGCCTCTGTATGAGAGGATGCCTGTGCCCATTCACCAGGAATTTATTCATCTTCTCAGTGGGCCTCTTACTTCAAATATTAATAAAAACCCACAGTGACTATTTATGTAAGGTAATAAAATAAGAACACTTGTACTGGTGCATATGAATAAGAGAGGCTTTAAAATCTGTTCCATCTTAAACCCAATACAAGTCACCAATTCTGAGCCTGTTAGTGCCCCTACTATGAGTGTTGACATTTCATCCTTGCCCCCAGGGCATAGAGGTGGCTTATTTGTCATACCTTAAGTAACCTACTTCCATGCTGAAGCTTACTGGGATTCTCTTTCATGTAGCCTTGCTCACTGAAGCACCTATTTAGGAGTTGAAATTCTGTCTCACAAAGGAAATGGTCTATTGCATCCAGTATAAGAACACTCTGGAGACGATGTAATGTTAGAAATAGAGGATGCAATAAGATATTATACCATAAAGCTTAAGGGCCAACTTATGATTTTTTACGTGTCTGAATGTGAATATAAAAGCATAAATACAATGTAGTAATTGAAAGCACATGCTTTAGTAGTTAAAATTTGCAACCAACTTAATTTAAAATTTGAGAACACATGCTTTAGTAGTTGTATATAAAAAGGCTGTTTGGTTTCTACTTATTTGCAACTTATTTTGTTTAAATTTTGAAAACACATGCCTTAGTAGTTGTACCTAAAATGGTAGGGTGTTTGGTTCCACTTATTTTGTTTTCAACTTATTTTCCTTTTCAGCTCAAAAAAAGTTTAAATAGCTTAGTTTTTTAAGTTGGGTTTTAGATGGTTTTTTAAGCTAAGAGAGTGTTTGGGGTGTACTACAAAAGTGCACTTTTAATTTTTGATCTTTTTATCTTGGGCGAATTATACTAACGGTCCCTATAGTTTAAGGTTTGTGTCACTTTGGTTCCCGACTTTTCAATTGGTTCATTAATAGAAAATTTAGAGGCAGTGGCTGGATGTAATTTGTGCTAGGGCTTTTTAGGAGAGCTGAAAATCCCTTTTAGATAAACATAGAAGTTTCATCAAAGAGGGGGTATTGATTGGTGTAGTGGTAAATGCTTGAGTTCCCGTGTATGAAAATATGGGTTGGAATTGAAAAATGTAGTCCATTCCCACAAATATTACAGAGGTTAGGCCTGTAGCCACCCTTAGTCCTTCCCTATGCCCTTAATTTGTAGGAGCCCATTAGGTAATGTCCTTTAAGAATGATATGTTCTTGTTTTAGTAACAACAGATATGAATGATAACTGTACCAAAATTACCCTGGGTCAGGTTGGATCAATCAATGATGGAACAAGACCTAGTTAAGCCCTTGTTAGAAATGTCTTTTAAAATCTCACTACATTTGATATGCAGGAAAAAATGCGAGCCCAGCAATTCAAATTTTTGGCAAGCATTAATTCAATTACAAATGATGGGTTGGATGGTTCAGAAGGTGGAGAAGAAGCATGCCCCTCTGATATCAGAAGCGACACTGGAGAGCCCACACAAGATGTCTGCTCTCTTTGCCATGATCCAAATTCTAAAGGTCCACTATCTTTTATGATTCTTCTCCAGGTAAGTGACTACCTGACGTATGTTTGTGTTTATTTTTGAGTCCTATTGAGTTGGGACTGACTTGATTATTATTATCATTTGAGCTTCAGTGATTACAAATTCGTTTTTCTTTTTTAAATTCCAACTTAAACTCATACGGATGTTTTTATTTGTATTCTTGAAACAAGAAATCCAGGCTTCTGAGTCTCATTGACAGAGGTCCCCCATCATGGGAACAAGTAATAAGAAAATGCCTCTCAGGAGATTTTACTCGTGAAAAAGCAAGCTTTCTTAACTTCCTTTTTTCCAGAATTCGTTCATGATATCCCGACAACCAAAAGGAATTAAGTGATTCTGCAGCCAAGCTTTAAACTTGCCTTTATTTCAAGGTTCCTTCAACATGCATACTTAATTGAACATTGTTACATTCATAGGTTTACAGTTCAGGATTTTGTGATTAATCTTAGGCAAGTGAGAAGGTGTATTTCAGGAAGAAGTGTCTAAGGAGGTAATTGATATGGCTGGTATGACTGTGAAGTGCATTACCATCAGGGTGTGGAGGTTAGAGTCTGATCTGGGTGGACTCCTCTGGCTGCTGAGGTTATTGGCTGACCTGGGTGGAACTCCTCTGCTGCTGTTTCAGCTTGCTTCTGCTCTGTCCTCCAGGTGTTGGTTGGGAGGAGGATTGTTAGGGTGAGTCAAGTGAAATGAGTTCCAAATCTGATCTGTTGATCAGCAGATTGCATAGTGTAGATGGTGGTTATATCAGAGAGCTGGCTGAATTGGTATGCTGTTTGTCTGACCTGTTTGTCTTAACAGACCAAACAGAGATCTGATCTGTTTCAGCTTGCTTCTACAGTGTGGATGGTTGGGGGGTTTTGTCTTGCTGTTATCTATTAAGCTTCCCTTATGAAAAAAAGTATATGTTGGGACATTATTTAAGTCAAATAGAGAGGGTGGCAAAAATTTAAGTGACTGATGCTTTGGTTGATGTCTGCTGATAGGTGCCTATTCACTTCCATAATGGTGGTTGAATTTGATTTTTTGTTTTTGATTTTATTTTTTTTCCTTTCTCAGGTTGTTGAGCGGTTCCAAGAATTGTTTGCTCAGACAAAGTATAAGGAGGCTGCAGAACTTGCTGCAGAGTCACCGCAGGGAATTCTCTGCACTTCTGACACTGTTGCTAAATTTCAGGTTTTATTAACATGATATCAGCCCTAACCATTTGTCTTCAGAATGTGTAAATGTCAAGGCCCTCATTTACTCTTTATGCTTTGCAGAGTGTTCCAGTGCAAGCTGGGCAAACACCTCCTTTGCTGCAGTACTTTGGAACTCTTTTAACTAGGGGAAAGCTCAATGCTTTTGAGTCATTGGAACTATCTCGTCTTGTTGTAAATCAGAACAAAAAGAATCTTTTGGAGAATTGGTTGGCAGAGGACAAACTTGAATGTAGCGAGGAGCTTGGAGATCTTGTGAAGGTTTGATTTGGAAGATTGAACTTTTCATGATGTTTATTGTGCTATAGTTCTTATACAAAACTTTTCTGTAATCCTTTATTTTTAATCTCTCTGTTTCAAATTTACTCATTGTTTAAACTATACTTACAAAAATTTACCTGAAATGAAAATAATTTCCCAAAGTCGCTTGTTCTATATTATTTATCAGATCTGTTCTATTGGAATTTCTGATGTAATGAATCCTGTTTCTATTGCAGACAGTGGATAATGACCTTGCACTGAAAATTTACATTAAAGCAAGAGTGACTCCAAAAGTTGTTACTGCGTTTGCTGAGAAGAGGGAGTTTGACAAAATTCTCATATACTCAAAGCAGGTGACATGCTTATGCAATTACAATCATTCAAATAATTTCATATGTTTTATTTTAAATTCACATGTTCAAAATATGGATACTAAAGGTATTATTTTTATTTATCATTTTATAAACTACACATAAACTAGGAGTACCATTATTTCTGTCATCATATCATCTTTATGATCATCATCATTTCTCATGGTTATTTGTGTGGACGGTCATCACTGTGAATCATTTTTTCAACAATGCAGGTTGGATACACACCTGATTATTTATTTCTTCTACAAACAATTCTGCGATCAGATGCCCAGGTATGTACAGTTTTATAGGTATAATTTTGGGCGTGACATTTGAATTTTTTTCATTTTTATTTTATAAAATTAATAGTTTTGATGGATATTTTATGCTGTTTTGGTAAGGATATTTAATTTATCTTCTTCATTTAAGAAAATGCCTCTCAGGAATAGTTTTGATGGATTCTTCTCTCAAAGTATATTATTAACAAAAAATGAGATAATAACTACTTATATGTGACATCTTTTCTTATAGTCGTAAAACTGAGGACTTTTTATGGTAGGTTCGATTTACTGTTTTGGAGGATTGCAATCCATTGGTAGAGGAGAAGTTCAAAAAGGTCATCAAAGAAAACTACTACGCAAGGAACAAGTTCGATTGCCAACTGACCTCAGAACAGGTCTGTCAGAAAATAATAACATCAAATTATTTGGGTTTGGTGTACATTCTTCTGCAGATCATCGAAACTAATAACGTTATATATTCTTGATTAGGTGAAGAACTTGTGTAAGCTTTTTGTTGCTTCCAGCAGAGGAAGCTCCAACTCTAAGAAGTTGGGCAGAAATCTTAAAGCAGAAACCCATACATATGCAGATCAAGACAGAATCAGACGGCCAGACCCACTTGTTGAGCATCGTGACCGCCGTCTTTTAGATTTGGATCTAAGGCATCGGGATGAGATCGGAAGCCGTGATCTCTACATCTCATACAGGGAACCTCTTTCATACCGCAATCCTCTGTATTCTGCACAGCTACCACCACCAGAGTACAGTTCTGCTGGACTGCGGGCAGAATACCGCCATCTTACATCTGAGTACCGTTATCATGAAGAAGCACCATCTGAGTATGGTCCTCTTCGAACCATGTATCGGTACTAGAATTCAGTGTTGGAAAATCAGAAAATTGTGTCACTGGGCAGTTTCTCTGGTATTTCAGTTCCCTTGCTGAGCTTTATGTTGAAGTTTCAGGTAAGTCCTGATTTGACATGTTTTTTAACTTGATTAGTCAAGTTGTGTGCAAACTAGCCCGTCTAGATACCCAATTATGAAAAAAGAAGAAAAAGTCCTGATTTGGGCATGTTTTTCAGCTTGAGATCAAATTAGTTGGTTTGTTTTCTTTAAGCAACATTTGGATTACATATGAGAATGAAATGAGCAGGAATTGTGTAGAAAGTTATCTTTGAAAGGCTTGATTCTCTCTGTACCTGACCTGTACCTTATAAAACTTCTATGGAAAAAATTTAGACTTCTCTTTTCTGCCCAGTGTTGCATTCCTTGTTCCAATTTGCTCATAGTAGCTTTAGGCATGTTTGTTTGGGCAGGTTAGATTGGATTAAATTAGTATTCCAAAGACAGTTAGTCTGAATATTAATCCCTTTGAATTATGGATCTTATCTTGTGTTTGAATTGGCCCAAAATTATCAATACGGATAACCTGAGGATTGGTCAAATGGTAAAGACTTCAGAATGAGCTTCAATGTCTGGAGTTCTGTCATCCCAAAGGGCTATTGCCCGATTGTTAATTTCAAGGCCTCAAGATTACTTGATGTGATTGATTATCAATAAAAGAAATTATAGCAAAGGGTTGATAAGATTTTATCAATTTTGTAATTTCGTCAATTAGTTTGAATCTCTTTTTAGTCCTCATTTTGTATGCATTTTGTTAGATTATTAATTTAGTTATTTATGAGATTATGTCCATCCAAAACACACACGTTTATGATTATGGCTAAGTTTGGTTAGGATGAAAATGGTCATGTGATTCCTCTGCGCGTGAGAAGAATACATGATTCAGTTTAATTGAACACCTGAATATGGGCACTTTTAGTTGCACACCTGAATAAGGGTATTTAAATTGGTTCCAATCTGTGGGAGAGTCCAATGAGTTATGTTACTTCTGTTAGTGATTTAAAATGAGAATTAACAATATGTCCCCCAATATATATTATAGAAGTATATATATCCAAAATTGTTTTTTTTTTTTTGTTCCAGATGTGTTAGCTACACTTTAAGAATGAAGGTACAGAGTATAATAGTTTCTCCATTTGCAGGAAGTGTAAAGACGTTTATAGAAGGATGCCCATATTGGTGATGGGCTGGTGTTGTTTTGGGTTATTATGGACAACCTTTGCAATATTTGAATGTGTAAGGATGAAGATAATTGTGCTTTGTGCTAAGAAGAAGGCAAGCTATTAATTGAATAGAATATGGGTGGTCTTCATAGCCTCTATGACCACTTCGTCAAGCTTATCAAGTACTTGGTATGTATTTGCAATATGATGGCAGTTGTTTTATGTGACTCGTTAATGGGATTTATCAAGTGTTCACACTGATTTAGTTTCATTTTTCATTGTACTGACACATTATTACAAATGCCAGTAAAAGGCATGATGTATTACCGGAAAGCTTTGGAACTTCAGGCCTTCCTTTATTTGGCCAAGGATGAAGGTACTTATTCGTCCATTTGGAGAATTTGGGATCATTGATGTTATGCAGCTCTTCGTTTTGGTGTTAATAAAAATGCTAGTATTCTTTTTATTTGAATGAAAAAATTGTTATACATCAAGATACTCTGAATGCACTTTTGTTACTTGATGACTACCCATGATCAGATTTAATGGAAGGCTACAAGGCTGTTGAATTAAATATGGAGGGTCAGATTAAAGGAGAAAGGTCATTGTGGGCACAATGTCAAGCAGTGGCCGATATGAAGTTTACATACGTGGTCTCATGTCAGCAATATGGGATTGACAAACGATCTGGAAATCCTCGTGCACAAGACATTCTAAGGCTTATGACAACGTATGTGTTCCGGTATAGTCTTTTGTGGATTTGGTGATTGTCATTATTTACCATTGTCATATTTCCTTGTGACAAGTATTCATCTCTTTGTGTAGCTTACATTGATGAGGTTGAAGAACCCAACAAAGATGCATCTAAAAAAATTAACCACAAGGTTTACTATTCTGAGCTAGTGAAGGTTGCTTTGCCTAAGTCTGCTAATTCTTTAGAGGCAGTACAGAATTTGGATCAGGTAAAAACTAAGGCTGTCTTTTAAAACAGACTTTGGATCAGTAGTTTTAAATTTAATAGGAGATAAGATAGTCTCAACCAAATACTACTCTACTTGATAGTGCTTAGATTGCTTACTGAGGTCATGAGATTTGCTGGAATTGATTGGAGGCATTGTCACTCCTGTAACTGATATTTGCCACATCATTCTTCAACCACACTCTCTGATATGGTGAAAATGAATTACAAAGTAAATAAACCATGAATTTGGGACAAGTTATTTACTTGAAAGTGTTGCTACCCAAAATCGCTTGGAAGAATCTACTGTTGCACATAAATAACTACTATGCTCTCATAAGGCACACTTGAAAATTATATAGATTTCCACATTTAATTAATTTGAGTCTCTTCCCAAAGAATAATGCTTCTTCATCTTTACCCAAAATCGCTTGGAAGAATCTACTGTTGCACATAAATAACTACTATGCTCTCATAAGGCACACTTGAAAATTATATAGATTTCCACATTTAATTAATTTGAGTCTCTTCCCAAAGAATAATGCTTCTTCATCTTTAATTCTGCTGTACTAGATGCTGGTCTGCTGCTGCCGGTGTGCTGCTGTAGAATTTTGCTGGGCTGCTGCTACTGCTGCAATGTTGCTGTGAAGCGGGCTGCTACTAGATACTGGTCTGCTGCAAATTTGGGTTGTTAGTTTCATGTTTTTATTTTGTTATCTGCTGTTTTTACTATGGGTTCACAATTTGGATGTATTTGAGTATTTTAGTGAGTTTACCCTTTTAGGTTTTATACAATGTTTCCAAAAGCATATTTTTCAGCAGTGTTTTTTTGCCTACACATCAACTTTAGGTGATTTAATATCAATGTTATTAGTTTGTAATAGTAGTGCCTGAGGGATGCCTCTTGTAAATATGTAAATCTTATAAAAAAATATATATGATTTTCAATTTTTTTTCCTGCTACAAATTTGTCGTTGCCAAAAAGTAAAGTTTTCTCGACAAACAACTTGTCGGTAAATGTGTAGCCAAAAGTTTATTTTTGCCTATTCATATTGTGTTGCTAAAAGTGTATTTTTTGCCAATGCCAATTTGTCGTTGCCAAAACTAAAGCTTTATCGACAACCAAATCGTTGGCAAATGGCAACATTTACCGACGTAAATGTGTTGCTAAAAGTTACTTTTGCCCACTCGTATTGTGTTGGTAGAAGTGTATTTTTTGCCAATGCCAATTTGTCGTTGCCAAAAGTAAAGCTTTAGTGACAAACAAATCTTCGGCAAATGGCAACATTTACCGACGTAAATGTGTCGCCAAAAGTTTACTTTTGTCGACGCATATTGTCTTGCTAAAAGTATATTTTTTGCCTATGCAAATTTGGGTCGCAAAAAGTGCCACACAATCATCATATTTGAATGACTTTTACCAACGCAAGGTAAATTGCCGACGATGGATGAAGGCTTTTACCGACGACTATGTTCGTCGCTAAAGGCATTACTTTTACCAACGCAATGATAATTTCGTCGGTAAAAACTTTTGCCAACTCACTTTTGCCTATGGGTTGCCAACGTAGCTTTGTGTGTTGGCAAAACTCTTTGCCAACGAATTTTCCCTTTTAGCAACATATTTTGTTGCATTGCGAAAAATGCAATTTCTTGTAGTGTATTATTATTATTATTATTATTATTATTATTATTATTATTATTATTATTATTTTTGTTTTCTCATGATTTGGTATTTATTAGAAAACAAAAGCACCACGAAACGAATCCACATTGTTTTCATAAAAGTAGACCATATGCCCAAAAATTCATTTGTTTGGCAGCAATGTAATGCAAGAGTCAAAGTCGATGGCCAAGCAGACTCAGCCATGAATGTCTTAATTAATTGGGTACATAGATGGAAAGCTATTTTATTCTTGATTATTGATTAGATAAATGGTAGGGAAGAGTTGAGAGGAAACTGCATATAAACTACACATCATTAGCTGTCCCAGGGTTAAAGCAGAAATAATCTTCTTCACGGAAAAGCTTCCTTTCCAAATTATGGTATAACTTGACATAATCCAACATTTGTTTAATAATGTGTCTAACACGAAGACAATTTGGTAAAAAACCACTTCCATCGACCAAATGGAGTTTGTCAAAAGTAAAGTTACTAGAGTTCTATTAAGAGCACAAAGCAATTGTCAATTGGTTTTATACCAAATTCCAATACATGCCACAGTCACTAACTACCCAACAGTAGCATGTGCTTCCTTCCAGGGCCTAATCAACAAAACCTCTTAGCACCACGAAATCAATTATTAGCTGGCACAACCAAGAGAGAGAGAGAGAGAGAGATAAATGGTAAATCAAGTGCATACCTCAGGAGCCATGTAACCAAGGGTTCCAGTTTCACCAGTCATGATTTATTTTCATTTTATATTGTTAGGTATGAGTTTTCCAGAATTCTCTCTAACGCGCTGTTAATAGGTTATTTCTGCTCTCCTCCCTTTTTGATCTCATTGATGATTGAGATTTTATCCTTTTGATTGCCTAATGACTTGGTGATTAGGGTTTATTGATTTTGATTGTATTGTGGTTTCAAAACTTATTTGTGTGTTAATTTGTGGTTGAGAAAACAATATTGTTCATTATTGATTTCTAATAGCGATTAGGTTCTACAGTTTTTTTTCACATATATGGGATGTTTTTTTTTATTTATTATTTTTTTATTTGGGTAACAAGAAGAATTATGTTACAATTGGGGAATTATTGATTGTATTGATACTGATGTTATTTAGACTCTTCCCATTGTTATTTTTATGTCCTAAAATACTTAACAAAGCCAAGATAGTTAGGTTTGTGTGAATGCATTTAACAGAGGGACAACATTGAAACTTCTTAATATATTGAATGTTGAAAATTCTTAATATATTGAAAGTCAAGTTACTTATGTGTTTATGGGATATTTACGTGTTTGTTTGATTTGGAAAACAAGAATAATTATATTAAAATTGGGTGGAAAATTGAATTTAGGAAGGTGAGTAATCATTTAGTTTGTTGATCTGACATCACAGTAATTTATAATCTGCAAGATATCTGAGAAATTATTGAGAGGAGTTAGAATTCCATAGAGAAACTGATGGATTCGCAAAAATTATGATTTATATCACTTGGGAGAACAGGAAAGTAGGTACTTGCAATTTGTACATGTTTGAAATGATTTGGCAATTCTAGACATAAGAGAGAATTTTTTATGATGGAGATTAATTTAGCTGATTAAATCTCTTACCGTTGATTGGAAAATTAGTACAATATTGGATTAAAATTGGCGTATTCTAAGCTAACATAAAAAATTCATGTATTTGTGTGCAATGAAAAACAAATAGTTGATGAATAACATAGAATAGATGAACATTCAAATCTGATGCATTGCATTTAAAAAATTGTTCCATGTTCCTGTCACAGAAATCGAATTTTGATGGATAAAGAAAATTCATGTATTATGTAAAGCGTGAATTTGTGGTTGAAAAAACAAAATTGTTCATTATTGATTTCTAATAGCGGTTAGGTTCTACAATTTTTTTTCACATATATGAGATATTGTTTTTTTTATTTATGATTTTTTTATTTGGGTAACAAGAAGAATTATGTTAAAATTGGGGAATTATTGATTGTATTGATATTGATGTTATTTAGACTCTTCCCATTGTTATTTTGATGTCCTAAAATGCTTAACAAAGCCAAGATAGTTAGGTTTGTGTGAATGCATTTAACAGAGGGACAACGTTGAAACTTCTTAATATATTGAACTTTGAAACTTCTTAATATATTCAAAGTCAAGTTGCTTATGTGTTTATGGGATATTTATGTGTTTCTTTGATTTGGAAAACAAGAAAAATTAAGTGAATTGAATAGTATAGCATATTGCTCCGTGCACCAGTTCATTTTTACACTGCCATAGCCCCATGAATAGAGCTTCAAGCCCATGACCCTTGCTTTGAAAGGCTGGGTCTCTGCCAACTGTTATTATACCCAGTGTGTTAGTGTTACCCTTCAATTACTATGCATTTGTCTACACCATTAACATTTATTGTATACAGTTTTTATTTATTTATTTATTATTATTATTATTATTTTATGGTTAATTGATGGAATGCTTTCAATATATTTCAAGGAGGAATTTAAGGATGAGGAGATGGTTGATGTGAAGTCATTACACATCTGAAACTTTCTCTGAAGTTAAGTTTGTTGATTATAACTGTTAGGATACTCATATCTAGCAATTGTTTAAAGAAAAGAGATTATAACTGTTCAAGTATTTGTTAAAATAAAGGAAAATACTGGATTAATGTTTTGGTCATTTGTATGTGTCTGGTCTAACTTATCTTTAGCTCCTTGAATATTGTTTGGTTGGCGATCTCCAATCACAATGAGATTTGAAATTGCAGTTGAAGTGCTGCCTCTTTTGTTTTAAATGGCCAACTTTTGTTTTAAGCTTCTGCTATATTACATAAGGATTTTAAAGCTGTCTTCTTTAATTGAAATTCATTGATTACCTAGGGACCTGTCTTAAACAGAGATGTAATCCTAGATTTAATAGTAAACCACTTGATTATCTTTTCGTCTATTGTTATTGGTCGGTTTCCATACAAAAGAAATTTAAAAACTATGCCAATATACTGTAAGAATGTGATGGATCGTAGCCCTCTAAATCTCCATTCTGAAATTTTCACAAAATCTTAAAAAAGGGTAAATTATAAATATGCCCTTGATGTTTGTAAAATATTCTCACTCTCTCTATGGGAACTTGCATTTTAAGATTAGTATCCAAAGTTTGGTAATGAGGTGCGGTGTTGCCTTTGAGTCAAACTTGGTTCTAGATCATGACACAATGCAATTATACAATTGGATTTGTTATTTTTATAACTGCATTTTAATCTTAATATTATTTACACCGTACCTTTAGACACGGGCATACGCTAGTAGAATTAAATAAATCATCAAAATAAATAAGTCTAACATTTCTATTTGGTGGGCCATATGTTTGTATGATCCTAGATGTACAAGATGTTTATTTTGGTTCATGGTGTGAGTATTTATTACATATATGGAAATGTTTTTGATATGTCATGTAAACACAGCTCATTGGACAAAAATTTCTAAGTTTGCTTCCGCTTGAGCCCCCTTATTATCGATAAGATATCTTTAATTTTGTGTGAGGCCGGAGGTAATCTCATGATTACTGGCCAGTTATGACCTTAATCTATAGGGGTGGGTTTGGGTCATGACAATGTGTTTCAATGTGTATCTGGTATGTGTTTGTAGGTCAGACGCCGCACTGTGATCACGTGTTTTAAGGAGCTAACTATGAATAACAACGTTGTAAAGCTATGTTCAAATTATAGTTATTTTCTGAATGATATTAAGTTATGTTTCTAAAACGACACTGTTTACTGAATGAATGATTGTGTTATTTTTATGATTTGTATTCGTGGCATCCTTAGCAACTGTTATTGCTACTGTTTACTATTACTATTACTGTTACAAAGATCTTTATCAGTTCCAATCTCTAAAACTACTGTTTACTGTATTGATGACCATCAATTATGACTGTTCGGTCCTTATGACCTACTCTACTATTTTGCTATTGGATGTACCACGTATAACTGCTATGATTTCAATATGAATGACAAGTTATGAAATACTGATTGAGAAAGTGATTAGGAATGGCAACGGGGCCGGGTGGGGCCGGGCCGGGCCGGGCCGGGGATAGCACTCCCCGTCCCCGATCCCCGACGGGGAACCCATCACCCCCCCTCCACCCCCGCCCCCGACCCCAAAAAATCCTCGTAGCTCCCTCTCTCTCTGTTTAGCTTTCTCTCTCAATAATAAATCATCAACATCATTTTCATCAACAACACATCAACGGCAACATCATCAACCACAAAAAATAAATAAATAAATAAATAAATAAATAAATTAAAATTAATAATAATATGGAGACAGACAGATTACACACACAGTAACAAACACACATACATGTATATACATAAATGGCAGGATCTGATCTTCTCAGATCTGAGATGTGAGATGTAAGATTTGCAGTGGTGTGGAGGAGATGGGATCTACTCAGATCTGCCCAGATCTGTCGTGATGGGAACCGAAGCCGGAGTATGAAGGTTTGGCGGTGGCGCGGGGGAGGAGGAGGAGGCGACGGAAGAGGGTGTGCGTACTGCCGCGGAGGAGGAGATGACGCCGTCGCCACTGGGGAGAGGAGATCGCACCGTTGCCACTGGAGAGAGGAGATCGCACTCGTCGTCGCCACTGGAGAGAAGAGAGAGTGAGAGAAGAGAAGAGAGAGAGAGAGTGTAAGAGAGAGAGTGTAGACCATCCTAAACATATATATATATATATATAAAATATAATATTTAAAGAGAGAGGAGCTGCTGTGTTCAACCAAACCAAACCCTAAACATATATATATATATATATATATATAAATCAGGGCTAACCGGGGCGGGGGCGGGACCGGGCCGCGGCCGGGGATGAAATATGTATCACTGTCCCCGGCCCGAATGTCACCGGGGATTTATTTTTGAATACCATCATCGGCCCGTCGGGGGTATTTTTCGAGGAAAAACCATTCTTATCAGGGACGGGGGGTCGAGTCCCCGTCAGGCCGGGTTCAAATTGTCATCCCTAAAAGTGATCCACTGTTGAAATTGACTGTTTTTATTACTGTACTTACATCATTCATAACCCCTTTATACAGTTGTTATTCACTGGGTTTTAGCTCATTGTTGTATATATGTATATAGGTGATTAAGCATGGGACCAGATTTAGCGGTGTTGACCCAAACTCTGTTTTGTCAAGTCAACCACTGTGCCTCACTGTGAGGTTCCAAACTATCAAGTGTCAAGGCTTTTGGGCGGTTCAGAATTCACCATTTTGAAATTGCAATCAAGTGTTAATGATTTTGTCAAAAGACCTTTGTTTTGACTGTTTTCTGTTAATAGGGTTTAACTCCTAAACTCTGTTTTTGTTTTGTACATGGACGTGATTTGGACTTATGTGACTGAGTGTATATAGTTATATATATCTAAAAGTTCATTTTGTTTCATTTAGGTCCTCGCAACTTATTAGACGATATATTTTATTTTTTATTGGCTTTCGCCATCCCCTATTACTGTTTTACAGTTCAATAGGCCTTTGGTAATTTCGGATTACTGGCCAGTCACCTCACTAATCCCTTGGGGCGAGGGTTAGGTCATGACACTAACAGTTCGAGTTGACGGATTGACTCACAAGTTTAGCCCAATGGTACGACATTTAAGTTTTATTATCATTATTTTTTAAATAATTTTTTCTATTTTATTTCATAATATTTGTTAGCTAGGATGGCCCAACAAGGCACCTCTCACGACTAGATCGATAAGAGGCTCAATGGGTCAGGCTTACGAGCTGTTCCAGACTTCAAATCCAAGACCGAAGCCACAGTCTCACTTCGGTCAAACCCAAGGTTTAAACTCAAGGTAGATAAAAGCCTAACGGGCAGAAAGAGTCTTCAGGCCAAATTATGTCGCGAAAGAATCAACCGTCTTGGTGGAAAACAAATTTATTCACATTAATCCAAAATCACATTTTTCTCTCTACTACACATTAATCAATCACTTTTTCTTTCTTCTCTTTCCTTCTCTCATACCCTATATATTAATCAATTATTTTTTCTCTTCTACTCATCTATTGAATGAGAAACTACATGCAGATGGGAAAAGGGGAAAAAAATTACCTGCACGTGAGGGGTGCAAGTGTGTTTATGGTGAGGTGTAAATGAAAAGCTGTGGGGATACAAATGTCACTTGCACCTCTATGTGTTGGTTATTTTTTCTTCTTTTGTCACCTGCCTGCAGTTCCCCTCTATTAAACTACAAAAAAAATTAAATCATCCAAAACTCTAAAATTATAAAATTATTTTCAAAATATACAATCAAACAAATTTTCAAAATTTATAAACTCTTTTTAAAAAATTATTTTTCAAAATCATTTCATAAATATAAATCAAATGGCCTTTATAATTAGTGAAAATTGTGAATCATCATACCAAAAAAAAAAAAAGATGTATTGATCCCATGACCCCACCACTCTCTAGCATTAAAAAAAGAAAATTGTTTGAGGGCTCGAAATCGTTGGCTCGAAATTGGCTTGAAACCCAAAACGAGTTCTTCTTCTTTCTTTTTTTTTTCTCTTTCTTCATTTTCTTGCTTTGAACACAGACAAACAGAGGCGAGAGAGAGAAAGGAGAGAAGAGAAGAGAAGAGGAAGAGAAAAGAAGGAGAAAGATGGGGAGAAGGAGGAGGAAGAGAAGAAGACGGTGATGGCGGTGATCGGAGATTCAGATCTGAATCGGATCTGAATCTTTTTTTTTTTTTTTTGGGTGATAATGATGATGTTGATGAAGATGTTGATGATGATGATGATGATGATGATGATGATGATGAAGAAGATGTTGTTAAAATATATATTTTTTTTCTAGTGGATCTGATCTGAAGATGTTGATGATGTTGATGAAGATGTTGGCTGTCTAAAGATGTTGATGATGTGCTGATGATGTTGATCTTCTTCTTCTTCTCTTTTCTTCTTTCTTCTTCTTCTTCTTCTTCTTCTTCTGCTTCAGCGAGAAAGAAAAAAGAAAAAAAAAATTTCCAAAACGACGTCGTTTTGGATTCAGGGCGAATTCGAGCTTGAAAATTTCGGGCCATGTAGCAGCTCTGTTAAAAAAATGTCGCTTAGTGGCTAATTGTCTAGATAAAGTTTGCTTTTTCAGGCGGTACAATCACCCCCTTCCAAGTTATATATATGGCTATATTATTGGAGCTAGTGATGGATTCAAGAAATAAAGGTAGAGAGGGTATTTTATAATTTTAATTTTTTTGGTGATCAATAATAAAATAATAATAATTTTATGAGTTAAATTTAAGCATAAAAATTTAATTATTTATTATTAATAGCAATTAATAAAAATTCTATAATAATGTGAAACAATTTGGACACAATAGTAATATAAATATGCAATTTTAGCACAAAAAATTACAAATTAAAATTCTTAATTTTATAAAATAGAAGCAAATCATTTATAGCACAAATCATTATAAAATTTCTATAATTTTATTTGATAGAAAAATATTAGAGAGATATAGTATTGATTATAAAAATGTGTTTTGAATAGAAATTATTATATAATCCCAGAATATTATGTGGTGTTGATGACGTGGTGCTTTGGATATAAAAAATCGCAACTCACACTAAGTGATTCATCTATTATCTTCCAATTACCTAACAATAATGAGTTACTAGCTTCCATTCATAAAATTTGACATTATATTGTGGGTGTTTGGGAAGTGGTTATTTTAGAGGCTTTTTGGCTATTTTAGTTTTTGTGTTTGGGAAGATGGGATGGATTTTTATTTGAGTTTTTGTATTGAAAAATGTGTTGAAATGATATTTGAAATTAAAATGACAAATTTGTCCCTAATTTCACATTTTTCAAAATTGGTATGAAGGGGCAAAATCGTCATTTACTTAGGCAATAGGCTGTCAACTGCACTGTGCTACACTGTCAACGTGACGGTGTAGCTGCCCCATGCCAAAATGATGTTTTTTTTTTTTTTCAATACAAATTATTGGTTTAAGAAATTTGAGGCTATTTGGCTAAAAATGTATCTGAGGCTATTTTAGCCTCAATATTGGTTTCCCAAACATCCCCATTATTGATTTGGATCACAACATAAAGAACATCACATGGCGCTCCAAGAGTACTAAATAAATTACATATTGTGTGGGAACAATGCAACCAAAAAAAAAAAAGGGATAAATTACAAACACACCTTCTAAGATCTACTTAAATTACAAATTACCCCTGTGGTTCTAGAAATTACATTATGCCCCCTAAGATTTCTAATTTCATAAAAAAATAGATCCTTTTATTAATAAATCATCAAATTAATTAACTATTTTTAATAATGTTAAAATTTTATTTCAATTAATAATTTAGATAATTTTATTATTGTATAGGTGAACAGTTAAAAATTTTAATTTTTTAATTAATTCTATTAAATAAAAAATTCTGACAGAGATATTTGTAATTTTTCAAACCACAGGGGATAATTCGTATTTTAAGCAAATCTCAAATGATATATTTATAATTTACCTCCCAAAAAAATCAAAACTGGGGTGGGCACGTGACCCTCTAGCCCTGCAGTGGCTCCGTCATTAATTGGAGCTGCTCTTGTTATAATTTGGTAGTATTTGACAAAAAACTTATTTTAATAGTAAAGTTATCATCGCTCTTAAATATGATAAATGTTAAAACTTGTGACACAAGTTTTGACAACTGTCATAATTGTCAACTCATAACAAAAATTTCCTTCCATCTCTTCTAACAAAACATCCCTCCCTCCTTCCCTACCTCACGTTCGCCGTTTTTATAGAATGAAAACTGAAAATTGGTGTGTGTGAGACATCCAGCCGATCGTCCAACACCAATTTATGTACCAAATTGGCAAAAATAGCAGTCCTCCATTGGAGCACCATTACCATAATTTGAACAAATGCTATTATTGATTGTCATAACTTGGCAATGACAATGTTATTATAAGATTTACCATTGGAGATACTCTTAACTCGTGAGCGTGACAAATAAGAAAGAAACCTAGGTAGCGTTTGGTTTACTTTTTAAACAATGATTTTGTTTTCAAATCATAATTTGGATAAAATATATTAACCATACATATTTTTAAAATACAACTCAAAATTACTTTTAAAACTCCTCTTTTCTTTTTTATTATTATTTATTATTATTAATCAATTAATCAATTACTTTTTCTCTCTTATCTCTCTTTTCTCCTCTCATATTCTATATATCAATCAATCAAAAAAATATATATTGCTTGGTTCCATTTTTCTAAAAACACTTTTCAGAAAATTTTACTTTTTTATTTTTCGTATTTTTTTGTTTTTACTGAATTTTTAAAATATTTTAAGCAATTTTTTTTACTTTTTAGACATACCAAACATAAATATACCTAAAAAGTAAAAAATTTGTAAAAAAACCTTTTAAAAATTCACTAAATACCAAAAATATATATAAAAAAAATACGAGAATTCAGTACATTTTTTGTATTGTTATGTATTTATTAATTTTTTAAAATATTTTTTAACAAATTTTTTACTTTTTAGATACATCTAACTAAGGTGCATCTAAAAAAGTAAAAAAAATGTTTAAAATTTTAAAAATATTCACTAAAACCAAAAAAAACATGAAAACCAAAAAACTCAGTTTTCAAAAAACTTAATCCAAAAAACTCAAACCAAACACACTATTTTCAAAATTTATAACCAACCAAATTTTCTCTTTTCAAATTATGATTCAAAAACTCAAAATATAACTTCACACTCAAATTATTTAAAATTAAACCAACCGACCCAGTTTTAACCGATTCAAAGTGACACCACCCAAGTGAAAGGAGTTTGGCACTAAAATTTTAAAATTTTAGGTGGAAGGCATATCAGTCCACTACAAGTAAGGTGGCCTATAACAACTATGGCGTTTTTTTAAAAAACGTTGTTCCAAAACGATTTTCAAAATTTTTTGTAAGCAACTCATTTAAAAAAACACGCGTGCTGAGTGTATTAACATATTTCTCCTTTTTTAGCCCACGCGTTTCTCAGAGTCCCGAGATAGATCTAGGGTTTTCTTCATCACACCTCTTTCGTATGGTGAAAGTTCATTAGCTTGAGCATCGTAGGCTCCGATTCACGATCGTAATCTCTATTCGGCTCTCTCCATCTTGGCTCAAAGCTCTCGATCAGTCCGATTTGAAGATTAATTTTGTGAGTCTCATTCTCTGATTTTTTGATTTTGTTTATATACGAACTTAGATCTGTTTGATATATATATACACTAATTTATGTTAAAGAGAACACAGATCGATTATCGATCGATCGATTGATCTACGTTCTCAAAGCATATTAACATCATCAAATTGTACTCTCTCGCTTTGTCTCTCAATTTTTTTGATGACCCTGTTTTTAATTTTGAATTTGTGTTGTTTTGTATGAATTTGCAGGTTGAGAGATCCAAGTATCCGTAGGTGCCCTGAAATTTGGGATTCTGAAAGTGTTTCTGTGAAGAAGAAGAAGAAGAAGAAGAAGAAGAAGAAGAAGAACAATGAATGCAGAGCTTTTAGAAATTCATTCCCGTGAACTCAAGTTCATATGTGAGTCTTATCAATCTCGAACATCTGTTTTCCTAGTCTCTCAATTCCATACATTTGATTTTGTTAATATTAGTACATATTACATTTTATATGTACTCTGTGTTCACTTACCAATTGGTTATCTAAAGCAATCTTTTTGAATAAAGAGTACAATTCATTATTGATGCATTATTTTTTTATTTTGGGAAAAAAATAAAAATAAAAATAAAAAATTGCCATGACTTTCTTATCATGTTAACAAGATACCAAAAATGAGAACAAATTGGTTTAATTTCTTACTGGGAGCGAATTTATTTTATTTCAACATATTATTTCATTTGTTTTTGTTGTGTTTCGAATTTCAAACTAATTGATTAACATGCCCTAATATTATTCCTTTTTTTTCTTTTATAGTTGAATTGAAGAAGTAGTCAACGTGCTCTGTTCGACTCTTCAATAAGTCCAACAACCATGTTGCGTTTAAGGTACAAACAAATTATGTTTTATTCGCATGAGTAGTACTAGTGAAATATTGCATTTTCTAAATGGAATGGTGGGTGGAAATATAATCTATGGATTTTTTGGCAGGTTAAAACTACATCTGCAAAAAAATATTCTGTGCGACCGAACATAGGCATTATTAAGCCCAAATCAACTTGCGAATTCACCGGTATGTCTTGTAACTTTTATTGTAAGTGAAGTTAATGTATCATAAGGTTTTTCAGAAAAAAGAAGAAAAATGAATAAATACTTCCTGTATTTTCTAAAGCACAAATATAAATTGGTTACCTATATATATTCATATCAACAATTGAGTAAGGAGTGCATACTTCTCATTTTATTAGTAATTGAATTGAAAAAACTTTATTAAAGGGTATTTGAAATTAGTTGGATAGCAGTAACTGATGGGGATCCATCATTCATACCTATATGAGGCAAGGACGGAATATATTTGGAATTGATTTATTTATTTGAGCTTTATTTTAGGATTTCTTATTTTAGGACAGATGATCTGGAATATGCATATAGACTATTGTCATGGAGTGATAATTCAAACCTTGAATTAAAATTGTGCAGATGTTTCATAGAAGGCCGCATGCCAAGCTATTTTAGTTTAAAAGCATAGGGGGTTATCCTGGGGTGATCATATTAGGCATCATTGTTGTTGGAATGCTAGTTGATAAATACACTGATGATAGGGGTGTTGGTGATTATGGAGACATGTGAAAGGTAAGCGATATGAATTTGCACTGTGCTTTCTTCTTCTTGGTGATTATGGATGACATACAAGGTTAGAAGTCCAGATTTGGTGCTCTGTTTATTATTTTGGTCTTTGTAGAACCTTTGATTTTTCCCAACTCTTCAATTCTAGTTACTTTTATTAGACTCATGATTAAATACACAAATTTATGCTTTATGGATTTTTACTTCTTTTTTTTTTTCCTCTTTTTCTTGCTAGTTATGTTTGGAGATTAATTTCCTTAATAGAGCTACTGTGGATAATTTCACATGCGGATTCTGATGTTAGCATTTCTTTTCCAAACTCATGTTCAAATGTTTTCAATTTTTTTTTTTTTTTTTTTGGGTTGAAAATGTTAAATTAGAAATGAAACTAAAGTCTGGAAATTTACTCCATTCAATAGTTTCAACTTCCAACTAGAAATGATGAATTCTGCCATGGGATGGTTGAAGGAGTGAGGAACTGTAACTGTTGAGAGTGGTCCATTTTGCTTGATTTTGAGTCCTTCAAAGGAGAGAAATAAGAGATCTTTTAAAGGGGTATAATACCCAACGGATGGGTTAAAATGTCCAATTTTTTGAGCTTATTGTATAGTTGTTCAACTAAATAGATAAACTTTTCTTTTGATGCTTTTAATAGAATTTATAGCTAGTTCAATCGGCAAGTTTCATATATATCTTTTGTTGTTGGATGATAATCTTGCATACGTGGTAGTTCTTTTGTGGAGTTTAATATATATTTATCGATTTCCTTTTCCTTTGTGCGAGGAGATTTGAAACTAAGACTTACCCCATCCTGTCCACCCCATCCATTCATCATCTGAGCCAAGTAACTGTATTATTTTGATTCCATACAGTTGTGAAAGAATGTGCATGAGGTCGTTTCATGCCACTATTGAAGCTGGTTCTGAATCCATGGTTGTATTATTTTTTTCTATTTGTTCTAGAAGTCTGGTTGTTGGGTTGTATTTTTGTTTTTCTTTTCCCAAAGACACAGATTAGAAATTTGAGTTTATTTATGAGTCTATTTACTTCTATTTTCCTGATTTGATTTTAATATGTATTTCTGGATTATTAATTCCTTCTAGTTTTCTAATAACTGATTAGAATTCCATAATTGAGGTGAATATATTAGCATGCCAATTCACATTTCTATAGTGAGTTATGTTGTTTGACTTTCTTGACCTCATTGTGAACAGTGATTGGATCTGCATCTGATTTGCCCAAAATTTTACCTTCTAAATGCCTTGTAGGTCTTTCCCTGTATTTCTGCAACATGTGGTCTCTTTTACCATCCACATTGTGTTGCAAAACTGCTCCACAGTGAGAGTGCGGCTGAGGCAAAAGAGCTTCGGAAGAAGATAGCTGCTGGGGAATTTTTCACATGTCCCATTCATAAATGCATTGTCTGCAAACTGGGTGAAAATAAGTTGGATCCTGATTTGCAATTTGCAGTTTGCAGATGTTGTCCCAAGTCGTACCACAGAAAATGCTTGCCGAGGTAACCATTTAAATGTTTCCACAATGTTCCGGCTGTTTCTGAATGCTATCATGAAAACGTATGGTCTAATTTAACTAATAGTTTTCAATGGTTGATGCTTGGTTTACTTTGATTAGGAATATTACTTTTGAAGATCTGGAGGATGAGGGCATCCTGCAAAGGGCTTGGGAAGGTCTTATTCCCAACCATATTTTGATTTATTGCTTGTAAGTGCCCTTATTCTTTTGCTCCTCTCCTTTATTTTTTCTGCAGTGGCTTGAAAATTAATTACTTAAAATTTTCTTTTTACTAGAGAACATGAGATTGATGATGAAATTATAACTCCAATTAGAAACCACATAAAGTTCCCGGATGATGGACAAAATAAGGAAAGACAAGCATTAGAGCTACTCTTGAGCAAAAGGAAAGTTCTGCAGAAGAAGAGAACTCTGGCCTCAACAGATGCTTCCAGAAAGAGAACTCTTGGAAAGGTACAGAAAGGGGTGGATTTGTCTTCAATTACCACAGTGGATGATTCTTCAAAGAACAGTGTGAGAAAATTGACTGGATCCAATTATTCAAAGAAACAGAAAGTGGGAGATACAACCAGAAAGCCTCTGAACAACACTGGCTCTACAAAAGTCAGTAAGTCCTTCATTGATGGAAACAGGTTTTCCTTGGGGAATAGTGTGTACAACTTGATCAGAATTATTCAAAGAAACAGAAATTTTTTATTTTTTTAATTTTTCGTAAGAGCATTTAAATATCCAGGTGTGCTTATTGGTGAATTTCATTTTTTTTTTTTTGAAGATTGGGATGAATTTTATAACTTAAATATGCTTTATATGCTTTTTATGAACGTGTACAGTCTAATTGTTCTCTGTAAAATATTGAATTTGATGGTTTTATCAACTTTTATTCTTATTTTCTAGTATGATGTGTTTTGTGCAAATTGGAATGTGAATGGAATGTAAATAACCACCTCATAGCATATTTTATATTAATTAAATTAAGAAATAAAGGAAAAAAAGATGGCGTTTTTGTTCAAAACGCCACTATATACTGTGACGTCATCAATTATATTTGGCTGAATTATTTAAGCAGATTAAATAGTATACCGGCGTTTATGAAAACGTCACTATAAGTATCAGTGACGTTTACAAAACGCCTTATACCTATAGCGACAGCTGTATCAGCGACGTAATGTAAAAACGTCGGCATAGCTTTTGGCGCCGTTTTTACCACTTATAGCGGCGTTTTTTAAACGCCGGTAAAGGTAATTTTTCCTGCAGTGGCAGTGTATGGAGAGTTTTTCCGGATTTATTATAATAATT
Source organism: Camellia japonica (assembly GCA_030407325.1). NCBI lineage: Eukaryota > Viridiplantae > Streptophyta > Magnoliopsida > Ericales > Theaceae > Camellia > Camellia japonica. Next base: position 59,497,447 of record JAPPVO010000010.1, read on the forward strand.
TGAATTGGTGGTCCGACATATTATTTATGAAAAAAATTAATTTAATCGGTATAATTTCATAATTAGGTTATAATTATTTTAAATAAATTATATTATATTTTTTTTTTTAAACGTACTCTTGTTATAAGGTTCCAAATATCTAATCAATTTGTTCTTTATTTTGATGATCACTCTGACAAAATTAAGCAGCTTAATACCATCTAAAAGTAAAAATTAACCAGCTTAACTCATCAAAAGAGACTCGTAACAAGCTCTCATAAAACCTCACAGTATGCTGCTATGCCTTATTATGGCATTGCAGATCCCAATTCCATATTAGATGTGATTCATTTTATAGCAGGACAGATCATATTTTCGTTGATATGTAAAATAAAGCAAATATTTGTTAAGATGGTGATTAAAAGTGCGGTGTAAAAAGATTAATAAGTATTTTCATATTCACCAAAAAAAAAAAAATTTGTCTTATCACTGCTCAAATATTAAATTGAGAACTCGCTTTGCTGTTGTATGGTCCGTATTGGTTATTTGAATAGTTCATTTTATAAAAAAAAATTTGGATAAAAAAAATTAAGAAAATAAAATTTTTGGATAAATTATCTTTACAAAAAAGTTAAGTCAATTTGATAATTATAAATTATTCAATTTACTATGTTTGTTAATTATAAATTATTCAATTTATCGTGTTTGTTCATTTTTTTTGGGATAAAAATATAATAGATTAAATAAGTTACAATTACCGAATCAGCTTAATTTTTTTTAGATGATATATATAGAAAATATATAAAATAAATGGCTCAATTTATCAAAATAAAATCCATAATTGATCCCACGAAGCGAACCCAAACAATCACGTTCAGTCACATTATAAATTGGAGGAAATTCAAATCCTTAAATTAACAAATCACATCTCCTTCGCATATAAAACAAAGATAATAGGACTAGATAAACTTAAACACGATCTTTCACTAAACCAATCGTAAGCTTAGGGTCTTGTTTGAAATAAGTTAAAATAATTTAATTTGGATTAAAATAATTAATAAGATAAAATATTCAATTAAATTTTTTTTTCTTTTTTATACGTCTTTTTATGAAATAAAAAAATTTATTATAATAATTAATTTCTAAACAAGGCCTAACTATATTCTAATGATTGTTATTTTCACTATGTTCAGTGGAAGGATTTAATGAATGAAATAGAAAAGGAAATAAAGATAAAAATAAAAATAAAAAGACAAATAATTGATAGGATTTAAATTCTAATATATACTTGGTTAAGTTGGGAAACGAAAACAGAAAAGAGTTTAAGTGAACCCAAAAGATAAAAAGTAATATTACATTTTTTTCTCACTTTTTTTTTCCCCTTGTGTTTTCTCTTATAACAAAAAAAAAAAAAAAAATCGAGAAAAAAAGAAGAAGCTTGGTTTCTTTTCCCTTGTATTTCTTTTTCTTTTTCTGTTTCTCTAATCAAATCCTTTAACCACTTTGAGCATTCACATTAGTCTCACCGAATGTAATTTTTGGTTAAATATAGCAAATCATAAAATTCTTGATCCAGCAACCTCAACAAATTATTTTTAACCTAACTTTTCGTTAATTTTACTGTAGTACCTCAACAATTCATTAGTTATTCAATTGTATATCATTTTTTTTTTTTGGGATAGATTTGACCTCACTTTTTTTTTTTAAAAAAAAATTGAGTACTATTTATTAAAAAGATATTTAAAAATTATATAAATACAAAAAAATAAATACTTTAACGAAATAAATTTTAAAATGAATTGAGGAATGGTCTCTCCAAACATTTTTCCTAATAACAAGCCTTCGTTTGATATGATAGTTTGGTAAGTTGGCTTGTGGCTAAAATAGCCACAAAAGACAAAATAGGCTATTTTAGCCATAACAAACAAAACATTACATCCAATCCATAATCATTACATTCTTCTCTTACAAAAAAAATCAAAAAAGTCAAAAAGTCAAAAAGCCCTTTCCAAACCATGCTTTTTAGCCCAGACTAAAATAGCTAAAAAAGTTAAAAAGCCAAAAAACCAACCCATTTCCCAAACGGAGGCTAAGCCTTTTTTTATTTTTTATTTTTAACACGTGATAATAAGCCTTTGTTTGACATGTTATTTGGGAAGTTAAGGTTTGGCTGTTCCTGGTTAAAATTTATAAATAATAATAATAATAAAATTAATTAAAATAATTAATAAAATAAAATACCACATTAAATTCATAATTATTTTTTTTTTCCTTACAAACATCACATCTAATCATAAAAAAATTTACCTCTCTTCGTAAATATAAATATTTTAACCTATTAAAATAATTAAAAATTAAAATAATTCACTAAAATAATTAACTTTTCAAACGATGCCTTATAACCAAGGAAGGAAACTTGACTTTTTCTTTTTTTTTTTTGGGTCAGCTCTCACTGTATGATCTTTTTGTTTTTGGAACTAGACTCAGCTATACGATATTGCCCCCACAAATTTGTACAGTTTAGGCAGCTTTTTCTCCGTACACTGTATAGTATCTCTCCATATCTTACCTTTTTCTCGAGGCCGAGAGTGAAAGAGAGAGAAACGCAGAGAGAGAAGAACAGAGATGGTCGACCAAGGAGTTTTGGGTTGAGCAAACCCGAATCTTTTTTTCTCTCTCTCTCTAGTCTCTCTCTATATACATAGATATACACAAGTGATTGCCTCTGTCAATTCAACTTGGAAAGATGTATGATATATTGTGGTTCTTGTCCTTGATAGTGTCAATATGGACATTCATCTTCTCGTTCTCTGCTCTCGGAATGCTAGAGCTTGTGTGCTGGAATTTTGGTTTGGGTGTGGAGCAAGTGATGAAGCTTTTACCAGGAAGATCGTTTGCATTCTTATTGATTTTTATTGCTCTTGCCATGTATGCTCTTGTCTTTGTAGCCTGCTACCTTCCCATCTTGCGCCATTGGAGGGGGTTCTCACCTACATCTCATCGATGGTAGGTGAGACCAGCCTTTTACTGCTGAAATTTCTGGTCAGCCTCCTTCCCCAGGCCATCTGGATGGTAGTTGAAGACACCAAAGACAAGCTCTACTTGCCTCTCATTATGCTGATAGCCTTCTCCATTATCATCATTGTCAAAGTGAAGGTATTTGTAAGACATGATGAGATGGGAATACTTAAAGAAGTAGCTGCCTCTTTTCTGCGATTCATGTTTGATTCTATTGAAGGGAAGAACTATGTTGGGGCTTGCTTATGCATTTTCCCTACTATGATCGCAATTGTAGCAGTCCTCTCTCCCCCTTTGGATGTTGAAAAGGTCCTTAGGAGGTTTGTCACATCTGGCTATCAATTTATCTATCAATCTGTCAATCTATTAAGTTAGCTCCATCAATCCTGTTACTACCACTCCTCCGATGAATATATGTTTTTTTTTGGGGACATCGGAAATATCCGATGAATATATGTATGTGTGGTTGAAACATACCAACTTATTAATGAGACTATTAATATATTGCATCTTTTCCATATTTGGGTATACTTTTTATGAGGAATTATCTAACTCAATGCCTTGATAAATTTTATTTTATCGTTTGGTAACACTTACGTTTTCAATTTTCTGTTTATATTTACAAAAATTTTAAAAACTCAAATAAAAACTTGTTTGGTAAATTTTTTATTTATAAATCAATGGTCTCAATTTATAAATTTAGCCAAAAAATGAAAACACAAAAAATAAGTTTACGTTTTGAGTTTTGAGTTTTTTTTTTTTTTACCACCCAACAATAGCCACCACCTGCCACCATTTTCCGCCATCATTTTTCACCACCGTCTTCTGCCACCACCACCCACCACCCACCCCCCACCACCACCACCTGCCACCCACTTGCCACCACCACCCACCACCCACCTGCCACCCACCACCCACCTGTTATCCACTCACCACCACCACCCATCTCTCGCCACTACCACCACCACCACCCACCACCCACTACCCACTTGCCACCCACCCGCCACCACCCACGACCCGCCACTACCATCTACCGCCCGCCACCACCGCTCACAACCCACTTGCCACCACCACCCGCCACCACCAGCCACCTGCCACCCACCTGCCACCACCACCCACCACCCATCACCATCACCATCACCCCCACCCACCTGCCACCACCACCGCCACCACCCACTCGCTACCACCACCACCCGCCACCGTTACCCACCCACCCCCCACTACCACCACTCGCCACCACCACCCGCCACCTACCCGCCACCACCCCCACCACCCACCACCCATCACCACCGTCATCCGCCACCCACCTACCACCACCACCCGCCACCACCACCACCCACTCGCTACCACCTGCCACCGTCGCCCACACACCCACCATCACCACCACCACCCCCCACCTACCCGCCACCACCACCCACCCCCCACCACCCGTCATCCGCCACCCACCACCCGCCACCATCACCCACCCACCTGCCACCCACCACCCACCATCACCAGTTTCTACCACCGTCTTCCGCCGCCGCCACCACTACCACCACCCGCCACTTGCCACCACTTTCCACCACCGTCTTCTGCCACCATTACCTACCACCTGCCACCATTTTCTATCACCGTCTTCTGCCACCACCATCCGCCACCATTTTCCAACATTGTCTTCCGTCGCCACCACTCGTCTCCACCCACCACCCGCCACCACTTGCCATTTCTTACTCTTTTTTATATTTTTAAAATTTTTTAAACATTTTGTCTAAACCAAACGCATTTGTAGTTTATGTTTTTCAAAAAATAAACAAAAACCAGTTTATAAAATTTTTGTAAATATAAACTGAAAACGTAAACGTTACCAAACAGGCCCGTAGTAGCTCACTATTTCACTCAGATTCAGACCCATTTAGGGGTAGTAACTCCGACGTGGCAGCAGAATGAGAAGAAGAAGAGAGGAGATGATGTAGAACAAAATTTTATAATTTTATAATTTTTATATTTCTTAATTTTATTATTTTGAAATTAGATTTTGACAAGGATTTTAAATAGTTTTGAATATTAGTTTTTTATTCTCTTAGGTTTCTTAATTTGTGTTAATTTAAGTTTCTTAATTTATTTTAAAATTACTTTTTCTACAAATATTAGGCTTATTTTATTATAAATAAGCCTACGAGTATATGTAATGGATTCATTCAATGAATAATGAATAATATTTTAAAGAGTTTTTCTTCTATCTTCTTTGCGGATTCAAGAATGTTATTGTAGATTTAAGAATTCTCGTTTACTAAAACTGTATATAGTTCTTGTTTTGTCTACTAGATTCATTACTAGTTCTTGTTTTGTCTACTAAGTTATAAGTTAATAGGACACTGGTTATGATTAATATGGTATTAGTTATGATATAAAATCATAGAAATTCATAACTAGTGTGTGAATGGTGACTCTCGCTCTGTATTTAGGGTGAATAAAGCCTAACCCACCTTAGCATTACACGACTTATCCAGGTTCGAATGATGGTGACTCTCGCTCTCTATTCGTCAGACGTCCTATCAATGTTTGAAACTGAATTTCTGATTTTTAAAATTTTTTTAATGAATTGAGCTCAGGAGATTAAATCTAAGCAGTTGCATGGTGGATTAACAAGGCTGGTTAGCTGCTAATTAGTTTTCTTGGGAGATATAGGATTTGCTCTTTTTAGAGATCTTTCTTGACAGAATAATGGGGAGGGTATATCTTATTTACTTTGATCAAACTCCAGCTACTCGTTTCTACCTCTGCGGTGCCTGCCCAACACACATGGCTTTACGACAAGAGTGTCTTGGCCACTTCGAGGTAATCTTTCTCTCTCTGCAGAATTAACTATATTAGTTTTTGATGATTTCTTGGTATTGTTCGTTGTATATATAATATGAAGTTCTTGATACATGCCAAGGCAGTCCTTTTGTATTTTTTTTTTTTTTTGTTGGATAAGGAGCCACTTGGTGATTAAATTTTTTGTAGCCAAAGCCGGTTTTACGACAACCATTGTCATCATTTTGTTATCATATTTTTGTATAACAATCAAACACTAGATAATCTCTCATTCCCATGTTAGTTCTACCACAGACTACTTCACAAACCACGTAAACATCCCACAAGGAAAAAGAAAATCATGAAATAACCAACAATATCAGAACTCAAATTTGTCGAAATTTATACTGGGAGGAAGATCTCGCCGAGCTGAGTCCGATACTGAAAATCCCAGCTCCGAAAAATATTCCACGCGCTATCATGCACCTTCTAAAAACGGCGGGTGAGTCTCTTTATCTGCCACACACCAAACGCACCGTCATACCAGTCTCACTTACACGCACGACGCGCGGCCATAGGAAGAAGGAGAGTGCACTGCGCGTCATCGCCACGTCATCGACACGTGGATGCCACGCCATCGACACATGGTACCAAGTCATTGACACGTGGATGCCACGTCAGTGTCGCGTGGATGCTACGTCATTGCCGCATGGATGCCACGTCATCGAGATGGCCACGTCAGCGTCACGTGGCTGCCACGTGTCTCACACGTCATCGCCGCGTGGCTGGCACGTCAACACATGTTGACTGGTCAAACTATCGGGTTGACCTGACCCAGAAACAGAGGGTTATTTGGTGCTACGCGGCTAAGGTATGTCCGTAGATCTGAACCATCGAACTTATTTTTGCTAAAAGTAAGCCATTTGAAGTCTGATTTTGGTGAGCCAATAGTGGTTTCCAACTATTTTGAGTATTCCAGAGAGATCTGTACGGTCAGATTTTTGAATCAGAGTTTCTGTAAAAAGTAAAAAGATGATAGAGGAATCCACATCAAATTCAAGATCGATGATAAAGTTAAATCCTTCAAATTTTGCAATCTGAAAGCCTCGGATGAAAGAAATCCTATATTTTAAAGACCTATTTGACCATATTGCTCAAAAAGGGGTTAAACCGGAAGAAGTGAAGGATAAAGACTGGATAAAGATAAATCGGAAGATTGTCGGTTGTATCAGACAGTAGATAGACCACAGTATGTTCCACCACGTTGCGCCAGGAGACAAATGCATATGTCCTCTGTACAATGTTAGAAGGAATGTACTAGTCAAAGACCGCCTGAAACAAGGCCTTGGTGATGAGAAGGCTTGTAAATCTGAAATTGAAGAATCGTGTGTCTGTTGCCGAACACACCAGTGAATTCAAGAATCTAGAGAATCAACTTGCAACCATCAAGATGCCCTTGGATGATGAAATACAAGCCGTACTACTGCTCAGTTCTTTACCGGATAATTGGGAGACGTTGGTGGTTTCTCTCAGCAACTCTGCACTAGAGGGAAAGCTGACCATGAGCATGGTCACAGATGCCATGTACAATGAAGAGACAAGGAGAAAAGACATGGGAGGTAATTAGTCCCATGCTCTTGTCACAGAAGATAGAGGCAGAGACAGAGACAGAGGTAGAGGAAGAGGCAGAGGCAGAGAAAGAAGCAAGAGTACAGGCAGATAGAACAACATGAGTAAATCCAGAGACAGTAAAAGCCAAAGTAACTCTAGCTTCACTTGCCTTCACTGTGGCTAGGAGAGTCACATAAAGAGGAACTGTCCAAGACAGAAAAATAAAGGTCAAAGCAGTAAGTCAAAGGGAGATGAGAACACGACAGCCACAACAACTAATGAAATACTTCTTGCAGTTGGTGAAGAGGAGAATTGCCTACACATGGCTAACCACAGCTGTACAGAGTGGGTGATAGACACAGCTGCATCCTATTACGCCACTTCCCACAGGGAACTCTTCAGCTTGTACAACGTTGGAGATTTTGGCACTGTTTGAATGGGAAATTATAGCTATTCGAAGATTGTGGGCATTGGAGACATTAGTATTCAGACTAATGTCAGATACAAGCAGGTTCTCAAAGATATGAGGCATGTTCCAGATTTGCGCCTCAATCTTATCTCCTGAAGCGTCCTGGACTGACAGGGCTATACAAGTACATTCGAAAATGGTCGTTAGAAGCTGACAAAAGGAGCTTTAACAATCACCAAAGGAGAGATGTCTTCAACACTGTACAAGACTCAAACGAAGATCTGTCTAGGAAGTCTAAATGCAGTAGAAGATAAAGAGTCACCAGACTTATGGCACAAAAGACTGGCTCACACGAGTGAGAAGGGATTGCATCTGTTGGCAAAGCAATCCAAGATATCCTTATCCAAAAGGAGTGCCCTGAAGCCGTGTGTTCATTTGCCTTTATGCCAAGCAGCATCGAGTATCATTTAGTTCAACAAGCAAGAGGAAAAAAAAAGTGCTCAGTATGGTATACTCAGATGTTTGTGGCCCAATCGAAGGAAAGAAATGGAGGCAATCCCTCATTCTTCCGCAGTAAGAAGTTTGATGTATGTAATGGTGTGTACCCGACCAATATAGCTTACGTAGTTTACGTGGTGAGTAGATTCCTTGCCAATCCAAGAAAAGAGCATTGAGAGGCAGTCAAATGGATTCTTCGGTACTTGAAGGGAACTTCAAAGATATGTCTATGTTTTGGAGGAGTGTAGACACCCCATTTTTTACGGCCCTTCAAGACTTGGATGTTCTTGCAGGTACATCCGATAATGAGTCTGTTTGCTCGCCAAGTGCTCGAAGTCCTCGGCAGAATGCCCCTGCTTTGAGCTTTTCAAACCCTGCATCCATTTTGTCTCATTTTTAGACCATGCCTTGGTCTTTCCAGCCTGCAATCTCTGGTGGCCTGCCAGCCATCCTTGGAGACTACTGGCCATCACTTCTTGTCTACCGGTCATTGATGTGACTTGTCGGCCATCAATGATGCCTTGCCGGCCATCACTGATGGTCGGCCGGCTACCAATATTTTCTGCAGATATTTTATGCCAGCTGTGCCAACTGTTTGCACAGATGCTTGCATCTGTCCACACGTGGAGGGCTGGATCTTCTTGTATAGATTTCATGTTTTCTATATATATGGGGTGTCCTCTCCTATTTTTTTGGGGTTAGAAAATTTGGGACAAAATTCTCTCTCTCTCTCTTGCAATTTTGTGCACACTTGCCTAATTATATCACTCTTTTGCATATGCATCCTTAACCAAAATTGATCACCTTTGAGCTGAGGTCCCTTAAGGTCTTGTTGGAGCTCTTGAATGTGGTTTTGACTTGTATTTGTGCCTAAAGTTGTGCTTGGTTTCAAGAGGTATAACACTTGTCTTTTAAACTTGTTTTAGTACACTTGTTTCTCTATCTTTTTCTACTCTTTTGGGGCTTTTTTTGAGCTATAAAAATCTTTGTTTTAATGGGTTGAAATTGGTGTTTTAAGCCATTTAAAGTTGGGGGGGTGTCTCATCATTTTTTATACCTTGTTTCTAAGGCTTTTACACCTTTGTTTCCCACTTTCATTTGTGTTGTAACTTAATTTGATTAGCTTACTAGTTAGTTAAATTAAAAGTGTTGTAATAATTAATTAATTAGTTTAGCTATTTATTTCATTTGGTTTGTAATAATTAGCTTAATTAGATTAGCTTAATTAGTTGCTAGTTAGTTTAGCTTTATTCATTCAAACTCTCCTTTGTGAGAGCGTAATGTAATAATGTGTTTGTTTTCCAACCCCACGTCTTTCTCCCTTTTATGTATCCGCTTTTGATGGTTAGATTAGGGACATGTTTCAATTAGCATACCTTATGCTTGCATCCATTCATTCGTATTGCATGCACCGAGGCTCGGCGCATCATTCAAACTACATTGTCATTTCAATACCTTTGTTAAATATGTGTTTAACCGCATGTTATCAAATTGATCCATATGCCATATTAGTAGCCGAGCCTATTAATTGCATATTGCATGTGTTGCATTAGGCATCTTGTATAGTTAGGAATCATGCATATTTTTCTAACTCATATCTTCTTAGCTCGGAGTACTAGGTGAGTTTTAATGCTTTAGCATACTTGCATGAGTGTGAGTGATTGCCATGACTAGCATGCTTGCCATGAGGCTAAATGCTTACTTGATTAAACTGCTTGAATGCCTGTGGATAAATGCTTGTTGTTTGAATTAGAACAGTTCAACAAATGTGCGTTTTAAGCCCACTATGTGTAGTGGAAAATTCACTGCTTTAAGCCCACTTTGTTAGGTGGCAAATTCGCAACTTTAAGCTCACTTGAGGTGGCAAAATCAAACCCTTTTTGCAAACAAAAATGAAATCGAATAGTTCCAATTTGATCAAACTAGTCTATATTTGCTTGTGTCACATAGTAAAGCTAGCTTAATAACTGGAACAAGAGCATATAAGGTTAATAAAAAATCATATCATGATTAGTAGAGGCCGATCTTTGATCGGGCGAGCGGGGATGCTCAATTCATGACCTTCCCCTGTCGTACCTAAGTTCCCGAGCCGAAGTGACTTTGGTGATGACGGACACGTGGCCTTTGGCACGAGTCATGGGTTTCTTAAATTTTCCCAAATAAAATATTTAAGTAGCGACTCTGTATCTGGCAAAGTAGTTCAATTTTGGCATTTTTGATTCAAAAATTGATTTTCCAAAAGATTTGTCGGATTTGGACTCTTTAGTGTTTATCAATTTCACATTGCACTTGTAAGATTAGATTTAGAACCACAGGAGTCCAAACTGTAGGGCTTTCTTTCAAACCTTCCGAAAGGGGGAGCGAAAAAGTCAAGCTACAGTTTCTGGTGACTCTGTTGAGGATTTAGAGAACTTGACTCGAACTCATGATATGATATTTTATCTACACTTATGTGTTTCTTTGCATTTGCATTTGCATTGGTGTGCCTAAGTCACTGTGTTTGCCATCTGCTATTCCTGAACGGTTTGGTGGAGGCTTGCTTGGAAAAGCTTGCAAAAGGCTGACTAGTTGCGGGCTCTGCCACGATGGAAACACAACCCTTGGATCTAGAGTACCGCTGTACCGTTTGATCCTCCTTTCACTTCTCGGTGTTAGGTGTGAGAGGTATATTAGGTGGTCTTGCTGAGGAACCCTTTTTGACCAATCGGCCTAGTTGCATATCAAAAGCCATAGAGACTGTTCCAAACTATGACAGGTTGCTTACCCGAATTCAGGATTGTGTGAAACACTTTGCATGAATAGTGAACCCTAGCTCCTAACGAAACTTGGACAGGGTAACCCTACCCCATCATAGGGGTGTTTTGGCTCTTACTTAACTGGTATGTGCTTTTAGAGTGAAACTCTACAGGAATGTATGCATCAATTGCAAGTTTGGGCATCAGCTTTGGGGGCAGAAATCAGTGTTGAGTGCAGTTCTACAGCTTATGATTACAATTGTGTCTTGTTCAAATCTGAGCCGAGGTGCTGTGCGACTTCTGATTTTTACTTTCTTTTGCTTTATTTCTTTTTGCAAGGTAGTTAATCACAATTGCTCTGGTTTAAGGTATCCAATAACGAAGCAGAATACGAGGCGTGTATCGCTAGTTTGGAAGCCACCCTGGAACTAGGGGCAAAAAGGTTGAACGTTATCGGGGACTCGAACCTAGTTGTGTCTCAAGCAAATGGAGACTGAAAAGTCAAGGAAGAAAAGATGAAGATCTATCACCAGACCCTGGACGTTCTGATTCCTAGGTTTGAAAAGTTGACCTTTACACATCTATTGAGAAAGAACAACAGGTTCGCTGACGCATTATCAACTCTATCTTCTATGATAGACATCCCTCTGGGAGTTCAAATGCATCTGATCAACATTGAACAGAGATATTCGTCGGCCTACGAGTTTATCGCCACAATAGATGAAGCGCAAGATCAAAACCCTTGGTACTACGATATCTGGAACTTCTTGGAAAATGAAGTTTATCCACCAGGGACAAATGCCAAAGATAAGAGGGCAATACGGCGGATGGCCGTTCAATTTATCATCTGTGGAGGTAAACTGTACAAGAGGGGTCATCTAGGAATGCACAAGTTGTGTGTCGAAGCAGAGGAATCAAAGCGCCTAATGGAGGCCATCCATGGGGAAGAGTGCGGAGCGCACATGAGTGGAGTAATGTTACCACGGAAGATTCTCAGGCAAGGTTATTACTGGTCTACCATGGAGGAGGATTGTATCGGTTTTGTTCAGCGATGCCACAAATGCCTAATTCATGCCAATCTCATGAATATCCCGCCGTCGAAGCTGTACAACATGACTTCACCATGGCCTTTCTCAGTCAGAGGAATTGATGTCATCGGCGCAGTCACACCGAAAGCGTCGAATGGGCATGAATACATTCTGGTGGCAATTGATTACTTTACAAAGTGGATAGAAGCTCAGTCTTATGCAGTGTTAAAAGCAGCGCATGTGGCTAAGTTCATCCGAAACAACATCATTTGCCGATATGGAGTCCCAAATGAGATCATTTCCGATAATGGCTCCCATTTCAAGAAAGAACTGATCGACTTGTTGGAGAAATACAATGTGATTTTTCATAAGTCATCCACATATCGGCCACAAACCAACGGAGCTGTTGAGGCCGCCAACAAGAACATCAAGCATATTTTGTAGAAAATGGTTGAGACCTATAGGGACTGGCCACACAAATTGCCATTCGCACTCTGGGGTTATAAAACTTCAATCCGGACGTCTACTGGGGCAACTCCTTATTCTTTCGTCTATGGGATGGAAGCTGTTCTGCTAATCGAAATAGAAGCCCCGTCCCTACGAGTTATGGCTGAGTGTCAGATAGCAGAGGCGGACTGGCAATAGAGCATGTTCGAAGAACTAATGCTATTTGATGAGAGAAGGCTGAAAGCATTGTGCCATGTTCATGGTTATCAACGTAGAATTGCTAGGGCTTTTAACAAGAAGGCTAATTCCCAGAATCTTAAGGAAGGGGCTTTGGTGATGAAAGACAACCGAGCTCCCATCCATGACCCTAGGGGCAAGTTCAAACCCAATTGGACTGGTCCTCATATCATCAAAACTATCTGGTCGGGTGGAGCTGTTATTCTCATGGACCTGGATGGCCTAGAATTTTCCCAACTGATCAACATGGACAAGTTGAAGAAATACTATCCTTGAGAGGCTCGCTAGGCCGAAAACCCGAAAGGGCGACCTAGGCAAAAGTTAGAGCACAAAAATTAGAAAAAAAGAAAAATTGAGCTCGCAAGGTTGAAAATCCTAAAGGGCGGCCTTGGCAAAAGTTAGAGCGCAAAAGGAGAGCATTAATACTCGAGTGAACCCGAACCGAACTACGTAAGGCCTGATTCCCATCTTCGGGATACGCAGGCAACTTCATCCTGAAGTTCGGCCGTAAACACCTCCAAATCAACTGTCCTGTCCATGTGGCTTATCAGGTCATCTTTGTATGTTCTTTATTTGAAAGCCCGGTTGTGATCCTTACTCTAGGAGAAGAGCTGGTTACAGTGCTAAGCAGTGCTATTCAATCAAGGGGCAATTTGTGATCCTTGGATTTGGGTTGTACATCTCAAGGATAGATTCCGTGCATGTCAATTTGTGATCCTTATCGAAAATAAAAAAAATTTTGATAAAAGTTGACTTTGCTTAAATTTTACTTTTTACAACTTAGACCATTTTTGGACCAAAAAGAAAACTTTCAGTGCTCACAACTTTAATTTCATTTATTTCAATACAAAGCTCTCCAACTCTTGATACGAATCAAAATTGCTTTTATTACATGCATAAAACTTGAAAAGTAAGATCAAAGCAATAAACTAGGGGCATAGATGAGTCCAGTGCTCCTGCGTTCCTCGCTTATGCTTGTGGAAGCTTCTTATGCTAAAGTGGCTCGGATTGTGCCTCATCTTCGAGCCAAGTTAGGCACTCGCTAGAAAGGGCACAGCTGAAACTAAGGGTAGGGGCCAGAAATTCCCTCGTCCTTTAAGCAGTAAGGTATCTAGCCAAATATGAACCTCGGATGGAGAATGAAGCCGGGTATTCTACCCCATCCTCTGGGCAAATCTGATCATGTCCAAATTAACATCTGAACTAGAAAGGGAAGTAGAATACACAGTGTGTAAGGCCGATCAGCTCAATGCCAGGTTACCAAGCTATGTTTTAGCTCATCTCAGTCAGATTAAGCCAGGGGCAACGCCAAGCAATGTCAGCAGTAGACCTGTTGCACATCTAGTGGCACCACCATCCTTCATTTACGAAATCCACTAGCTATTGGCCGAAAAAGTATGCCCGTGCTGAGTATGCAGGGCAAGAGTCCACTACCTTCAGCTTGTCCATTAGCCACACTTGGGGAGGGATGAAAGAAAAGAGAGATTAAAGAATAGAGAGATGTATGTTAAGAGAAAAGTGAGAAAAGGGCTTTGAGAGAAAAAAAGAGCATGAGTGCCGAGAGATGTGAGAAACACATATTAGAAAGGGTGGGAACAGTACCTGAAGAAGTAACGGACTTCCTACAAATTTTGGTAGTCTCTTGCCGATGGAAGGCGTCTAAGCCCATCAAAGTCTCGGCCAACACTAAGCCGATGCAACCCTTGCCCTCTTTCAGGCCTTGCGCCACTTCGACGAGTCGAATGTTAGACCTGCTGAAACTAGGGGCAAGAAGGAAATCTGCCAGCATACACAAGCGAAGGGCGTGTTGCCGAAAACCCTGCCAAAGAATATTACCTCGATCACTGACCTCAGAAAATCGACGAATCAAGTTGGGAATATCCAGCTCTTTGTTGTGAACCAAAGATCGAGCCTCATGTAAAGTAAGCCCGCACATCCGTCCCAAAGCTTAGATGTGGCCAAAGTGGGGTTGAGGTATGATTTCCTCATCGCGCCGAGATTCCATTAGCACTTGAAATTTTTCAATTGTCGGGCATATCTCTTGTCCCCTAAAGCTAAAGACGTGTGTAATCAGGTTCCAACATCTAGCCGCAACATGAAGGAACGAAAAACAAAGCGGAGAACGACTCAGCAGGAAAAGTGCATTTATGCCGAAACTACGAAAATTCACCTTTTCCAAGCCATCTAAAGTCACAATCCAATTCAAGAGTTTTTGGGCAAAAAAACGGCTCTATTTGTGAAGAATTTGCAGCTGAAATGAAAAAACTACGAAGTTCAACCTTTTGTAGAGGATAAGGCAGTGAGTGGAAGCCAGGTATCAACAATTTGGAGGTCCTGCACATTAATGGCCGGCAAGCCACATTGGTGGCCGGCAAAGGACATTGGTGGCCGGCAGACCACCTCACATGGCTGGCAATCACTACTCATGGCCGACAGTCTCGCACTCTAACTTGTTGTCCTTCTTTGTCCTGAACAGTGTTAGAAGCATGTGTTTTGTTCTGCTTTTAGTCTATTTTAAGGTCTTGTTTAGAGTCCTTTCGATTTTAGCGAATTTGCTATTCTTGTATGTCGTTTGTTGTGGCATAGTTTTGCTTATCGAGTTGTATTTGTGTTGTTTTTGTTTATCAAGTTGTCGTTGTTTTGTTTATCGAGTTGTATATTTCTTTTCGTTTTAGTTGTTGGTCGGTTCATTACCCAATTAAGACTATTGTGGCAATACAAGTGTTCAATTTTCATTATCAAATTCAATCTCATTTCCATGCTAAGTGGTGCTCATGATGCAAAATACAACATGTTTTCAAAGAAAAGCCGGTTTTCATTCCGATCATGGTTGTTTTTACAAAAGTGGAGTACAAGTTTTTAAAGCAAATAAAACTTGTGTAGAACTGTACAATGTGCTAAAACTATAAACAAAAAGAAACTAAGCAAAAATACAAAAAATCAGCGTTGGTTGCCTCAGACTCGAGAAGCCCTCTTCGTCCTCTTCCTTGGAGGAGAGGACTCTGGGGCACTGTCTCCGTCAGCGCCATTATCTAAATCTGAACCAGAGTTTGAACTGGAGCTATCTCCACTCTCGGCCTCAGAGCTCGCCTCCGCTCTCAGAACCCGAGTCGGCGTCATCATCTCCATTCTTAGATGACTCTGAATGCTGACTCGTTGCCTTCTCAGAGTAGCTCGTCTAAGCGTCATCATTACTCAGAATGGGCTCTGAAGGGCCGCTTCCATCTCGGGTGCCTCTAGCTCTGCCTCGGCCGCATGTTGGAGCCCGCCTCTCTCTCCTTCCCGTTGCCGGAGGAGGTATTGCTAGTGTAAGTGCCGCAACTACCACTGGCACCATCGGCATGGGTGGAATCTGAAAAGACAGTTGTCACATATCAGTTTCACATGTGTATCAGATGCAAGCAGAATGTGTAGAATAAGTGTATATAGAAATCAGATAAAGTGTATCAATGCAGTGTGTCATATGCAGTTTCAATCGGAATGTGAGTGTTAGTGTGTCAGTGGAAATTTGATGCCTGAAGTGCAAACTGAAGAACTTACTGGGATACCGTGGAGGCCAAGCAATGTCTCTCTCTTCTGTACCATCCCCATTAGCGAGGCTATCAGCTCGAGGGTGCCTCTTGTGTACTCAATCGATGCCTATAAATGCAGTTTGAATGATTAGTATCTGCAAATGAATATATCTGAAATGAAATATGGAGTGCAAATGTAAAGTGTGGTTCATACCGGAGTCCGGCCTCGGATCCCGACAAGTTCATAACCAACCGCTGCGGGGTCAATCGGGACCTGGTAGGCATCCCGGATGTATCGCCAGCAAGTCAGTGTGGTGGGAAGCTCTGGCCAATCAGCTTTCCACCTTGCCCTGGAAGCCCCTCTGCCACGGGCTCTGCTCGCTCAGGTCACTCTAGGCCTCACTCTCACAGCAGGAGCTCCCGCTTCCTCAGCTCCACGAACGCCAGTCAGGAATGGCATCAAGTGTGTCTGTGTTTGGATGAAAGTCGCATAGTCGCCCTCTGCTCGAAAGAAGTCGATGTCTAGGCTCACCATAAACTGGATGACCTCCTCAACAGATAGGCTCTCTGTGCATCGCATGGACTCTGGTGGAGCCATCGGGACAATCGGGTCGGGCATACCCATAATCTAGCGCACGAAGCGCTCACCCAAGAATTAAGCCCAGCATACCGG
The DNA here is from genome assembly GCA_030407325.1 of Camellia japonica. Lineage (NCBI taxonomy): Eukaryota > Viridiplantae > Streptophyta > Magnoliopsida > Ericales > Theaceae > Camellia > Camellia japonica. The sequence goes on from JAPPVO010000010.1 coordinate 59,514,369, forward strand.
GCCTTCAAGCAGAATGTGGTAGTGGGAGATGGCCCAGGTACTGACAAATTGGTCCTGGACCCCCATAACATTAAGGCCCATGGCTGTCACATGATCTGCAAACAGAAGTTGTACAAATTATTAGTTGCTGCCAGTTGCTAAATGTATGAAGCAGAACAGTTTCAAAGCAAAAATGACTGTGTTTCGGATTACCTCATGGGCAGCTATTGTGTCGATGTAACGCCTAAAGAACATGAAAGGATCATTGGTCCTACGGCGAAGCTGACCATCATATACCCGCGAATAGAGGACTGTCAATGGAAGCTCCTCTACAGGCTCCGGGGCGAGAGTCGAGAAGTATACATATACCCATAGCTGTAAGGAAAATGAGTGGTATGTGATCAATACAGTATCGAACAGATGCAGAAAGTGCAAAACAGAAAGCATAGTGTCTGAACAGTGTTTGAGCAGATACAACAAAAAGCATGTGTTGAAATAGATGTAAAACAAAAACTGTAAAGAAAATATAAAGTGCAAAGAGGGAACTGAGATGTGTACCTCCCAAGCTCGCCAGTAGGCTCCAATTAAGTCTCCCCGCAGATGGGAGGTAGAGCTCATATATCTGTACAGTGTAGTGACGTCAGCTCTGCCTCAGTAGTAAAAACAGACCCAAGGAAGGGTCACCAGGGCACTCAGCAGATATAATCCAACAGTATTCCACCTGTTCGAAAACAAGGTGGTACCGAAGATGAACATCAGGAAACCCCTGGCGTACTGTTCGATCTCCTCTATCGTCTCAGGCCCGGTCTCTCTGAATCGCTCAGCGAACCAAGTGTATCTGACCATCCCCATCCGGTATATGGGTGGGTATGCCCCCAGCAACTCGAACCGGGCTGCCTCCCACTCCTCCATATCTGTATCGATAGGGATCGGATCACCTCCTACGTCTAAGCTGGTGATCAAGGCAAAGTCGTAAAGAGTAATCATCATCTCCCCTGCAGTGGAAAAGTGGAAGGAGTTAGTGGTATCCCACCACCTCTCCACCAGCACTCCTAGGAGGGGACAGCTCGTGACGACCTGAGTCAAGCCAGAGCAAATGAGACCGAAGCCCGCATCGACAACGATGTCTCAAACTCCAGCTGGAAGCTCGTCATACCAGTCTCAGGCTGTTGTAGCACCATAGCCTCTAAAGGCATGACACTCGCCCTATGGCAGAGAATAGATGCAATCAGATAAGGCAATGCATGAGATGCAATCAGATGAAGGCAATGCATGAGATGCAATCAAATAAGGCAGTGCATAAGATGCAATAAGATGAAGGCAGTGCATGATATGCAGTCAGATATAAGGCATTGCAGGAAATGCAAGTAACTAAAGACAAAAATACATGAAAACAGAATTCATACCTCAATGGCAACGGCCGACAAATGGGAATTTGGCTCCCTCAGCAGGAGGTCCTCCGGTGCGCCGCAAGCGAACTCGATGAAGCGTCTGATGCCTCCGGAAGTGGGCAATATGTGTGTCTGTGGGTGATATCTTGCTAGATCAAAAGGCCGTACTCTCAATAGTAGTGGCTCTAGCTCGGCCTCGGGCTCGAACTCCGCCTCTAGGTCAGCTATCGGCTCCTCTACCTCTGGCACAGGTGGAACTACTGGAGAAATCTCGGGAGGAGCCCCATCGTAAGGAATCTCGTCCGCCATCTAAAAATAGGTGTGAGATGGATGAAAAGTGAAGAAGAATGAAGAAAAATGGTTAAACTTGGAAAAAGTCAAACCCTAGGAGAGAGAAAATAGAGGAAAAAGTCAAAACCAGGAAAGGAGCACCGAACTCGAGAGAAACTCAAGGAGAACAAGCCTAGAATGGTGGAAATGAGGAAAGAAGCACCGAAATCAAATTTCAATCGGTTCAAAGTAAAGGAAATAAAGAGGGTTTAGCAAATCAAATTCGCGTAAGGCGTTGGAAAACGCATAGAAAGTGCAAATCTAGAGAGAAGGAGTGTCTAGAGAGAGAATGAGGAAGTTTTCAGACAAGAGGGTGTGAGGAAATGAGCCCTAGTGGCTCATATTTAAAGACCCAAACCGAAAAGTCAAGTTTACCCCCGATCTGCCATTGACGGCCAGCAAGGTTCACCAATGGCTGGCACCTGGCCGACGACATTCCCTTGTGGACGGCAGGTGGCTGTCAGCTTTCCTTAGTGCCCTGATGCTGTTTTGTGTCCTTGGTTTTCAAGAATTGAAGGGATTGTTCACTAGTTGGTTCAGAATGTCTCTACGAAAGCTCAAAACTATGTTTTCAGTGCGCGATGTTCGTCACTTGTCAACATGAACGAGGTGTATCCTTTAAATACATTGTAATTCTTCTGAGAGGTGAATCGAAAGTTGCTATTGAGTTTGTCTTTTTCAAATCATGCTTTGATATCTAGCATAGAACATGCATTTCTTATTCGTTGTTGCATGGAACATGCACTTCACTTTGTGGCATAGAATGTGCATTTCACATGTGTTGTTGTAAGTTGAGCATCTCATGGGAATTGCATGCGCATCTTGCATTTGCTCTTGAATCATGCATGGAATGTGCATCCACTTTTAAATCATGCATAGAATATGCTCCCGTTATCAATCCTGCATAGAATATGCTTATGCTTTTGTTTCTCGCATAGAACATGCCACTAACATTGTATCTCGATTGTTTGTCTTGCATAGAACATGCATTCGTACTGTATCGCACTTGTTAAGTCTCTTTCTTACACATGCACGATATTGTATGTATGGTTTATTCAGAGGAGTTCTAGGTAAAGTTATTCGTGTCCTTCGAATCACATCCTTTTACCTCTTCCTCCTCTCGCGTGCAACGCGTTAGGATTGCCCTCCTCTAGTTAAAAACATTCGAGTGTGTCCCGGAGTTCACACCACCTCTTGTCCTCTCGCGTGAGATGCGTTAGGATTGACCCACTCCTTTGATTAAAAACATTCGGGTGCGTCCCAGTGTTCACACCACCCCCTCGGTTAAAAACATTTGGGTGTGTCCCAGTATTCACACCACCCCTTGGTTAAAAACATTTGGGTGCGTCCCGGTGTTCACACCACCTCTTCTTCTCTCGGGTGAGACACGTTAGGATTGTCTGAATTGGTTAAAAACATTGGGGTGCGTCCCGGTATTCACACCACCTCTTCTCCTCTCGTGTAAGACGCGTTAGGATTGTTTGTATCAGTTAAAAATATTCTGGTGCATCCCGGTGTTCACACCACCTCTTCTCCTCTCGCGTGAGACGCGTTAGGATTGTTTGTATCGGTTAAAAATATTCGGGTGCGTCGCGGTGTTCACACCATCCTTTTTCTCCTTCCGCGTGCAACGCGTTAGAATCCCGGTTGAGACCTCCGGTGTGCCCGATGGTTACGTCGCCCTTCACCTTTCCTGCGTGTCGCATAGTTAAGCCTTAATTTTCTTGCATCCTTTTTGCATGAAATGTAGTTTGGGTTTGTGTTCCTCACGCGTGGCGCATGGTTTTCTTTTCATGATTGGAATTGTTGTGCCTTGTTTTAGTTTGTTTACTTGTTGCATTTAAATGTTTCATTGCATAGCCTCATTGCATGATCATGAGTTATGTTCTTGCATCATGCATATCATTTGCATTTTGCCCTAAAACTACACTGGTTTGATTCCTTGCAAAGGGATATGTAGGCAGCCTGCGGGCGCAACCATTTGTTTTCATCTTGATTGTTTGTCCAAGTCTAACGGCCTTGTCAAAATGGGTCGTCTCTGGGCTTTGACATTCACTCATGCCATTTCATGACTCCAAATTCTATCAAAAAGGGGCAACTGTAGACACCCCATTTGTAATGACCCTTCACGACTTGGATGTTCTTGCAGGTACATTCGATGATGAGTCTATTTGCTCGCCGAGCGCTCGAAATCCTCGGCGGAATGCCTCAGCTTTGAGCCTTTCAAAGCCTGCATCCATTTTGTCTCATTTTTTGGACCATGCCTTGGTCTTTCCAACCTACAATCTCTGGTCGCCTGCTGGCCATCCTTGGAGGCTGCTGGCCATCACTTCTTGTCTGCCGACTATTGATGTGAGTTGTTAGCCATCAATGATGCCTTGCCAGCCATCACTGATGGCCGGCCGGCCACCAGTGTTTTCTGTAGATATTTTATGGCAGCTGTTTGCATAGATGCTTGCATCTGTCCACACGTGGAGGGCTGGATCATCTTGTATAGATTTCATGTTTTCTATATATATGGGGAGTCCTCCCTTATTTTTGAGGGTTAGAAAATTTGGGACAAAATTCTCTCTCTCTCTCTCTCGCTCTCTCTCTCTACATTTCTCTTTCTCTCTCTCTTGCAATATTGTGCACACTTGCCTAGTTATATCACTCTTTTGCATACACATCCTTAACCAAAATTGATCACCTTTGAGCTGAGGTCCCTTAAGGTCTTGTTGGAGCTCTTGAAGATGGTTTTGACTTGTATTTGTGCCTAAAGTTGTGCCTGGCTTCAAGAGGTATAACACTTGTCTTTTAAACTTGTTTTAGTACACTTCTTTCTCTATCTTTTTCCACTGTTTTGGGGCCTTTTTTGAGCTGTAAAAATCTCTGTTTTAATGGGCTAAAATTGGTGTTTTAAGCCATTTAAAGTTAGAGGGGTGTCTCACCCTTCTTTATACCTTGCTTCTAAGGCTTTTGCACCTTTGTTTCCCACTTTCAAACCAACTTTTTTGGGCCTTTAACCACTGAATTTCAGAGTATTTTCAGTGACCAAAAACATGTTTTGAAGTCCAAATTTGGAGGGGTTAGTCTCCCCTCCTTGTGCCTTATTTGCTAACCTAGTTAACTCTGTGTTAGCATGATTTTCTAGCTTTTTGTAGCTATATTCCAGCATGTTTTTGCCTTGTTTTAGACTGCTTTAGCTTTGTTTTGTGCCTAATTTCAGAGTATTTTCAGTGACGAAAAACATGTTTTGAAGTCCAAATTTGGAGGGGTTAGTCTCCCCTCCTTGTGCCTTATTTGCTAACCTAGTTAACTCTGTGTTAGCATGATTTTCTAGCTTTTTGTAGCTATATTCCAGCATGTTTTTGCCTTTGTTTTAGACTGCTTTAGCTTTGTTTTGGGCTATTTGGGTCAGTTGAGTCTTGTTTTGCATGGTTGTAGTGTAAAGGTCCTCACAATGATGGTGTTTTATGCCATTAGGCACCTCTTGTTTGAGTTGATTGCATGTTTTGGTGTTGTTTTGCACTCCATATCATCACCTAAAGCTCTACAACCTCCCTCATTTCTTGACTTTTTAATTTTCTTTGAGGATTGCTTCAAACTTGGGATTCTTTAAGCTTGAGATTGAGGTTCATGCTTAATGGTTTAATCCTCTTTTGAAGGTTCATTACCAACAGCATGAAGCTTCTCTCATGCCTTAAATCACCCCTTGGTTGACACTTCCTTCTTTTTAGAAAACTCTCACCAGTGGACTTAATTGACTAAGGCATGGTTGGTAAAGTAAAATGTATAATTAAAACTTGCAGCTAAAAGTGAGCCAAGATAAGAATTTGATTGTGTTTTTGATGTGTTCAATCGGACGTTAATTGAACACATGGAACTTGGACCATTTCATACTTGTTAGTGATGAAATGATCCAAGTCTCCAAGGTCAACTTCTTCCCTTGATCTCTTATAAAAGGGAGGAGGTTTGTGTCTCATTTTGCATTTATTAAAGTTGCACTTCTTGAATCACAAGCTATCATGCAATGAAATTGCTTGAGTTGGTGGTTTGTGACTTGAGTTCACAACTCCTTGGATTTGTTCATGAAAATGAGGGGTGAGTTGTGCAAACAATCTGTGGAAATACCCTCTTTTTGCTCTATTAGTCCTCTGTTGCAGCATGATGATCCAGTGCATCAGTGGCCGACAGACCACTATCCATGGCCGGCAGTGCACTATTGATGGCCGGCAGGCCACTTCCATAGGCAGCACTTAGCCGGCTGTCTTTTCCAGTGGCCGGTTGGCCACTGATGCAAACCTCAGCAGAATTGGTAAGGTGGAGCAAAATGGTTCTTGAAATGTTCAAACTCTGCTAACAGAGGCTTTCGAGAGCGAAACGGAGGTCTTTTCGGGTGGTATCCAAGCATGTGCATCTTCCATTTCCTGAGGTGGAGTAGTGGCAGTGTAGTTAGAGATTTTAATTACTTAGCTTGCTTACATTTGTGTTGTAACTTAATTTGATTAGCTTTCTAGTTAGTTAAATTAAAAGTATTGTAATAATTAGTTAATTATTTTAGCTATTTATTTCATTTGGTTTGTAATAATTAGTTTAATTAGATTAGCTTAATAAGTTGCTAGTTAGTTGTCACGACCCAAACCCGCCCCTATAGGTTTAGCGACGTAACCGGCCAGTAATCCTTGGATTACCGAAGGCCTCTTGACAGATTACCATATAGATAGGGGCTGCAAAAACAAATACACAAAATATACATCATCCATCGAGCTATGCAGACATACATGAGACTGATGATCTTAAACCTTTTATAAATTTACAAGTGATGTCAAAAGATATAACATTTACATCTCACTCCTAGAAGTATAATATCCAAAATCTTGTCCAAAAACTTAACAAAACAAACAGAGTCTAACACAGTTACAAAAAAGCAGCCACAAAACTTGACTTCATTCGGAACCTCCTCGGAAGGCACAAAGGTTGGCTGACAAAAACTTAACCATAGGCCGTCAACTCTAGGCCTAGTCACATGCCTGCTCACCTACATACATAATATAAATTGTGAGCTAATGCCCAGTGAATAATAACAAAGTAAAGAATTTTAATGAATGATGCCTAGAACAGATTTCAAATCTCATAGCAAATCAAAATCATAATCAGGTAGCAGAAACAGAGTCATAGTCTTATTCATATTCAAATCATGTGTGGTACATCCATTAGTATAAACATATCTCTTTGGTCAAGCACATCAAGTTCCATATTGGAACCTCCGGTACTGGGTAACATATCTCATATAACAGCCACGGTATTATTTCCCCCGGGCAAGGGCCTGTGCCACGGTATTGTTTCCCTCGAGTGAAGGCCTGGGCTATGGTATTATCCCCCGGGCTAGGGCCTCATTACCATAAGCCACAATATTATATCCCTTAGGTGAGGGCCTCTGCTAAGGATACCATAATTACGTTTCAAAGAAAATTTGGACAATTTCATACAAAACGTAGCATTTCAGAAAACTGATCATTTCATATCATCATAAAATAATTAAAGTTAAACATAGCTTTACAGAGTTATTACTCACAGATAACAGGTGGCTCCAATTAGATGAGTAGAGTAGGTAATTCACTTATCTTGAGGCGCGTGACCCACATAACATGACAGATGCATACGTTGAAACACATGCTCGAATTGTACATAACTCATTTCATTTGCTCCTACTGCGTTTCTAGCCTTTAACCCGATTACGGTGTCTTAATCATGGCCTAGGAATGCCTAGGATGGAATGAAGATGCGAAAATGCACTTGAAAACATTTTTTCAAAACTTGCTGAAAACAGGGTCGACGCTCGAACGTGGCTTTTCTCACTCGAGCGGACATGCAAAATGTGAAGGTTCGCTCTAGCGTGACTTCCTTCGCTCGAGCGAACTGTAAACCTTGACAAAAGTACTGGATACTTGATTTTCACGCTCGACGGACACTCGACCTCCGCTCGAGCGTGAGACTCAAACCCTCACTCGAGCGTGTTGCAAAACATATGAACTTCTAGGTACATGCATTTCACACTCGAGTGGGTATCATGTCGCTCGAGCGGAAGTGCACGCATTCAGAGTGCTTCGCTCGAGCGTGAACTCCTATGCTCGAGCGTAGATTCAAATTCTGGAATTTCTAGATTTGATCTCCAAGCTTCAAACTCAAACTAAACACTTCAAAACTCATCCTCTTGGGCCAAAATTCTGGAAAACACTTAGAAACTCACAAAATATCATGGTTTGAAGATCATTTCATGAAATCAAGGCCCTAGAGTATGTCAATTGTTCAAAAATTCAACTTAAACTTTATGAATATTTCATGATCATAACATGCATGGATTTTCTTAATCTTAAGCTTCTCAAAACATGATCAAATGCCATAAAACAACATAAAACTTGATAATTTCCTAAAATCAAGGTGAATTCAAAACATGCATGAGGGAATTCTGGGAAATCATGCTTAATTTGTAAAGGAATAGACATTCATGCATGGTATGGTCCTTCTACCATCTTAATTGACTCAAGTCTTGCTTAACTCAACATAATCTTCATGAATTCATGTTCTAAAAATCATAATTATATAATCTAAGTGTTGAATTCATACCTCAACCTCTCAAGTAAAATCTAGATGATGAGCACACTAAGATTCCAAGCTAATTCTTCCAAATTCCAACAATTTTTGTCAAATCCTCTAATTGAGTTCAATTCCCAAGCTTAAGACCAAATCTTCCTACTCCTTCTCTCTCTCATGTTTAGAGCATCAATTTGAGGTAGTGAGTGAGCCAAGTGAAGTCAAGTGGGCCTTAAATAGGCTTCACTAAAGTGGCTTAATTAAGAGTGACTTAGGTTAATCACATTACATTAATTATTCTAATTTAATCATTTCAAATCGAATTTCAATTAAACCTACCATAAAATTCTTTAAATTCCACATAACACATATATCAAATCAATTTCAGAATCAGAAGCCGATAAGGCCTTCAATTTGTAAACCGAAACTAAAACATGAATAGGTCTTTCTACGCTAAATAGATATAAACAATATAACGCAACGCACACATGCAAATTAATTCAGAATTTCTCCTTAGTTACTGTTTAGGCATAATTAATCATGGATTAATGTTAATCATGGGTCGGGGTTGTTACAGTCTTCCCCCCTTAAAAGAGTTTGGTCCTCCAAACTCGAATTACCTTCATTTTGGAAGAACACCGAATTCAAAGGGAACAAATCAGGATATCTCCTCATCATATCTTCATCTGTCTCCCAAGTTACATAAGTTCCTCCTGGGTTTTGCCAATCAACTTTTACCAACGGTATTTCCTTGTTTCTCAATCTTTTGATTCTTCGATTGACAATTTGAATTGGTCGTTCTTCGTACGTATAATCATCTTTTAAAAGTACATGAGTTGGCTCTATCACATGTAATGGATCTCTCAGATAATCCCAAAGCATAGAGATATGAAAGACATTATGCATATGCTCCATAACCGGTGGTAAGGCTACCCAATACGTTACTGGGTTGATCTTCTCCAATACTTCATATGGCCCAATATATCTTGGTGCTAATTTACCCTTAACACCAAACCGTGTTTGCCCTTTCATTGGAGTCACTTTAATGAACACGTGATCCCCGAGCTCATATTCTCTGTCTCTTCTTCGAACATTAGCATAACTCTTTTGTCGACTCTATGCAGTTTTCAGACACTGTTAGATCAGTTTCACTTTCTCTGTTGTTTCCTGCACAAGTTTCGGTCCCAACAAAGGTCTATCACCTACTTCGGCCCAACATATTGGAGATCGGCATTTTGTTCCATACAGAGCTTCATAAGGAGCCATTCCAATGCTTGAATGGTAGCTGTTATTGTACACAAAATCAGCCAATGGCAAATAGGTCTCCCAATTTCCTTGGAAATCTAATACACACATTCTGAGCATATCTTCCAAAGTTTGATTGGTTCGTTCAATTTGACCATTTGTCTGTGGGTGATAAGCACTACTCAACCTCAGCTTTGTCCCCAAAGCCTGTTGTAAACTTTGCCATAATCTTGATGTAAACTTGGGATCTCTGTCAGATACTATGGACACTGGAACTCCATGCAATTTTATAATCTCATTGACATACAAATTAGCCAACTTATCCACATTACACAAAGATTTGACAGGCAAAAAATGAGCAGACTTAGTTAAACGATCAACAATGACCCAGATAGAATCCATACCTCAAGAGGAGTGAGGCAATCCCACAATGAAGTCCATGGTAATGTGTTCCCATTTCCATTCCGGTATTGGGAGCGGTTGTAACAAACCAGCAGGTCGTTGATGTTCAGCTTTAACTTGTTGGCAGTGTAAGCATCTAGCCACAAAATCTGCAATACCCTTTTTCATTCCCGGCCACCAGAAGTTCTGTTTCAAATCGTGATACATTTTCGTATTTCCTGGATGCATAGCCAATTTGGAATTGTGGGCCTCCGTCAGAATGCGTTTCTTCAAATCATCATAATCCGGCACACAAAGGCGACCCTGAAATTTCAACACATTATTGTCAAGCACAAATCCCGATTTCAGTTTTAATTCAATCTCATCAATAATTTTCCTTAGAAATTCATTTTCACGTTGTTTCTCTTTAATTTCTTCAATGATTGCAGGCTGAGTGGAAATAGCAGCTAGGATCCCACCTTGCTCTCGCAATACAACTTCAATCTCATTCTTTTCCAAATCACATAGCAATTCTTTCTGACCGGTGAGCAAACATGTCAAATTCCCCATTGATTTTCGGCTTAAGGCATCTGCTACAGTATTAGCTTTCCCCGGGTGATACAAAATCTGCAAATCATAGTTTTTTATTAGCTCTAACCATCTCCTCTGTCTCATGTTCAATTCTTTTTGGGTGAAGAAATATTTCAAGCTTTTATGGTCAGTACACACTTCACAACTTACCCCATACAAGTAGTAACGCCAGATTTTCAAGGCAAACACCACATCTGCCAGTTCAATATCATGAGTCGGGTAATTCTTTTTATGAAGACGGAGTTGCCAAGATGCATAAGCAATAACCTTCCCATTTTGCATTAGCACACAACTTAAACCCTTGTAAGATGCATCACTGTAAATCTGAAATCCATCAGTTCCATTGGGCAAGGTCAAGATTGGTGCTGTTACCAGTCTCGTTTTCAGTTCTTGGAAGGCCGACTCTCATTGATCATTCCAATTAAACAGTACATTTTTCTATGTCAACTGTGTCAATGGCATGGCAAGTTTTGAAAAGTCTTTCACAAATCTCCTGTAGTAACCTGCAAGTCCCAGAAAACTTTTAACCTCTGACACATTAGTCGGTTTAGGCCAGTCCACAATAGCTTCAATTTTCTGAGGGTCAACAGAAATACCATCCTTGTTGATTACATGCCCCAAAAATGCCACACTGTCAAGCCAGAATTCACATTTGGACAATTTGGCGTATAGTTTCTTTTCTCTCAAGGTCTGTAAAGTAGTTCTCAAGTGATTCTCATGTTCTTCCCTGTCTTTAGAATAAATCAAAATATCGTCAATAAACACAATGATAAATTCATCAAGAGATTGTTTGAAAACTCTGTTCATTAGGTTCATAAAAGCTGCTGGTGCATTTGTTACCCCAAAAGGCATTACTAGAAATTCATAGTGTCCGTATCTATTTCTGAATGTAGTTTTCCCCACATCTTTTGCTTTAACTTTTAATTGGTGATAGCCTGATCGAAGATCAATTTTTGAAAATACTTGGGCTCCCTGAAGTTGGTCAAACAGGTCATCAATTCGGGGTAGTAGGTACTTGTTCTTGATAGTTACTTTTTTCTCGATAGTCAATACATAGCCTCAATGACCCGTCTTTCTTTTTAACAAATGACACCGGAGCACCCCAAGGTGAAGTACTCAGACGGATAAATTTCTTGTCTAAGAGTTTTTGAAGTTGGTCCTTTAGCTCTTTCAATTCAGTAGTTGATATCCTATTAGGAGTCCTAGAAATAGGTTGTGTTCCAGGTGTTACATCAATAGTAAATTCAATTTCCCTATCAATTAAATTCCCGGGTAGATCATTGGGAAACACATCAAGAAAATCACAAACCACAGGAATAGTTTCTATACTAGTAGTATCTAAAGATTCAGTCAATGCACAACACAAGTAGACCCAACAACCTTTCCTTAACAATTTCTTGGCTTTCATGAATGAAATCAAGTATGGTGGAGGAACTACCCCATTCCCAGTGAAAATAAACTCAGGCATACCGGATGGACGAAATACAACAGATTTATTCACACAATCAGTGGTGGCACAGTACTTAGTCAACCAATTCATACCCAGAATACAATCAAAATAATCGATGTTCAAGGGTAGTAAATCAACATACAATGTCATTTCGCCAATCATAAGATCACATGCCGGATAAACATATGCACATATCATAGAACCCCCAGACGGTGTAGATACAGATAGTAAACAGTTCATAGGTTCTAACGGTCTAGTTAATTTTTCGAGAAAAAGCATGCGATACGAATGAATGTGTGGAACCAGAATCAATCAGCACATATGCATTCTAAGCACAGATAGAAATTATACCTAACACTACTGATTCTGTGTTCTGTACATCCCCAGGCATCAAGGCGAATATTCTCTCTTGTCTCAATGCTTCATTCCCATTGTTGCCCCTGGCATTAGTTTTGGTATTTGATATGGCCACTGAAACAGACCCAGTTGAACTTGCTACGGGCTGACTGGCATTCTTGGATCCCAGTGGACAATCTTTTATCATATGGCCAACTTTGCCACACCGATAACAGGCACCAGATGCACGATAGCGTACTCCTCTATGTTTCCTGCCACAATCTGGGTAGTTTGGTATAGATCCACTACTTTGACCAAAACTACTGGAAGATCCTGTGTTCTGCTTCTTCAAAAATGATCGGCCCTTCTTGAAATTAAACCCGGCCCTCTTGCCTTTCCATTCAGTCGGTGGAACTGTAATTTGTTTCTTTGCCGCCAGAATGGCCTCTGCCATCAGTGCTCTATCAAGGACGTCAACATATATAGGTAGTTTCAGTACACCTACTCGGTCATACACTTCCAAGTCTAATCCCCCTTCGAATTTCTGAGCCTTTTTATAATCCGTGTCGACCATGTGCGGAGCAAATCTGGCCAACTCAGTAAATTTAGCCTCGTACTCGGCTACAGACATCTTTCCTTGCTTAAGTTCTGGAAATTCAGACACTTTTCGATCCCTGAAGCATTGGGGAAAGTATTTGTCATAAAAGATCTCATTGAAGTGGGTCCATGTCATATTCCCATTACTACCTCGAATTAACAGCCACCATCTACGGGCTTCATCTTTTAAAGCGTAGGTGGCCAAAAGAACTTTCTGAACTTTGGAACAGGGAAATACTTTAAACAATTTCTCCATCTCCAACAACCATGTTTCAGCCTTGAGTGGTTCAAATCCACCAAGAAAGGTTGGCGGTTTTATTTTCATGAACTTCTGAGTCAAACTGATAATATCGTTATTGTCTGGTTCAACTTGAGCTGGCGGAGGTAGAGGAGGTAAAGGTTGTTGCCTCTGTTGTTGCATTACCACCTCAGTCAGAGCTGTAAGCATTTGCTCCATTCTATTCATCCGGGCCTCCGAGGGTTCTGCTGTACCATCACTTCTTGCATTTTCCATTGCTATAGGGAAAACAGAAGGGCAATAAACATAGGCAAACAGTCCTTTTCATAATGTTCAGAACTTTCATTCTCAGTTTAGTCAATTCAGATTCATGTGTTTATATTCGGATGAAATTTTCTTATGTACAAAGATTATTACATACTCACATATGCAGATGGAATGTTCCTAATTCTTTCTTAGAACATCCTATAGCTCGTATGGACTCGTGGGTGCGGTAGAACACGTGCTCTGATACCACTCTATCACGACCCAAACCTGTCCCTATAGGTTTAGCGACGTAACCGGCTAGTAATCCTTGGATTACCGAAGGCCTCTTGACAGATTAACATATAGATAGGGGTTGCAGAAGCAAATATACAAAATATACATCGTCCATCGAGCTGTGCAGACATACATGAGACTGATGATCTTAAAACTTTTTTAAATTTACAAGTGATGTCAGAAGATATAACATTTACATATCACTCCTAGAAGTATAATATCTGAAATCTTGTCCAAAAACTTAACAAAACAAACAGAGTCTAACACGGTTACGAAAAAACAGCCACAAAACTTGACTTCATTCAGAACCTCCTCGAGAGGCACAAAGGTTAGCTGACAAAAACTGAACCATAGGTCGTCAACTCTGGGCCTAGTCACGTGTCTGCTCACCTACATACATAATATAAATCGTGAGCTAATGCCCAGTGAATAATAACAGAGTAAAGAATTTTAATGAATGATGCCCAGAACAGATTTCAAATCTCATAGCAAATCAGAATCATAATCAGGTAGCAGAAACAAAGTCAAAGTCTTATTCATATTCAAATCATGTGTGGTACATCCATTAGCATAAACATATCTCTTTGGTCAAGCATATCAAGTTCCATATTGGAACCTCCGGTACTGGGTAACATATCTCATATAATAGCCGCGGTACTGTTTCCCCCGGGCGAGGGCCTGTGCCACAGTATTGTTTCCCCCAGGCAAGGGCCTGGGCCACGGTATTATCCCCCGGGCTAGGGCCTTATGACCATAAGCCACAGTATTATGTCCCCTGGGCGAGGGCCTCTGCTAAGGATACCATAATTACGTTTCAAAGAAAATTTGGACAATCATTCATTCATACAAAACGTAGCATTTCAGAAAACTGATCATTTCATATCATCATAAAATAATTAAAGTTAAACATAGCTTTACAGAGTTATTACTTACAGATAACAGGTGGCTCCAATTAGACAAGTAGAGTAGGTAATTCACTTATCTTGAGGCGCGTGACCTACATAACATGACAGATTCATACGTTGAAACACACGCTCGAATTGTACATAACTCATTTCATTTGCTCCTAGTGCGTTTCTAGCCTTTAACCCCATTACGGTGTCTTAATCATGGCGTAGGAATGCCTATGATGGAATGAGGATGCAAAAATGCACTTGAAAACATTTTTTCAAAACTTGCTGAAAACAGGGTCCACGCTCGAGCGTAGCTTTCCTCGCTCGAGCGGATATGCAAAATGTGAAGGTTCGCTCGAGCGTGACTTCCTTCGCTCAAGCGAACTGTAAACCTTGACAAAAGTACTGGATGCTTGATTTTCACGCTCGACGGACGCTCGACCTCCGCTCGAGCGTGAGACTCAAACCCTCGCTCGAGCGTGACTTTTGTCACTCGAGCGTGTTGCAAAACATATGAACTTCTGGGTACATGCATTTCACACTCGAACGGGTATCATGTCGCTCGAGCAGAAGTGCACGCATTCAGAGTGCTTCGCTAGAGCGTAAACTCCTACGCTCGAGCGTAGATTCAAATTCTGGAATTTCCAGATTTGATCTCCAAGCTTCAAACTCAAACTAAACACTTCAAAACTCATCCTCTTGGGCCAAAATTCTGGAAAACACTTAGAAACTCACAAAATATCATGGTTTGAAGATCATTTCATGAAATCAAGGCCCCAGAGTATGTCAATTGTTAAAAAATTCAACTTAAACTTTATGAATGTTTCATGATCATAACATGCATGGATTTTCTTGATCTTGAGCTTCTCAAAACATGATCAAATGTCATAAAACAACATAAAACTTGATAATTTCCCAAAATCAAGTTGAATTCAAAACATGCATAAGGGAATTCTTGAAAATCATGCTTAATTTGTAAAAGAATAGACATGCATGCATGGTATGGTCCTTCTACCATCTTAATTGACTCAAGTCTTGCTTAACTCAACATAATCTTCATGAATTCATGTTCTAAACATCATAATTGTATAATCTAAGTGTTGAATTCATACCTCAACCTCTCAAGTAAAATCTAGATGATGAGCACACTAAGATTCCAAGCTAATTCTTCCAAATTCCAACAATTCTTGTCAAATCCTCTAATTGAGTTCAATTCCCAAGCTTAAGACCAAATCTTCCTACTCCTTCTCTCTCTCACGTTTAGAGCATCAATTTGAGGTAGTGAGTGAGCCAAGTGAAGTCAAATGGGCCTTAAATAGGCTCACTAAAGTGGCTTAATTAAGAGTGACTTAGGTTAATCACATTACATTAATTATTCTAATTTAATCGTTCCAAATCGAATTTCAATTAAACCTACCATAAAATTCTTTAAATTCCACATAACACATATATCAAATCAATTTCAGAATCATATGCTGATAGGCTTTCAATTTGCAAACCGAAACTAAAACATGAACAGGTCTTTCTACGCTAAATAGATATAAACACTATAACGCAACGCACACATGCAAATTAATTCAAAATTTCTCCTTAATTATTGTTTAGGCATAATTAATCATGGATTAATGTTAATCATGGGCCGGGGTTGTTGCATTAGTTTAGCTTTATTCATTCAGACTCTCCTTTGTGAGAGCGTAATGTAATAATGTGTATGTCTTCCAACCCCATGTTTTTCTCCCTTTTATTTATCCGCTTTTGATGGTTAGATTAGGGACATGTTTCAATTGGCATACCTTATGCTTACATCCATTCATTCGTATTGCATACAACGAGGCTCGACGCATCATTTAAACTATATTGTCATTTCAATACCTTTGTTGAATACGTGTTTAACCACATGTTATCAAATCGATCCATATGCCATATTAATAGTCGAGCCTATTAATTACATATTGCATGTGTTGCATTAGACATCTTGTATAGTTAGGAATCATGCATATTTTTCTAACTCATATCTTCTTAGCCTGGAGTACTAGGTGAGTTTTAATGCTTTAGCATACTTGCATGAGTGTGAGTAATTGCCATGACTAGCATGCTTGCCATGAGGCTAAATGCTTACTTGATTAAACTGCTTGAATGCTTGTGGATGAAGGCTTGTTGTTTAAATTGGAACGGTTCAATGAATGTGCGTTTTAAGCCTACTATGTCTAGTGGAAAATTCACTGCTTTAAGCCCACTTTGTTGAGTGGCAAATTCGCAACTTTAAGCCCACTTGAGATGGCAAAATCAAAGCCTTTTCGCAAACAAACATGAAATCGAATAGTTCCAATTTGGGCAAACTAGTCTATATTTGCTTGTGCGCATCACATAGTAAAGTTAGCTTAATAACTGGAACAAGAGCATATAAGGTTGATAAAAAAATCATATCATGATAAGTAGAGGCCGATCTTTGGTCAGACGAGCGGGAGTGCTCAATTCATGACCTTCCCCTCTCCTACCTAAGTTCCTGAGCTGAGGCAACTTTGGTGATGACAGACACGTGGCCTTTGGCACGGGTCATGGGTTTCCTAAATTTTCCCAAAATAAAATATGTAGGTGGCAACTCTGTATCTGGCAAAGTAGTCTAATTTTGGCATTTTTTATTCAAAAATTGATTTTCCAAAAGATTTGCCGGGTTTGGACACTTTGGTGTTGATCAATTTCACATTGCACTTGTGATATTAGATTCACAACCGCGAAAGTCCGAACTGTAGGGCTTTCTTTCAAACCTTCCGAAAGGGGGCGCGAAAAAGTCGAGCTACAGGGAGCTGAACCAATTTTGGAGGGTTTTACAGATACAAATATGGCAGGTGATCTTAATGGTAGAAAATCTACATCAGGATAGCTGAGGCAACTTTGGTGATAACAGACACGTGGCCTTTAGCACGAGTCATGGGTTTCCTAAATTTTCCCGAAATAAAATATTTAGGTGGCAACTCTGTATCTGGCAAAGCAGTCCAATTTTGGCATTTTTGATTCAAAAATTGATTTTCCAAAAGATTTGCCGAATTTGGATTCTTTGGTGTTGATCAATTTCACATTGCACTTGTGATATTAGATTCAGAACCGCGAGAGTCTGAACTGTAGGGCTTTCTTTCAAACCTTCCGAAAGGGGGCGCGAAAAAGTCGAGCTACAGGGAGCTGAACCAATTTTGGAGGGTTTTACAAATACCGATATGGCGGGTGATCTTGATGGTAGAAAATCTACATCAGGATTTCTATTCACCTTTGTAGGGGGAGCTGTTTCATGGCAGTCCAAACTACAAAAGTGTGTTGCTTTATCTACAACAGAGGCAAAGTACATTGCTGCCACAGATGCTGGAAAGGAAATATTGTGGTTAAAGCGGTTTCTCCAGGAATTGGGTCTATAGTAGGAAGAGTACAATGTACATTGTGATAGTTAGAGTGCAATTGATCTGAGCAAGAATTCCATGTACCATTCACGTACAAAGCACATTGATGTTCGGTATCATTGGATACAAGAAGTGATGGAAAAGCAGTTGATGAAGCTAGTGAAGATTCACACGGACAAGAATCAATTTGACATGATGACCAAGGTTGTCACCAGAGACAAACTCGAAGTATGCAGGGACATTACTGGGATGGACTTCCAGTAAGGATCCTACTCCCATAGGTGTGGAGAGGGAGAATTGTTAAAGATGCACACCAATGTGAACATAGCTATGATAGAAGTCAAGTATGGAGGTTGTGAATACAGATTTGCTAAAGTTTTTCAAACCTAGGGTGGCTTGCTATTAACTTGGTAGTTGGCAAGTAGAGGTTAGCAAGCAAAGGTTGATTTGTTTTTCGGGCTCTCCCGTTTGTATATAAATAGGGAAAGCTGTAAGCTGAATTGAATCATCAGAAAGAGAAAGACAGAGCAAAGAGTGTAATTTGTAAGTGAGAGTGCTATAAAGAGAGAGTGAGGTGTGAATGTTGTAAACTCCCTCAAGAAAAATTCTGTAGTGGATATCTCTCCCGTAGACGTAAGCTATTGCCGAACCACGTAAATATCTTGTCTATTTTCTATGTGTGATTGATTTCTGGTGTGCCTTAATCCTAACACCATTCCCTTCTAGTTAAACTTTCCTATGACCTCTATGAAAAGTAATGAGGTTTCCGGTGACCTCCCCTGCTATAGTTGAGGTTTCTGGCCACTTCCACTAATAGTCATGAAATAACCATCAACATCATATTCAGATCGTGAAATCAGCCAAAATAGAGTCCAAAAATTGGTTTGATTAATTTATGAAAATCAAATGTCGATACCACTTTGTCCGTTCCCTTCTAGTTAAACTTTCCTATGACCTCCACCGAAAATTATTGAGGTTTCTGGTTACTTCCACAGCTGCGGATCCCCTTCTGATTAGGATTAGGATTAGGATTTTCCCATATATATATAGATGAGCATTATTATTCAAGATTAAAAATTAGATTTAAATTTCAAGTCCAGTGATGTGTCAATCAATTAGGATATTAAAATCAACCAATTATATCACTTACACATCAGAGGAGTGTAAAAAATGGGTCTAAAAAGTGATTTTGTATATCATTTTCCTATATGGATATGTGAGGTGAGAAAGATTTATTACTTGTTTCCAGCATAGAGGTTGATGATGACTTGCTCTTCTTCATCGGAAAACTTTCCTCTCTTGATATCAGGCCTGAGATAATTAGCCACCTTAATCTGCAACTCTATCCACACTTGTTGAGTCTAGCAAGCTTTAGAAGTGCTCTCCATCTATGTAATCCCTTATCATTTTCCCTTCCCAAATCCCTTTTCAAATTCCTTCCCAAATCCCCCAATCAAACATAGCGTCAAAAAAATTGGTATCAACCTCCTAGAGTGTCCCATGTCCCCTATGCACATAAAGAGGCTCTTTACTTTCCAAATTGGGTTATTGATCCCACTCATTCTCTGCAGCCTATTCTATTTTTTTATGTCCTATGTTGTTTGTGGTTGTGTTCAATTGGATTTTTAATTTGTACTAAAGTTTACTCAATTACCTCCAAACTATACATGAATTTCATATTCTGACGATTGTGTTCAATATGTTTTTCAGGACAATAAGTTGGATGGATACGTCTTTCCAAATGTGTAAGTACTCATCAATCACTGCTGAAAGTAGCAATGGTTCTGATTTTGATAGATAAATTAGCACAAGCTATTTTGTTTCCCATTTATACTCTCTTGTAATTTGGTTCTGAAAATTTCATCAAAGCTTCATGAAAATCCTTCACTGGCTGAGACCTTAATGTTGTGTTTCGATCTTGGATTTCCAGTTTTCTCTTTTCTTTCTCTACAAATCCAATATCTAAACACGTGTGTGCGTGTGGACTTGAAAAAAAAAATTGAAAAAGTTAAGTTCAAAAATTTATCAAATGACCAATATAGCTTACATTTAGCTTCAAAAAACTATGTGCATCATATATATGCAGTGTGAATGTGCACGCGCTCAATCCAGAGCAGGATCGAATGGTTGGAGCACACACTCTCTCAGATGTTTACTGTAACAATTGTGGCAATCTTTTGGGAGTAAAATTTGTAAGACTACAAAAAAAAAATTCCAAATTTTGACATTCTCTGTATTGTATTTCTCATTGAGTCTTCTAGGCAGACACTAAAAATTGTACAGATTGAAGTTGCAAATGATGATGATGATGGAGCAGTGAGAGCTAGATATTTCCTCCTATATCGGTAAGTTTTTTATTTTTTATTTTTTACCACTATATATATTTATGTATACATTGTTTTGCTGCAGTTGATAGTTTGAGGGGGTTGTTTCATAAACTTTTTTACAGGAAGAATCTCAGGAAGTGGAATGGGCAGGAGATTGTTGCTTGAAACTACTGAAGGAAAAGGGTTGTCTTGAAATTCACTGAAAATCGAAGTTGCTGATACTTTCCTTTTTTTAGTTCTGGTTTGACATTCTCTTGATTGCCTCGGTACTTATATACAAGAGATACTTTATAATATTGTGACTGATGAAAAATGTGGGTAGGTGGGATATTGTGTTG
Source organism: Camellia japonica (assembly GCA_030407325.1). NCBI lineage: Eukaryota > Viridiplantae > Streptophyta > Magnoliopsida > Ericales > Theaceae > Camellia > Camellia japonica. The sequence goes on from JAPPVO010000010.1 coordinate 59,534,973, forward strand.
AGTAATTAACGAATAAAAAGAGGCATAATAAATAATAATTGGTTAAGGAGTACTGACCCGTGGTATTTTGAGAATATTTTATAATTTCCTGATATTGGATATAGATATACTTGTTGTCTTTTTTGGAGTAATTATTGGGCATTTTTATGTGGTGCTTTTCTTGATTTTGATTGGTTTAATACTGTAGGATCATCACAATTATGTTGGTGTTTTAATTAGTACAAATTACATTAATGGTTCCTGTAGTTTGGACCTTATGTCACTTTAGTTTTTAATTTTTCAATTGTGATATATTTGATCCTAAATTTTAAATCTTGTTTTAAATAAGGACAATTGAAGATATTATTGTACTATTTCAAGAGCAAAATCGTCAATTTGATAAAAAATAAACTAGTTTGACAAAAATAAATGTCAAAAAATTATTTTTAAAATTTTAAAAATTATAAGCTAATTTGGCAAAATCGTCAGTTTGATAAATATAAACTAATCTTTTTAAATTTTAATTTAATGGATTGGTTTAATAATGACATCAAAATTGTCGTCATGTTTAACTTTTAAAAAAATAAAACTAATTTAACAAAAATAAATATCAAAAAAAAATTTAAAAAATTATTACTACCTACCCAAAAAATAAAATTATATAAAAATAATGTGTTTTTAATTTTTTTCACTTAATTTAATTTTTAATTTCTTAGAAAAAATTTCTGAAAATGGATTTTGAAAACCAAACCAAACAAATTTTTATAGCCAAAAAAGTTTCAACATTATTCATTAAAAAAAAGTCATTATATTTCAAACAACATATAAGTTAACCAGTACAAAATAAGTTATATGACAACTTTGCCTTTCAAATGAAGCAGCAATGTGCTAAATTGTCTTTATTTAAACGAGATTTAAAATTTAGGATTAAATGTATCACAATTAAAATGTCAGGTACTAAAGTGACATAAGTCCCAAACTATAGGAATTATTAGTGTAATTTGCCATTTTAATTAATATGAGGAGTTCCATGTGATGATTAATTTTGAGTACTACATTTTGACCACCAAAAAAATAAAAAATAAGTGGTATATGAGAAAGTGTCCACCAATTTGTGGGTGTCCCTAAAATTTGAAATAATTTGTTTATCTATATATTCTATTTTTTACAATCACTAATCTTAACAGGATGTACAATACTTATAAATAGCTACAATTTATCAATAATGTTGTTATTATTATTATTATTATTATTATTATTATTTTATTATTATAACCGAGAATCATGTTTTAGGCAAAGTTTTTTGGACCCACTCCAAGAACGTAAACCTCATAATCAAACGATATTCCCAAATCATGTATTTTGAATAAATGCGAGAAGCCAATAAGAGCCTGAATCGACCATGTCGAGAGCATATATTTACAATAATCATATTGTTAAATCAAATATAGTTTATTATGTGAATTATCATCACTACATTTGTTTAATAGGTCCAAAATTGGTGGATGTCATGTTTCTTGATGGATGTCATTCGAAACATAGAATCAATTCTACAAAACATGGTTATGTTCTTGATTAAAGGATTTAATTCCAACCCTTTAGACAGATCTCTAAAATGATTGCCACTTTCTAATCACTTCAGCATCAATATCCTCAAAATTAATATACATTTTGCACTTATGTATGCTCTGTTACACACTAAAAATTTCTTGCAATTAATTCAGGATGATATATCCAAAATTAGGCCATATTTGCCAGTTGATTTCCTTCTTCAAGGACTTCAACAAATTGTATTTGTTCAAAATTATGTTCAACACACGTGTTGTTATAGAAAATCTTAAAGAACCACGAATTCTAAATTGGAAAGTTTTAGATGTATACCGTAAGCTCTAGTTATGGCTATGGATCATGTTAGTGTGTAGTTGCAAAATTTTCTAGTAGTCAAATTTGTGTTGTACTTAATTATTAAACTTTGTGGTAGTTGGTTATGAAATTTTTGTGGTATTTTTGGTTATGACTAAGTCGATTTTAGTTATGAGATTTTGTGGTGTTTTGGTCATGAACCAAAGTGGTCTTACTTATGAGGTTTTGTTCTAAATTAATTTGATTTTGTTATTATGACCAGAATTGGTAAATTGTGAATTATTATGGCTCAAATTGTAGGTGCATATATATGGTGTGTACAGTAACAGTTGCTAATAAATAACCCAGACTGGTAGACTTGATGACTCTCCTCAATGCTATTCTAGCAAGGGTCTTGCTTGCTAGCAAGTGTAAAAAATAACAAAAAAATAAAAAATTTAAGACAAAATTCACTAAGTTCAAACTTTTTTCATTGATTTCAGAACTTTTTCAGCCATTTCGTCAATTTCAAAATAATTTTTACCTAATTTCTTACATTAAATAATGTTTTAGGGACACTTAGCATATACCATCCAATTAAGAACTAAGATATTAATAAATACTACAATCAATGAGTGACATACATGCTTTTATATTGTATTTCTTCAAAGAAAAGTACCAAGAAAGCATCAAGAACTTAGCAATATGACAACACAAGTTCATGTTGAAATCAATGCATGATTCATAGCAATCTAATACATACAACATAGGGGAGAGAGAGGGGTCAGTCGACAATGAATTCAACTTCTTGGTTATGTCCAAAGTAATCTATACTATATATATCTATACTATATATATAACCAAATGTAGTTGTTAAATCAAAAGACTCTAAAACTTGAATCCTAAATTCTCATAATTTTGAAAAAAAAAAATATTACGTGGCACTTTCCTTTACCTCCCTTCCCACTCTTCAAGCCTTCTCACTCCTTCTCCTTATATAAAATATAAAATAATAAAATATTCATCCATATCCATCACCCATAATAATACTTATCCCAAAATAATAAAATATTCATCTATATCCATCACTCACAATAATATCTATCTCACTCTCAATCTCAATTTATAAAAAAAAAAAAAAAAGAAACCAACAACTCTTACAACTTCCACACACACATTTCTCTATTCAGTTTATTCCAGTCATCTTTTATTTTCTCATAATAACTCATCTTCTCCATTGTTACATTTTGCAAGTTTGATTATTTGCTAAAAATCATTACAAGGTCAGTATAATATTATTTTTTACTTTATATGCATTTTTTCAGTGTTTGTTACTTTGTGTGTATATATATTTTTAAATATTTTTAGTTCATCTGCATATCTTTTCGTTTTCTTCATTTTTATGCTCATAATATTATTTCTTACTTTATATGTACTTTTTCAGTGTTTATTACTTTTGTGTATATATATATTTCTTTTTTCCATTATTTTCTCTATTCAGTTTATTCCAGTCATCTTTTATTTTCTCATCATAACTCATCTTCTCCATTGTTACATTTTGCAAGTTTGATTATTTGCAAAAAATCATTACAAGGTTAGTATAATATTATTTTTTACTTTATATGCATTTTTTCAGTGTTTGTTACTTTGTGTGTATATATATTTTTAAATATTTTTAGTTCATCTACATATCTTTTCATTTTCTTTATTTTTATGCTCATAATATTATTTTTTACTTTATATGTATTTTTTCAGTGTTTATTACTTTTGTGTATATATAAATATTTCTTTTTTCCATTATTTTTCAGTTTATCTACATATCTTTTCATCTTCGTCATTATTACATTTCGCACGATTTGGGCTTGCTTACTTTTTAATTTGTAATTTGCTTTTGTTTTTCAATTTAATCAGATTCGAAACTCATCAAATCTTGAATTTAATTTAATTTACTTTATCTCATGTCTATCACACCATCACACCTGTTAATGGCTTTGCATAAACTCTCGAAATCAAGAAAATCAGCTCTGCATAAAGTTAATCTCACTTTTGCTCCTTCAAGCTCTCTCAAATGAGAGTTCTTCGGATCATCTACAACCAATATGCACCCACTTAACAACACAAACACAAACAACAGCTTCAAACCTTAAACACAATTTCTCAATTTTAAAATTTGTGAAAACAAAATTATATTTGGCTTAAAGTGATTGGTACATCTAACAATATTTAATTTTAAAATTTTAAAATCTTTAAATTTTATCTAAACATATCTAATTTAAAATTTTGAATTTTTTTTTTACAATATTAGAAAAAAAAAGAGACTCAAATCTATTAGTGTATTATCTAAATTTTGAATTATTACACATGGCATAATATTACTGGATTTAACATCTAAATTTTAAAATTAATTAAAATATTTAACTATATGATTTGTGGAATTCCAATACTTTTTTTCTGAATTTTCCATTTCTTTTTTTAAATTTTTACAAAATTTAAGTTGCTAAGTGTTGATTTTTTATTGGCTATCCATGATTTTATCCAAAATTATTGGTTAATGATTGACCACTATTAAATTCTTTTTGGCTATAATGATAACAATTGACTACCATCAATTTTAAAATTTTCTATCAATGTATTTTTAAAAAAAAATTATCATCAAGCATGCAATTTAAAAATTAAATATATTTTATTCTATTACAACTTTATTAAAAAAGTAAATTTATTTTGCTACTATTCAAGAAAATATATATGCCTTTATTTCATATAACAAAAATTAAATTATCTTCTACTCATACATAATCTCTCATAAATATCTTATCTTTTTAAAAATTTTGATTATCAACAACTGAATTCTCACATTTCTCTCTTTTTTTTTTTTTAAAGGATGTTTATTTTACTTTTATCTTTTTTCAAATTAGATTTGATATCTATCTTTTTACCTATATATCTATATCTATATCTATCTATCTATCTATCTATCTATACTTCTTTCTATCTATCTATCTATCTATATCTATATCTATACTATCTATATAAGCAAACAGCAATGCTACATCCCATTAAAAGTGGTGCTCTAAAGCACCACTAATGAGTTGGCATCCACTTTTTTAAAAAAAAAAAAAAAAAAAAACAAGGCACAAAAACATTGTGGCAATGGGTCCCACCCACTACCACATCATTAGTGGTAGTACTAATTAGTGCTCCCACTCATTTTCCTATAAGCAAATGTAGTGGAAGCTCACAGACTATCAATTATTTAATCCTAATTTCTCATAATTTTGAGAGATTAAAAAAATGAGGTGGCACTTCTTCCTCTCTCACCCTATTTTTTCTAGCCAAAATAGATGAGAGACAAAAATCCACATGAAATATATAAGAAAAAATATATATTTATCACTTTAGATAAATTTAAAAATTTTAAAACTCTCTTATCACCTCTTTCCTTTATCTCAATTAAAGTAACCTCCTTTCACATGACTTCCTCTCTCACATGTCTCTCTTCCCTCCTTATATATAGTTACATTTTTGTTTCAATCTCACACTGCTTCTTATAAAAAAAATAAAAATATGACTATATCTCTCTCCCAAAAACTTGCCCTTATTTGTCAACATCACCTCCATGGTCATTTCATAAGAAAGTTAGATTGGTACTGCCTAGATGGCCATTCCGTAAGAAAGTTAGAGATTGGTATATATGATACAACAGAGGTTGCCATTGCTTTATTTTTATTTATTTTTTAAGCCCCTTTCCAAGTTTTTGAGTTATATGTTTCACTTATTATATAGACAAAACAATTGCTTTACATAGAATTTTTGTGTGTTTGTATTCCATATTAATAAAGCAATCTGTCAAATTTTTATTTATTTTTCTTTTTTTTGTATATGTTTTTCTTTTTCTTATATTTGAGAAAATTTAGTATTTTACAAGTTACAATAGCGTTGAAGTTCAAACAATACTCCTAAGTGACAAGGAGAACAAACAACAATAAATGAGAAGGATAATCGAGAATTACTGGAACGATCAAATAGATGGCTTTTATAGAGGAATTAGAAAGTTTTACCATGAGGAAGAAATTTTAGTTTGGAAGCACATATGGCCAACGAGTCTTAAAGCAATATGTCAATAAGAAACTTATCAAAGACTCCTATGTAAAGAGGACACTTCTGTTTTTGTTGCCCTTTTCTTTCTTTCCATTTTTGTTTTTTTTTTTTTTTTTTTTTTTTTTTTTTGTGTGTATAACTAGAATCTTGAATCATAAAAATGGTGCATATGAGATGGAGAGTTTTTCTATTTGAGTGTTCACTGTTGTTAATTGTATTTCAATTTTTTTTGGCACAATTTTTTTTTAGTCCAATAGATATGAGCACACCATTGTTTTTCCTTTCTTGCTAAAGTTTTAGCTTGAGGTCATGTGTGACAAATGGTTAAAACATTAATCTTAGATAATAAATAATAAATAAATAAATAAATAAACTAAGGATTGAATAAGAAAGACAAAATTACTTACATTAATGTGTGATTTTGGTACATATGAAAAAATAAAAATAAAATATTTATAAGATGTTCAGTCCCTTCCTTTTCTTTTATCTTCTTATATATTATAAGAATGTAGTATGAAACATGAAAGGCCTCCAAACCCTTAATACTAACTCTTAATCACTTTCTTTCCTTCTGGTATTCTCTCAAGTCCCCTTTACTAATTTTCCTAATTTCTATTTTTTTTTAAATAAACGTAAAAAAAAAAAAATTTGATATACAAATAGATAAAGTTAACAAATTTGATCTATCTCGCTTCTGTTAAAATCTTTCATAATTAACAAATTTGATCCTATATGTTCAGTTAAAATCTTTATTTTATCTCTCAATATCTAATTTCAAATTTTATTTTTTTTTAAAGTCCATCTAAACAAATCTAATTTAAATTTTGATTTTTTTTATTTGAATTTTTATTTTTTTACAAGAGCTTCAAGCATTAAATAGAAATTTTCAATTTTAAAATTTTTAAAAATAAAAAATATATTTGGCATAAAGTGATAAAAAAATTACAAACCCACAAATATTTATACCCATATATATATAAATTAAAAATATATATAAACCCATAACAAATATAGATAGATAGATTTATGGCATTCAGTTTATTAGTAATTCTTTTTAGCATATATATGTTTTAGACATTAGGGTTATTGAGAAACATCTTATTTATTGTTAGTATTATTTCATTAGTTAGAAATCAAGTTTATTATTTCAAGAAAAATAGATCAGTTGAATTATAATAACATTTTGTGCATCTCTGCTTTTTAAATTATTGCCTTTACTTATGAAATTTGAGAAGATGATCTTTATTCATTATGATTATAATTTTATGACAAAATTTAGAACTTGATGCATTATTAAAAAATTTATATACTATAAATCAGTCTCGTGCATAGCACGAGTTTACTACTATATATATATATATATATATAAATGTAGTGTTATGTCAAAAAATTTCAAATGTTCATTCTCAAATTCTCATAATTTTGGAAAAATAAAATAAATATGTGGCATCTGTCTTCACCTCCTTTCTTACTATTCAAATCTTTTTACTCCCTCTCCCAATTGTTATATAAAAAAATATTTAAAAAAATCAAATAATATCTATCATGGGAGTTGTGGATATAGATATGTATATAGAACTCCACTTGTCTTAAATAACAATAACAAAAAGGAGAACCCACAACTCTCACAACTCTTATTCCCACCTATTATATATATAAATAAAAAAATAAAAAAAAAGAAAAGAAAGATAAGTGTTAGCATTTAACTAATTCATGTTTGCCTTTTAAAAATAAAATAATTTGATTTATATTTAACAAAACTAGTAAAACCCGTAATATGCGCGGGATGTGAAAAAATTAATAAAATATATTTATATGAAATAATATAAATAGTTAGATTTTTGTATGTAAATTATGGAAACAAAAAAAAAATATTGAAACTTACAATTTAAATTTTACAATTTTATTATAATTTATGTATCAATTTTTAATTTGTCACAACTCCAATAATGTAACTTTTAACCCCCTTGCTAAACTTGTAAATATGGGCGAGTTAAACCCAAACAACTCGAGTCGACTCAAACCTATAAATTTTTAAAGATTGTATGACATAATTTTTAATTCGGTGAGAATCTATGTTAAATTCAAAATTTTGAATAAATTTGAGTGGACTTGGAAAGAGACACCAAATAATCAGAGCAATCGAAACAAAATTGTATATATAAATATATAAAATTATTTGCTAATTTATTTTTTAATAATAAATCAAATTAATTAAAAATTTAATATTATTGAACAAAAACAAATGCACCTTTTAGAAATGAATCATCGAATAAGTTGATATTAAAAAAATTGTATTTTATAATGGCATATGTGACGCCCTCAAAAATAACACATATAACTCAATCATTCATGATATCCATAGACATAGGAAAATAAAATATATTCATCCATCAAAGTATTCTTTACAAAAAGTATTACATGTTGACAACAAAAGTAAATACCCTAGGGGCTTACAAACTTTCCAAGTCAACACTTGGTTTCAACAAAAAAGAGTTCTAACTCTTAACAGATTAAGCCCTTGGCTTGAATTACATATAATACAAAAGATAACTACAAAAATAAACCTTCAGCTTCTAAACCTCCCAAGCTACATCCTTGGAGGTGACATATCACCTGTACCTGAAAAATGATGTCCCATATAGGGTGAGCCAATGCCCAGTAGAGATACGCTAAACATAATATGAGAATTAACTAAAACATTAGCATTTGATAAATGTTTGACTCATATAAATCAACGTACATCTCTTCCATAACCAATCCATAGTCACAACCATGTTTTAATCCCTTTCCGTTTCATTATCCAATCCAATTCATAGATATGTTTCATTGTTTATCCGAACAGTTCAAAATGAGATTACAACTCATACTATCGATACTTCAATCATAATCAATTTATAATGAGACTACAACTCATATTATTGCCACTTCAATATTTCAATTCCTCTACGTTATGCAAACGTAATTAAGATTTCGGGACTTTCACCCTGGACACTTCGACCAACTAAGTTATCAATGGAGTCCATCCCCTATCTCCTCCCTAACAGGTTTGGGAGTACATCCCCTATCTTCTCCCAAACCATGGAGTACATCCCCTATCTCCTCCCAAACAAGATACATATGCAATGTATTCAAACGCTTTATCATATACAATGATCCATCCAGGCACATATTCAATGTATTAATTCAACCATCATATTCAATGACATAACCCAATTGATTAGTTTATGTTTTCCCTAATCAACATACAATATCTACAACAATTCAAGACTATCCTCCACCGATAGCCCAAAACAATTATTTCTAACTGATAATAAATTTATCAAACAGATAAATTATCAACAATCTCATAGGTGTGTAATTAATCAATCCAACTACACCATTCAATCTCATAATTTCCCAATTTCATGATTTTCAACTCAATTTCATATTTCCATATTTCCCCAAATTAATTATACAAATTAATTATTTAAACATTATTAGGGCATTTTCCCCCTTTTCTCGAACATCAACCCTAAGGTTCCATTTCATCAATTCTACACCAATAACCCCATTTTCCAAGGTCTCATATATACATGGAACTCCACATTAACAAACCCATCTTTTATAATTTCAATTTCAAAACCCTAACTCCCAAAACTTTCATAATTTACCATTTATACAAAATGACTAAAATTTATGTTAAAACTCATAAGAAGGAGTAGTTTATCCCTACCTCAAATTTTGGAGCTCAAAGGAAAAAGAGAGGAAATTCGAAGATGCTCCAAACACAAGCTTTTTTGGATCAAAGTGATGCCCACACCAAGCTCTACCTTTCTTACAAAGAGACTAGGGTAGAAGACTACTAGAACTAAGTGTATTTGTAGAGAGAAGGTACGTTTAGAGAGAGAGAGAGAGTTGGATCTAGGGTTTGGAGTAAAAAGGAGATGAAAAAGTGAAGTGTAAACCCGCTGCTGCGAACTGATATACCCGAGGCTCACTCGAGCGAAGAAGTGGTCGCTCGAGCGACCAGATATAAAAGAACCTCACTCGAGCGCAAGAATCGTCGCTTGAGCGAACAATGCGAAGCTTCAGGCCTGCAACCCAAAAACACGCTCAAGCGCAGGACTCCTCGCTCGAGCGAAGAAATCCAAAACATAGAGCGAGCAAGCGAGCTCGAGCGAAGAAACACAACCATCAGGTCAAAAAGAGACGCAGACGCACGCTCGAGCCAATAGACACACCACTCAAAGCTCACTCGAGCGAAGGAACTAAAACCCAATGCTCGCTCGAGCGACAAAAGCCTCGCTCGAGAGAAGAAACCAAAATCTGGACAGCAACCATTTGTTTCAAATCACACCCAACCTGTTACAAACTTGCCCAATACATCCCAAAACTCAAATACAAGGAATTAAAGGATGGAAACAAGATATAGACAACAACCAACAACTACGGAACCTAAGTCCGGAACACAATATACAATGGAGGAAAATGGGGATCGCTATAGCATAAAATAATTTAAATATGATTTTTCAAAAATTATTTTTAATTTAAAAATTAAAAAAAATATTTAAATATAATAAAATTAAATTTCTGCAAAATAAAAGTATCTATATAAAAAAATAAAATTAAAAAAAAAAGGTAAGAAGAAAATTTAGAATGGTATTCTCATTTGATCTGAAAATAATTATAGATGACCAATAAATTATCGCCTATAACTCTCATTTTTTTTAAATAAAAAAAGATATTTCACAAACCATCACTTTTATTAGAAAAATAACATTTATTTTTATTTGTTTTAGCAAAACTCACATTTTAGCAATTTGAGCCAAAAAATTTTCATTTTTTATTTTAGTTTGTTTAATTGACAACTGAGATTAAAAAAAAAATTAATAGGATCCACCATGTTTCGCAAGTGTTAAAAACATCTAGATGAACAACAAGAAAAATGTTTGAGACCTACAAAAAAAATACATACAATTGTATCCACAATAATGTGGTATCATATGTGTCAGCTCTTGATTTGCTATACACTCAATCACATGGGATTCAACTCCCTTGTCACATCATTGTGAGTGAAAGTGTGGGTCTGTAACATTGCTAGAACAATAAATTATCACATGTGATTCCCATTTTATTTTTTTAATATATAAAAAATAGAAGTTTCATCAACTATCACTTTTAATATTTAAAAAAAAATGTTTATTTCTATTTTATTTTAGTAAAAGTCACTTCTTATCTATTTAAGCCAAAAAAATTATTTTTTTATTTTAATTTATTTAATTGACAATTGAGATAAAAAAATTTTAAAAAAAAATAGAATCCCTTATGATTGGCAATTGTTAAAAAAGTCATTCATTTTCTTAATGTTTTTGTATCTTGTAAAAAAAAAATTATTGTTTAAGTCCTTATAGTTTAGAAGGACATAATTTTTTTTCATAAAATTTAAAACCAAAAATAAAAATATAAATATAAATATAAACTTTTAATAGTGAACAATAATTTGAATACTTGTATTTAATAACATATTATGTTTAGACCAATAATATTATGATACATCATTATGACACATGTCAATCTTGATCTCATTCTAATTGCAGTAACATAATTTAAAAAAGAATTTAAATTTAAATTTTTATTTTATTATTTAATAAAAGATACATAAATTAAGGAATAAATATTGATCTTATTCTAGTAACATAATTTAAGGAAGAATCCAAGCTTAAAATTTATTTTAAGAATATAAAATTAATTTATAAACCAATCATATTGTGACACATTAACAAAAATTAAACAAAAAAGCAAGAAGAAAGAATTGCAACTTTAAGCTTTAATAGGATGACAACGTTTTTCAATTATAATAGTATATAAATTTTGTATGAGGTTTTGAAACTCTCATAATATCTCTTCTTAAAAGTATTTTTTTGTAAAATATATAAATAATCTCAACGTCAATCGTATTGCTTCTAGATACAAAAATTATGAGCTAATTATGATAATTTTAAATTTGTATTTAAAACTTATAAATTATGGGATTGAAAAATCTAGAAACCCTAGATGTTGATTTGTGATTATGTATCAATAAAAAGCAGTAAAAAACAATCCCAATCAAACAATCAAGAGAAAGAGACACAACGATTTTTACGTGGAAAAACCACAATTGGACACCTCCAACTGTGATCAAAAAACCACGGGCAACTGCCACAAGACAATCCACTAAGAAGATATAAAGGAATTACACAGGTATACTCTCAATTATCTAGCGAATCCACAACGCCTAATTGAACCAACCTCTATGTGCCTCTTCCAACCCCATCTTCACCACGGAATTGTCTTTCTGATGAGCCACTCCGGATTCCACCAAAGCTTCAGGCTCGAATTCTTCAGAATCCACAACTGAAAAACAACTCTCTCTTTTGTGTATAACAAACAAATCTTTGATGTACTCTCTTTAAACCATGAGTTGAATACTCAATAAAAACATCAAACAAAACAAACAAAATATCCTCAGATATAAACCTTAAGAACCAAAAAGAAGATCTGGAGGACTTCAATGAATACCTTAGTTTTGGGAGAAAACCAAGTATTTATAGAGAACCAAAAGTAATCCTAGATTGGGAAGAAAACAAACTCCTTGAGAAATCCGGATTCTAAGGCTCGCTCGAGCGAAGCTTTGCTGGCTCGAGCGAGGAGTGTATTTTTCGTGATTTCTACTAGTGCCTTGGCTCGAGCGACGAATCCTTGGCTCAAGCAAGGAATACACTCTTTCAGGTTTTTGTATGGACGCAATCCTTGGCTCGAGCGAGAACTCCTTGGATCGAGCGAGCAAACCTTCGCTCGAGCGAGCTCTTCTTGGCTCGAGCGACCAATGGCATACATGCAATTTTGAATGCAATTTTGCATTTTGCTTCGGTCAGCTCGACCCCCGTAATAATAAGCGAAGTGGCAATCTTGAAAGCATTAACATCACAAACTTCTCTGCATGGCTCGATTCGGGTTTGGATTTGCATCTAATAAACTCATAGCCTCACTGAAATAAAAGTGCAAAAATAAATACATCTGAAAGGAGTTTTGTCAAACGGGGTTGCCAAGAATAAAAACCTAACAATCTCCCCCTTTGGCAATGCCGTGACAAAACACATCTAACAAATAAAATCCTAATCACCCCAACCCATTACATCCAACAAAAACAAACTTCTTTCTCAAGGTCATGATCTGCAAAACAGCTATTAGTGCCACAATTTCCAAAACAACTATTAGTCCACAAGAGTATATGAAAAAACAATAAACATATGACAAGAGTATCTTGAAGCATGAGATGGAAAACATGAGTAGATGCGACTTTGGAGATTTTAAGAACATGTAGCATGAAAACCTGAACCCGACACATGGCATAAAAACATGAAATCCTAAGACACATGAAAAACAACTTTCTCCCCCTGGTTGCCACGAATTAACAAAGGAATCTCAAATAACAAAATCAAGATCAAAACCCACACAAGCAATGACATGATAACGATTAATCGAACTCCCCCTCACTAAAAGCAACCACAAACACTGAAAACAGTGAACAAGAAAAAAAAATAACAAAAAATAATATGGTGGAGCAAGCAAGGAATTTCAAAGTTGTACCTTAAAACACACAAGATTATCCAAGAAGCACAATTACTTGAAAACACAAGGTGCACAGCTTGTAGAAGATTTCTCATAAAAGAAAGTGATGCATTATGTGAAAAGCATAGATCCCATGATAAAAAGTGTGTGTGTGACTCTTGGAGTTCGACAAACACAAGATTCAAATCCTAGTAGTGATATTAAAGCTGGACCTCCAACAAGAAAATCTGAGCACAACTAAAGAAAGTCAAACCACTAGGAATCAAGGGGTATTTATTGAGTAAAAGCGGAGGCTCCCCCTCAATCAATGAATCTTTTATTTTTTTCCTTTTTTTTCACATCTTTTTCTTTTCTTTCTTTTGCACATTTTTTTTCTTTCTTTTGCACATTTTTTTCTTCTTTTGCACATTCTTTTCTTCTTTTGCACATTCTTTTCTTTCTTTTGCACATTCATTGGCGGCTGACACGCTCAAGAGTATGGAAACCGAACCAGAGAAGCATGGATATAATAAGGATGGCCTGGTTGGTGACTCTGAGGTAGCCTTTTCCTCATGGCTGGACTACAAAGAACAGAGGGGAAAGCCATGGAGATGCAAAAAGATGGAAGGTGGTTAAGAGACTCAATATCACCCATGATATGCTAGTATAGGTCAATTCCTCTAGAAAAGCAAAAGATACAATGCCAGAAGTCCAAAAAAAAAAAATGATCACTAAGATGGAAGACTCAAAAATTTGCTAATCCAAGAGTGTGTACAGAATGAGACATACTAATCAAAGAACACACACTCCAAAATGAGAAAAGACCACAAAAAGCACACACATATTAACATGTAATGGATATTCTTATCAATTCCAATATGCACCAAGGACATCTCAAAAAAAAATCAAGCTTGCAAAACCATACTAAGAAAATCTTTTTGGGTTTTTTTTTTTTTTTTTTTTTCTAAACAAAGCAAGACAAAAAAAAAAAAAAAACATTCACACATTTTTATTTATTTTTTTTTCATAAAAAAAACATAGAGACCCCAAAAAAAAACTAAAAAGAGTAAACACATTAACACAAGTCAAGTTTTCTCACCCAAATCTTTTTGGTCTTAACAAAATTAGATCTAGCGGTCTTGGTAAATGTCGTGGTGTTGTGAACACCCTCATGAATCTTGGTATTCCGCTTGGACATGTAAGGTTGTCTACTAACCCAAAAAAAATTCGAATTTCTACCCTTTTGAGACACTCTCCCATGCAACTTATAACAATAAGGGCGAATATGACCATGCATACCACAATGATAACAAATAAAAACAGGGTGTACCTTCTTTTCTTTTACCTTACCAACTCTAAGGAGTTTGAGAAGTCTTTCCTCTTGTTGAATCTTTTGTCCTCCCTTTCCTTGAGTTCTTGTATCATGAGATGTGGAAGCACTCTGTTTTTGCTCTCTCTTATCTCCAAAGCCAATGCCACTCTTGTCTGAACAGATTTGTTGAGATCCAATGATATCCTCCAAAGTTTTTGATCCTTTGTTCCAAAGACCAATGGTGACCATGGCACACTTGAGCTCTTCCTCTTTCTTGATCATTAGTTCTTCAAAGGAAACTTGTGACATCTCGAGAGATTCAATCTTTTCTTCATACATGGCATGAGTTTCCTGTAGCTCATTCCTCTCTGTCTCACAAGTCAACAGTTTTGCACAAAGAACTTGTTGATCATCAGCTATCTTGATGGCATTGATCCTAGCCTCAGAAATCTCCTCCTTAAGTTTGACATTCTCATATTCACATGCTTTGAGTTTCTTTGTGAGTTTGTCATTCAATTTGAATAAATTAAGAGACTCCTTATACAGCTTTTCATAGGCTTGCTCAAGCTCTTCATGATCACTCTCCGAAGATTCATCATCAGAGGTATTCTCAACTGACCTCTTCGAAGACTCTATTTGTCCTTCAGCTTCAGAAGCCGCCGTGAAAGCAAGGAATTGTTTATGTCCCTCTTCACTTTGATCTTCATTGTCACTATCATCTTCATCAGATTCTGATTCATCATCCCAAGTGATAGCGAAGGCTTTCTTCTTCTTCAAACGAGTGGGGCATTCTGAAGCAAAGTGGCCAAATCCTCTACATTCATAGCATTGGACGCTTTTAGAGTTCCCTTGTATCTTTCCTTTCTCCTTCTTGGCTATAGAATTAATTTTGACTTTATCTTTGCCTTTGGATTTATGAGAATGAGTAGATTCCAAAAGATTAGGATTTTTATTCAAAAAAGATTTTTTAAATTGTTTAACAAAAGCAGCCATAATCTTGGAATCTATCTCACAATCCTCATCAGAATCCTCTACCACTTTATGAGCACTACTAAAAGCAAAATCTTTTTGTTTCTTTTTGAAATTTCTATGTGCCTCATAAGTTTGGAGATTTCCAACCAACCGATCCAGCTTGAGGGTGTCAACATCTTGAGCCTCCTCAATTGCTGTAACTTTTGGTTGGAACCGATCGGGCAAGGATCTCAAAATTTTTCCCACAACTTTGGATTCTGGAATTTTTTTCACCTAAATTGAAGCTAGAATTGACAATGTCACTCAACTTAGCATAAAATTCATCAAAGGTCTCACTATCTTTCATTGAAAGGTTTTCGAAACTAGATGTGAGCCTTTGAAGTTTTGAGCGTTTAACAGAAGGAGTGCCCTCATGAATAGTTTGTAAGATATCCCAAGCCTCTTTTGTGACTTCACAATTACAAATACGGCTAAACTCTTCAGGTATGACAGCGCAAAAGAGAGAATTGATAGCTTTACTATTCCAGCTACTATTTTGGTAATCAGTTGTGTCCCACTTATCAATTGGTTTGGGGAAAGTTACTCCATCAACAGTAATTGTTGGTTCAGTCCACCCATTCATGACGGATTGCCATACTTTTTCATCAATAGATTTTAAAAAAGATCTCATCCGAGCTTTCCAAAAAGAATAATTGGATCCGTCAAGTAGGGGTGGTCGAACCATAGAATTTCCCTCACGAATTGTATCCATTATCACAAATCAAACAAGATCTCGTTCTAAAAAAAATAGAGCGACCCGCTCTGATACCAATTGAAAAATCTAGAAACCCTAGATGTTGATTTGTGATTATGTATCAATAAAAAGCAGTAAAAAACAATCCCAATCAAACAATCAAGAGAAAGAGACACAACGATTTTTACATGGAAAAACCACAATTGGACACCTCCAACTGTGATCAAAAAACCACGGGCAACTGCCACAAGACAATCCACTAAGAAGATATAAAGGAATTACACAGGTATACTCTCAATTATCTAGCGAATCCACAACGCCTAATTGAACCAACCTCTATGTGCCTCTTCCAACCCCATCTTCACCACGGAATTGTCTTTCTGATGAGCCACTCTGAATTCCACCAAAGCTTCAGGCTCGAATTCTTCAGAATCCACAACTGAAGAACAACTCTCTCTTTTGTGTATAACAAACAAATCTTTGATGTACTCTCTTTAAACCATGAGTTGAATACTCAATAAAAACATCAAACAAAACAAACAAAATATCCTCAGATATAAACCTTAAGAACCAAAAAGAAGATCTGGAGGACTTCAATGAATACCTTAGTTTTGGGAGAAAACCAAGTATTTATAGAGAACCAAAAGTAATCCTAGATTGGGAAGAAAACAAACTCCTTGAGAAATCCGGATTCTGAGGCTCGCTCGAGCGAAGCTTTGCTGGCTCGAGCGAGGAGTGTATTTTTCGTGATTTCTACTAGTGCCTTGGCTCGAGCGACGAATCCTTGGCTCGAGCGAGGAATACACTCTTTCAGGTTTTTGTATGGACGCAATCCTTGGCTCGAGCGAGAACTCCTTGGATCGAGCGAGCAAACCTTCGCTCGAGCGAGCTCTTTTTGGCTCGAGCGACCAATGGCAGACATGCAATTTTGAATGCAATTTTGCATTTTGCTTCGGTCAGCTCGACCCCCGTAATAATCAGCGAAGTGGCAATCTTGAAAGCATTAACATCACAAACTTCTCTGCATGGCTCGATTCGGGTTTGGATTTGCATCTAATAAACTCATAGCCTCACTGAAATAAAAGTGCGAAAATAAATACATCTGAAAGGAGTTTTGTCAAACGGGGTTGCCAAGAATAAAAACCTAACAGGATAGACCATTATAATTTTAAATTTATATTGTGTCAATTTTAAATTTAAATTAATAGATTATTTTCTATATTTAGTGACCCTCAAATTTGAATTTTGAAATTGATTAGTATACTTTTCATTTTTTTAAAAAAATTTGATATCCTTTTCATTTGAAAGTCATAAATCAAGGGATATTAATTTTTATTTATTTATTTATTTTTGCTTAAATAAGAGCTAACCAATAGAAGATTTTTTTAATTTTTAAAAATCAAAAAATTATGAAATTTAGATTGAGAACTTGAAGCTCTCACAAGTCTTGCGGGTTTAAAACCTCATTTTCCTTATATAGTATATAAATAGATGTGATGTTAAGATTTTAAATTTAACTAAAATTAATATATATAAGTATTCAAGTAACAATTTTATAAAACGATAGCGCTAATATTATCGAAATAAATAATTAAAATCATACTTTAATTATTCTTTTATAACACACATTGTACCATCAAATATTTTTTGAAAAAAAAAATAGCACGTGTATTGTACAGGTCAACCGCTAAAATAAAAAATAAAAAATAAAAATCATAAAAAAAAGATAAATGTTAGCAATTATCTGATTCATGTTTGCTTTTTAAAAAATAAAATAATTTGATTTGTATTTAACAAAATGTGATGTTAAAAATTTTAATTTTAATTTTAATTTTCTATGATATCTTTAACTCCTAATCTCTATCCGAAAGTTAAATTTGAATTTAAATACTAAACCTCAAAAATACTTATCCTTAAATTAAGTTTCCATATAAATTTCAACATCCACCAACAAAACCCAACATTGAAAACAAACCCCAACAACATCTATTTGTTTTTGTTTTTTTTCTTTCGCCCTTAATGTAGTTGTGATCATAAAAATTTATTTAAGATATTAGTAATTTATATCTCCTAACTCCAACAATTTATTTGTTCTTCCTCTCTAGGGGAGATTGTAATATACATAGAGCTTTATAAGCAATCCCTTAAGGTTCATCATTTTTTTTTTTATTTGAAATCTATTTAGAGCCAGAAAACTTCCATGCAATTTTTTTTCATCTTTATTCTATTGTATATTTCATGATAGATCATTTTAAGTAATCTATTCAAATTCATATAGTTTTACATAAAATCTACGTAGGTCTATAAATTTTTCCATGCAATTACTCTAGATTTATATATCTTTGCATGTAATTTGTGACAATACTTGAATTTTTATTGAATAATTCATGCACATAACAATTATTAACCACTTCATTTTAACTCACTATAATAAATATCTATATAATAAAGTAGGAGGGTTTTTTAAACTGTGTCAAAATGTCTTAGAGATACATTTTGTTTCAAGGGTTGAGATTAATTCCCAAATTCATTAATGATCAAGATTTCTTTAATTCTCACTCACCCACCTTATTTTCACTCATGCAAAATCTCTCTCTCTCTCTCTCTCTCTCTCTCTCTCTTTCTCTTTCTCTCTCCTGCCCACCTTTCTTCATCTTTCATTTTTATATTTTTATTTTTTATTTTTCCTCCTTTTTATTTTCTTTTCTAATTTTGTATTTTTTTTATTTTTCTCATTTTTACTCACTTATTTTATTCATGCACTAGTATATATATAGCGATCCCGGTTCTCCTTTCCTTTGTATATTGTACTCCAGACTTGGTTCCGTGGTTGTGTTGCTGTCTCATTCTCATTTCCTTCCCTTACTCTTTGTATTTGAGTCTTGGGTTGTGTTGGGCAGGTTTGAAATAGGTTGGTTGTGCTTTGGAACCAAAAGTTGATGCCCAGAATTTGGCCTTCACGCTCGAGCGGGGCTTTTGACGCTGAGCGGGCCTTTGTTGTTTCTTTTCCGCTCGAACGGGTGTTTTGATGCTCGAGCGTGAATTTCCATCTCCCAATACTTTTCTCTGCAGGTCTTCGTACGCTCGAGCGGGAGTTTTGACGCTCGAGCATGACCCTTCGTTTTTGTTCCTCCACTCGAGCAGGGAGTTTGACGCTCGAGCGGGGACCATGGTCTGCAAAACTTTTGGAAGTGTGCAATCGACGCTCGAGCGGCGCTTTTGACGTTCGAGCGTGAGTCTGTGTCTGACGCTCGAGCGGGGGTTTTCACGCTCGAGCGGGGCGACTTTTATATCAATCTATATTTCAACTTTTTGGATCACTTTTTCAACTCCCTTTCTCTCTCTTACTTTCCCAAACCCAGAT
Organism: Camellia japonica; assembly: GCA_030407325.1. Classification (NCBI taxonomy): domain Eukaryota; kingdom Viridiplantae; phylum Streptophyta; class Magnoliopsida; order Ericales; family Theaceae; genus Camellia; species Camellia japonica. The sequence goes on from JAPPVO010000010.1 coordinate 59,554,845, forward strand.
TTGAGAGCTCCTCTCTCTAAAACCTTACCTTCTCTCTAGGGATTGATCTAGTAGGAGTGATTTCCTCATCTTGGGCCTTTGTAAAAGTTGTGGGGATTGTCGAGGGCTATATTTTGATCCGAAAATCTTGGGTTTTGGAGCATCCTCAATTTCTTCATCATCTTCCTTTGAGCTCCGAATTTGAGGTAGGGATTCCGACTCATTCTTATGTGCTTTGACATAGATATTGAGCTATTTGTATAGATGGGTTGATTTGGAAAGTTAGGGTTTGAAATGTATTATTTTCAAAAGAGGGGGTTTGTTATTTTGACTCATAAATATGTATTTTGGGTCTTAAAATGATAGTATTGATGTTGTTGATAATATTTGGGCCTTTGGGTCAATATTGAGAAAAATGGAGAAAATGCCATGTTTGGGGATATCTGGGTCATTAGTGTAATTAATGACAATTATTATAGAAATGTGAAATTGAGTTGGAAAGAATGAAATTGGCTCATTATGAAATAGAATGATGGAGTTGGATTTATTAATCGCTCACTTTGAAAATGTTGAGATTATATATCTGTTGAGGCATTTATTATCTGTTTAGAAATAATTGCTTTGGGCTATTGGTGGAGGATAGTCTTGATTGTTGTAGACAATGCATGATGATTAGGCAAACTAAAACTAATCAATTGAATATGTCATCGAATATGACGGTTGGAATAATACATTGAATTTATGTATTGATTGATTATGTATATGATATGTGTTTATATACATTGTATTGTGTGGGAGGAGATAGGAGATGTACTCCACGGTTTAGGGGAAGATTGGGGATGGACTCCTAAACCGGATGTTATGTGGGAGCAGATAGGGGATGGACTCCATAGATACAGCAAACCTGTGTATCTATTGAATTATCGATACAGCAAATCTGTGTATCATTTGTGAAGTATGGAAGTGTTTTATGTGTTATTGATACAGCAAATCTGTGTATCTATCGATGCTTATGGAAGTGTCTTGATGTGAATTATTATTTCATTTGAATTGATCAAATGGAAGAATTATTGATACGAGGTGTAATCTCATTTAAAGTATATGGCCAGGTTCTGAGCCAGGGTTATGAATTGAGAAATTGGATAAGAAATGGAAAATGGAATGAAACATGGACACATTTGTCATGGAATTGAAATGGATTATGAATTGATTCATGTGAGTTAAACATTTATGAAATGCTAATGTTTTAGTTATTGCTCATAGTATGTTTAGCATATCTTTACTGGGCGTTGGCTCACCCTATATGGGACATCATTTTTAGATACAGGTATCATGCCACCTCCAAGGACGTAGCTTGAGAGGCTTAGTGGTTGGGACATCTTTTGTGATTGCATTCTTGTATTACATGTATATCAAGCCAAGGGCTTATTTTGTATCTTGAGTTAGTACTCTCATTTTGTAACCAAGTGTTGACTTGGAAAGTTGTAAGCCTATAGGGCACTTACTTTTGTTGTCAACATGTAATACATTTTGTAATGAATACTCTGATGATATGTAATTATGCTTTACTCTTTTATGTCTAAGCATGTCAAGAATGTATGATTTATGGGTTTATTTTGAGGGCGTTACAACTTGGTATCAGAGCGTACCGGGTTTGAATACTTTGGGTACGTGGGAAGTGATTAGTATCACAATGGGTTTGTCTCACTTGTTAGAGACTTAAGTGTAATGTCATGTGCTTATGTGATAACATGTTTATGTGACTATATGGGTATGGAATGTAGTTTCTAGGATGTTGATTGGATCCTTGGGTTTCTGTGAGTCTTCTTGGAAAGGCACTTGATCAATGCTGTTTCTAACTGGAACTCTAGTAACGCCTCGGGACTATCATTATCCGGAAATGAAATTCGTAAGTGCTTATGTGATTATGTGCTTACGTGGAGTGAATTACAGTTGTCCATGCATTAGGACGCGAGTGTTATAGCTTCGGCACATTTGTGAATGTGCTAATGTTCTTCGTTACCTTTATTAGGATGTCAGGACGAGGACATGGTGGTAGGTGAGGTAGGCCTAGGAGGCAGGAGATGCCTATACCGGATGAGATCCCGGAGCAGCAGGAGGGTGTTGGCCAGGCCAATGTAGCCGAGCTAGCGGGTCAGTAGGCCATGGGTGCCTTAGCCCGCGAGATGGTAGGAGCTTTGAGGGAATCTTTGAACATTCTCAGAGCTGAGAATCAAGTTCAGGCCCAGGTAGTTGATGCAGGGCCTTCCTTTCTAAAGAGGGAGTTTTTTCGGTCTAACCCGGACGAGTTTGTGGGGAATCCGAAAGAGCCACTGAAAGCTGATGAATGGCTCGAACAGATGACGAAGATGTTTAAGATGCTTGGCATCGAAGACGGGGCTTTGAAGGTGACCTTGGCATCTTTTCAGCTTAAGGGGGATGCGGGTCGGTGGTGGAAGTACATGAGGGGTCGTATTGGTGGCACATGGGAGGCTTTTGTAGATACTTTCCAGGAGAAGTTTCTATCTCCAGCTGCCAGGGAGAAACTGAGAGACCAGTTTTGTCAGCTCAAGCAGCTGAGTTTATCAGTGGCCGAGTTTGAGGCCGTATTTACCAACCTATCTAGATTCGCACCTGAGCTTGTGGCGTCTGAGGAACGCCGTTGCCTTGAGTTCACGAAAAAGCTGAGGCATGGCCTCAAGATGAGAGTTAGGGGTTCTATGACCCGGGACTATAGGCGCCTTGTAGATGCTGCGGCCCATATGGAGATGATGATGCAGGAGGAAGAGGGGAGGCAGAGGGGCTCCAAGAGGAGTCAGGATGGTCAGGGTGATGGCAGGAGACAGAGGGGTTCTAACCCTCAGCAGTCTCAGGGTGGTTTTGCTAGATCTACCTTTCTAGTGCCGAGTGCAGGCCCTGGGAGAGGCAGTCAAGGAGACGTGACTTGTTACAAATGTGGTCAGCTGGGCCACAAGTCTCCAGCTTGCCTGCAGAAGGGCGGAGGGCAGAGAGCAGCTTCATCTTCGGCTCGACCTCAGAGCCAGAGTCAGGGCAGAGGCCAGTTACTCTCTTGTTACCAGTGTGGTCAGGCGGTGCACCTGAAGAGGTTTTGCCCGCAATTGAGTGGCACATCTGGTGCATCTAGGCAGAGGGAGAGTTTTCAGCCAGCTCAGTCAGTTCAGGCCTCGAAGGCCAACCAGGGAGCTTCGTCGTCCCAGTCTGTGCAGCAGTCTTTTGCTCCTAGAGGTGAGCAGGTAGACCAGGGGCCTTCAGGGCGCGTGTATGCTGTTATCGTGCAGGATCTTGTACCGGCTCCATCGACTGTGAGAGGTACCTTCTTGTTTTGCAACTCGGTTGCCAATGTGTTGATTGATACGGGTGCATCCCATTCTTTTATATCTGTTGCATTTGCATCTGTTTTGGGTTTAGAGTTGGCACAGTTAGCATCTCCTATTTGTGTTGTATCACCTGTTGGGGGTGAGTTGATTTTGAAACAAGGGTGTAGGGGATGTGATATAGAGGTAGCAGATCGCCGACTTCCGTTTCCTTTTGTAGTTATGCCCATGTCGGGTTTTGATGTTATTTTGGGTATGGACTGGCTATCGTCATACCGGGCAGTTATTGATTGTTACCGCCAGCGGGTCACAGTATATACTTTGAGCGGGGATTGTTTCCATTTCTTGGGGGATCGGGTTGGTAGTGTGTTGCCACCGGTGTATGATCCACGAGGGCGGAGTGAGCTTAGTGGTCTTCTCGCTAGCCTTATGAGTAGTGAGTGTGATGAGACCGGGGTTGAGTTACCGAGAGTGGTTTGTGAGTACTCGGACGTCTTTCCCGAGGATCTTGTTAGTTTGCCACCTCATCGAGAGATAGAGTTCTCCATTGATCTAGTGCCTGGCACAACACCAATTTCTATGGCACCTTACCGTTTCGCCCCAGTCGAGTTGAGTGAGTTGAAGATTCAGCTCCAAGAATTGCTAGATAAGGGCTTTATTCGCCCTAGTGTTTCGCTGTGGAGAGCACCGGCCCTCTTTGCTAAAAAGAAAGATGGTGCCTTGAGACTTTGCATCGATTATCGGAAATTGAATCTGGCTACGGTTAAGAATAAGTACCCTATACCCTGTATAGATGATCTGTTTGACCAGTTGAAGGGGTCCCGTTGTTTCTCTAAGATAGACTTGAAATCGGGTTACCACCAGTTGAGGGTCAAGGAGGAGGATATTCCGAAGACGGCATTCCGTACACGGTATGGCCATTATGAGTTTCTAGTGATGCCATTTGGGCTCACCAATGCACCGGCAGTGTTTATGGACCTGATGAACCGAATATTCCGGGAATTCTTAGATCGCTTTGTGGTCGTTTTCGTGGACGACATTCTGATTTATTCACCTTCGAAGGAGGAGCACGAGGGACACTTGAGAGTGGTGCTTGAGTTACTTAGAGCACATAAGCTGTGTGCCAAATTTGGGAAGTGTGAGTTCTGGCTAAGAGAGGTCAAATTCTTAGGCCATGTGGTTTCCGGGGAAGGGGTGTCTGTTGATACATCCAAGATTGAGGTAGTGCAGGATTGGGCACAGCCTAAGAGTGTCTTTGAGATCCGCAGTTTTCTGAGATTAGCTGGGTATTACCGCCAGTTTGTGAAAGATTTCTCCAGGCTAGCTTCGCCGTTGACTAGATTGACACGGAAAGGGGTTAAGTTTGTATGGAGTGAGACTTGTGAAAAGTCGTTCCAAGAGTTGAAGGTTAGATTGACCACCGCTCTGGTCTTGATTATTCCGGAGAGAGGTTTAGGTTATGCGGTCTATTATGATGCCTCACGAGAGGGTTTGGGTTGTGTGTTGATGCAAGAGGGGAAAGTGGTAGCCTATGGCTCACGTTAGTTGAAAATACACGAGAAAAATTACCCTACACATGACCTAGAGTTAGCAGCCGTCATTTTTGCCTTGAAGATTTGGAGGCACTACCTTTATAGTGAGAGATTCGAAGTATTCTCGGATCATAAGAGTCTGAAGTATCTGTTTACACAGAGGGACTTGAATTTGAGGCAGAGGAGGTGGATGGAGTTCATTGAGGATTACGACTTCGAGTTGCACTATCACCCGGCAAAGGCCAATGTTGTGGCCGATGCCCTTAGCAGGAAATCCATTAGTGATGTAGCTTGTATAGCCATCCGGGAGTGGGAAATGTTGGGTGCACTTGGGGAGTTTGATTTGCTTCTGGGCGAATCCGTTGAGGCTGCAGCCTTGTTTTCTGTTGTTACGCAACCTACACTTGTGAATCGAGTGTTAGAGACACAAAAAGGTGACCTAGAGGTAGAATCCCTCCGAGAGAAGATCTCCAGTGGGAAGGTTGAGAAGGGTTTGTCTATGTATCCCAACCTGAGTGTGAGATACCGAGACCGTTTGTTTGTGCCGGAGTCTTGTCGAGAGGAAGTACTCCGAGAGTTTCACCATTCACGCCTTGCGGTGCATCCGGGAGGCACCAAGATGTATCGCGATTTGGGTCACCAGTTTTGGTGGCGGGGTATGAAGAGAGATGTGGCAGTTTTCGTATCGAAGTGCCTTACTTGTCAGCAAGTGAAGGCCGAGCATCAGAGGCCAGCGGGTTTGTTGCAACCCTTGCCTATTGCCGAATGGAAGTGGGAGCATGTCACTGTGGACTTCGTTGTAGGTCTTCCGAGGACTCAGCGGGGTAGTGATGCTAGTTGGGTGGTTGTAGACCGGTTGACTAAGTCGGCGCACTTTATCCCTATGCGCGTGAGAGATTCGGTAGATCATCTTGCCGACTTGTATATTTGGGACATAGTGAGGTTGCACGGGGTCCCAGTGTCAATCGTCCTCGATTTACTGCAAGGTTGTGGCAGAGTTTGCAGAGTGCCTTGGGTACTAGATTGACCTTTAGCACGGCTTATCATCCTCAGACTGACGGGCAGTCCGAGCGTACTATTCAGATCCTTGAGGATATGCTTCGAGGCTATGTTCTTGACTTTAGTGGGTCGTGGGAGAGGCACTTGCCCTTCGTGAAGTTTGCCTACAACAACAGTTTTTAGTCGAGTATCGGTATGGCACCGTTTGAGGCTTTGTATGGCCGACCTTGTAGGTCTCCAGTTTGTTGGGCCGAGGTGGGTGATGCACCTTTGTTGGGCCCGGAGTTGGTGAGGAAAACGACGGAGAAAGTTGAGCTTATCCGTAGGAGGCTTGTTACAGCCTAGACCTGCCAAAAGAGTTATGCCGACCGTAGGAGGAGGCCTTTGGCATTTGAGATGGTTGATCATGTTTTTCTGAAGATATCACCTAGGCGTGGTTTGATGAGGTTCGGGAAGAGTGGGAAGTTGTCCCCTCGGTTTATCGGTCCCTTTGAGATCCTTGAGAGGATTGGCGAGGTTGCCTATCGTTTAGCCTTGCCGCCGCAGTTGTCCGGGGTGCATGACATATTTCATGTTAGTATGCTTCGGAAGTACGAGCCGGATCCATCGCATGTATTGGATTGGACCGACTTAGAGGTTGACGAGAATGCCTCGTATGAAGAGAGACCGGTTCAGGTCTTGGATAGGCGGGATCAAGTCTTGCGAGGCAAGACCATTCCCTTGGTAAAGGTTTTGTGGAAACATCACGGAGTGGAAGAAGCCACTTGGGAACGTGAGGTGGATGTCCGTGAGAAATATCCGGACTTGTTTGTAATTGTTTAACCATGTATTGGGATTTTGTAATATTAATGAACTTTAAGAGCATTAAATATGTCTTGAGTTGTAAAACATCGTATATGTTTTGGATTTATGGAAGTATTTTGAAACTTGCCTTGAAATGGGAGTTTAATATAACATTACATATGTTGAACGTATTGTAAGAATGGTAGTATATCATGAATATTGAATATGATATAGACTTGTGAAATATGTGTTGAGATTGGTAAATTTCAAGGAAAACATGCGAATAATGCATATTGAGTATATATTGTGAAATGCCTCTTGAATAGAGATGGAATGACCGATCATGGGTCAAGTTGTTGAGAAATGAATTGTAATGTTGTTGAGAATTGAGAAAAACTTGTTTTTGAAAACTTGTACTTAATTTCGGGGACGAAATTCTTTAAGGGGCGAAGGTTATAGCGATCCCGGTTCTCCTTTCCTTTGTATATTGTATTCCGGACTTGGTTCCGTGGTTGTGTTGCTGTCTCATTCTCATTTCCTTCCCTTACTCTTTGTATTTGAGTCTTGGGTTGTGTTGGGCAGGTTTGAAATAGGTTGGTTGTGCTTTGGAACCAAAAGTTGATGCCCAGAATTTGGCCTTCACGCTCGAGCAAGGCTTTTGACGCTCGAGCGAGCCTTTGTTATTTCTTCTCCACTCGAACGGGCGTTTTGACGCTCGAGCGTGAATTTCTATCTCCCAGTACTTTTCTCTGCAGGTCTTCGTACGCTCGAGCGGGAGTTTTGACGCTCGAGCATGACCCTTCGTTTTTGTTCATCCGCTCGAGCAGGGAGTTTGACGCTCGAGCGGGGACCATGGTCTGCAAAACTTCTGGAAGTGTGCAATCGACGCTCAAGCGGCGCTTTTGACGCTCGAGCGTGAGTTTGTGTCTGACGCTCGAGCGGGGGTTTCCACGCTCGAGCGGGGCGACTTTTATATCAATCCATATTTCGACTTTTTGGATCACTTTTTCAACTCCCTTTCTCTCTCTTACTTTCCCAAACCCAGATTTGAGAGCTCCTCTCTCTAAAACCTTACCTTCTCTCTAGGGATTGATCTAGTAGGAGTGATTTCCTCATCTTGGGTCTTTGTAAAAGTTGTGGGGATTGTCGAGGGCTATATTTTGATCCGAAAATCTTGGGTTTTGGAGTATCTTCAATTTCTTCATCATCTTCCTTTGAGCTCCGAATTTGAGGTAGGGATTCCTACTCATTCTTGCATAGCAGAAAACAAATAAATAATTGTAAAACATATTGCATAGTAGGTTGATTGCAACAGCTGCCTTAGGGATGGCAATTTAAACCCAGTCCGACGGGGACCCGACCCCCCATCCCCGATTAGAATGGTTTTTTTCTGAAAAATACTCCTCACGGGCCGGGGATGGTATTCAAAAATGCATCCCCGATTAGTTTTGGGCCGGGGACGGGGATAGCTCTCACAGCCCCGTCCCCGGCCCCAGCCCCATCCCCGTCCCCGTCCCCGTCCCCGTCCCTGGCCCCACCTAATTTACCCCTGAAGTAAAATTACTTTTATATCCCTCATCCTTTCATATATATATATATACCTACATACCCCTTTCTGTTTGGGATCACTCTCAGATTTAGAGATCACTCTTAGATTTGGATCTCTCTCTCTCTCACAGACCTCTGTTACTCTCTCCCTCTCTCTCACATTCGAGACCTCTGTTACTCTCTCCCTCTCTCTCACATTCGAAACCCTAACCTCTCAAACCCACTTCGATCGAAGCAAATAATCGTCGATCGAAGCAAATAATCAATCACAGAGACGACGCAGACGAGAGTCGAACGCAGAGAGTCGATCATAGAGACGACGATCGCAGAGACGACGCAAAGAGTCGATCATCGCAGCTCCTCTCCCCCTCCCTCTCTCACCTGCTGCGCCACCACCACCTCTGCTATTCCACCATCGCAGCTCCTCTTCCCTCCTCTTTCTCGCCATTTCTATTCTACTCTCTCTTTTTATTTTTTTAATCTGTTTTGTTGTTGTTGTTATTGAATCTGTCAGATCTGTTGTTGCTATTTTTTTTATTTTTTTTTTTGTTGAATCTGTTGTTGCTGAATTTTTTTTTTTCACCGGGGAATTTTCAGGGTCGGGGAAACCCAATCCCTGTTAGGGGCCAGGGGCAGGGACAGCGATAGGTTCCCCATCAGGGATCGGGGCCGGGGACGAAAAAATTTCGACCATCGGGGACAGGGAGGGTGATCCCCGGGCCCGCCCCGCCCCGCCCCGCCCCGTTGCCATTCCTAAGCTGCCCCACTTGATTAGATTAGAAGATAACATAGAAATTAAATATTATTTTAAAAATTGCTAACTTTTCTGGTAGTCAAGATTGTTTTAAGTGAAAATTCTTTAATTGGAAAGTATAAAATCTAGACATATTGTAAAAAGATACTTTCTTTTTTTTTTAATTTAAAAGTGTATACTTACAAATATCTATCTCAATTTTTTTAATTTGAAAGTGCATACATATGCATATTTGTTTCAATTTTTAATTTCAAATATGCATATATATTCTTATTTTTAATTTGAAAATGCACAAATATAAATATAGGGTCTATTTTTCTTTTCATAATGATCTAAAACTTAAATTATTTTTTAATTTAAAAATGCAAATATACACATGTTTGTCCACGTTTCTTCTTCTTTCTTTTTTTAATCCGAAGAAAATTTCATTCAAGAAAACCAAACAGCAGTTACAAGAGTCCATCCAACCCACAACTTACACCAAACAAAGTGAAAATAAAGCGAGAAGCACGAAGGAAAGAAAACTATGAAAATATTCAGAAGCACATTTCGTGCTCATACTCGTACTGCGAAGCAGAGCCGATCATAAAAGTTCGGCAATAGAGCATGTCCGAGATAAATCATAGATCCCAACCATAGAGAGGTTAAGCTTAACAATCCCACACTAATGGACTCTAAATAACCAAACAAACAGTAGAACAAAAAATAAAAGAAACCAAAAAAACATGAACAAACCCACAACCAAACAAACTACTGGCAGCAACAAATCCGGCGGTGATGAAGGCAGCAAGGAAGAGGGGCTGAGATTCCAGCTGAGGAAAAGGGGATCTGGAAAAACATCTGGAAAATCTGGGGAAGAAGGCGATGATGGCTGAAAACAGGAGGTGGATGAGGAGGCAACGCCGGCATGAGGCAGAGAAGAAGCATGATGGCGGATCCGTAAAGGCCACTGCCAGAGTTAAAATGGAGGGGAGAAAGAAACACCTTACAAAGGAGGGAGAGAGTGGAATGCCAAAGCTTCCAAGTTATTGGATAGCAAAGCAAGGAAAGGAAAGAGAAAAAAATAGGGAGGGGGAAGGGAGAGGAGGCTGGAGGCCACCGGAACCCCCTCCCCACCGTTGACTGTCATAGCCTCTAAAAACCCTAGGGAAAGAAAAGTCTAGAGAGAGAAACTCTCAAACTAGAGAGAGGGGAGTAAGTTTATATTGTTTGTCCACGTTTCTAAATTTGAAAATATACTATATGCAAATATAAATATGTCCTTATGTCAGCTTTGAGGTCACATTTGAAAGTAATTCAATAGTTAGGCTTGGGGTGACTTTCAAAGTAGATTGTGTCAATTTGCTTTGAACACTTGGTGGTCACATGGTATGGTAGGGCCTATTTCGAAAATAGATGGCCACAAGAATGCCGGTGACAAGACTCGACCTACAATGTTACTCCCTTTTCTTTTTTTCTTTTTCTTTTTTTGTTTCAATTGTAAGGGATGTCCGAATCAGTTTACATGTATCTCGATTAATTCTTTCCCGATCTAGTCAAATAAGAAATTCCTTATGGCCTAATTCTAAAAATTGAATCCTGAACAATTATATGAAGAGTATACCCACTAATCACTTAGTACAACCCTCAAGGTTACTTCTTTTTTCAATATTGGTGCTATAGACACCTTGAAAAAGTCAGAGCCCACCCTTAACACCTAGAGCTAAAGAAAAAATTTAGACACATGTTACTCATAATGATATAAAATGATGGGAAAATTAATCTAACATCCCTCTCCAACTTTCGGTAGTAGGGAAGGTCTACAAAAAGAAATTATGTTAGATAAGGTCCCTTACATTCTTTACTTGTATTTTATTAAAAAAAAAATACAAACTTGACCCTCACTCTTCTCTCTTCTCTCTTCTCTCTCTACATAGTTGGGTCTCTTCTCTCTCTCTCTTTCTCTCTCCCTCTCTCTCTCTCTCTCTCTATAGCGATCTAGATTTTGACCCGACTATTGTTGCATCCCGGACTCGGGTTCATGGTTTAATATTGTTATCCATGTCTTTTCTTCTTTTCATTCTTTGAGTTTGTGTATTGGGATGTCTTGGGCGTGTTTGGAGCAGGTTGGTTGCTAGTTGGTCTAGAATGTTGTTGCTCAGATTTTAGATTCTTTGCTCAAGCGAAGCTTCTTGCACTCGAGCGAGCTTTGTGATCTCCCAACATTTGTATTGTCGTACAGAGTTTCTAGGAGGGTGTTGGGGTTCACTCGAGCGAGAACTCTTGCGCTCGAGCGACGGTCTTCTGTCTACAAAACTTTTAGGAATTTGTATTCTGCGCTCGAGCGACGCTTCCTGCGCTCGAGCGAGAACACTTATTGTGTCTGGTTGCTCGAGCGACAACTCCTTCGCTCGAGCGACCATCACATATATCAGTTCGCAGCAGCTCATTTTTACATCACTTTTTGGTACCCTTTTCACTCAAAAACCCTAGATTAGCTCTCTCTCTCTCTCTAAAATCTGACTTCTCTCTAGAAATACACCTAGATTTAGGGATCTCTCTACCCTACTCTCTTTGATAAAAAGATAGAGCATCTCGCGGGCTTCCATTTGATCCGAATAAAGTCAAGTTTGGGCGTCTTTAAGGTTTCTCTACTTCTCCTTTGGGCTTCTACACTTGAGGTAGGGATATTCTACACCTTGATATGATCTTTAACCTAGTTATTTGTTGTTATGTACAAATGGTGAGATTTTGGGAGTATTTGGGTAAACCTAGGGTTTAGACTCAAATTGAAAAGAGGGGTTTCTATGTTGTATTACATAAATGATTATGGGGTTTTGGATATGAAGTTATCTTATGTTAGAATAGTGAATTTTAGCCTTTGGGTTAATATTTGAAAAAGGGGGAGATTTGCCCAAATATGTCTTGAATGATTATTTTACATAAATAATGAAATTGGCATGGAAAATGTGAAATTGGGGAAAAGTATAGATGAATGGTGTTGTTGGATTTGTTAAATCACTCACCTATGAAAATGTGATGAATTATCTGTTATAAAGATTGAATATCTATTTAGAAATATCTGTATTGGGCTATCGGTGGAAGATAGCTATGATTGTTGTAAAAATTGCATGAGGATTAGGTGAATTGAAACTAATCATTTAATTGTGTCATTGAATATGACTGTACCTTTAAATACATTGTATATGTATAATGTTTTGGGAGAAGAAATAGGATATACTCCATGTTTTGGGAGGAGATAGGGGATGGGCTCCATTGAAATTAAGTTGGCCAGAGTGTCCAGGTTTGAAAGTCTCGAAATCATATATATACATGGGTGCCGATCCCACGGACGAAATTTCTGTAAAATTGCAAGATCGAAGTGCTTGTATGATAGTTATGTTGATTGAGAACCACTGAGTTGTAGCCTCAGTTGGGTTATTTGGAAAATTGTAAACTTGGCTTATATGTGGAAATAAAACGAATTAACTTGAAATGAATAACTGAAAATGGATTGAGATGTAAATGTTGGTACCACGTGGTCATGTGAAGGATGTGCGTTTGTCACGAATATTGAATATATCTCTGACACTTACAACTTAGTTAAACCTCATATATCGTGATAGACTGTTTCTACTGGGCTTTGGCTCACCCTATTTGGGAAACTATTTTTAGGTACCGGTAACATACTTCCTCCAAGGACGTAGCTTGGAAGGACCTAGGAGCTGTAGGCTCTATTTTGTGTCTTGTGTTTAAATGTTTATTCAAGCCAAGGGCTTCATTTTTTTACAGAGCTTATGACTCTCTTTTGTTGTAACCAAGTAATGTCTTGGAAAGATGTAAGGTCGTAGGGCATTTATTTTGTGTTATTAACTAGGGTTACATGCTATAGATTCAGGATGAATATTTATGAATGTATATTGCATGTATCATCTTGTGTAATATGAACTCTGATGAATGAAAGTATACCAATTCTATTATGCTCATTCTCTTATAAGTTGGATTATTTGTATTATTTTGGAGGGGCATTACAACTTGGTATCAGAGCGTACCGGGTTTGAATACTTTGGGTACGTGGGAAGTGGTTATTACCTCAATGGGTTTGTCTCGCTTAGTTGAGACATTAGTATGTGTTATATGCTTATGTGATTATATGGGTATGGGATTTAATTTCTAGGATGTTGATCGAGTTCACGGGTTTCTGGGATTCCTGTTAGAAAAGCACTTGATCACTGCCGTTTCTAATTGGAACTCTAGCAACGCCGCAGGACGGTCATTATCCAGAAATGAAATTCGTATGTGTTTACGTGACTACGTGCTTATGTTGAGTGAATTAGTGTTGTCCATTGCATTAGGACGCGAGTGAGTTAGCTTCAGCACATTTGTAAATGTGCTAAATCTCTTTTGTTACCTTCATTAGGATGTCAGGACATGGACGTGGTGGTAGTAGGCGTAGTAGGCCTAGGCAGTAAGAGATGCCAATACCGGATGATATTCTGGCACAGGAGGAAGGAGTCGGTCAAGCCAATGTGGCCGAACTAGTTGGTCAACAGGCTATGGGCGCCTTAGCCCGCGAAATGGCCAGAGCATTGCAGGAGTCTATAGACATTCTCAGGGCTGAGAATCAAGTCCAGGCCCAAGTAGCTGAAGCAGGGTCGTTTTTTCTGAAAAGAGAGTTCTTTCGGTCGAATCCAGACGAGTTTTTGGGTGATCCCAAGGAGCCACTAAAGGCTAATGAGTGACTAGAATAAATAGTGAAGACGTTTGAGATGCTCAGCATCGAAGACGGGGGTTTGAGAGTGACCTTGGCATCCTTCCAACTGAAGGGAGACACGGGTCAGTGGTGGAAGTATGCACGAGGGTGCATTGAGGGAACTTGGGAGGCTTTTGATGACGTTTTCCAGGACAAGTACTTACCTGCTACAATAAAGGAGAAGTTGAGGGATTAATTCCCCAAGTTGGTGCAATTGAACACGTCGGTGGCCGAGTTTGAGGCCACATTCACCAGTTTGTCGAGGTTTGCACCGAAGTTAGTGGCAACCGAGGAACGCCGTTGTCTGGAGTTCGAGAAGCGATTAAGGACCGAGCTCATGTTTGGAGTGGTCGGATCCATAATTAGGGATTATGGGCGCCTCGTGGAGGCTGCAGCCTATCTTGAGACTATCATGCATACAGAGGAGGAGAGAATGAGGGGCTCCAAGTCGAGTCAGGATAATCAGGGAGACAGTAAGAGACAGAGGGGTTCTAACCCACAATCGTCCCAGGGAGCTCAATCGAGGTCCACTTTTCCAATACCAAGTTCGGGTTCTGGGAGGGGTGGTCAAGAAGACATCACTTGTTTCAAATGTGGTCAGTTGGGCCACAAATCTCCAGCTTGCCGCAGAGAAGAGGAGGGCAGTGAGCAGCATCGTCTTCAGCTCGTTCTTAAAGCTAGAGTCAAGGGAGAGGCTAGCCTTGTTATCAATGTGGGCAGGCAGGACACCTAAAGAGGTTTTGCCTACAGTTGGGAGGCACATCTGGTGCGTCTGGTTCAAGGCAGACACAGAGTCATCAACCTGCAGTGTCAGCACAGGCCTCGAGAGCCAATCAGGGAGCCTCTTCGGCTCAATCAGTGCATCAAACTTATGCTCCGAGGGGTGAGCAGGTTGAGCAGAGACCTACGGGGCGTGTGTATTCTGTTACAGCGCCAGATCATGTACCTGTTCCTTCAGTAATGAGAGGTACCTTCTTGTTTTGCAATTCAGTTGCTAATGTGTTGATTGATACGGGTGCATCCCATTCTTTTATCTCGTCTGCATTTGCATCGATTTTAGGGTTGGAGTTGGCACAGTTAGCATCTCCTATTTGTGTAAAGTCACCTATTGGTGGTGAGGTTATTTTGAAACACGAATGTCAGGGTTGTGACATCGAGGTTGCAGGTCGTCGATTACTTTTTGCATTTGTATTGCTTGACATGTTTAGTTTTGATATTATTTTGGGTATGGACTGGTTATAGTCATACCAAGCGATTATAGATTGTTACCGTCAAAGGGTGACTATATGTACCTCGAGCAGTTATTGCTTTTATTTCTTGGGGGACCGGGTGGATAGAGTCTTATCACCGATATATGATCCGCGTGGGTGGAGTGAACTTAGTTGTCTTCTTACTAGCTTTTTGAGTAGTGAGTGTGATGAAGTTCTAGTTGAGTTGCCAAGGGTAGTTTGTGAATACCCAAATGTCTTTGCCAACGATCTTACTAGTTTACCACCTCACCGAGAGATCGAGTTCTCGATTGATTTACTGCTTGGCACAGCACCGATTTCTATGGCACCATATCGGTTTGCACCAGCTAAGTTGAGTGAGTTGAAGATTCAACTCCAAGAATTATTAGATAAGGGTTTTATTCGCCCTAGTACTTCGCCTTGGGGAGCACCAGCTCTCTTTGCTAAAAAGAAAGATGGAGCGTTGCAACTTTGTATTGATTATCGGAAGTTGAGCTCAGTAACTGTTAAGAACAAGTATACAATGCCTCGTATAGATGACCTGTTTGATCAATTGAGAGGGTCTTGTTGTTTCTCTAAATTAGACCTAAGATCAGGTTATCAGCAGTTGAGAGTAAGGGAGGATGATATCCCGAAGAAGGCTTTCCGTACGCGGTATGGCCATTATGAGTTTTTAGTGATGCCTTTTGGGCTAACCAATGCCCCTGCTGTGTTTATGAGTTTGATGAACCGAATCTTCCGAGTGTTCTTAGACCGTTTCGTGGTCGTCTTTGTGGACGACATCTTGATTTACTCACCCTCTCAAGAGGAACACGAAAAACACTTGCGAGTGGTGTTTGAGTTGCTTAGAGCCCATAAGCTGTATGTTAAATTTGGGAAGTGTGAATTCTGGCTGAAAGATGTCAAGTTCTTGGACATGTGGTGTCCGGGGAAGGGGTGACTATAGATTCATCCAAGATAGAAACGGTGCAAGATTGGGCACAACCTAACAATGCTTTCGAGATCCATAGTTTCTTAGGATTAGCCGGGTATTACCATCGATTTGTGAAGGATTTCTCTAGGCTAGCCTTGCATTTGACTAGATTAACGAGAAAAAGGATAAAATTTGTGTGGAGTGAGACTTGTGAGAAGTCATTCCAAGAACTTAAGGTTAGACTTACCCCTGCTCCAGTCTTGATTATTCCGGAGAGGGGTTTAGGCTATTCAGTATACTTTGATGCTTCACGGGAAGGTTTAGGTTGTGTTTTGATGCAAGATGGGAAGGTGTACTGTCTATGGCTCGCGGTAGTTGAAAACACATAATAGGAATTACCCCACCCATGACCTAGAGTTAGCAGCGGTGATATTTGCCTTGAAGATTTGGAGGCATTATCTGTATGGAGAGAGATTTGAGGTGTTTTCTGAAATATCTATTTACACAGAAGGACTTGAACTTGAGGCAAAGAAGGTGGATAGAGTTCATAGAGGATTATGACTTTGAGTTGTATTATCATCCCGGGAAAGCCAATGTTGTGGCCGATGCATTGAGTAGGAAGTCAATTAGCAATGTAGCTTGTATCACCATCTGGGAATGGGAAATGTTGGGTACTTTTGGTGAGTTTGACTTGCGTCTGGGCAGGTTTGTTGAGTCTGCAGCTTTATTTTCGATGGTTGCACAACCTACAATTGTGAATCGAGTGTTAGAAGCGCAAAAGGATGACATTGAGGTAGAATCTCTCCGGGAGAAGATCTCCAGTGGGAAGGTAGGGAAGGGCTTGACGATGTATCCTGACCAAAGTGTGAAATATTGTGACAGCTTGTTCGTGTTGGAGTCTTACTGAGAGGACGTGCTCCGAGAGTTTCACCCTCCACGCCTCGCGGTGCATCCGGGAGGCACAAAGATATATCATGATCTTAGTCACCAGTTCTGGTGGAGGGGTATAAAGAAGGATGTAGCCATGTTTATATTGAAGTGTCTTACTTGTCAGCAAGCGAAAGCTGAGCATCAGAGGCCAGTAGGTTTGTTGCAACTCTTGCCTATAGCTGAGTGGAAATGGGAGCATGTTACGATGGATTTTGTTGTGGGCCTTTTAAGGACTCAACGGGGTAGTGATGTCATTTGGGTGGTAGTTGACTGGTTAACCAAGTCGGCGCACTTTATACCTATGCATGTGAGTGATTCGGTAGATTATCTTGCCGATCTTTATATTAGGGACATAGTGAGGTTGCACGGGGTCCCTATGACGATTGTTTCGGATAAAGATCCATGTTTCACAGCTCGATTGTGGCAGAGCTTGCAAAGTGCCTTGGGCACTAGATTGACCTGTAGCACTACTTACCATCCTCAGACTTACGGTCAGTCCGAGCGTACTATTCAGATCCTTGAGGATATGCTTCGAGGCTATGTCCTTAATTTTAAGGGGTCGTGGGAGAGACACTTACCCTTAGTGGAGTTTGCCTACAACAACAGCGTCTAATCAAATATTGGCATGGCGCCATTTGAGGCCTTTTACCGACTATGTAGATCTCTTGTGTATTGGGCCGAGGTGGGTGATGCACCTTTGTTGGGCCCAGAGCTGGTTCGAGAAACGACGGAGAAAGTGGCACTTATTCGTAAGAGGTTGGTTACAGCTCAGAGTCATCAGAAAAGCTATGCCGACCGTAGAAAGAGACCTTTGTCTTTTGAGGTGGGAGATCATGTTTTTTTGAAGATATCACCTAGGTGGGGTCTTATGAGATTTAGGAAAAGTGAGAAGTTATCCCCTCAATTTATTGGCCCTTTTGAGATCCTCGAGCAGATTAGGGAGGTTGCCTACCATTTGGCGGTGTCGCCACAACTTTTTGAAGTGCATGACATGTTTCATATTAGTATGTTTCGGAAGTATGAGTCGGATCCATCGCACGTGTTGGATTGAACCGACTTAGAGGTAGATGAGGATGCCTCGTATGAGGAGAGACCAGTGAGAGTCTTGGATAGACGAGACCAAGTCTTGGGAGGCAAGACAATCCCCTTGGTCAAAGTATTATGGAAACATCACGGGGTTGAGGAAGCAACTTGGGAGCGTGAATTGGAAGTCCGTGAGAAATATCCGAACTTAATTGTTGATGTTTGAGTATATGTTGAGATTTTTGTTTTGTTCATGAACTATAAAGACATTGTATATGTTTTGAATTATGAGAACATTGTATATATTGAATATGTTTCGAAAACGCAAGCTTATTATGAACATTGTATATGTTGTTTAAGTTTTGGAAATGCGAATTTATCATAAACATTGAATATGTTTTGGAAATATGAGATATACGTATTGAAATTGGTTAAAACTACGGGGGATGCATATTGGTAATATATGTTGAGATGTCTATTGTGAATTTGTTCATGTGAGAGGATTGAATGACCAGTAGGTTGGTCATGGTGTTGAGAATTCATTTGTAATCATTTAGGAAATTGACTAAACATGACTTTGAAACATGATTTATAATTTCGGGGACGAAATTCTTTAAGGGGGGAAGGTTATAACGATCTCAATTTTGACCCGACTATTGTTGCATCTCGAACTCGAGTTTCATGGTTTAACATTGTTATCCATGTCTTTTCTTCCTTCCATTCTTTGAGTTTGTGTATTGGGATGTCTTGGGTGTGTTTGGAGCAAGTTGGTTGCTAGTTAGTCTAGAATGTTGTTACCCAGATTTTGGCTTCTTCGCTCGAGCGAGGCTTCTTGCACTCGAGCGAGTTTTGTGATCTCCCAGCATTTGTTCTGTCCTGCAGAGTTTCTGGGAAGGTGTTGGGGTTTGCTCGAGCAAGAACTCTTGCGTTCGAGCGACGGTCTTCTGTCTGCAAAACTTCTGGGAATTTGTATTCTGCGCTCGAGTGAAAACACTTATTGTGTCTGGTCGCTCGAACGACAACTCCTTTGCTCGAGCGAGTATCGCGTATATCAGTTCGCAGTAGCTCATTTTTACATTACTTTTTGGTACCCTTTTCACTCAAAAATCCTAGATTAGCTCTCTTTCTCTCTCTCTAAAATCCGACTTCTCTCTAGAAATACACCTAGATTTAGGGATCTCTCTACCCTACTCTCTTTGATAAAAAGATAGAGCATCCCGTGGGCTTCCATTTGATCCGAATAAAGTCGAGTTTGGGCGTCTTTGAGGTTTCTCTACTTCTCCTTTGGGCTTCTACACTTGAGATAGGGATATTCTACACCTTGATATGATCTTTAACCTAGTTATTTGTTGTTATGTACAAAAGGTAAGATTTTGGAAGTATTTGGGTAAACCTACGGTTTGGACTCAAATTGAAAAGAAGGGTTTCTATGTTGTATTACATAAATGATTATGGGGTTTTGGATATGAAGTTATCTTATATTAGAATAGTGGATTTTAGCCTTTGGGTTAATATCTGAAAAAGGGAGATATTTTCCCTAATATGTCTTGAATGATTATTTTGCATAAATAATGAAATTGGCATGGAAAATGTGAAATTGGGGAAAAGTATAGATGAATGGTGTTGTTGAATTTGTTAAATCACTCACCTACGAAAATGTAATGAATTATCTGTTATAAAGATTGAATATCTATTTAGAAATATCTGCATTGGGCTATCGGTGGAAGATAGCTATGATTGTTGTAGAAATTGCATAAGGATTAGGTGAATTGTAACTAATCATTTAATTGTGTCATTGAATATGACTGTACCTTTAAATACATTGTATATGTATAATGTTTTGGGAGAAAAAATGGGATGTACTCCATGTTTTGGGAGGAGATAGGGGATGGACTCCATGTTTTGGGAGGAGATAGGGGATGGACTCCATTGAGATTAAGTTGGCCGGAGTGTCCAGGTTTGAAAGTCCCGAAATCATATGTATACATGGGTGCTGATCCTGCGAACAAAATTTCTGTAAAATGGCAAGATCGAAGTGCTTGTATGATAGTTATGTTGATTGAGAACCACTGAGTTGTAGCCTCAATTGGGTTATTTGGAAAATTGTAAACTTGGCTTATGCATAGAAATAAAACAAATTAACTTGAAATGAATAAATGAAAATGGATTGAGATGTAAATGTTGGTACCGCGTGGTCATGTGAAGGATGTGCGTTTGTCATGAATATTGAATATATCTCTGGCATTTATAACTTAGTTAAACCTCATATATCGTGATAGACTGTTTCTACTGGGCTTTGGCTCACCCTATTTGGGAAACTATTTTCAAGTACCGGTGACATACTTTCTCCAAGGACGTAGCCTGGGAGGACCTAGAAGCTGGAGGCTCTATTTTGTGTCTTGTGTTTAAATGTTTATTCAAGCCAAGGGCTTCATTTTTGTACAGAGCTTATGACTCTCTTTTGTTATAACCAAGTAATGTCTTGGAAAGATGTAAGCCCATAGAACATTTATTTTGTGTTATTAACTAGTGTTACATGCTATAGATTCAGGATAAATATTTATGAATGTATATTGCATGTATCATCTTGTGTAATATGAACTCTGATGAATGAAAGTATACCAATTCTATTATGCTTATTTCTCTTATGAGTTGGATTATTTGTATTATTTTTTTTTGGGGGGGGGGCGTTACAACTCTCTCTCTCTCTCTCTTTCATCCATTTCTCTGATGCCCAGGTATATAATTCGTCTTGATCTCATTTAATCGTGTTTATTTTACTCGTGTTGGGGATGTCAAGAACTAATTTAAGGCCTCATCAGCCGTTTGGGTCCATCGTTCTTGAAACCTTTCTCAGATTTACATCTCTAATTTTATTCCTGAGTTGAGTTTTTCTTGTTTTGGAAATATAGTTGGAGTTAGGGTGGTCATAGGCTTATTAAGCTTGCAAAATCTAGGCTGTAGCAAAACCGTACGTGCGGGGGTTGGAGCCGCACGTGCGAAAGGGTGAGTCACACGTGCTAGGAGGGGGAGTTTCTGGCAGTTAAGGACTAAAATAACCGCACGTGCGGGGGAGGTACCGCATGTGCAGGAATAGCGTCAAATGTGCAGAGAGGTGGGGTTTCTTTGAGGTTGGTCCCTGAAATAACCGCACTTGCAAGGGTGAGTGCCGCACGTACGGAAGAGTACGCTCCGCATGTGCGGGAAATGCTGGTGTCCGAATTTTTTTCTTTTTCTTCTTCTTGGACTAAGTGTATCTCATTTCCTCTCATCTCTCTCTCTCTCTCTAAAAACATATTTCCTCTCCCTCCTCTCTACAAACACCATTCACCACCATAAATTCTTAATTTCTTCAAATCTATTGAAGATTTGACCCAATTTTTTTCATTAATTTTGGAGAGCTCATCAAGGTCTACATTTTGTGCGGTGGAGATCGGATTTCAACACCATCAATTTTGAGATTTCTTCTCTCCTCTACTCCAAATCTTAAGGTAGGGAGTTTCTTTGAGTTATATATATGATTTTGGCATGTTCTAGTCTTTTTCTTGATGTTATCTTTGGGTTATGAGTTGGGATTTGAGTGAGGGTTTTGAATGTGTTTTAAAAATGGGAATTTCTCTTCCCTCCCATGAAATTGATTCTAACTTATGAAATTTGTGACTCTTGGGAGTCCATTGGTTAAAACACTTCTTAAAAATGAAAGAAATTTATGTTGGGTGGAAACCCTAGATTTTGAAATTTGGGGAAAAGGTTAGAATTATAGAAGAAAGATCATATGTCATTATGTTGCTAAATCATCTATGTAATGGATGATTTCTTGTTGAGAAATTGCCGTGGATAGTATGATGAGAATACTTGGATCATGGAATAATTGGAAATTGTGTAGCATTTGTGAATATAGATTGTGTCATATGTCACATGGATATGATTATTGGTTATTAAATTGAGAGATGTTAATAATTGTATTATATTGAAGGCATAATGTTGAAAAATATGGAAATTGTAAAATTTCATTTACATACATTCATTTGCATAGCTTTGAATACCAATTATTATGGCTTTGTTTTGGAAATGAATTTATTGTTTTGAGAAAACAATTGATTGATCTTGAAAAGGTTTTGGGGTATATACGTTAGTAAGTTTAGATATGGGGTGCAGATTGGTATTGTTTAAGTTGGCTTGAGTGTTTAGGATGAAAGATCGAAAACATGCACGGAGTAGGTACCACGTGCCTTCTGATTAGGAGCTGGTAATGTGGGAATTGGTAGTGCTTGATATACCTACTTGCAAACACCAGCCTAGGGATTACCTGAGTTGTATTTACTACCCCGCTGTGTATTATGAAAATTGATGAGATAATGTATTTTTGAAAAAGCATTGCATATGATTTTCAAGAAGGAATAAAGATATGGATTTTTGGAGCATGGCAATGCATAGCATGCATATTGTGAGACTACTTAAGCATATATACTTTGTTAAGATCCCTACTGAGCTTTGTGCTCACCCTTATTGGATTTGTGCAGGAAATGATGTGGTGATTCTGCCTAGCTAAAGGCAAGGAAAAATATTTTGAGAGCACAAGGCTCTTTTATTTTTTATTTTTTATTTGTATGTTTTGACAAGTGAAAGGGCTTTAATTGTATAGGTTTTTGGATAACTATCTTTTGTGTAATCGGGTTTAAGCCTTGAAACTTTTAGCCTTTAGGGCATTTATTTTGCATTATTTCGTTTGTTCTCATCGTCGCACATGCTATGGATTCACCCTTTAAGAAGTTTGAATATGTATTGCATATGGACTCATTTTGTAAATCCCTCACATGAATAGAATACAAATATAGAGATTTGACCATTTGATTTGAAATTAGTGTAATTGAATGAATTAATTAGATTTATCATTATGTCAATTATTTAGGGGCGTTACACTTTCCAAACCCTAACACTCAACCACCATATCTTCCCAATATATCAATGCCGTTAGTGGTGAGAATGTCAATGAGATCGAGGTCACTGAGGACGGGAACGATGACACAGCGGCCGTCAACGGCGATGAGTTGGAGGGCAGTTCCGTCTTTACTGAATCAAGCCTTTTCGACTTGAATGGGATGGGTTTGGGGGGCTTTGGCTTAAATTATGGGTGGAGGATTGGATGGGTTAGTGGTGGTGTCTAGGGCTAGGGTTTGTTATGGGGTGATTGATAAGAAGAGTAAAGCAGCCAAAGTGGTCTGTGATGGTATATTCTTGAGATTAGTACTAATGGGTCTTCTGTTGAGGATTGATTGTGGAATTGGAAGCTTTGAGTATTTGGTAGTTTTGGGGGTTGGAGGAGAGAGAAAGACTTGGTTACCATGGAAGCTTGAGGAGAGCAAGGGGTTGGTGGAAACTTGGTTACCAGGTAAAATTAATCTGAAATTTTCTTTATAGAGAAATTTGTCTAAAATTTCACTGGACATATACCAAAGAAATTACTTTGTGAATAGGGGTTTTTTTTTTTTTTTTTAAATTTCATTACACCTATACCAAAGAAATTTCACTAGACATATACCAAAGAAATTGTGTATTTTTGAAATTTCTCTGGATAATTTTTTTGAATTTTATTTTTGTATTTTTGAAATTTTTCTAAATTTTTCTTCAAAAAGAATTTGTCTCAAATTTCACTCGACCTAAGTCAGTGAGGTCCAATGAAATTTCTCTAATGTGTATTTCATCTTTTTCTTTATTTCTACCCTCTCTCCATCCCTCAGTATGTCTTTCTTCCTCTCTCATGGATCAGTGAAATTTCTCTAATTAAGTGAGAGATATTTCACTAATTGAAGATAGTCAATTCAATCAAATTTTTTCAATTTTTTTTTCAAAATTTTATATTAATCATAGATCTTGTTTGATAGATCTTGACGAGAGCATTCCAAAAATATATTTTTTGTTGAAAATGAACATCTAAATTAAGAGTTATTGAATTTTTTAGTTATTGACTAATATATCAGTGTGATGAAAGTTGAAATTGATTAAAATATTTGATCTCTACCCAATAGATAACAACCATCTTAGTCGGTCTCGGACGGACTTTTTGACCTAAAATCATTGCTCTTGTAATTGTGAGTTGAATAGTGCTATTTAAGATGAAAATTTAATTTCAAATTCAAAACCAAATCCAAATATCAGCCTTCATATATGTGAAGTTGAATATAGTATATAGGGACATGCATTTGTTAAAAGGATTTATTTTGAATATTCGACACATAAGTGGGTTTTCTTTTTTCGTTCAACTTTTTGACTAATCCATCATTTTGGATTCTTAACTACTCTACTTGGAATGTATTATCTACTTGCACAGGTTCGAAAACAGGAGTGTTGAACAAAAACTATAATTTATTTTTTTTTAAATGAAATTATTGAGAAAAGCTATTGTTGGTTTGATTCACTTTTTATGAGATAAAAAAATACACATATAGCAAATTATACATTTTTGATATAATTATAGTGACCTGCTGTTGATTTTTTTGATTTTCGAAGGTATATATTTTCATGTGTAGAAAATGTGTCGGGTGATGCTATGGTACATTTGGATGTACCATACATCAATTATGAGGATATGTAATTTTATATTATAACTAATATCATATAGATCATAACCATTATCATATTAACTCATAACTTAATTATATTAGTTATTCATACATACCATATTATCTCATAACCACTACAAAACTAAATTATTTTAATAATTTAATTTTGAATTGGCAATCGGTTTAACCGGTTACCAAAAAGAGGACAAAAGAAATCAGAGGAGTCCAGGGCTCCCAACATCACATATCTCATAACCATTAGTCACATATCTCATAACCACTAGTCACATATCTCATAACCAACACATTTTTTTCATAATCAATATCACATATCTCATAACCACTAGTCATATATCTCATAACTAACATCACATATCTCATAACCACTAGTCACATATCTCATAACCAATGCATTTTTTTCATAATCAACATGACATATCTCATTACCACTAGTCACATATCTCATAACTAACACCATTTTGGTCATAACCACACCACTTTGTTCATAACCAATATCACATATCTCATAATTATTACCCACATAAATCATAACCACATCTCATAGTCAACCCATTTGAGTCATAACCAACATCACATATCTCATAACCATTAGTCATATACTCATAACTAACAACCCTTTTGCTCATAACTACACCACTTTGATCATAACCAATATCTCATACCTCATAACCACTAACACATATAGCATAACCAAACACCCTTTAATATCACTTTGCGCATAACCAAAATCACATATCTCATAACCATTAGTCATATACTCATAACTAACAACCCTTTTGCTCATAACTACACCACTTTGATCATAACCAATATCTCATACCTCATAACCACTAACACATATAGCATAACCAAACACCCTTTAATATCACTTTGCTCATAACCAAAATCACATATCTTATAATCACTAATTAAATATCTTGTAACCATTGCCCACATATCTCATAACCAACATCACATATATCATAACTACTAATCACATATCTCATAATTACACCACTTTGATCATAACCAACATTACATATCTCATAACCACTAATCACATATCTCATAACCAAACACCCTTTGACTTATAATTACATCACTCTGCTCATAACCAAAATCACATATCTAATAATCACTAATGATATATCTCATAACCTTTACCCACTTATGTTATAACCACATCTCATAACCAACACCATTTGCCTCATAACCAACATCACATATATCATAACCACTAATCACATATCTCATATCCATTACTCACATATAGGGGTGTAAATTTGGCTCACGGGCTCGCGGCACAACCCAAGTCTAGAAATGACTCTCTCTCTCTCTCTCTCTCTCTCTCTCTTGTTTGGGCTAAAGAAAGGATCTAGGGATTTGTCAAAAACAATTAATGAGGGAATTTTGATTTTGACAAAATTTGGATGTTTGTTCCAAATTTTTGGAGAACATGGGGCTGAAATTATATAATAATCATTATAAAAAACAAAATAAAAACATTTATGAATAGAGTCTTGTAATGAAATAAGTTATTAATTTATGATTTTGTCAATTTATACTTAAATTCTATTTATTTATTTTTAATATAAATCCTTCATCTATTTTTATTAAGTAAAATTAATAAAAAAAAGACTATTTTACTCATCAACTACAAAATGTATAATCACACCATTAATTGGTGTAATAAAAATATTTAAAATTTTAGAAACCACAAATATCATAATCAAGTCACAAAGTTTTGTAATATAAAACACAAAATACATAATGCCATCACTAATTGGCGTAACAAAATTGTTTAAAATTATAGAAAATCAAAAATGTCGTAAATAATTCCCAAAATTTCGTAACATTAATCAAAAATTATGTAACTATCCACTAATTGGTGTAACAAAAACATCTAAAAATTTTAAAAATCACAAATGTCATAACCAACTCACAAAATTTAATAGTATCAACTACAAAATGTGTAACTACACCACTAATTACCATAATAAAAATAATCAATTTTTTTACAAATCACAAATGTCATAACCAACCCAAAAAATTTCATAACATCAATCACAAAATGCGTAACAACACAACTAATTGATGTAAGCAAAATATCCATTTTTTTTTATAAACCACAAATATTGTAATCAAGCAACAAAGTTTCATAACAATTATCATAAAATGACTAAACAAATCACTAAAAATCTTAGAATCACCAATCGGGATCTCTCATAATACAGAGAAAACAAAATATAATGACAATCATTAAATAATTTAATCAACAACTTAAAGCCATGGAACAGAAAATGAGAGTTAGAGAAGATTAGCTAGTAGAGCGAGAGGAAAGGAAATAT
This sequence comes from Camellia japonica, assembly GCA_030407325.1. Lineage (NCBI taxonomy): Eukaryota > Viridiplantae > Streptophyta > Magnoliopsida > Ericales > Theaceae > Camellia > Camellia japonica. Next base: position 59,581,513 of record JAPPVO010000010.1, read on the forward strand.
AAAAAAGAGAGACTAAACAGGCTTATCGCCTGTGAAAATGACGTGCTGTCGTTTCTGATAAGGAATATCAGAGATATCTACAATGATAGTAAAGAATGAGAGAGATGCTTGAGGGATGAAGATGACTGAGATAGCAGAATAGAATAACAAAATGCGTAATATTCATTTTTCAACAGTTCTATAACACATGTACAAATTGATAATAACAAAACCTTTCAAATCATAACTACGGCCAAAGGTTTGTGTATGTATGACATATTAATGTGAAAGAGCTAGAGTTTCAAGATAGATGTATTTACTAGATAGAGAAATATCACCAGAATAAATAGTGTTGAAATAGACAAAGAGAGTAGTGACGAGTTCAAGGATCTATTGCAGAGACACAGGAGTAGAGGAACGAAGAATCTAGTAAGGAAGAACTATCAACAATGGTCGTTTGATAATTTGAGCGAAATAGAGAAGTCTTATTAAGAAATAAAGAGAGGTCAGGCACAACTAGGGCAAATCAAGGGAAAGAAAATAGAGTAGAGAAAAAAATGAAGAAAAGTTGGGGAAAAAAATTTAGAAGAAAATTTATTTAGTAGAACAAAATAAAATCACGTTATAGATAATTTTTTGCAACATATTTTTTATTAAAATTTAGTTAAATTATATATATATATATATATATATATATGTCTATAAGTGTATATAGATATTTTAAAAAGTATATCGTTTGTATATTACTATTTTTATTATATTTAATGAAGATACTATGACTAAAAATAAATCTAAAATAGAGATAGGTGATCAATTGCAATTATCACTTACGGATGACATTTCAAAATTAATTGAGAGAGTTGAGAGTTCAGAGATGATGAGAGTTTGAGAGACAGATTTGTTTGTGAGAAATAAAATGAGAGAGAGGTGGTATTTATAGGACTTGGGAGGAAAGGGTTAATTTATATATATATAAATAAAAAATAATAATAAAATTGGTTGTTGGTGGAATTAACAGTTATATGATTGTTTCAATTTTTTTTTTTTTTTGAATTTTTGACTGTTGCACTAACAAGGGGGGCATGGAGCCGTTGGGGTTACGTCGGGCCAGATGGGGAAAAAAATTTTGAGTCGAGCTCATGAGATGGGTTACACTCCATAACACACCAAAGTTGGGCCGGGCTCTAGAACACATAGCCTACGGTCTTAGGTTAGGCTCAGGCTTAGGCCTAGTTAGGCCCACCCAGGGTGCGACTAGACTTAGAGTGTGCCACGAGCTCATGGGCCAAATTTACGCCCCTATATGTGGGTAGTGGTTATAAGATATGTGATTAGTGGTTATGATATATGTGATGTTGGTTATGAGATGTGGTTATGACATAAGTGGGTAAAGGTTATGAGATATATGATTAGTGATTATTAGATATGTGATTTTAGTTATGAGTAGAGTGATGTAGTTATAAGTCAAAGGGTGTTTGGTTATGAGATATGTGATTAGTAGTTATGATATATATGATGTTGGTTATGAGATATGTGGGTAATGGTTATGAGATATTTAATTAGTGATTATAAGATATGTGATTTTGGTTATGAGCAAAGCGGTGTCAAATGGTGTTTGGTTATGCTATATGTGTTAGTGGTTATAAGGTATGAGATATTGGTTATGATCAAAGTGGTGTAGTTATGAGCAAAAGGGTTGTTAGTTATGAGTATATGACTAGTGGTTATAAGATATGTGATGTTGGTTATGACTCAAAGGGGTTGGCTATGAGATGTGGTTATGATTCATGTGGGTAATAGTTATGAGATATGAGATCAATAGTTATAAGATATGTGATATTAGTTATGAACAAAGTGTTGTGGTTATGAGCAAAATGGTGTTAGTTATGAGATATGTGACTAGTGGTTATGAGATATATCATGTTGATTATGAAAAAAATGTGTTGGATATGAGATATGTGACTAGCAGTTATGAGATATGTAATATTGGTTATGAGTCAAAAGGGTTGGTTATCAGATGTGGTTATGAAATATGTGATTATGGTTATGAAATATGTGATATTAGTTATGAAAGATGTTACAAGGTGCCGGCAAGGGTGTATCATGATCGGCCTAGGTGTGTGGTGGTCGGCCTAGGTGTGCATGCAAGATAGGCTAAGGTGCAAGTGATCATGCAAGGTAGGCCAAGGTGAGATACGATGCTTGGCCTAGGTGTGAGGTCTAGGCAAGAGTGGGTCTTAGTGACCACACTTTGGCAAATGAAGTCTGGAAATCTGGGTTTCCTCTTGAAGAACATGAACATGAAGAACATGAATGCTAAAATCGTAACTTCTTATTCAAAATCTAAGATTTCATGTTATGAGTTCAAAAACATAGACTTGGGTGCCCTTACTTGAAGATTTCATGAAAACAAACACAAAAACATAGGACTTGGTATAAACTTTCGGATCAAAACATGGTTTTTCTTCAAGAACACAAGAACATCATTTTCTCTTTCTAAAACAAACTTTAAATCAATGCATGGCTCATGAATCATGCTAGATCATGCAATGTGATCATATCAGCATAAAGAACAACAAGAGTAGATCAAGAATCTAACCTCAAAACATGAATCAAATGATTCAAACTCTAAGGATCAAGCTTGGAAATCTAGTTCTCTCTCAAGAACTCCTTCTTCTCCTTCCTAGAGCTTCTCTCTCTATAAGGCAAAGATATGGCAAAATGATATGGGTTCCTCACTGCTAGTTGGCTAATACCCACTGCTGGGACACGTGGCATCATCTGATTAGCTCTCCTCAAAAAAAGGTGCCAGAGTGAAAAGGCAAGAGTATGACAAAGTGTGTACAACAAGTAAGATGGCATGGGCACTCTGACAAGGCAATGATCCTCGATCAAGACATAGGCTTTGGGCAAGTAAGGTCTTCCTGATCTCGACTAGGGAGTATAACACTTAACCTAGGTGTGCCACACCTTGGCCTAGATGTGCCACACCTCAGCCTAGGTCATACCAGTCCTGGAATAAAAGGTTGCTAGGTTCAAGGATCAAGGATCTAGAACGCCTAGATGATTAACATCTCAGCCTAGATGATACACACCTCAGCCTAGGTGATGCACGCCTCCGCCTAGGTGATGCATATCTCGGCCAATATGCCTAGGTGACGAAGGAGATCAAACAAGGTGGTTCCAAAATGGTCCTAGGTGTTGGTGCTCAATGGCCTAGGTGTAAGAGGTTCAAAGGTGTGACCTAGGCTTGAGACAGCAAGGACAGATGACCTAGGCTTACACATCAAGCAAGGAACAAAGCATGCATATAACACTTAGGCAAAACATGATAGCATCAAGACAAAACAAGAACCTTTACTTAGGCAAAACAAGTCTAAGTCTGCATGTACAAACTTAACAAGGCAAAATCATATAAATACTCATGAATATGACTAAGACAAGATGAGGGTTGTTATAGTCTACCCACCTTAAAGAAGTTTAGTCCCCAAACTTAAGTTACCTTGCCCCAAAAACAACTCTGGATGTCGGATTTTCATCTCTTCTTTCAATTCCCATGTAGCATCCCTGCCATAATGCTCCTTCCATTCAATTTTCACCATCGGTATCGACTTATTCCTCAACTGTTGCACTTGCCTATCAATAATCCGTATCGGCTTCTCCTCGTAGCCTAAATCTTCATTAACCACAATCCTGAAATAATCAATCACATGCAGTGGATCTTGAATATACTTCCTCAACATCGAAACATGAAACACATTGTGGACTTGACTTAATTCTGGCGGCAAAGCAAGTCTGTAGGCAACTGGGTTAACTCCTTCAAGAATTTAAAATGGCCTGATGTAACGAGGTGCTAACTTACCTTTCTTACCAAATCTTGAAACTCCTTTCATCGGCGAAACTTTCAAGAAAACATGATCCCCAACTTCAAACTCTAGCTCTCTTCTTCTCTGGTTGGCATAACTCTTTTGTCAACTCTAAGCAATTTTGATCCTTTGTTAAATGAGCTTAATCTTCTTGGTTGTCACTTGAACTATCTCGAGACCAATCAATGCTTTATCTCCTACTTTGGTCCAACATATCGGCAATCTACACTTCCTCCCATACAAAGCTTCATACGGCGCCATGCCAATGGTAGCTTGAAAACTATTGTTGTAAGCAAATTCTACTAATGGCAAATGTAATTCCCAACTTCCCTTAAAGTCCAATACATATAACCTGAGCATATCTTCAAGTGTCTGAATCGTTCTCTCTGTTTGCCCATCGGTCTGGGGGTGAAAGGCGGTGCTAAATCTCAACCCAGTTCCCAAAGCTCTTTGTAAACTCTGCCAAAATCTAGAAACAAAATTTGGATCTCGGTCTGACACAATAGACATCGGCACTCCATGAAGTCTAACAATCTCATTTATATACAACAAAACAAGTCGATCGGCATTAAAGGCAGTTTAACAGGCAAGAAGTGTGCTGACTTAGTTAATCTATCAATTATGACCCAAATTGAATCCATACCTTTTTGTGTCCTCGGCAACCCAACAACAAAATCCATGGAGATGTGTTCCCATTTCCACTCAGGAATTGACAAAGGTTGAAGAAGTCTTGTTGGCCTCTAATGTTCTGCTTTCACTTGTTGACAATACAAACACTGGGATACAAACTCGGCTATTTCTCTTTTCATATTTGGGCACCAAAAAGTTTGCTTCACATCTTGATACATCTTGGTATTTCCTGGATGAACAGCAAATTTGGAAGTATGGGCTTCCTGCAAAATTCTCCTTTTCAACTCTGGGACGTCGGCCACGCACAATCTTCCCTCAAACTTAAGTACCTGATTTTCAATGGTGTATCTCGGTCTCGGCTTAGTGATAATCTCATCAACTACCTTCTTGAAGAATTCATCTTCCATCTGTCTTGTCTTTACTTCCTCAATAATAGTCGGCTTCACTGAAATCATTGCTAAACATGCCAAGTTCCCAACTGTCTTCCTGCTCAACGCGTCGGCCACTGAGTTTGCTTTACTTGGGTGATACTGAATCTGCATGTCGTAGTCTTTCAATAACTCCAGCCATCTCCTCTGCCTCATATTCAATTCTTTCTGAGTGAATAAGTACTTCAGACTCTTGTGATCTGTGAAAACTTGACAAGAAGCTCCATACAAGTAGTGACACCAAATCTTCAAAACAAAAACTACGACTGCTAGTTCTAAATCATGGGCAGGATAATTCTTTTCATGAGGTTTCAACTGACGAGATGCATATGCTATGACTTTACCCCATTGCATTAATTCATAGCCCAAACCCTTATGTGAAGCATCACTATAAATCTAAAATCCCTTATTACCTGATGGTAGAATAAGAATAGGTGCTGAGACCAACCTCGTCTTTAGCTCTTGGAAAGCTGATTCCTTGTCCTCGGTCCAATCATATGCCATTCCCTTCCGAGTCAACTATGTCAATGGCACTGTAATCTTTGAAAAGTCCTTCACAAACTTCCTGTAATAACCTGCCAAACCCAGAAAACTACGAACCTCGGACACATTAGTCAACCTCGGCCAATTCACAATGGCTTCAATTTTGCTAGGATCAACCGAAATACCCTCTTCATTAATCACATGGCCCAAAAATGAAATACTAGAAAGCCAAAACTCACACTTGCTAAGCTTAACATACAATTTTCTGTCTCTCAAAATTTGTAGGGCAAGTCTCAGATGATTCTCATGCTCAACTTTACTCTTGGAATAAATCAATATATCATCAATGAAAACAACTACAAACTCATCTAAGTATGGCTTAAAGACTATGTTCATCAAATCCATAATGTTGCAGGAGCATTAGTCACTCCAAAAGTCATTACCAAAAATTCGTAGTGGCCATACCTTGTCCGAAAAACAGTATTCTCAACATCCTCGGCTTTAACCTTGAGCTGATGGTAGCCCGACCTGAGATCAATTTTAGAAAAGACTCGTGCTCCTTGTAACTGATCAAACAAATCATCAATCCTCAGCAATGGATACTTATTCTTAATGGTTATCTTGTTCAATTCTCGGTAATTAATACAAAGATGAAGTGCACCTTCCTTTTTCTTAACAAATAAAATTGGCGCTCCCTAAGGTGAAGTGCTCGGCCTAATAAAACCCTTATCCAACAACTCTTGTAATTGCACTTTCAATTCTTTAAGCTCGGCTGGGGCCATCCTATAGGGTATTTTGGAGATAGGCTGGGTTCCCAGTATAACGTCAACAGTAAATTCTATTTCCCTATTGACTAAGTGGCCAGGCAAATCATTTGGAAAGACATCGGGAAATTCATTAACAACTGGGATATCGGCCAATTCAACGTTTCCATTCAAATTACTTAGTACACTACACAAATAACCTTGACACCCTTTTTGGATCAACTTATAAGCCTTCATAGATGAGATCAAGTAAGGTGGGGATACTACTCCTTTACCTTGAAATGTAACATCGGCTTGGTTTGGGGGTTTCAATGTGACACTTAAACAAGATGAACAAATAGACAAGTAGGCAAGTAACAAATAAGTACGCCGAGATGATGCACACCTTGTTAAATAGCAAGCAATATGATGCAATCCTAACATCATTCTAAGGGAAATCCTATGCTCTTTAGGACTAAAAGTGTGTGAATAAACGTACTATAAGGAACTCGTGCTCTGATATCAATCTGTCACGACCCCATGTAGACACCCCATTTTTTACCACCCTTAAGACTTGGGCACTACTAATAGTTTATTTGGTGGTGAAAGTTGTGCAATGCAAAGGTTCGATTTCTTTGGCAAAGAGAGAGTCAAATCCCAACTTCATATCCTCTTTTGGACCAAAACTATTTTGAATGGTTTTTAGGCCTTAAAACTCTCACTTTCAAAATATTTTTTGAAAAGAAGTTTCTACGATGCTCCGACGCTCGCATTTTGTTCAATGTCGCGCTTTTTGGTAAACCGAGCAAGGACAAAGTGGAAATGAATGAAAGAGAGATTAAATATTTTGAAAAATATTTCAAAACACCTTGTTTAGGGGTTTGGATTTGAAGAAAAGAGGAGAGGAGAGAAGAAAACAAGTTGGAGAAGAAGTTCGGCATGAATCCAGTTAGGATTGAAACTAAGCAGTCTTCACTCAAATAAGCATAAGTTTTTGCACACTTGTAATTTTGAAGTGAGGCTGACACCATTGGAAAGAAGACTTCCAGGGCTAAAATTTAGGCTCAAGAATGACCAGCAAATGAGTTCAGATGAAGGAGTTATGTCCATTTGAAGTCGGGCCCAAAAAGTAGATTTTTCTACCCAATCAGAGGTAGAAGTTTATGACCATGAATGGGATTTTTTGGCCATGTTCCGGCCATGAATGGCCAATGCCAGCCCCCTTCCATCCAGAGGTGACCCCATGCCAGCCAACAATGATAAAGTGCCGGCCATCTGTGATAAAGTGTCGGCCATTGATGCAGAGAAGCAGATTTTTGCAAATATTTTTGTTCCAGCTGGCACAGCTGTCTCTCTTGAGATATTTTCGACCTAAGGCTCTTATATTTCTGTATATTGAAGCCATTTCTCTCATTGTGACAACCCTCACCACTGTTTACTGATTAACCACTGATTGCTGCTAAACTAAGACTAAACATGTTAATTGACTGACTGACTGAAATCTGGGACTGATTGATTGTCTGTATCTGTTTAACTGCATCTCTATATGTTCGACTGCTAAACTATCTGTTCATGTTTTATGTTTTAAACTGCAAATTGAAGGCCTTATCGGCGGCCGAATCTGAAATTGATTAGTGATATGTGTTAATCATAATTTATGTGATTTTATGGCATATTTATTTGAAATGTGATTTGGTATGATTAAATAGATTAAAATAAGTTAAATTACACAAGTTGCATTATTTACAACTTTGCCACTTAGTGGCCCACTTCATACCATATGTTGAGACTTGAATTATACATTGTTTAGCATCATTTCCTCAGCCATTTCTTGAGTCCTTAGCCGACTGGAGATAGAAAGAGTGAGGAAACTTGAGTTCAACAATTTTAGCTTGGTGATTTGAGGAAATTGAAGGTTGATTGCATGTTTGGACTCCTACACCTAGAATTGGAGACTTAAGGTAGAGATTATACCTTCTTGTTCATGTATTCAAGTTATATGTTGCATGGTTTATGGAAGTCTAGAGATTAAGACATAAATTAGCTTAATGTGTTGAATTATAGCATAAATCATGCATGCATGTTGCCATTCTTGAGTTTTGAGGACTTTTGTCCATGAAATTCCACATGCATGTTCATATCTTGAGCTTAGTCCATGAATTCATCTTGTTTTTTAGGCAATTGATCTCATTTGAGCAAGTAATTGAAGCTTTGAATTGGTTTAAATTCATGCATGTCACATGTGAAGCATGTTCTTGAGATTGGTTTGAAATTGTGTTTAATTGAACTACCTTTGGGCTTTGATTTTACAAATTGAGCTTTGAAACATGTTATATTATGAGTTTTGAAGTGTTTTCCAGAAAATTAGCCCAAAAGGATCGAATTTGATGCATTGAAACTTGGTTTTGAGCTTGAGGTTCAAATCTGGAATTTTCAGAATTTGGACTCACGCTCGAGCGGGGAAACTGGCGCTCGAGCGTGGAATACGTGCTCCAAGCACTTTGCATTGTTTTACAATCCGCTCGAGCGGGGGATTGCACGCTCGAGCGGGGACCTGAGTCACACGCTCGAGCGGGGGTCGAGCGCCCGTCGAGCGTGATTTTCACACATCCAGTACTTTTGCCATATTTTGCAGTCCGCTCGAGCGGGGAAAGTGACGCTCGAGCGGGGAACCTTTGTCTGCATGTCCGCTCGAGCGAGGAAAGACACGCTCGAGCGGGACCTTGTTTTTCTGAAAATTTTGTAAAGTTGTTTTAAGTGCATCTTTGCATCCTCATTCCATCCTAGGCATTCCTAGGCCTAGTTTAAAGCATCTTAATGAGGATAGTGATGTAGAACCACACCGAGGCAAATTAGGGATTAAGTTATTATTTCCCAACTGTGTAGCTTAGTGTGTGTTCATTTTGTAACTGTGTAGGGTTGGCATCCGGAGACGCTCTAGCTTATCTGTAGCCCAGAACTCTGTGAGTAACAATGTTGTAAAGATATGTTCAATAATGATTATCTTCTGAACAATTGAACTGTACTATTTTTTGAAATGATATTGTTACTGATTGAATGATGTCCTAATTGTGAACTGTATTGTGGCATCCTTAGCAATCTACTGTTACTGTACTGTACTGCTACTGTCACAGAGATCTCTGTCGGTTCCCATGATGGAACCACTACTGTTTACTGATATGATGGCCATCAACTGACTGTTCAGTCTTTTTAGACCTACTGTACTGTTTTGCTATTGGATGTACCACATATGACTGCTATGACTGAATAACTGATATACTGATTGAAATGACTGTTTTCAATACTGAAAGGACGTTCATTCTTAACCTCTTTACGCATTATGTTATTCACTGGGCTTTAGCTCATTGCTCATATATATATGTAGGTGTACAGGCACCGGACCGTTGCTAGGAGCGTCGGGATAAACCCCAATTTTGTCAAGCCAACCTTTGTGCCTCACTGCGAGGTTCCGAGCCTGTTAAAGCCAAGGCTGTTTGGGGTCTTTCAGTTTCCCCTTTTTGTTTCTGACCTGTATAGACTGAATGTTTTTTTGTACTATACTGTCTTAATAGGGATCAAGTCCCTGATCTGGATAATTGTAAATATTGTAAATACTGTTTTGTTCTGGATGTATATCTGTTAAGAAAAGTCTTTTTGCATACAGACTGTCACAGTTCATTGGACATCTTTTATTTATTGTTTTGGCTTCCGCCAGCCCCTGTACTCTGTATTACTGTTTTACTGTTAAGCAGGCCTTCGGTAATCTCGGATTACTGGCTGGTTACGGTGCTAAACCCATAAGGGCGGGTTTGGGTCGTGACACTCATATTCAAGGGTTAGAACATTTTAGGAAGAGGTTTGGGAGCCTCTCTCTCTACACTTCTCTCTCTACATTTCTCCCTCTCAAGAACCTTTGTGCATAAGAGCTTGCAAGTGTAGATACACTATCCCTTGGCCTATCAACCCTTGATGAAGGTTGTTGATCTTTGAGATGAGGTTCTACAAAGCCTTCTTGGAGCTCCTTAAGGTGGTTTTGACTTGGTTTTGTGGCCTAAAGTGTGCTTGGCTTCAAGAGGTAAAACTTTCACCCTTTAAGCTTGTCTTTCACACTTGCTTTGCCATCTTTTTCCACCATTTCAAGGCTGGTTTTCAACTGTAAAAAACTCTGATTTTGAGGTTCTAAAATTCTGGTTTAAGCCTTGTTTGGTTAGGGGCGTGTTTCCTCCCTTTTGCTCATTGGCTTGTAAAGCCTTTTGAGCTATCTTTCAAGCTTTTCAAACAATCTCTTTTTGGCCTTAAAACCACTGAATTCCAGAGGAATTTCAGTGGTGGAAAGCTTGTTTTGAGACCCAAAATGGGAGGGGATGGCCTCCCCTCCTTGTCTCTCTATGCCATGTCTTGTTAACATTACAAAGTAGCATGTTTTTCTAGCTTATCTTAGCTTATTTTTAGCATATTTTTGCCTCTGATTTGGCATGTTTTAGGACTGTTTTGGGCTGGTTTGGTCCTTTGAGCTTTGCTTTGTATGCTTGTAGTGCAATTGTGCTAAATTGCCTAACATGTGCTATTGTTTTGGCCTCTAAATCTAGCCTTTCTTTACTTATTTCAAGCATGTTTTAGAACTCCATTTAGGCTGTTTTAGGACTTTCTTAGGTTGTTTTGATCATATGGCTCATGTATTGCATAGCTATAGTGCAAGTGCCTTAACTAGCTTTGAGTTTTAGGGCCTCTAGCATGTTTTGCTTGTGATGTTTGCATGATATAACATCATTTCTCATGTGATTTTAGAGCATATATCACTGTCATACTCTTGCATATATCACTCTTTAACTGTGTTTGAGAGTTGAGCCTTATGCCTTGTTTGTGAGCCAATGCATAAACATCATTTTCTTGCCTTTCATGCTATATTCTCAGCACATTTTGGCCACTGTTTTGGTATGCATGAGGTCTGTTTAGGGCTTGTTTAGTCCATTAAGCATAGTATTGCATGCCTCTAGTGTAATGTTTGTCACTAGTTTCAATGTCTTTGGCCCTTAACATGTTGTGCATGCGTTGCTTGCATGGTTTAGTGTCTTTAGCATCCTATTTCAGCATTGAAATGTTTTCCATATCACTCCATTCTTCACTTGTCACTTTGCTTTGAAAGTGGTCTTAAGCCCCTTGTTGGCTTGGGCATGGAATTGAGGCTCTCATGCCTAATGGTTTTAACCTTCTCTTGAGGGTTTCTACTAACCAAAAACATGAGGCTTCTTTCATGCTCAAAGTGCGTGTGGCTGAGGCCATCTTTTCTATTAAAGGACTTTCATATTGGATTTAACCGGTTAATGAATGGCTCGGTAATGTAAAATGTGTAAACAAGAATTAAGTCAAGTAAAACATGCCAAGATAAGCATGTTGCATTTGCGTTGCATTTGCATTGCATTGTGTTCAATCGGATGTTATATTGAACACAAGGTGAATTGGTCAATTTCATACTCAAAGTGATGAAAATGAGCCAATTCCCTTTGTCTCCATTGCCTTTGATCTTCCATGATAAGGTAATGGTCCTAGAGTCTTGTTTGTCTTGCATTTATTGAAATGTGTGCAAGTTGGATCTTTGGCCATCATGCATTGCATGCTTGATTGATGGTTTTGGATCCAATAGTGCCTCTCCTTTGATATTTTGAGATGATAAGGAGTGGCATAATACATACATGTTCTTGGGAGACCCTCACTTTTCCTCTGTTTTGTGCTCTGTTGCAGTTTGGTGTCACAGCACACCAGTGGCCGGCAGTGCCACATTTATGGCCGGCACCCTTTCATTGTTGGCCGGTAGAGGCCCATCTTTGGCCGGCAGATGGCCAGCAGCAGCTTCTCATGGCCAGCAGGCCACTGGTGCACTCCCTAGCCTTGATGTAGTAAGGTTCAGCAGAAAGATCTTGAAGACACCCTGCAAACAGAGCCTCTAAAGAGCAAATCGGAGAGCTTTTCGGGGCGAGAAACCGAATGCATGCATGCATGTTCAATATCTTCAAATAGAGCTGAAGTAGTTTAATTTAGTACTTTACTTATTAGTTAGCATTTCAATTTGTAATTTAATTAATTTGTTAATTAATTTGTTAATTAATTAAGTGTTGTAATAATTAAGTAGCTTAGTTTAGCTATTTCTTTATTGTTTTGTAATAATTAGTCTAATTAGCTTAATTAGATTAGTTGATTAGCTTAGCTTAGATTAGCTTAGCATATTCATTCAGACCCTTCTGCGAGAGGGCACAATGTTGTAATAAGGGTGCATGTGTGTGTGCATGTCTTCCAACCCCATTTCTTTCTCCCTTTTATTTAACCGCTTTTGATGGTTAGTTAAGGGACATATTTTGATTAGCATACCTTATGCTTGCATGCGTGCATCATTCATTTTGTATTGCATGCACCGGGCTCGGCGCATCATTCAAACTGCATTGTATTTCAATACACTTCTTTGAATACATGTATCAAAGTGTTGCATTCATATGCCATCTTAGGTAGCCGAGCCTATCTTATTGCATTTTGCATGTGTTGCATTAGGCATCTTAACATAGCTAGGATCATGCATGATTTCTAACTAGTTTTCTGTTTTGGCTCGGAGTACACTGTAAGTGTTTATGCTTTAGCATCTTACATGAGTGTGAGTATTGCCATGAGGCTATTTGCTTAATTGCTATAACTACATGAATGCCTGTGGATGGAGGCTTTATTGCTTGAATTAGAACAATTCATCAAATGTGAGTTTTAAGCCCACTTGAGGTGGCAAATCATCATGCTTTAAGCCCACTTGAGAGTGGCAAATCCGCGCTTTAGCCTACTTGCGAGTAGCACTTTCAAACCATTTTCAAAAGACAAACATGAGTTGTTTTGTTCCAACTTGAGTGATCTGGTCTATACTTGTGTGTTGTGCGTATCACGTAGTAAGTTAGCTAAATAAACCGGAATAAGAGCACATGTGTTTTCAAAAATAACATATCATGTTTAGTAGAGGCCGATCCTTTGATTGGGCGAGCAGGGGTGCTCATTTCAGGACCTTCCCCTCTCGTACCCAAGTTCCCGAGCCTAGGCAACGTTGGTGATGATGGACACATGACCTTAGGCATGAGTCAACGTTTCCTAAATTTCCCAAAACAAAATATTTAGGTGGCGACTATGAAATCTGGCAAAGTAGTCCATGTTTGGCGCTTTTTGATTAAAATCGATTTTCCAAAACGATTTGCCAGATTTGGACTCTTTGGTGATTTATCAGTCTTACATTGCACTTTGTGAGATTAGATTCAGAACCGTGACAGTAGTCCATACTGTAGTAGCTAGAACCCAATTCGCGCCCTCTCCGAAAAAGGGGGCGCACGGAGCGAGTTTCGAGCAGTCTACACCCCATTCCGCCCCTAGTAGAATGGTGCCATGATGGCCAGTAATCCGAGATTACCAAAGGCCAACTCGGTGAAAGCGCGGTCATATTCAGCCACTGTCCTATTGCCTTGTGTCAGAGTCTGGAATTCTGTAGTCTTGCGATCTCGGACACTAAGGGGAAAATGCTTGTCATAAAATAACTCCAAAAATCTGGCCCAAGTCAAACCCGGATTACCTTCTCGGATCATCATCCACCACCCACGAGCGTCACCGTCCAATGTAAATGCTGCCAATGACACCTTCTGAGTGTCGGTAGTAGGAAAGATCTCAAACAACTTCTCCATTTCCAAAACCCACGCTTCGGTTTTCAACGGCTCTATACCCCCATGGAACCTCGACGGATTCATCTTCTTGAATTCTTTGATCAAAGTTATCGTACCATCCCCATATAAAGCTGGCTGTGAGGGCACTTGTGGTGCCGGAGGGGGTGGAGACGAAATTGCATTTCGGCCGTTTGTCTGCTCGGCCTAAGTAGAGGTAGTACTAGTGTTTTGTTGCCTTGTTTGCCTCAACTCATGGGCCAAACCTTCAACTAGCCTTTCTAATCTGTCCAACCTGTCCTCAAAATGATCTCGTCTAACTGGGGGTCTTCCCCTTCTCATGATGCTAGGAGTATACGAAATGTGATTTTAAAACAAGATGAAAAAAATAGACAAGTAGAATGGTGCCATGATGGCCAGTAATCCGAGATTACCAAAGGCCAACTTACAAAGTTTCATACAATCAGAGTATACATATGGGGCTTACATGTGCGGAAGCAATAAATTTAAATCTAAGTAGTCCATAAGAGCTGTGCATAGATCTAATGAAATGATATACATCTTAACATGGTTTTACAACTTGAATACAAAACAACTTAAAGTACATATTACATCTTGATCAAAAGGCTTCTCAAGCCGAAATATACAAAAACATGAATTACAACTAAGAAGCATGATCTTCAAGATGCTAGCAAAACATGAATCAAAACGTCTTCCAAACAAAGCTTAGGTAACATTGCCTTCTTGCTCGTCACCTACATATATATAAAGGGGAGGATGAGCTTGGATACTCAGTGAATGATATAAGTAATAAAGGTTTGAATGAATGATATCCGAGATCTTTATCAAAACAGTACATATCATAGCTTGTACAAAATAAAGGGATGAACCAAGTTCATCTATCAAGTCTTTCAAAGCTTCAAGGGATGCTTACTAGCATCAACATAATACAAGAGATGACATTTCTGACAAAACAAGGGAATAATCGACCCGGAATCGATTAGACAAACCCACATGTACAAGATCGTCGATGGCAAGGGAGATATCTCAAACAAGGGTACTAGTTGCATTATAGTCCCCTAGCACTAAGGACTTTCCAAGAATGTCATCAAAACAAAGGTAATACTTGATACAAAAGCTAATGGATAATCATTCATACTTGATCAAATACTTTTCCAAAACAAAACAAAGCAAAGCTTTTATCAAAACATTATAACATAGCTTTATTAGAAATATCACTCACAATAGTTCTTCAGATGTAGAGATTAAGGCAAGAATCCAAAACCTACAATCATATAGCAAAGTCTACTGAATGCATTTCAAGAAGACAAGAAGGAATGCTAAAAAATGGTTGTGCAACACATTCTTAAAACAAGCTTTACATGAATGAAAATGATTCTGGCATTTCTTTCCAAAACCAAGTCAAGACAAAGCAAAACATGTGCTGGGAGTCAAAACACTGTTTTTCTTCGAGGGAAAACATGCTGGGTACCAACCAGGTCTCGGAATAGATGCACAGAGATGATCTAGGCCAAAATGGCCTAGCGAGGTGAACTCAGGAAGTCTTGGCTGAGGTCCCACACCTCTTAGCCGAGGTGCGGTCTTCTAGGCCTAGGTGTGCGGCTGCCTGCCGAGATGTTACAAGGTGCCGGTAAAGGTGTACCATGGTCGGCCTAGGTGTGCATGCAAAGATAGGCTAAGGTACAAGTGATCATGCAAGGTAGGCCAAGGTGAGATACGATGCTTGGCTTAGGTGTGAGGTCTAGGCAAGAGTGGGTCTCAGTGACCACACTTAGGCAAATGAAGTCTAGAAATCTGGGTTTCCTCTTGAAGAACATGAAGAACATGAACATGAAGAACATGAATGCTAAAATCGTAACTTCTTATTCAAAATCTGAGATTTCATGTTATGAGTTCAAAAACATGGACCTGGGTACCCTTACTTGAAGATTTCATGAAAACAAACACAAAAACATAGGACTTGGTATAAACTTTCGGATCAAAACATGGTTTTTCTTCAAGAACACAAGAACATTATTTTCTCTTTCTAAAACAAACTTTAAATCAATACATGGCTCATGAATCATGCTAGATCATGCAATGTGATCATATCAGCGTAAAGAACAACAAGAGTAGATCAAGAATCTAACCTCAAAACATGAATCAAACGGTTTAAACTCTAAGGATCAAGCTTGGAAATCTAGTTCTCTCTCAAGAACTCCTTCTTCTCCTTCCTAGAGCTTCTCTCTCTACAAGGCAAAGATATGGCAAAATGATATGGGTTCCTCACTGCTAGCTGGCTAATACCCTCTGCTGGGACACGTGGCATCATCTGATTAGCTCTCTTCAAAAAAATGTGCCAGAGTGAAAAGACAAGAGTATGACAAAGTATGTATAACAAGTAAGATGGCATGGGCACTCTAACAAGGCAATGATCCCGGATCAAGACATAGGCTTCGGGCAAGTAAGGTCTTCCTGATCTCGGCTAGGGAGGATAACACTTGACCTAGGTGTCCCACACCTTGGCCTAGATGTGCCACACCTCGGCCTAGGTCATACCAGTCCGGGAATAAAAAGTTGCTAGGTTCAAGGATCAAGGATCTAGGACGCCTAGATGATTAACATCTCAGCCTAGATGATACACGCCTCGGCCTAGGTGATGCACACCTCCGCCTAGGTGATGCATATCTCGGCCAATATGCCTAGGTGATGGAGGAGGTCAAACAAGGTGGTTCCAGGATGGTCCTAGGTGTTGGCGCTCAACGGCCTAAGTGTAAGAGGTTCAAAGGTGTGACCTAGGCTTGAGACAGCAAGGATAGATGACCTAGGCTTACACACCAAGCAAGGAACAAAACATGCATATAACACTTAGGCAAAACATGATAGCATCAAGACAAGACAAGAACCTTTACTTAGGCAAAACAAGTCTAAGTCTGCATGTTCAAACTTAACAAGGCAAAATCATATAAATGCTCAAGAATATGACTAAGACAAGATGAGAGTTGTTATACTACTCATTAAATTCCTAGTAAATTACTCAGTAAATTCTCAGTAAATTACTCAGACAAATTCCCAGTTAATTCTCAGTAAATTACTCGGTAAATTCCCAGTAAATTACTTAGTAAATTCACAGAAAATTTTCAATAAATTACTTAGTAAATTCCCAAGAATTCTCAGTAAATTACTAAGAAAATTCCCAGTTAATTCTTAGTAAATTACTCAGTAAGTTCTTAGTAAATTACTCAGTAAATTCTCATTAAATTAATCCGTAAATTCTAGTTAAATTCCCAGTAAACTCTCATTAAATTACTAAGTAAATTACTCAGTAAATTCTCAGTAAATTACTCATGAAATTCACAGTAAATTCCGTGTATATTATCAGTAAATTACTCAGTAAATTCTCAATAAATTCTCAGTACATTACTTAGTAAATACCCCGTAAATTCTCCATAAATTCTCAATAAATAACTCAGTAAATTACTCGGTAAATTCCCAGTAAATTGTCAGTAGATTACTAAGTAAAATACTCAGTAAATTTCTAGTAAATTCCCAATAAATTCTCAATAAATCACTAAGTAAATTCCCAGTAAATTTTCAGTAATTTTCAAGTAAAATTCTTAGTAAATTACTACGTAAATTCTCAGTAGATTACTCAGTAAATTCTCACTAAATTCTCAGTAATTTCTCAGCAAATTCTCAGTAAAATACTCAGTAAATTACTCAGGAAATTCTCAGTAAATTCTTAGTAATTCCCATTAAATTCTCAGTAAATTCTTAGTAAATTCCCATTAAATTCTCAGAAAATTACTTAGTAAATTCCCAATAAATTCTCAGTAAATTACTCAGTAAATTCCCTGTAAATTCACAGTAAAATCTCAGTAAATTACTTAGTAAATTGTCAATAAATTACTCGTAAAATTACCCAGTAAATTCTCAGTCAATTATTCAGTAAATTCTCAATAAATTCTAATTAAATTTCTCAGTAAATTACTCAATCAATTCCCACTAAATTACTCAGCAAATTCTCAGTAAATTCTCAGTATATTCTCTATAAATTGCTCAGTAAATTCCCAGAAAATTTTCAGTAAATTACTTAGTAAATTTCTCAATAAATTCCAGTTAATTTCCTAGTAAATTTTCAGTAAATTACTCTGTAAATTCTCAGTAAATTACGCAGTAAATTCCCAGTAAATTCTCTATAAATTACTCAGTAAATTCCTAGTAAATTCTCTGCAAATTCTAAGTAATTTCTCAGTAAATTACTTAGTAAATTGCCAGTAAATTGCTTAGTAAATTCTTAGCAACTTCTCAGTAAATTATTCAGTAAATTCTTTGTAAATTACTTAGAAAATTACTTAGTAAATTCTCAATAAATTACTGAGTAAATTCTGAGTAAATTCTAATTAAATTACTCAATAAATTCGTAGTAAATTCTCAGTAAATTACTTAGTATATTACTCAGTAAATTCCCAGTAAATACTCAATAAATTACTCAGTAAATTCCTAATAAATTCTTAGTAAATAACTTAGTAAATTACTAAGTAAATTGCCTGTGAATTTCGAGTAAATTCTCAGTAAATCACTCCGTATATTTCTAGTAAATTACAAAGTAAAATACTCAGTAAACTCATAGTAAATTCCCTACAAATTCTTAGTAAATTACAAAGTAAAATACTCAGTAAATTCCCAGAAAATTTTTAGAAAATTACTTAGTAAATTACCAGTAAATTCTCAGAAAATTACTTAATAAATTACTCAATAAATTCCCTATAAATTCTCAGTACATTACTCAGTAAACTACTCATTAAATTCCCAGTAAATTACTCATTAAATTCTCAGTAAATTACTCAAAAAAATTCCCAGTTAATTCTCTGTAAATTACTTGGTAAATTACAAGTAGATTCCTAGTTACTGAGAATTTACTGAGTAATTTACTGGAAAATTACAGTGAATTTACCTGGAATTTACTGGTAATTTACCGAGTAATTTACTAAAAATTTACAGAGTAATTTACTAAGTAATTTACTGAGAATATATTGGGAATTTACTGAGTACTTTATTGAGAATTTACTGGGAATTTACTAAGTAATTAACTGAGTAATTTACTAGAAATTTACTGGAAATTTACATAGTAATTTACTGTGAATTTAATGAGTAATTTATTGAGAATTTATTTGAAATTTAACAAGTACTTTATTAAAAATTTACAGAGTAATTTACTGAATAATTTACTAAGTAATTGACATATAATTTACTGGGAATTTATTAAGTAAATTATTGAGTAATTTACTAAGAATTTATTAAGTAATTTATTGAGAATTTACTGGGAATTTACTAAATAATTTATTGAGAATTCATTGGGAATTTGCTGAGTAATTCACTAAGAATTTACTGGCAATTTACAGCGAATTTACTGATAATTTACTGAGAATTTACTGAGAATTTACTGACTAATTTACTGCGTAATTTACTCGGAATTTATTAGGAATTTACTGAGTAATTTTTTGAATAATTTACTTAGGATTTACAGGGAATTTACTGAGTAACTTACTGAGAATTACTGGGAAGTTACTGAGTAATTTTCTTAGAATTTACTGAGTAATTTGCATAGAATTTACTAAGTAATTTACTGAGAATTTCCTGGGAATATACTAAGTAATTTTGCTGAATAATTTATTGAAAATTTACTGAGTAATTTACTGAGAATTTAGTGGGAACTTACTGAGTAATTTAATGAGAATTTACTGAGTAATTTACTGATAATTTTACTTAGTAAATTGCAGGGAATTTACTGGGAATTAGCTGAGAAATTTACTGAGTAATTTACAGAGAATTTACTAGGAGTTTTCTGAGTAATTTACTGAGAATTTGCTAGGAATTTAGTGGGAATTTACTGGAAAATTATAGTGAATTTACCGAGAATTTATTAGTAATTTACCGAGTAATTTACTAGGAAATTACTGAGAATTTACGGAGAATTTATTGAGTAATTTACTGTGAATTTACAGGGAATTTACTGAGAATTTGTTGGGAATTTACCAAGCAATTTACTAAAAATTTACAGAGTAATTTTACTAAGTAATTTACTGTGAATTTACTATGAATTTAATGAGTAATTTACTGAGAATTTATTTGAAATTTAACGAGTACTTTACAAAAAATTTACAGAGTAATTTACTGAATAATTTATTAAGTAATTTACAGAGAATTTACTGGGAATTTACTAAGTAAGTTATTGAGTGATTTACTGAGAATTTACTAGGAATTTACTGAGTAATTTATTGAGAATTTACTGGGAATTCACTAAATAATTTATTGAGAATATATTGAGAATTTGCTGAGTAATTCAAATTGAATGATAGAATGAATGGGCCATAGGCCGTATGAGTTTGAATGACAGAATGAATGGGCCAGAGGCCGGTATGATCTGAATGAAAGATAAATGGGCCAAAAGCCAGTTTGACATGAATAAATGAATGGGCCAAAGGCCAGTTTGACAAGAAAGTCTGAATGGGCCAAAGGCCAGTTTGACATGAATGAAAGTCTGAATAGGCCAAAGGCCAGTTTGACATGATTGAAAGTATGAATAGGCCCAAGGCCAGTTTGACTTGAATGATACGAAGGAATTGGGCCCGAGGCCGTATGATGTATTTGGAACCGTAATCACTTGACCTATATTTATATATGTTAGATAGAAATACGAATTGGGCCCAAGGCCGTTTGAAGCACGTTGTTCTAAATACCATTTGTGTAACTTCCTTATTTGATATTATTCACTGGGCTTTCGCTCACGCTCATTCATGTGTTTGTAGGTGAGCCAAGAGAGGTCCAAACCCAGCCTCAGTGAAGTTTAGAAGGAACAACCAAGTTTTGAAGAGTCAGCCCTAGCGTCTCACGCACGAGACTCGTCTCCGCCATTTTGTTATCCTATTTTATTTGGTCATGTTGGTGAAGACTTTGAATCTGTTGTATATAGTTTCCATGGGTTGACTTAGACTTAAATGATCCTGTCTGTACAGAACCTTATGCTACTATATTTTCTAAAGTGAGTTATTAACATGTATGTGTATGGTTTGTTATGATGTGCCATGTAAGCACAACTCTATGGACAAAGTTTTAAATTTTGCTTCCGTTTGGCCCCTTTACTCTGATGAGTTATGTCTGGTTTGGTTTGAGGTCGTAGGTAATCTCATGATTACTGGCCGGTTATGTCCTTAACCCTTGGGGGCGGGTTCGGGTCATGACACAAGTGGTTGAAGGTGTGGTGTCTTATATTGTGAACCTACAAAGAAGGTCATGTTGTTGCAGGATATAGGACATAAGTGGAGTCCCTTGCAAGCATGCCATAGCTTGCATTACTCATAAGAGGATGAACTTGGAGACCTATTGTGACATAATGTACTACAAACACATTTATTTTAAGGCATATGGGGAAATTATACATCCAATGCATGATGAGAGTTTATGGAGTCCAGTTCTTGGAGATGAGTTGAAGCCTCCACCTCTTAAGAGAATGCCTAGAAGACCTAGAAAAAGTAGGAGAAGAGAAGTTGATGAGGCTGCACCATCAAAAAGATTATGCACTGTGAAGTGCATCATTTGCAAGGGGATTGGGCACAATAAGAGGACATGCCAGAGGGCACCTATTAGGGGTAGGGAAATGGGCACAAATGAGTCTACTCAGAGAGAAATTGGTACTGTTATTGAAAGGAGCACTATTGGAAGGTCCATAGCTACTGAGAGGAGCACTGTTGATGTAAGTGTGAATGACAAATGATTATGTTATGTTATTTTATTTTTCCACATGGAATTTGAAGCCAACTAATCCAATTCATTTTTTAGGATCAAGGACAAGATGGGGTGCTTCCAACTCAGTGGAGCATGACTTGAACCATAGGTATGCATGTAATTGCATCATGCATGACACTTAAAATATATTCATTTGTATTTATTAATTTGTTGTTCTTTGATTTTTTAATTTTCAGGTGATGCTTTTTGTATAGGGGATGTTGGAAGGAATTAAAGACTAGGGTATACTTTTTTGTGTAATTAGTGGGTATACTTTTCTAACAATGATATCTTCATATTAGTACATATCGGAAGGCATGCATCCTTGCTCACCATAGGTTTTTGAATTGGGTGGGCTACTACTCCTTTATTGACTTGCAAAGTTTTTGTAGGACAAGAATTTGTAACTAAGATATAGTATTGCAAGGTTTATTTTGGTGGACATGAATATGTAATTAAGTTAATATTTCAGACTTGTGTATCTGAATTTCTAAGCTGATATTTCAATTTCATGCTACTTGAGTGCTCTTTCTTCATTCCTTCCATGTTGTATTTATTTATTACCAAAAAAATAACTATTAACCCAAAAAAAAAACTCAAAAAATAACAAATTAACTGAATAAGTTATAAATACAAAATTAATTGATTTAATAATTTATGGAATGCAAAATTAAAATGGAAAAACACTTATCAGATGCTAAAAATGTCGTAAAATTAACAAATAATTAAATAAGTTACCAACGTACGAAATGATTTATCAAAAGATTCTTAGGTTATATATGGTTTGATTTTTAAAAATTTGTTTAAAAAATTAAAAATTAATTTGGTTAAGAAATAAAAAATAAAAAATAATTATCATTTTTATATAATTTTATCTTTCGAGTTGTTTGAAATAATTTTTTACAAATTAAATATATTTCTTCATATTTATTTTTATCAAATTAGTTATTATTTTTTTTTAAAAAAGTTTGAAATGTTTTTTTAAACAACAAACCAAAGGGATTTTAGGTTAAATCAGGTTGTTTGGTTGTATTCAACAAAAAATAAAAAAATAAAAGAAAAAAAAGATTGTTTGGTGCTTTGGTACTAGTTAAATCAGGTTGCCCCGTTGTGTTAAGAAAAGAAAAAAAAAAGAAGGGTTGTTTGGCACTTTGAAAGGTCCCAAGGGGAATATGGTCCATCAATATACATTTTGTTGATGTCAACACACTTTTGTAACAGTTTAGTTCATGGCAGGGGTCAAACTGTTACGCGAATATAAATCTTAGGAGACAGGATGTAATTTCCGAAACTTTAGGAATATCTGTAATTTAGTCAAACCTCAAGAGGTATTAGTAATTCATCCTAAATTATAATTATTTCATTTTTTTTCAAAAAAATTTAAAAAATCTATTTGAAACAAAACTTTTTAACTTAAATTTAAAATAAATAAATAAATTAAAAAAAAAAAAAAAAACTCACATTC
Source organism: Camellia japonica (assembly GCA_030407325.1). Taxonomy (NCBI): domain Eukaryota; kingdom Viridiplantae; phylum Streptophyta; class Magnoliopsida; order Ericales; family Theaceae; genus Camellia; species Camellia japonica. The sequence continues at coordinate 59,604,571 of JAPPVO010000010.1, forward strand.
GAAACGAGCGCTTTACTTGCGTTTCGTCTTCGACAAAGAGGTTGAGAAGAGCAAGAAGGGCAGTCTTCGGAGTCGGAGCAGAGCACGAGCGGCGCGACGGCGGAGGAGAAGTGTAGTAAATATCCTAGACTCCCCTCGCTTCTCATTTGCTTTGTAGCTCTCTGCGCTTCGTGCGGCTAGGGTTCTGCCTATGTATCTCTCTCCGGCGATCTCTCTGGTTCAGTAAGGTTAGAGCTCTGCTCTGTTTTCTTCGATCTCGTGTTCCTATATATGTTGTTGGATATTTATATGTATATTTTCTTGTTGATGGATTTGGAGTATGTTGTTGTTGAATTGTTTGATTCTTTTTGTTGCTTTCCGATTTTGTTTAATTAATCTCTTATGTTGTGGATCGATTGAAGTATAGATGTGTCTCAGTGTGAATTGATGGAAGTATTAATGGATTTGATATTCTATAGCAATTGCCTTGAGGTATTTTCATATGTTTCCATCAGTGAATCTTCCCTTTTCTGCTGAATTTATGTGTAAAGATACTCATGAATCTATTAACTATATATATACACGTATGAAGAGATTGGGATTAATGGGCTTTTGGCTTAAACGTAAGCTCACAGTACTGAATTGTGGTATTAAATTGGAAGTCTTTGATGTTTTGTGGTTTCTGATTTATTTAGTTAATTCACACACACACACACACACACACACACATATATATATGTATATATGTATGTATATATTTTGAAGCGACCCTAGTTGATGGGACTTAAGGCAAGGCTTGGTTTGGTTTGGTTCGGTTATATATTTTTTTGAAATCAACATGTCCTGTACCTGGCTCTGTTTGCTGGAAAGAATTTCACCTTCTGACTTTTGCTTCCCTCTTGTAAAATTGAGGTCAAGCAATAATATATATACATATATATACTAGGAAAAATGAACCTAACAGACAAAGTGTGTGTGCTCATTTGATGTATGTAGTTAATTTTTTTCCAAATTTTTTATATCTAAAATCTGCCAAATCCACAACAATTACTTACTACAATGGATTCCATATAAATTTCATTAAGGGCAAATTACACTGGTGATCCCTACCCTTTGTGTCATTTTGGTTCCTATACTTTCAATTGACTCAATTTTGACTCAAGGAACGAGAAAGAGCTCCTAGGCTGATTTTCAGTTTAGGAGTTGTTTGTGGCATTCTTGCCCTATTGATGGATGCCATGTTTCTGCCAAGCTCCTTAGGAAAAGGATCACCATCCACTCCCATTGCAGACTTTTCCTTCTCAGGAAATTTGAACTCTCCCTTATCAATGCGGTCTTGAATAGTATTTCTAAAGATAATACAATTATTAGTAGCATGATTCTAGGAATTGTGAAACTTATAGTACTCCTTGTGCCTGATTTCTTCAGCAGATGGGATTTTGTGACCCATCGAAAATCTGAACATCTTGTTTGTCATCAGATGGTCAAAAATCTCGTCCGCTTTGGTGATGTCGAAGGTGTAGGAACGGGGGAATTTCCTTGCACCTTCATTGGTTTTACCTTGACAACAGCCTTGCAAACATAAGACCTTCTGTTCAGAATTTCTACAACTACCACCTCATAGTTGAGGTCAGCGTCTACATTTGCTACCGGATAGTTAGGATCCTTGTAGTAGGTACCCTTGGATACGTTCCTTAGGTCTTGTTCCTAAGGATCTGCTCATACATGATTGCTCTCGCGGGTAATTCAAAGAGAACTCTAAATTCCATGGTTTCGAATTTCTTGCAAAGTTAGAAGTGAAGGCCGTTTTGAGCCAACTTGACATATTCTATTTCTGGCAGGACAATATGACATTTGAATTTAGCTCTCTTGAACCTTGCAATGTAGGCCTCCACTGACTCGCTAGGAACTTGGAAGATTCTTGATAAGTTAGCCATAGTAACTTTTGGTTCGGTTCTATAGAACTACTGGTGGAACATCTCTTCCATTTGTTGCCAGGAATGGATTGAGTTTGGTTGTAGGTTGATGTACCAAGTAAAGGTTGTTCCAGTTAGAGAGTTTGCGAACAGCCTCAACTTTAGGAAATCATTCTTTCCTGTTTCGCCACATTGTATAGTAAACCTGACAATATATTTATCCAAAAAAGGAAAAAAAAAAAAAATAGTAAACCTGGCAATATGTTCAACAGTAGAATGATTATCTTTACCAAAAAATAAAACAAAATTAGGAACTTTGTACCCTCTAGGAAACTCGTAGACAGTGTTTTAAAAAGCTCTAGGCGCATCGAGTTGCCAAGGTCACTTGGAGCCTAAGCGCCGAGGCGTGAGGCGAGGCACGAGCCTCACCAAGGCAAGGCGCAAGTTATAGAAGTTAAGAAAAATATTAATATAGTACAATTTTTAACTTAAGCAAATATTTAATATGTATATTATTAATTTTTTTAATAAGAAAAGAAGAGAAGAGAAGAAGAATTTTTTTTTTTTAATATATATATATTATTTTATTTATTTATTATATTTTTTAAATAATATGTTTCAATTAATTTTTTTATTTTATTTTACATACATATGTTTATTTTATTTTTTTACTTGTATAAGTATATATTATATTTTATATATTATCTATAAGTATATTATATTATATATTATATATATATATGAATCAAGAAGATAAAGAGAGAGACAGAAGCGAGAGAGATAGAGAGAGAGAGAGCGATCGTGAGCGAGACAGAAGCGAGAGAGAAGACGATGAAAGAAGAGAAGAGAAGACAAAGCAGAGGAGAAGAAGCAGAGAGAGAAGAGAAGAAGCATAGACGAACCTGAAGAAGACTAGTCTAGTTGATGTCGAAGCTTAGATTAGTCGATGGCTAGTACACAAACACAAAATAGATCAGTCGATGGCGAAGTGCACAAAGCATACGCCTTGAGCCTAATCGAAAGGCACGCGCCTCAGTGCCTTATCTGCACTTCTCGCAACTCGCCTCGCCTACTTTGAGCGCGGCCCTTGCGCCTTGCCTCGCTTAGCGCCCAGGCGCGCTTTTTAAAACATTGCTCGTAGGCTTTGTTGATTGCTTCTGGATAGGGTTTTCAATTGATGGGCCTTCTGACATGCTTGAGTGCAGGACCGAATTGCTCCTAAATGAGATCCATGACCTTATCCCTGTTATGGCCAGATTTAGTTGATATGCCCCTTGATAATCTCCATGTGGTGGTTGAGTGTAGAAGGTATGACCTCTTGGTTTAGGAATTGAAACAAAATTCTACCCTCTGTGTTCCAGAATCGGAGCATAGTTATGCCCTCTCAGTTCAGGAATCGAAGTAAAGTTTTGTCTATTCTATTCTGGAATCGAAACAAAATTATGCACTCTCTATTAAGGAATCAGAGCAAAGTTCTGCCCTCTCAGTTCCAGAATCGAAGCATAATTAAGTTTTCTTTGTTTTGGAATAGTGAACAAAGGGTTAAGTTCTAACCAACCTCCTTGGGGCTAAGGCTGACCGTTTCTCATAGGCTTAGGAGCAACTCCTTGAGCATTTTGCTAATGTTGGTTCTGAAGGTTTCGGTTCTAGAAGTCCTGATTCGAGTTCTAGAAACTTTGGTTCTGAGGATCCTGATGTTGTAGATTCTGGGAGTTATGAGGAATCTGGCCGTCTCTGATTTCATACGGTCGAAACCTAGGAAGTTGTCAAACAAGTTCAACGCCTTGCCCCCCAGGTTTAATACCTTGTCCTCCTTGCCCTCTAAGTATGGGGTTATTAGAGTAAGAGGCTTGAAAAAACTCCTGGAGGTGGTTAAGAAGTGGCAACTAACCTGCTCTGGGGATTTTGTTCTCTAAGAGTATTAGTCAGTCCTGTTGCAGGCAGAACTAGAGCTAGTAGGGGCTGTAGAAACCCTATCTCTAAAAGTTGCCATCATGTCGGTGATAGCTTTTACCAAATCAATCTGGGATTGCCTCATTTCTTGTAACAGAGTGACCAAGGAATGAGAGAGTTCTTAGGACAGCTCTCTCTGTGTTGGTCGTGATTAGGTAGTTCTTTAGACTTTCTGCCACATTGAAGGCCCTCTCAGGATTGTGTGGCATTCTTGAAGGCCTGGATTGTTTAGATCTTGAGCTTTCAGGAGGTGACACTCCTGACTGGCTTATTGCATTCTCCCTTCACCTCTACCAACCATGATAATCTATGATAAAGAAGACATCTAGCGTCCCATTGGACGTGCCAAAATTGTTTACCACTTAGAAAAACCATGGGGTGAACACGTAGGTTGTGTTTACTAGGATTTGGTATGGGTGTGCCAGGACTTGTGGACGTAGTCTAAGGTTAGGAATGTTTGGATATTTCTAACTTCTAACACAGAAATGATTGTGTGTGGCTCAGAGGAACTGCCACTGGTTCGGATCTTGCTTCGATGAAGAGGACTTTTACTAAATTTGCTAGGTGCAAAAGATAACTAAATTAGAATTGTACCTTCATTGATTGACAAATGAAGTACAACAACTAATCTAAGAATGATTGAGATAAGCAACTAATTGCTTGAATGAAAGACAAAGCTGTAAGAAGCTAAGATAAAAGTTATGAAAAGCTAAGTTGAATTGTAGATAGACTCTTGGTTGAGTTCGTGGTGCTAGATCACTTCAAATGTTGGCTTTAGAGTCCATTTTATAGTGTTGGGATACCCCTATTTCTGCTTGACTGCCAGGAATGTGGCAGCCCTTCCTTGTGGCAATTGTCCCATGATCCTTGGCTTGATCCTCAAGTATAGCAACCACTAAACCACTAACGGCTAGTATCCCTCCTTCGTAGCTTTGAATTAATCCACCAAGCTCCCCAAGTTGCCACGTGTACTATCCACTAGAAACCTAAAACCCATTATGCAGTACTTGGGGAAAAAGTTTCCTTCCTTGTAGCCTAATTGTTGATTTGCCAAAACCTATTAAGTCCCACGTGTGATCTCCATGAGCAGCCGCTTAGCAAGAATCAAGGGATAAGGCACCTTTTTAGGGAGATGAGCCTCAACCAACTCATATTCCTTAGGAAACGATTGAGGCCCTTCATATCTTCCAAATCTAAATTATTTAATTAATTAACCCAACAACTTGGTTGACTTAATTAATTAAAATAAAATTAAAACCCCGGCCACCATTTTGCCTTGATGGGTCCCCTGGGTCCCCCAAAAATCCTCAACTCTTCATCTTCCATCACCACGTGGCATTTAATAAATTGGGGAATTGCCACGTGGCAATTTTGCTAAAAAGGGTATAAACAAATATATTTATTGATTTGAATATAAGAATCTAACTCTTACCTAAAATGTGATTCAAGAAAGAATGAATCAAACATACAACTCATGCATTTGAATATATACAAGACAAATCATGCATTTCATATACCAATCATGCCATTAACTTATGAAGTGGCATGTTTCTTCTTAGAACCCCTACCTTTCCGTGAAGTTTTCAAACAAATAATGGGGAAATGGGGTAGGAAAGGTGAATGCTCCAAGAACACATCAAGTCTTGAAGTTTTGATCTACAAATCCAACACCAAAGTGTGTTTCCAAACCCACCAATCACTCTCTAAGTGTTTGTTTATGGTTTCTAACTCACCAAATCACCCAAGGTCCAAAAATGGTAGAACTAGGGTTAGAGTTTTAAGAGCATGCAAGGAAGAAGATGAAGAAAATCAAAAAAAAAAAAAAAAAAAGAAAAGAAAAGGAAAAAAGAGAGAGGATGATAGAGCTCTCGGTTTGGGTAGGGAAAAATAGGGAAAGTTTATTCTCTTTTTCTTTCTCTGGCCTGTGTATAACTCTTGCAAAAGATGACAATTTAACCTCTTAATTAATCCAACTTAAACTTTAATCCAAAGGCCCAAAATACATCTAGCTGTAATGAACTCAATCACAACCTTCCATTTTAAATTCCATATAATTATACATATATAATAGGACCATATAGGTTAAAGTGTGATTGGCACAACAAATGATGCCTCATTTTGTCACGACCCACTAACCTGCCCTAAACAGGATGGTGTAGTGGTCAGCCAGTAGTCCTTGACTACCAAAGACCTAATTAAACAAAAGCAAGTTGGACTCTTGTAATAGTTGGGACAAAATTTTCAATTACTAGTGCGGAAGCCATTATTTCTTATATTGAATCGATTTGAAACATTCATCTAGAGCAGTGCATAATTATATGAAATGAAAGTATACATTCCTCTTGGATTGTTGTCTTGCTTTATTACATGTTCTATACATCAAAAGTAAAATACAGTACTTGTGACATAACTTTACAAAACCAACAGAAGCATACAAGACCAACTTCTAATCAACTTTTCTTGGTAATTGAGCTCTTCATCACCTACATATACATATAAGGGAGAGGGGTGAGCCATTGCTAGTGAATAGTAATATAGTAAAGCAGTAAATGAATGAACACCAATGAATTTTATAAACATAGCATCAAATCATAGTTTGTACATAGCTTTAACTTGAGCAAGACATTGCATAACCTAGCTTGCAAACATTTACATAATGATGAACATATCAAGGATTTCAAGGTGCTTAACTGGCCCAGATATCGGCTAAATGACACACCTGAAGGTGGCAAGGTGAGCTTGGCCATCAAGACATGATTGGTTTTTCCCCCAATATTGGGTCATGATCTAAGAATGTCATCTCAATACATAAGACAAGAGTATATGATGTTCATTCATGAAAAAACATTAACATACTTTTCATAAACATAGCATAGGTTTTGCATTTCAAATCATAGCTTAACTAACGTAACTTTACTACACTACTACTCACAGATGGCTTTTGAACAAGGAATTATTCCTCCAAGTGCTTGACCTACATAAAGCATAAGCAAGGCATTGAAAACACTTAAACTAGCAAAATTTTAAATTCATTTCAAGTGTTCTAATTTAGCTTAGTGTTTCTTAATCTTTTTTTAGATTACTAAGACTCTTCTAAGCCTAATTCAAGTCTAAATCAAGTGTCAAACATGTATCAAATGCATGCTTAGAAGCATCCTAGGCAAGGTTTCAAAAAGCGGTGTTACGTAACGGTTGTGGTTGTTACGTAACGGTTGCGGTGGTAAGCGTTACCTGTTACACCCGTTTTTGCGGTGTGCTGAAATTCACATGTGTAACGGCCGTAGCGGTACCATAACTGTCATGACCCAAACCCGCCCCTATAGGTTTGGATCATAACCGGCCAGTAATCATGAGATTATCTAGGGCCTCAGACAGAAATCAATAAAAAATTAATAATATGGAGCCAGATGCGAAAGCAGAACAATAAATTTTGTCGAATGAGCTGTGCATATATGGCAAAATAAAAACTTTGCACTTATATAGTAACTCACACCCAACAGAACATAAAAGATTATACATATCCAGGACCATTCAGAAACTGGCAAACTAAGAACCAAGGTTTATATACAGGTCTGGTCTTACATGACCATCGAAAGTAAGCAAAAGAAAATCAAACAAAAGCCTCGTGCGTGAGGCAACCTTGGTTGACTCCAAAATCTCGAGAATCATTCACAATCTCACTAAGGCTGGGGCTAGACATCCCACTGCTCACCTACATATATATAAATACAGAGTGAGCTAATGCCCAGTGGATATACCAGAGTAAAGAGGTTAATGAATGAGATTCATATATAAATAAGTCATACTTATAATTTAAACATTTGAACTACTATCCTCATTCATATCAGATTTATAGATCATAACAAAGCAAAACGACCTTAGGTCCAATACATCATATCCTTATACAAAATGACCTTAGGTCCAACTCATATACAAAACGACCTCAGGTCCATTGTATGCAAAACGACCTTGGGTCCATCTATACAAAACGACCTCGGGTCCAATACTTATTCATAGACCGACCTCAGGTCTAATGAATCCATATACCAATGACCACCGGTCTTTCATATCATAATACCAAATGACCTTGGGTCCAACATTCTTATATTTATAACTATACGCATAGTCACATTCATGATCATGATCACATCCGTATTCATATTCAAAACGACCTTTGGACCAATCAATTTCTTATTCAAAACGGCCTTTGGTCCATTTAACAATCATACAAAACGACTTTCGGTCCAATTTGTCTATAAGATGACCTTTAGTCTATCTTGTTAAACATTCTAAACGGCCGTAGGCCCAATCCGTGTCCTGTCAAATATACCAAACGGTCTTAGGCTCATTTCATATATATATAATTTTTATTATTAAGCATACCAAACGGCCTTGGGCCCATTTTGTATTCATACATTAATCACTTTACAGATTTTATTACGAATCAAATGAATAGAATACTCATTCATGGTACAAATTCATAAGTTCAAAAACTTACCACATAGGTAACATTTAGGAATAATGCATACACAAAAATATCTTTACTAAGATATTACTCACAGTGTTCCATCGATGGATTTTCCCCTCGTACTTGACCCTACACATTTCATAGCACCTTGGGTCACAAACAATTCATTCCGTTCTTAACTTATTTATTTCTGTTAGCCTCTTTCTTATCCCTTTAGGTCATTTACAATGTTCAATGCATGTCTAAGAGTGCTTAGAAATGAAAGAGAACAGAAAACGAAGCATAAAACAACTTTTCAAAATTTCTGAAACAGGGCTTTCCGCTCGAGCATAGCTTTGGTCGCTCGAGCGGCCTGCAAAACTCTATAAAAGTACTGGTTGCATGAATTTTACGTTCGAGCGAGATTTCTGACGCTTGAGCGGGGAGTCTTGCAAAAAAAGGGTTCGCTCGAGCGTAAAGTCTGCCGCTCGAGCCACTGTGCAAATCTTTGCAAAACTTCTGAGAGCTTGACTTTCTCGCTCGAGCGACACTTTCCTTGCTCGAGCGACACTTTCTCGCTCGAATTCTGGGTTTTCTAACTAGCTATTTGAGCCTCAAAACACAACTCCACATGGTGTAACTTACATGTTATGGCCTATACGTCAACCATACAACCTCTAACATGATATAAATGTCAATTTCACAAAATTTGAAGCTCAAATTCCCATGAATTCATCACATAAGTTCAATTATATCAAATTTATTTTCACAACTTCAAAACTCATGCAAACAAATCTTATATCTTCTTGGATCTTTCATGCATGTGAAGTGTAGTTTCTATTTTCATCTCAAATGGTACAATTGATGCTCAAACTCATGAGACTCAACAAAATTATGCATGCATGTATGGTTTGGTGCCATATACTTCATGTTCCAAAAATCATCTTCTAAATACAAACATGAATCCTTAGAAGTGAGTTTCATACCATGATGATTTTTACATGCATGTATTAAATGACTCTTAAATCAACATGAACTACAAGTTTCATGCTCAAATATGCAAATTCATGGCAATCTCTTACATGCATGTGTATATTGATTTCAAATTCATCATATTCATCTTAAATCTTATCCTTAGCTTCATATTATCTTTGAATTCACTTAATTATGAATTTAAACTCTTCAATTTGAGTTCAACTACTCGCCTAGAAGCTCCAATCTTCCAAATTGAGGTTCAAACTCTTACCTACTATCTTCAATGAGGCTAGGTTTAGCAATTTCTTGAGCCTAGCTTCCAAATTCTTCAATCCTCCAAGCCAATTCCTCAAGATTGAGCTTCTCTCACTCTAAGATGAAGATTTCTCTCTCTATATAGTTTAATCTCAGCAAAATGGTGAAGATGAGCTCAAAATTATGAGCCTAGGCACTAACTCAACATATATGTAGTGGGTGATTAGCTTAAGCTAATTAAGCATGATTAAGACTAATCAACCTTAATTTAATTCAATTTAATCTAATTAATTTGATCCGAATCAATTTTTAATTAAATTTCACCATAGGCTCTAAAAATTACGCTGAGCACAATAAATTAATCAATTTTGGTTTCTGGCTCCCCTACAGCCCTCAATTCCGGATTATGGCAGAAATTGTAATAGAAATGTCTACAATCAACAGATAGGCATTCAAAAATCACATGAACACATAATTAACATCAAATTTCATATCAAGCACATTAACACTCATATAATTAATGAATTAACAATATAATACGGAACAAGGTTGTCACAGTAACGGCCGTAATGGTCCGTTACACACCATTACACAATATTCTAAATAGCTTCCTTTCCCCCCAAAAAAAAAAAAAAAAAAAAAACTTACAAAAGAAGAACGAATACTCGAGTGATCCATGCCCAAAGAAAAATCCTTGTATGGATTTTTTTTTTCTTTATAATTTATTTTTTAATTTTTATTTCATTATATTAGCATGTAAAATAAAAAATATACAAACAGTAGTTGTATTTATTTTTATAATCATTTCATTTAATATTTAATTGTAAATATTTTTGATTTTGTTACTATAATGTGTAGCCTTAAAAAATATCTTAAAATTAAAAAAGTCACTGATGTTTATAATCATTTCATTTAATACTTAATTGTAAATAATTTTATTTAGTTAGCCGTAAATTGTTGTTTAAAAAAATGTCTTTTATAAAAAAATCATTAGCTCAAAAATAATTTTTGTTTATGGCTCAAAAATTGATCAAAATCTATTTTAAACCCTAATAAATGTGACTTTGAAAAAATAAAATATGTGTAAAGATAAGTTTTTTTTCAAATTGTGAGAAAAATTTAAAAATTCATTGTTTTGGTTATCGCAACTGTTACACTACGGTTTTTACACCTTGCAACCGCAACCGCAACCGCAACCGCGCCACTGTAACCGTTACGGCGACTGCAATTGGTTTTTGAAACCTTGATCCTAGGTGATTAAGGCTTAATGAATATTGAAGTGTGCCAAAAACGTGCGTTGAAGGGCCTTAGGTATTTCACAACAATTTAATATGCTTTGCATTGAAAAATATCATGTTTAAATGTTTACGGTTTAAAGAAATAGGAAGAAATGGAAGAGAACTATGCTAGGAAAGGAATTAGCATGAAATGGTTTGGAAAAAAGTGAGTAGCCTTCACTAATTAAAACATATCTTTTTGTCTACTTAGAATATGGATGTGAGACCACCACCATTAGAAACTAGACTTCCGGGGCTTGAATTTAGACTCAAGAATCATTTAAAACCGAATCCGGATGAGAGAAATATGCCCATTTGAAGTTGGGCTGAAACAGGGGTTCCGTACGTGTGGGGATCAAGGCCGCATGTGCAGTTTTGTGCAGCCCCAAAATTGGGGTTTTGAAGGTCTGGCCACATGTGCAGGGCTAAGTGCCGCATGTGTGGTAGTGGCTGTGCGAGAAAATCTGTTTTGAGTCCGAAATTGCCCTCCTTTCTTGCCTTTCTCCGTTTCTCCCTTTCTTTTCAAGGTTCCAAAACATGGATTTAGGCTTGTAAAACTCTTGAAATTTATGTAAAATCATGAGAGGAAAGCTTTAAACAAATCAAGAATCTTTAGAAATGGTTTAACATGATAAGAATTACAACCCCTAGCTTATTCTTTCCGTTATTTCCATCTTATTAACTTCTTATTCAAACCGTTCTTTCTTCTCCTTTCAAAACATTAAATTACACTTGTAAAATCCTTAGAAAACATGTGAAATCTTGAGGACAAAGTTGAGCAAGGTAAGGGTAATCAAAACAAGGGTTGAAATAACAAGAATTCAAGTTATCTTGCTTCCTTTTCCATCCAACTTCGTTATTCTTCACTCTTTCCCTCATTTCTTCATTACTAACCCAATTAAATCCTAGTTTCTTCTCAATTCTAGATAGTAGAAAGAATGGATTTCTACAAGTATTAGGGTTCAAATCTTAACTTAGGATGATCAAGAGATAAAATTTTGCCATTCTCTTCAAGCTCTCTCCTTTCTCTCTTTTCTTCTCCTTCTTTCTACGTTCTTCTCCTCTCTTCTCTCCCTTTCTTGATTCTACAGATTTTCCCTCTTATTGTTTTGTTTGTAAGGCAAGGTAAGACAAAAGGTTGGTTAGAATACAAATTATCTCAATCCTTCCCTAACCTTCTCATTCCTTCTCTCATATTCTTCTCTTTTGTTTTGTAGGAGGTGTGTGTGCATAACCAAGAATTAATTAGCTTAGTTAATCAATCTTAGTTATAATTAATCAAGGTTTAACTTAATCTGGCTTAGCTTAATTAATCGTGATTAATCATAATTAATCCTACTTAATTAACACTAATCCAGTTTAGCAAAATGACATATAGTATTGGAATGATGAGCAAATTAGTTTAGGATTTTTAAGCTCCTCGCTTAGTGCATAGGCACATTCGAGCATTCACAAATCTTAAACTTAAAGTGTCTCCTAACTCTTAGAAATTTTCAAGTATTTCTTTCCTCAAGTTTGTTTAATTAAGGCTTGTCTTTCACCTTTAAGTTGCTTGCTAATTGTATTCATCTTCTAAAGTTTTGTCATATCATTTCATATTTCTATCTCTAGGATATTTTCTAAGGTAATTTAATTAAGGTAGATATTTGGTCATGTCATGTAACAATGCTTTTGATATGATACACACTTACTCGCTATGTTCAAGAGGTGACTAGTTCTTAAGTCTTAACAATTGATAGTGAGATTCTCATGTTCAAAGTTCCCTAACTACTCATTTCTAAGCTTCACTCTAAATATTTGTGTAATGAGATAGTTGATTTGACTTAGGGTATTCAAGGATGGATAATAATATAGTTATAGTACGCGATGTTCTTTGGGGTGTCGCACATTTCCTCTTCCACGATTTGTGTAAGTAAAGGACCAAGTTGTGTAAGTAAGGAAATGATATAAAAGAGGAAAAAGATGAGACAAAGAGGAGAGAGAGAGAGGGCTGGCTGGTTGACCCCTTGTGGACACCAATTTTTATACATTTTGCATTAATTAAAGGTTTTGGGCTTCCCTCCAAAATCCTAGCTCAAAACAATAAAGTTTGGATACATATATTATACGTTTCCTATACTAGAATTGCTTGAAATTTGTAGCGATAACTACAATAAATTACACACGGATAAATAACACAAAATTAATAATTATTGGTCTCAGAGAGCTCATGCCTTGAATCTCAAATCGAATTGATCCTGCGTGCGCGCATAACAAGATAATTTGTGCATTAGAATTCCTTGTAATGGGTCCAATCAAATTCGATTTGTCTAGCATGCTCCCATGAGGCTATGCGCTTGCTTGAGATATCTCTGTGTTTGCTCACTGATTGGAGGTTGTCTTGCCTAAGTTGGGATTGCTTTGATCTTTTTGCAAATGAGCTTTCTTTCTTTTATTTGGATTGCTCATTTTGAAAACTCTTTTCAAAATGCAAGAGATCAAAGTTTTCTAAAGTAGGTGATTCAGTCTATACTTGTTTGTTCCATCTAGTAAAGTTAGAATTAATAATCGGAACATGAGCATATTTTGGTAATGAATCTCATATAAAGAACTAGTAGAGGCCAATCTTTGATCGTGTGAGCGGGGGTGCTCAATTCATGACCTTCCCCCCTCATACCTAAGTTCCAAGCCAAGACATTCTAGTTATGACGGACAGTGGCCTTCATTTAGCACGAGTCAAGGTTTCCTAATTTCTCCAAAAAAATTAGGTGGTGACTTTGAGTCCGGTGACGTGGTCCTCGTTTGGCATTTCTTGTGATTAGTAGATTCTTTATAGATTTGCCATATTTGGACTGTCACTCGTTTCACGTTGTACATTTGTAAATCAGACGGGGAGCGAATTGTCAGGAGCATTCCCCCTTCCGAGGAGATCCCACAACTGTCATAGAGGATCTTACGCTTGTCTCTGACCCTGAGCTTTTGGATTACTTGGACTATCAAATTCCCGATTTGAGCGAGGATTAGGATTTCACGTGTGTATTAAATTATATCAGTGTCTCCATAAAGTTTGTGTGAAGTTGAGTGTTCCTACAGTGAGATCGTGAAAGGTTATGTTTCATTTATCTCTGTAATTGTTAAGCTTTATAAGTGTAACTTAAGCTTTATAAGTGTAACTTTAGTTATGTTGACTATCAGCCCGTATAACTAATTACTAGTTTATTTAGTTTGTATATGAGAATTAAGTTAAAAATGTCAAATATTAGGTTTTGGGATCGAAGTCGTGCATAATTGTTCTGGTTTTACAATTGGAAAATAATTTTTGTTTATCAATTTTCTAAAAAAACTAAAACAAAAAAAATCAGATCATTACCAAACGGGAACAATAATGACATTTCAATTTGTTGACAATAATGGTTAATGATACAGTTATTATCAAGTGTGCTTCATTTATTTTTAGTCCATACACTTCAGTTGAAATATTAGAAGATGACTAATGTTTTCATGTTAGTGTTTTTAAATTTTTTATTTAAATATTTTTTTTATTATTAAAAAAAAGATTTAAGTGTAAAAATGTGTTTTGTAAATACGCTTTATAAAAAACTAAAAAAGTATTTTCAAAATCTGTTTTGCACAGTGATTTGTAATTTTCATAAGAAACATGTTTACAAAACTCTTTTTTGATTAATAAATGTTTGAACATACGAAAACATGTTTGAAAACACGTGTTTTTTATAAGATCTTTTTATTATTATTTTAATCAATCTTATAAAAAAGAAGTTAAAAGCGTATTTTCAAAACCTAACATAAAATCAGAAAAAACATTAAAAGTGTATTTGAAACCCACTTTACTAGCAATAAAGCAAAAATTCACCCATTAAAATTGTAGGAATGCCCTAAGTTACAGAAATGGGCCAAATGGGGGAACCGCAAGCTCCGAAACCAGAACTCATCGACAAGAGCTTGAAGAGGTCAGTGGCCTCCAAAGTCGTCGTTTTAGCTGACCTCAACGTTGATGCCCCTGAATCTGACGGCACTGATTCCTTTCTCGACCCCATCCTCGTCTCCGCTTCCACTTCAGATGTTTCCAGGTATGTTATGTTACTTTTCCCTCTGCCTCATCAAGTTGTTTCTCAATTCTTTTGTTTTTTTTTTTTTTGGGGTCTTTGGTATGATTATAAAAGCATATGCGTTTCGTTCTTTGGTACATAAAAATATTTTTCTTGTAAATTGATTTTACACAGAAAAAATGTTTTATTTTTGTTTTTCGGCCTTAAACTTGAAACAAAAACATTTTATTGCCTAAAAGAGAAATTTTGATTCAATAAAGTATCATTTGACTTTTTAGTGAGCTAAGATATTTATTTGAAAAGGCTAAATGTGTTGAAAAAGTAGTAAGAGTCAACTTTATAAAAATTGACTTACGGAATTTTTAAAAATAAGTCATTTTTGGGAAAACGATGCAAAAATATGTTCCTGAAAAAATGTTTTACTTATTGTTTATTCAACCAAACAAAGGAAAATGAGTAAAAAAATTTTGACAAAAACATTTTACGTCCTCAATGTCATCTGATGTTTTCCTGAAATGACTTTCGAAAGCTACTCTCTCTCTCTCTCCCTTTTCTGCATTTTGCTGCTTAGGTTTAGTGGGACTGATTCCCTGGTATTAACTTCTGTAATACTGAGGAAAGGAAAACATAAAAGATGAGTTCTTGCAACATTTTTGAGGCTTTGTTAGGCAGATTACTTATTAAATTCAAAATTTTGAGTTTTCTGGACCTAACTAGGGAATTGTAACTATTGCAACAAATTGCAAGCAAGAAAAACAGGGACAATGTATTTACTCAGCAAATGATATTACAAAAAATACCCCCACATTACAATTCGGCTCCTTTTTATAATCTCCTCAACACCGAGATTAACAACTAACCTTATCAATCTCTAACTGCCCAAACGACCACCGTCCAATTCTCATCCCTCTAATACGGCTTCTAACTAATCAAATTGACAAAACAACAACTCACAAATCCTAGCTGAAACAACTAATTGTGATCAATGAAACGGCATCATTTTAAAGTAATGAAACAATGCCGTCCCACTGTGCTCTTTATTGGCTTGTAATATTTTTCTATCTACATTTTCTCAACCAACAAGCAGAAAGAATGTGAAATTAATAGATTAGGTAGAACTTGGGAGTATTGATCAAAGTGCTTTTTTTTTAAATTTTTTTTTTATTTTTAATATACGTGTAAAGAGGATCGAAGTGCTTACTTGCAGACAATGAGAAATGAAATTGAATTTTCACAAGTAACAACTATTTGCGTGTAACTATAATGCATAGTATGTGTGTATATGAGTGTGTTGCTGGGGAGAATACAATTTCATGTTGTGTCAGTCAATTTACTGTTTTTAATGGTACTGGTAGTTTGAGCTATTGTTATATTTGCAGTTAATTTTTGACAAAGCTTCATGTGTTATGTAGGTTGGTTAGTGCGGAAAGTAGTCAACGTAAAGGCACTTTAATGAATAAAGATATTGATATTGTGGAAGGCGAAGTTAAACAGTTAAAAAAGTCAGCAAAATGCCGTCCAAGGAATGGTAAGGTAGAGTACCCTCTTGACTGTGGAGCTGATGCAGATGCTGATCAGCATGGTCAGGGGGTCTCCTCATCACGCGAGGAAAAAGTGAGCAGCCTTAAAACAGTGAGTTCCCTTTCTACCCCTTCATTAATTTAATTTAATTTAATTTAATTTTTATTTTTTTTATTTTTAAGAAGAGGGATCTTATTAATAAAAGAGAAGAAATGAGAATAGGACAATTTGTCCACTTAAAGTCCAATAATCATTACACCAATTGATTCCAAAAACAAAACTCCTATACATCACAGATCACTTTCCAATATCTAGAAATGAAAAAGAACAGTACCCCTTTGAAAGCGGGAGAAATAGATTCCCAAAATGAGACGTCCAATGACACGTTCTCCCACTAGTCGACATCCGTGAACTTATCCTAAACAATCATTGCATTCATTTACAACCAAATGCCCCAAAAAATAGCAAAGATTGCACATTGCCACAATACTTCTGCTCTCTCTGTTTTGAACCAAGTGCTTTGAAATCAAATCGAAGCATATGAGCAGATTCTCCCAGAGCCACTCGCTGTGAATCAGCCAATAAAGTTAAGCGGTTCCATAGATTCAATTCCCCACTCCCACATGTAACGCACCATTGAGGACAAAGATGGCGATTGGGTCTCCTCGATTGTAGAACATCATTTGTCAAGGTACTTCCATGAACCAAGGACCACATAAAAATTCACTTTGAGAGGCGTAAATGCTTTCCATTTCTTTGATAAAATGGAAATGATAAAACATTGGGTTCATTGACTATTTTATCAAAGAACGAATAAACTTGAAAAGATGGACGAGGGATGAATGAGCCAAAGCCACTTATCTCTTACATTTGGAGCCAAGGAAACACATTCAAGCAAAGATAACAAAGATGCCCATTCCAGATTCTCCCAATTACTTCTAGAAAAGTTTCAGTAACAAGAAATTGGTACCACACTAGAAGATGCCAAAGAAGCAATGAAAGCAAAATGAGACCTAGCCACCTTATAAGAACTTGAAACGCCATCCCTTGAATTACAAAAACTTGAAATGCAGTTTTCATGCCTCAAAAATGAAGAAACAAATATGGGCACCTTGTTCGATAGAATCACTAGAAACTCCTAATTCTTCAGTATTGATTTAGACACCTTCTCACTAACTCCATCCTCGATGCATTTCTTGTAGGTTGTTGGGGTAGAATCCTCTTCATGAAATAAGGCATTGAAATCCTGATCAGACTCATCATCTTCCTCCTGTTCCTTTCCCTTATAGTTTATATCATCTTCCAATTTTGAACTCTTAGAATTCAAAGGCATGCATACCTCTTGAGGATCAAATTGTGCATTCTTTGGATTTGAAATCAATCTTTCAATCCCTCCATCATCACCCAAAATCTCATTCCTCCCCATTGAATTTTTACTCGCTTCCTTGTTGAAAACATAGGCTTCTTTTCTTTGATGTCCATCTTGAAGTAGTTCTCTTCTGGCTCTATCAACAATATCCCCCCAATCGGGCTGGATCTCCTCCAAGTTCAAGCTCTCCATTCTTAACTGGGATTTTCCAAACCTATAAATTGGGCCTCACCTTCGGTGAAAACTTTCTGTGAGTCACCATGAGAGTTGTCACCATCAATCACTCCAATACCTTCGTTGGGATTTCCTTTTGTAAGTCTATAGTCACCTCCTTCTTGATTCTCGTACTGTTGACGTTGGTAACATGACCTCTGGATCATCGACTGAGTAGCCCTAACTTGAGAACCCATCAGACCTGATCTTTCCTTTGACCTGCCTCTTTCTTCGAATTGAACCCTGCCTAGATCCAATGCCCCGCTTGTCTGTGCTTTGGCTCAGTTCACTTTGTGCTCTTCTTAGACCTTGTGAATGGGCCTCAAGGTGATTTTGGGCCCTAGTACATAACCCCTTCTTCTCTTTAGACACTACTGTGTCCAAAGCTTGGTTTGAACTTATAGTGAGATGTTCTTGAATTATTATGAGATTGGACCTCAGAGTGAAATTGGGCCATGTCCATCTTTCCATTTAGTGCAAAGTTTTCAAAGGCGCAGTTGAGGCGCGCCTCAAGGCGTATATTGAGGCGAGGCGCAGTAGAAACGTACTGGTGCATGTATTTTTAGGCAGGACTCCAACTATGCGCAAGCCTCAACAGCATAGGCGTACGACTCTCTTGCCAAGGGTGGAGGGAGGGGGGCGGGGGGTCAGGGGGAGTCCTGGCCCCTGCAATCTTTTGGGAATACACTATATATTAGGCATCTTTTATATATTTTCATGGTTTTGCGGTACCTGGCCCCTCCAAATTAATTTTAGCCATCCATTCCTTGTCTAGGTGAATGGCCCAGAAGATCTCCACCTTCCACTTTATCCTATTTTTTGTTTGTATTTTGTAGGTACTCGGTACTCTGTACTCTCAAAGGAGTTTATTAAACAATACATTGTTCATGTCCTTTGGATCAGCTTTATACCTTTAAGAAACCAGCTTTATACCTTTTTTTTTTTTCAATAAATTATCCAATTTTTTCATTTCAATTAGTTTAGCAATCTTACAAACTCAGAAAAAATTAAGAGTCTATATTCATTGTAAGTATGACCCACATCTCATTAATTTTGAGAAATTTATGTCACACATATACTTTTAGGATAAAATTCAAGGTAAATTTTCTTATTTCATAGCATTTGTGTTTTTTTTTCCCTTACCTCCGTCCCTTTTTAGTCTTTTCCTTCTCACTCTGCAATACACATCTTGATATTGCTATGATTCACATTCATTCATCATTGATTTACATTTTTATTACTTCTTTAAATTTCAAGACATGCTATATTTATCACCACATTTATTTTAAACGTTTATTTTATTTTGTATAAGTATTTATATAACAAATGTCCTGTGTATATCCTGTGTATATGTGAGGCGTATCATATTAAAAAAATGACAGAACTCATCATGCTACATGAGAAGTTACATAGAACGTGAAAAGTATTTAATATATACCAACCCTTTTTTCTTTTGTAGTATGTAAACAATTATTTATATTTATTTGGTTCAAACTTTATTACAAACAAAATTGATCCAACTAAATTCGTCTGCCTGGTGGGACTAAACTCGCTACCATAATTTTGGGTCCCTCGATGATCCAGCCCTGGCTCTGCCCTAGTCTCTTGCATTTTTTGTGCTTTTAAGCTTTTGAAGCTTTTGATTTCAAAATAAAAAAATGGATACAAAAGGGAGAAAAATGAAAACTTGCTATATACAATACTTCAATTAAACAGAATTTGAATAAAGAGAAGATATAAATACCATGCGTGGACTATCGATCTCAGTAAATTAGAGTCCAAGTTCCAACCTTAGTTGCACGAAGCGCGAGCAGGAGCGTGGAACCGTAGACATTTCAAGAATCGTTGGTTGGGAGCATTTGTATATATTTTAAATAATATATAAAAATATATTGTAAGATTATATTTTTTTCTCTAAAGATAATGGAAATATATTTTTCAAATATATTATTATTATATGAATATGAGTTAAAAAGTTGTCCCAATAATTTTTTCATATAAATTTATAGATCAAACACATGGATATAAGTTAGATTCCAACTCTTTAATTAGTATTAGGCCCAAACATGAGAGGCTCATGTAAAAGCCAGTCAGCCCAATAGCATAATAGTCCCTTTTGTTGTTGCCGTGAAACATAAATCCTTAGCTTGAGCGTTCTCATCCAGTTAGATCCGCAATTCTATCTCAATGGGGATGCGATTCTAACATGTTTCTTGCTACGAATCGTTTAATCGCAAATCTAGACGAAAATCGTCTTCCCTTCCCCCGATTCCTGCTACTAAGGTTCCAACAACTTCGAAGAAATCAGTTTCTTCTCCAATGAACTAGGGTTTTGTGGTATGAATATCTCTTTCTTGAGTCCCCTCTGTCTCTCTCTCTTTCTCTCTCAGCTTCTCTATTTTTCAGAGTTTGTTTATCTCTGACTGTATGTATGTATCTATCTATAATATATATTATATACTTATCTTTTATTTTTATTATTATTATTAATGATGGGTAGATGGAACGATACAGAGAAGAAAGTCTCTGACTGTATGTTTATGAGTTTTTATATTATTATGATTTTGGTCTTATTTTCTTCTTCTTCTTCTTCTTTATTATTATTATTATTATTATAGTTTCTACATGTATTTATCTAGTATTATTGTATCTATAGTTTCTGTATGTACTTAAGTTATTTTTTGATTATAGTATTAAAGAGAATGACTTAGAAAGCTCTTACAATACTTGAATTTATTAATTAATTTTGGTTTTATGCTTAGAATGGCTTTTATGAATTTTATTTACTAATTCTTATTTTTTTTTAACTCTTTTATGCTATGTTAAATTAATTTTGTATTTTATAAAAATTAAAAAAAATTCAAAATTCAAAAGGCTTACGCCTTAACGCCTCGAGACTTACTCCTCACCTCAACAAGGGTAAAATGGCTCGCCTTGTGCTTTTGCCTTTAAAAACTTTGATTAAGTGCCTACTGCCTAGCTAACCCTGCTGTAGCCGACATGTTCTGATGCTTCTTGTGTGCCCCTTCCACTTCCACATGTTCCTTGGAACCATGGAGACCCCTTTTCCACTTGTCTCTACTCCCTTCACGTTGTCGCTGTCCCTCTTTTTCATGTTCGTGATTTGCACTCCTGAGAGATTTTCTAGTGCATGTTGTATGAATTATGTGCATAGTGATTGCAATTGATTATCAAATCCCCCCTAGGTGAGGCATTATGTAACAACAATACATACACACCCACTAATAATTCATCCTCTTTACTGATATTTAGATCGTCACGAGGGTGCGAAATAATACAACGATTTACCTAGTAATGTTATTCAATGAGATTTCTTAGTCTACTCATGAGGTAATAAAATTAGCATGCCTATCTGGAAATACGTGTGCTTGTGGAAGTTGGGTTGCATGGTAATATGCCAGTTATGCACCAATCAGTTTGGTTATGGGAAAAAAACTTTTTCTCATTCAAGTTTCCATGTTCAACTTATCTTCTGGATTATGCAAAATTAATGTATGTGAGGAACACACTTTATAAGCTACTTTCAGTTTTAAATTTAATCTGATGAACATGGTGCATGCACGTAGGGATTGGTACATGTTGCAAGGAAGATGCCCAAAAATGCCCATGCTCATTTTATACTAGGATTAATGTATCAACGGATGGGTCAGCCACAAAAGGTAGCTTTTGCATCTTGCCTAGTTCCTTCTTTTGGTTAGAATGCATGCTTTTAATTTCAACATGAGTTTATTTTAGGCAGTTTTGGCATATGAGAAGGCAACAGAGATCTTACTTCGCAGTGACGAAGAGATTGACCGACCAGAGTTACTTTCGTTGGTTCAGATTCACCATGCACAGGTGCACTATCTGTTAATATGTTGATACATTGCCATTGTATATAGGTAGTAGATCTTCTCCTTATTTCAGTACAATGAATGTAGTGAATGGTTCTAATGATTGTCAATCTGGAATAAATGTTTCATTCCTCTGTAGTGCCTACTGCTAGTAAGTTCAGGTGATTGTAATTCAGAAAGGGAACTTGAGCCTAAAGAGTTTGATGAAATTCTTTGTAAGTTGAAGGAGTCAATGAAATCTGATATTAGACAGGCTTCTGTGTGGAATACTTCAGGCATGATACTTCTTAAAACTGGCCGTTTGCAGGTAAAAGTACCCTAAGTTTTTTATTCATGTTGTAAATGATTTTATTATTATATTTTCATTAACTAATATGGCCTCTTTGATTTTCTCTAGAATGCTATATCATTGTTGTCTTCTTTGTTGACTATTGTCCCTGACAATGTGGATTGCCTTGGAAATCTTGGGATTGCTTACCTTCAAAGGTAAGAGGCTATCATATTTTGCCTTTTATGCTTTGTTATTATACTCATTCCGTTCAAGTTTTTGCCTACTTAATAATTATAGTTACTAGCAAGTGTGGACTACGAGAAGAAGTAGAATCAGGAAGCATTTATGACAAGTTTGAGAATTACTCTGCAAGTGTCATCTCCACAAGTGTAACTGTCATAACCTATGTGTGGTAGTAGATAAGAACAGGGAGACATCTGGAATTAATGAGAAAATAAAATGGCTAATTTGTGTATAGAACTTAGAACTTGCCACAATAAAACTCAATTGGGTGATTGATTCACTAAATTGATGCAAGAAAAAGTAGGATCTTGTATGTCCTCATTTCAAGGCATCTTGTAAATTGATCCATCTTGGGCCAATTGGCTTGTAGTCTGCGCCACTGTTTTGAATCCATTTTTATTTATCTGGCATTATCACTCTATTCCTTGTTCAAGCAGTGATTCAAATTGCATTTGCCTTCTCGGCCAGTTCTCTCTCTCTCTCTCTCTCTCTCTCTCTCTCTCATGCACATGTGTGCAGCTACATCATGAAGCTTGTATAAGAGTTGTGGACCTGAATTTTGCATTTTTTGCATAAAGTGACTGCTCTTAGATTCGACCTGCATTCTCATGCTTGGATCTTGAAATTTTCTATTGAACATTGTCTTCATGCCTTATTCAGAGTCCACATTACTTCTGCTTTTCCCGTCCTTTTTCTTTCTTTCTTTCTTTTTTCTTCTTCTTCTTCTTCTTCTTCTTCTTCTTCTTCTTCCCTTTTTTATTTATTTTTTTTATTTTTAAACTTTATATCCAAGCATTTTCCTTTTCTGATAATTGAGAATGACACTGTAACCCAGGTTTTAAATTTTGGCCATTACGTAATAGGATTTTGGCCTTCCAATACCGCTATTCACTAATATATTGGCTGAAACCGTCCGATATCGGCAGATATATAATCGTATCACTAATACCGATACATGCCGCGATACTATTGTTTAAAACCATGTCGTAACCTGTGCCCTAGACTAGATAGTAAGGAAGGAGAGAAGAGGGTATACAAATTTGCTAGGATATGGGAGAGAAAAACAAGAGATTTTAATCAAGTTAAGTGCATCAAGAGTGATGAGTCTAAGGTATTGGTGAAGGATGAAGAGATTAAGAAAAGATTGAAGAATTTTTTTGAGAAATTATTAAATGAGGAATATGGAGGTACGGCAATAGGGGAAGAAATAGCCAGTAATATGATAAACCAAGACTGTAGGTTCTGTCGCAAGATGAGGAACTTTGAAGTGGAGATTGCACTTAAGAAGATGAAATCAAATAAGGCTTTAGGACTCGATGATATCCCTATTGAAGCTTGGAAGTGTTTGGGTAAAAAGGGATTGCTTGGTTGACTAGGTTGTTTAGCAAAATTTTGTTGACTAGGAACATGCCAGATGGGTGGAGGGAGAGTATTGTAGTGCCAATCTATAAGAATAAAGGAGATGTTCAGAATTACAACAACTATAGAGGAAGCAAGCTAATGTGTTATATAATGAAAGTGTGGGAGAGGGTGATGGAACGCCGATTGCGAGATATAATAGACGTGTCAGAGAATCAATTTGGGTTTATGCCTTTTGAGGAAAGTAATAGAAAAGTATAGAGAAAAGAAAAGAGACATTCATATGGTGTTTATCGACCTTGAGAAAGTATATAATAGTGTCCCGAGGTATAATATGGTGGGTGTTAGAGAAGAAGGGTGACAAAAGGTTACATTGATGTGATTAGGGACATGTATGGAGGGGTGGTGACTACTATTAGATCACCTGTTGGAGAGACAAATGAATTTCCTATTACTGTAGGGTTATACTAAGGATCTACCTTAAGTCCTTATCATTTTGCTTTACTTATGGATGAATTGACAAGAAATATTCAGGATGACGTGCCATGGTGTATACTTTCTGTAGACGATATCGTGCTAGTGGATGAGACTAGAGAAGGAGTTAACACAAAGTTGGAGATTTGGAGAAAAGCTCTTGAATCTAAAGAATTTCGGATAAGCAGAACTAAGACAGAGTACATGGAGTATAAATTTAGTAAGAATAACAATGCAAGCAGAGGAGAAGTGAAGATTGAGAACCAAGAACTGCCTAAGAGTGAACATTTTCATTATTTAGGGTCAATTATCACAACAGTGGGGGAGATTGATGCGGATGTTGTCTATAGGATTAAGGTGAGATGGTGTAAGTGGAGAAGTGCGTTTGGGGTATTGTGCGATAAACGAATACCCACTAGACTAAAATGTAAGTTCTATAGAACGGCTATTAGACCAGTGATGTTGTATGGGACGAAGTGTTGGGCAACCAAGAAACATCATGTAGGTAAGATGAGTGTGGCTGAGATGATGATGCTAAAGTGGATGTGTGGCAAGACTAGACAAGACAAGACAAAATTAGGAATTGAGTGTATTCGGGGAATGGGTAGGAGTAGCACCGATAGAAGATAAGTTGAGAGAGAATCGATTAAGATGGTTTGGTCATATTCAACGTAGACCAACAGAGGCAGTAGTGAAGAGATGCGATACTATAACGGTAGATGGAAATGTTAGAAAACGGGATAGGTCTAGATTAACGTTGGCTAGTGTTGTAAATAGGGATATGGATCTACTTAATTTGACTAATGAAATGGCCTTTGATAGGGCCGCGTGGAGAAGAAGGATTCATGTAACCGGCCTCATTTGATGGGACTTAAGGCTTGGTTTGGTTTGGTTTATAACCTGTGCCCTGTACAATGATTTCACAGCAATTGACTGTTCAAAAAACACATCACAGCAATCTGTTATTGGGTTTAAATTGATAATATGCATGCATTGAGCATAATATGTTAAAAAAAGACATCCCAGAAAAGGTGTCTTAAGACCTTTTCACCTTGATTTTTTTTTGATACTTATTTTTACTATCAAATCTATCTTCCAGTGGGAATTTGGAGCTTTCAGAAAAATGTTTTCAACGTCTGATTTTAAAAGATCAGAACCATCCTACTGCTCTAGTCAACTATGCTGCTCTTCTTTTGTGTAAATATGGTTCAGTTGTTGGAGGTATGATCTTGATTATTCCGAGCCTCTGACTTACTGTTTTATAATAGTGGTGGAATTATTTTATTTTTACACACTGTCACTTTATCTTTGTCAATTTGCAATGTTAAAAGAAGAATCACTCAGGCAGCTCCCTCTTATTACTCAGGTGCTGGAGCAAATGCCGGTGAAGGGGCTCCAGAAGATCAGGTTTTAGCTGCCAATGTTGCAAAGGAATGTTTGTTAGCTGCAGTAAAAATGGACCCAAAAGCAGCTCATTTATGGGCAAATCTTGGTAATGCATATTATCTGACCAGTGATCATAAAAGTTCTGGCAAGTGCTTGGAGAAGGTGTGATTACTTTACAATCATTTCTTACTTCCCTTTTCAGATTACTCTTTTCTTTTCTCATTTTATTGATAAGTTTCTTGTTGGATTTTCCAAAAGCATAATGTGAACATATTTTTTGACTCATGCATTTTTCTTTTCTCATTCTATTGATAAAGTTTCTTACTGGATTTTCCAAAAGCATAATTAGAACCCTTTTTTTGACTCTTCTATATGCATGCCTTCTTTTATGATGTCAGAGTTGCTGGAGGTTTTCTGGTTACATACATATGTAATATGTTGTTGATGGTAATATTTTTTCTTTTCATTCCTTCTCATAGACCTTTAATTTTAGTTTCTCTTTCCTTATCTCTTTAGGGAGCAAAATTGGAGCCCAGTTGCCTGGCTACACGATATGCTGTTGCAGTCCATCGAATCAGGGATGCGGAAAGATCTCAAAATCCTGCTGAACAGCTTTCCTGGGCTGGAAATGAAATGGCCTCTATTCTTAGAGAAGGTGATTCTGGTCTGATTGAGCCTCCCATAGCATGGGCCGGGCTGGCAATGGTTCACAAGGCCCAACATGAGATTGCCGCAGGATTTGAAATTGAACAGAATGAATTGGTTGAGGCTGAAGAACGTGCCATCTACAGTTTAAAGCAGGTAACTATTTGGTTTTCTGCTCTAGCTTGTGTGACATAAGATTACAAATACACCCCCAGAGATTTGCTTAAAATATAGATTGCCCTTTGTGATTTGAAAAATTACAAATACTCCTTGCAAGAATTTTTTATTTAGCAGAATTAACTAAAATTCCTAATTGCTCTCCTATAGAATGATAAAATTACTTGAATAATTAATTGAAATAAATTTCTGACATCATTAAAACTGTTAATTGATTTGATAATTTATCAATAAAAAGGGTCATTTGTTATGAAATTAAAAACTTCAAGGGACAGGATGTAATTTCTAAAACCATAGGGAGCAAATCGTATTTTAAACAAATCTTAGGAGGGTCTATTTATAATTTACCTTTTTTTTTTTTCATCATAATACAATTTGCATGAGGTGATGGATATTATGGTGAATGAGATTTGAAGCCACAATATTTCTTGCATTAGCTGGTTCCGTTCGCAAACCATACTGCTTCATATGGTACAAATTTTTGAATATAGTTCTTCAGTTTTTAAGTTTGATGCATATGATGAGGCAAAAGCTACATGTTACTTCATTCTTTTGCTATCTACTAGCTGTCTTCCACAATTTATAATTAGCTCATGCTTGTTTTCTACTTGCAAAATTTGAAGTCCAAAGATACCTGCATCTTATTTTTAATTGCATGGACTGTTCAATTTGGAAGGGCTTAGCTGAGTCTGTGGAGAGAGAAGGTAAAATGTTGAACCAATTTTGTTTCTATATTGCACACAATGAAGCTCAAATTATTTAATCAGGTTATATATATGGCAGTAGGGTGCATCTATTTTAGATGTCCCACTGATATGCATGATAAAGGGAGAGTTAATCAAAAGTGAAAGACACCCTCATTGTACCTTTCCTTCTGGTAAATACATATCTGTTGTGATAATCAGAATTTAACTACCTGGTGTTTATTAAAGACGCAGTGTTTGCCACTTTACGTACTAAAAATAATATTGGATACCAGGCTTTTCAATGCAAAAAATAAAAAAACTAGCTAGGTCCAAAATCAATGTGGTACTTGTATAAGTTGTATGGTAAACAAAATTTTGGATTTCTTCCCCAATTTTTCATAATGGAATATTCAATGCTTCATTATTTTGGCAAGGATACTGTCAACTTGGAAATATTTCAAAATTTTTTTTTTTTTCTTTCCCTTTTCATGCTTCATGCTTGTGTTTCATAATCATACCAGGTGTTGAACTTACATTTATTATCTTCTGAAAATCATGGGGGAGGGTGGAGTAAAACTTAGGACAAAAAAATAGTTTGTAGAAATGTGAACACAACAAATTATGTGAATCAATTTAAAGGAAAAAATTAAGTTAGAAAGACAACTTAGGTTAGATCTTGAGTATCATTTTCTCCGTGGTATGCTTTAGTCAAATATATTTCGACTTTGATAAAAAAATACAACTTTCTTGATGTTATGTGTTTAGTATTCTAAGGGGTAATTGTGTCCTTTGGACAACTTTAATCTAAATACTTGGGGAGCTTCTATTTTCACACCACACAAATGCTTAGTACACACCAAGTTCTTAGTTCTTTTTTTGAACAACACTTTCTTAGTTCACACCACATATATTTTGAATTGTTTGATATTTTCCTAGATCACACCATCAATTTTTGAAAAAAATCCAAAATACCGTCATCTTCCCAACTCTTCAATCCTAACCTAAATCTATCCCTAACCCAAACTTCCACCACCGGTGGCTACCGCCTCTCCCACCAGCGCTGGGGCCGGTGCTGCCGCCGCCTTTCCCAATCTTCTTTTTCTTCTTCTCCAACAATGCTTATTGTAGGAATGGCAATGGATAAGTTTCATGGAGACCAGACCTGAAAACATGGGGTTTTCTCTTTTCTTTTCTTTTCTTCCCTTCAGGGGCGGGTAGGTGGTATTGTTTAAATGTCCATCGGGGATGGATAGGGAATGGGTACCCGCCCATTTTCTCATATGTTTTGACTACCCTGTTTAGAATGTAGATTCTAGAAGAACTCTCTATCAATCTACACTCAATTACATAGGTATTTATATATATATAGTCTTTACACTCGATCATAGAATTGAGGTATTAAATTTGAGGTATTAAATCTGATTAAGAAATCATAAAAACATCCTAGTTTAGCATGAGTTCAATCCAATCGATAACATATTTAGTTTCATTACTTCAATTTTATCAATTCAAACACTGCTTTGTAAAATATACACAGTAACACACAAAAACTTACATCCATAAAAATATATATACATATATAGAGAGAGAGTTGACCTCTAGGTTGTTGAATTGTTGGACAACGCTTCGGTTCTCTGACTCGCCTTTGCAATGTGCTAGACAAACAGTTACAGAGACTACATTTTGAGAGAGAGAGAGAGAGATCTATGTGTATGTACATGCTTGAGAATGTATATGTATGTATGTAAATGTATAGAAGAGAGGCCAGGATGGATCAGTGAGGATTGACTTGAGAAATGAAGAATCCCAAAGTACCAAAAAAAAAAAAAAAAAAAATGATAGGGGAATGGGAATGGAAATTAATATCTCCCTCGTTGCCTCCCATTGCCATCTCTACTCATCGCTCCTTCCTTGCCCATCCACATCACCACCAGCTTCCTCGTTTCTCTTCCACCTCGACTCTGCCCCTTAGCCATCTCCAGCCACACAAACTCTCTCTCTCTCTCTCTCTCTCTCTCTCTCTCTCTCTCGCTCGCGTGCACAATCGGATCTTCTCTCCACATCGTGCAATGGCGGCGGTGCGATGGTTGTAAAGGTTGGGGAGGGTGGATGAGGGCAGAGGAGGGTTGCGAGGGATGATGGGGAGCTACGGAGGTGATGGTGGTGGTTGCAGTTGTGGTGGTAGCGGTGGGGAGAAGGGTCATGGTGGATGACGGCCGAGCCATAAGTTGAAAGTTCATTGTTCTGGAGCAACGAGACTTACGGGACGCTTGGCTTTTGAGCCAATGAGTGAATGCTGGAGTTAGGGAGTAGCCAGCGAAATAGCAATGGCTGTGGTCGGTGGGGTCTGGTATAGCGTGTGTACTTAGAATTTCGTTTAAGGGGCATAAATGTAATAGAAAAAATTAGAAAGATGTGTACCAAGTCAGATGGTGGTGTGCAAATAGAAGCTCCCACATACTTGTGTTTATGAGACGAAACCCTAATTTTGGGGTCTCTCTCAATAGCCGTATATTTTTTCTTCTTTTTCTTTCCTTCATCTCTCTTAGTGTATCATTGTTTACTCAGCACCAAAGCTTATCTTTTTGAAATTGTAAGAAAATATGGTTCTTTGTTTTTTCTTCATCAATGTGTAAAACTAGTCAATTCAAATATGAGAGGAGAAGCCACATGTAATTTTTCCATTTTTTTAAAATTCATATGATATATATATATATATTTTTCCATTTTCCTCTATTTTTTGAAAAATGGTCGATCTTTTAGCTTAATTTTTATTGGTCTAGATTTTGCTCGAACCAATGCATGCAACAACATTGGTAGGTGCCAATTAGGGCTTCTTGAGTATTGCCTAGATCTGTTTTTCATGTTTTGGATGATATTTGGACTCCTAATACACTTGGTTCTATTTTGTGTGTGTTTTTTTTTTTCATCGTGCTGTTTTTCAATAAGTTTCTTTAGTTGCAAGCCTATTCATGGTGTTTATGATTCAATAAGCTTTTTTTGTTCATTAAGTCTGCATTTGTGAACATTCCTTGAGATTTGTTGGTTTTATGAGTGCTTTTGGATCAGTTGGTAGTAGTCTATTGTTATTCTGTGGACACGGCAGAAGGTTGTAAGGTCCCCAAGGGTAGTGAGGAGAGCGGGTTGAGCTGTGTTGTGACTCTTGGTGATAGTTTGTCTCTGCAAAACAAGTGTGGGTAAATTTGCAAAGCCCTAGTCGGCACTCAGATGAGGGATTCCAAGCATTGGTTTGACCAAAACTAGTCTTATCATAGATTGCAAAACATATTGCCATTTTTTTTGGGAAAAAAAAAACATCAGGAAAATGTATTAAAATGAAAAAGAAAAAATTTGGAAAAATTACTAGTTTGAGATCTCTTTTCCAACAATACAAATAGAGAGGAGCTCTGATACCAAGTTAAAAGTCATATATAGTAAGAGAGAAGGATGGGTGGGGAAAAAACATAGTAGAGAATTCCCAAAAAATTAGGGTTCACTCCCATAATCACTTTTTTATATTAAAAAGGTCCAAAATACATAATTACCCCTAAACACTAAACACTTAATAGTTTGTGATGCTTGTGAGTTTGCTAAGCATAAACATTCTTGTTACCATTCGGTTAATAAAATTGAAGTCCTTTTCATTTATGCTTATTCATACTAATGTGTGGGACCCTTCTCCTGTTATCTCTCTTTCTGGTTATCGTTGGTTTGTTACCTCTATTGATTGTTATTCTAGTGTTATTTGGGTTATTTATTTCGTACTAAAACTGAGGGATTTTTGTTCTTGCTTTACAACTTTTTATAAAATGGAGATAAACTCTCGAACCGAATGGGGTTGCTAAATGGAAAAAAGGCCATCTTATTGTGGTTGCTCAAATGTTCCTATGTCTTTTTGGGGAGATGTTCTTAGTGCATGTTATCTCATTAACAATATGCCCTCTAGTGTTCTTTAGTTTATAGTTCTTCTCGAGTTTTGTCTCCTGACTTGTACTAATTCTATTCCTCCCATGGTTTTTGAGTGTATTTGTTTTGTCCATATTCAGGAAACATGTTTATGGAAAACTTGACTCTTAAGGCTTTTTGAAGTATGTCTGTTTATTGGGTATTCTGCTTCTCAAATGGGATGAGTTCTATGATCGTCAATATCGCAAAGTGTATGTTAGTATGGATGTCACATTTTGTGAATTTGAACCCTTATTTCTTTTATCTCAATGATTTCTTCATGGAGAGTCATACAAAGGGAGAGATGTCATTCGTTTGTATCCTACTTGGAGGGCTATTATTTGTGTGGACAATTGGATTTTAGATCTCAAAACCTATTACCAATGTCAAAAAGAGCAACCTCTAATGTGCCACCAAGCTAACTGTCATCCTCGATACTAGTTTCACCAATTTTAGATCCTCTCACTAACTCTTCTACTAATGAATCTCCTATTATTACTTATGTTAGAGATGAGCGAGGTGATAGTGATTCTGACCTTCCTATTGCTCTTACAACGGAAGTTAGGATTTATGTAAATTTGTTTCCTATGATTTATTGTCGCCTTGATATCGTGCATGAGTTTTGTCTCTATTCTCCCATGTGTAGTCCACAAGGTTGGAAAGAACTTGTCAATTATCTTAAATGGAAAGAGGCTTAGTAGAGGTGAAAGATTTGAGCAATAATGACACACCTAGGAGTCGGTTTCTCTTCTTGATGGAAAAAGACTAGTAGGCAATAAGGTGGTGTTTACCATCAAACAAAGGGGGGAAATTGAGAGATACAAGGCAAGACTTGTTGCTAAAAGGTTTATTCAGACCAATACTAGGAGACATTTAGATTGGCCACTACCTATGAAGTACGAGTATTTCGAAAATGTTGTTGTACTCGTACTAGGTACTTTCTAAGTACTAGTACATGTACCAATCTACATGTGTACCACCAGTACTCGAAATACGTACCGAGTACGATTTATACGCTCTTTGGCAGTTGGGTATGTGATGGATACATCGGAGGTACACTAAGCTATTAGACATTGGTGAAGATACGTTTAATTTATTAGAGAGTTTTGATTTACTTGAACTTGCAAATCTGTTACTTGATGTGCTAGAGATGAAATATGTATTATTCAATGATGAAGTTGATGGAAGTAAAAATTGAAATTTCAAGTTTTTCAATTTTGCTTAGCTTGCTTTTGGAATGAAAATTTGTTTTGTAATTTGTCCTATTTAATTGCATTAAAATACCTTATGGAATTCCTGCTTGGGTAAACTACCAATAAGTCCTAATAGTTGGACTTAATTTCCATCAAGTCTGATTGAAAATAAGTTTCGGTAAAATTGTCGCTAAAAATAATTTTTTTGTGACAATTTTTTATGTGTCACTAAAACTTAGTGACTTTTTTTTTATGACTTTTTTTGTCATGATTTTTATAAATTGTCGCTAAAACTTACAATTAGTGACTTTTTTTATGATTAATTTTTCCCATAGGACCTATTAGACAATAAGTCCACTTATTAGGACCTACACGTAAGTACCCCAATTTGCTTTGGTATTGATATTGTTGAACTATGATTTCTTCTTT
This sequence comes from Camellia japonica, assembly GCA_030407325.1. Taxonomy (NCBI): domain Eukaryota; kingdom Viridiplantae; phylum Streptophyta; class Magnoliopsida; order Ericales; family Theaceae; genus Camellia; species Camellia japonica. The sequence goes on from JAPPVO010000010.1 coordinate 59,637,184, forward strand.
GGTTTTGTAATTTTTCCTTTTAGTTTTGGTATTAAAGTTTAATTTGTAGGTTAGAACTCAGAACTATAAAATATATAAAAATAAAAAATTTATTGACGTAACCCCAGTCGTACTCGTACCCTATTTTTTTAGGCCTTACCTATTGGCGTATCCGTACCAGTATCTATACCCATGCCTCATAGGCCACTACAATAACTAGATGTCAAGAATGCATTTCTTCATGATGATTTAGAAGTGGAAGTATATATGGATATGCCTTCAGGATTCACATCTCTGTCCATTGCTGGAAATGTTTGGAGGTTGAAGAAGGCTCTTTATGGGTTAAAACTGTCTCCCAGAATTTGGTTTGACAGATTTCTTAGAGCTATGTTGACATTTGGATGCAAGCAGAGCAATGCAGATTTCTCATTGTATATGTGGATGACAGTAGTAATTGGTAATAACTTGGAGGAAATAACTCAACTCAAGGCAAGGTTAGCTGAGGAGTTTGAGATCAAAGATCTTGTTTCTTTGAAGTACTTTTTTGGGATTGAATTTGATGGATCAAATAAGAGCATCTTTATTTTCAGAGAAAATACATTCTTAATCTTTTTGATGATACATGCTTGTTGGGTTGTTGAACAGTGGATTTAAAGTTGATACTAATCATCGTCTTAGCAGTGTTGTTGGCGATCTTGTAGACAATGACATGTACTAAAGGCCTGTGGGGAGAATTAATTATATATACCTGTCACATACTCGTCCAAACATTCTATCTAAAGTGGGAGTTAGTCAGTTTATGCATGATCCTTGTTTAGTGTATCTAGATGCAATATATCGCATTTGAGCTCTCTCAAGTCAGCTTCTAGGAAAAGGATTTTGTTCTATAACCATGATCACTTGAGATTTTAGGCATTTACCGATGCGGATTGGGCAAGTTAAATTGATAACTGACAATCTACTTCTGGCTACCCTACCTTTGTAGGGAAAATTTGGTTACTTGGTATAGCAAGAAGTGGACAATAGTAGCTACATCAAGTGCAAAGGCATTATTTTTAGGGCTATAACTCATGGCACTTGTGAGCTTATAAGCTTATATGCTCCCAAGTCTTACTAGAAAATTAGGTGTGTATGGTGGTGAGCCTGTGAAGTTATATTATGATAACGAAGCTTGATGTTGCTCATAATCCAATCCAAAATAATAGAACTAATCACGTTGAGATTGATAGACATTTCATCAAGGAGTAGCTGAATAAAGGATTGATTTGTACGTCTTTTATGAAATCAGAAGATCAGTTGACTGATGTTTTCATTAAAGGTTTTAGTAGTAGGATTTTCCACCCTATTATTTGCAAATTGAGTATGAGAGAGATATATTTACACCAATTTGAGGAGGAGGGTTAGATGTTGTGTTTGGCAAAAGGGTTAATTGTATATTTTGGACAACTTTAATATTAATACTTGTGTTTATGAGAGGAAACCCTAATTTTGGGGTTTCGCTCAATAGCTGTATATTGCTTCTTCTTCTGTCCTCCATTTCTCATAGTGTATCAATTTCAACTGGGGCAAAGAAATGAGATAATACTACATGGATGAAAACTGTAAATGAATTTGAGAATGAGAGATAGAGTTTTGTTGTGTTGTGGTGACAGTGAAGAATGGAATGAATGAGAGAAATTGATAGTAAGTGTGTGACGTACAACAAATACAACTACAATTTCATCCCTGATTAACTTGCTCAATTCTAATGGCAAAGGTTGATTATTTCTCTCATTATGAAGGTTGTGTAACTGTCACACCCCGCACCCGCCCCTAAAAGTTTGGGCATGACCACCTCAAAAAAAATGGACATAAAATCTTATAAATATAACCTATGGGGCCTGAACGGAAGCATTTAATATCATATAATAGTGTAAAATAATATTCATTGAGCTACCATTACTATGCCAGGATCACCAACAGAACATAATGCAGATAAATAGATAGTGTCATGCATCTGAAGATAGCTAAGTACATATATATACATACAGACCCAGCCCTCAAGGTCGGGCATATAACGAAAACATGGGAAGGTAAACGAATTACATACACCTCAATCTTAACAGACATTTAGGGTACTAATTAAAACTTAACAAAACTCCATAACTTGAACGTCAACACCTAAGAGCTTAGATACTCAGGGATTGACACTGGGTGACGGAAGTCACAGGTTAAGGTTGACCTCCGGGTTGAGTGCCTACAGAAACAAACACAAACTAAAGTGAGTTAAACTCAGTGAATAATAGCACATGACAATTCAATGCTCAACATAAATTATAATAAAGAACACATGGGTAACTACATTCCGTAATTATTTCCAAAGCTGCCATGGGTCCACAAATATCAAACTACCATCGGCCAGAAATAACAGAACGGCTTATCAGCCCAGAAATAATAGAACGCATAAGCGTGGTAACAGAAATAACAAATGTATGGACTCAAGAGGTGGCTCGTACGGATTCCAGAGGTGGCTCCTACCAAGGTGTAGCACTTTGTTCCGTACAGCACTTTGTTCCATACCAGAAAATATCAGAACGGCCTAACGGCCCAGAAATATCAGAACGGCCTAGCGGCCCAGAAATACAGAACGGCCTAGCGGCCCAGAAATACAGAACGGCCTAGTGGCCCAGAAATAACAGAACGGCCTAGTGGCCCAGAAATAACTATGTATGGACTCAAGAGGTGGCTCGTACGGATTCCAGAGGTGGCTCCCACCAAGGTGTAGCACTTCGTTCCGTACAGCACTTTGTTCCATACCAGAAAATAATAAGTTTATCATGTCATAATATAAACGAAACGAACATCATAATGAAATAACCATAGATGTCATCAGAACAGACTGGTCTTATAGTCAGACAGAAGCACATAATTCCTTCTAAATATTCACATGAGTTATATTACGTTCAACAGAGTGCTAATAACAACCATTAACATATTAGACTTCATAATACAGTCACATTCCATTTGTTTGTCATAAATTAATGTCACTGATTCATAAATAACAGAATGTTATTACATATTAAACGAGTCCAGAAATACGTAGTTACCATAGTCTCGTAATGTACTTACATTCCACTTGTTTGTCATAAATCCATACACCTGACTTACACATAACAGTATGTTAGTAGCCATTATCAACCATAAACAGAATGTAGTACTCAGTAATGCTCTCGGATTTCCCATAGTTTCTTATAAGGTGACAATATTATCCCACAATAACAGAACAACACTATTAACAATAAACTGAAGGTAAGTATTCCATTACATTAATAAGAGTGGAGCCATTTATATCATAACGTGATTCACATAATCGTGTTATTGACATTCACTTCTTTCTCCGGATTGAGTCATTCGAAGGTTCATCTGATATTTAACATAATTTCACAATGGTTATTAACGTACAAAACAACCCGTAGTCTTATCCAATTATTCGTTTTGACGATCCACTCTAGGTAGATATCTATATCATGTCCGTGTGTGCCAAACCCTTCAATGTTTACATATGTTCACACTAATTCTCATTTCACATACATGTTAACTTAATTGACCACGGAGAACAAAATGTTAATAAGAATCACTATTAACGGTAATTAATGTTCATTGGAGTACTATTACTCACCGTGCGTTGGTGGAGCATTCATTCCTCCCTAAGCGTGTCCTACACACACATGAAGTCACACATTAATTCTTTAAATCATTTCCCTTAATTTCCTTTCTCATTTTCACATGATTCACAATATTCATAACAAAGTCCATTCGCGAATTTTTAACATTATTTCAAAACATCTCAGAAATCCAATTAAACTTGTATTCGTATAATTCAACTCACTAATTCCATGATTCTATTTCCAATTTGAGCAAAATCATTCTTTATCATCACAAATTAGCCTAGGGTTTTCAAGAACATAAAGTTTTCCATAAAAATTCATACTTCTCATACCATGACCTTACATCCCAATTTCCTCCTTGATTATACATCTAAAGATCATACTCCATCACCTTAACCCATCAATTGAACCCTCAATGCTTCAAACCCGAAATTCCCAAATCTCATAATTTACTCTATATGCTCAAAAATACAAAGTTGTACATTAATACAATGGAAACACCACAAATCTATCTCTTGATGTAAGTATTGAAGAGTATTAGAACCCTTACCTCAAGAATCAACAAAGGAGCAAGCTTGAGGAGAAACCTTCGCAAATCCGAGTTCCAATCGGGTAAAAACATTGATCTTTTCTTATTCCCCATCCTTGATGCAAAACCATGGTGGATTGTTGTTCAAAATAGAGGAAATCAAGGTTTTGAGGCTAGGGTTTCGGAGGGTTTCGGACTTAGGAGAAGAGAAAAGAAGAGAGGGGAAAGAAAATGTGGAAAAAGATCTCAAAATCCCGTTTTTTAAGCTGCTGGTCCGCTATTCCCGCTCGAGCGTCCCGATTTCCGCTCGAGCGGACCTGCTCCCAGCACAGATTTCAAAACTTCAATCATGTGTAACTCTCTCATCCGAACTCCGTTTTAGGTCATTCTTGTGTCCAAATTGAAGCCCCGGAGATAAGCTTTTCAATGGTTCTAACCTCACATTCAAATTCAAAGTGTGGAAAAAGAAAAGGGCAAAAGAGTGACTGCTGAACATAAACAAATTGTTCGAATTAAAGTTTTTGGTCCTATCTTACTTCACCATCATATTACCACCTTAATCAATACTCCAAAATAAAATAAGAAGATTCCAAATACACTACTACAATGTCAAGGGCAATCTTGCTTTTCACGCTCGAGCGTCGCTTCCACCGCTCGAGCGCGCACAGACCAATAAAGCAGTCCGCTCGAGCGTTAACTTTTCCGCTCGAGCGGAGATTCACAACTCCCAGAATCTCAGGCTATCTGCAAAGTTACTGAGAACCCCAAAAGTCCGCTCGAGCGCAAACTCCTCCGCTCGAGCGGAGGGAAAAATTCTGGGTCGTCACAGTAACTATGCCTTGTTGGACTATAATTGTCCAGTTTGATGTAATTATTCTCATATTTGTAATTAATCTCTTACGGATTGAAAAATTAGGAAAATCTTGCACAATTTTAATAGCTTGGTGCAAAAAGGAATGGGCATTTTTATTTCTAACCATGGATTCAAAGAAGATAGAATTTTCTTCATAAAGAATTCAACAAGTTGAAAATATATTCAAGAGATATTTGAAAAAGAATACAGTGAGAATGAAGCTCCCACGTTGGCACTCCATGTTTGGCTTTAACACCTTTTTTTTTTTTTTTTTTTTTTTTTTTTTTTTTGGACAATTGGCTTTAACACTGCTTTTTTGTATGTGTTTAATATTATCAGCAAAGAAATATCTTCATAATACCCATTTGAATGGGTTAAATTAAAGGTCCATAGTGTGAGAAACAGCCTATAATAATAAAAATAAATTAATAATAATAACGGCATGTTTGTAGGAAGTGTAGGTACTTGGCATTTTTGTGGAACCTAGTATTCTCATTTGTTCTGATCATGTGTATCTTCATTTGAATCAGACAATAGCAGAGGACCCAGATGATGCTGTACAATGGCACCAACTTGGCCTTCATAGTCTTTGTACTGGACAATTCAAAACATCACAAAAGTACCTCAAGGCTGCGGTTGCCCATTTAAAGGATTGCAGCTGTGCATGGTCAAATCTTGGTAGCTATAACTCGCTTACTATTTTTCGACATATTTTCATTTCTTTGTTGGTTAAATTCTTGGTATCTTTCCTTTTCTCTTGTCTTGCAACTTAGGTTCTCTTTGCTTGAATATTGCTTTATGGTTTTATGTTATCGATTTGCATCATCACTAGGTATCTCACTGCAACTATCAGTGGAGTCATCACATGCCGAAGAAGTATATAAGCGGGCTTTGTCATTGGCAACAGCTGAACAGGCGCACACAATATTTTCCAACCTTGGAAATCTGTACCGGCAGCAAAAGAAATATGAATGTGCCAGGGCAATGTTTACCAAGTCTCTTGAATTGCAGCCTGGCTATGCTCCTGCATATAACAACCTGGGCCTTGTATTTGTAGCTGAGGGTAGATGGGAGGAAGCAAAGTACTGCTTCAACAAGGCTCTCGAGGCGGATTCACTCTTGGATGCTGCTAAGTCCAACATGATTAAAGCAGTGGCCATGTGTAGAGTGGTGTAGCATCTTGCGCTCATGTCATTTCTCCTGCAACATTAAGGTGTATTCCAAACAAATGTTGGTGCTCATTTATCTGGATATTTGGGTTGTAAAATTAGGGTTACACCTGCTCTGGTGCCTGCTTGTTATATATATGTCTATCATAGGGAAAAGGTGTATTACAATTGTAAAATTGTACATAAATTATTTCTATGGAAAGTCAAGAATCACATCCTTCTGTTTCTGTCTAATTACATGGTTAATAATATATCTCCACACTCACCTGCCCAAAAGCTCCACAACTCCAAATGGTTTGATGAACTTCCAAAAGTTTTGACGACGGGACCAGCCATTTCTGGTTGGTTGCCTTCTTTCCCAGCTTAAGGCCTCCTGCCCATAATATAACTCCGGCCAGCCATACTGTGGGTGGTGCATTGCAATACAACATATACTCACTCCAGTTCATCAGACAGAATGCTTAGCAAGTGATCGATCAGGAGAGAAAAGTGATACGATGAGAGAGCAATTGATCTACTCAAATTCTTAACAAAACTCATACAAAGCCATCCTAAATCATGTAAATTTATCATTATACATAGAAATATGATTAATCTTCTATTCATTTGCATTTTAACTTCAAGATTACTTCAAAATCATCAAGAACTCAACTTTTCTTTTTCATAGAACCTAATTGAATAGTTCAAAATTTCTTCAAAATTAATTATATCAAGGTTTTCAAATTCAAACCCAATTTAATGAAATCTTAAAATCATTTTCCATGATTTATGATTCTAATTTACCTTCATTTCTCTCTTCAAAACATGAAATTAAATTTCAAACTTTTTTCTTTCTTTTCAAAATCTAAAATTGAAGTTGTAAAGTTTCTAGAAACATATTTGCATGTATGTCATTAAAATTATAACTAAATATATGTTCCAAAATCAAATTATAATTAAATTCCCAATTCAATTCTTAATTTGTCCTAATTTAGATTTATCAATTTTTCTTCATATACAACCCAAAACTTCGATTATGATCATAAAGGTTCTAAATATGTTTAAATTGAATAAAATAAAACTCTTAAATTACATTTACATGCATGAATTAAGGACCCAAAATCAAGCCAATTCCTAATTTTCAACACAAAATCAAAACCTTAATTCCTTAATTTTTTTAAACCTAACTCAATTTCTTCATCTTTTTTCTAATTTCTTTCTAATTACACGAGAAACTAAACCCAATTATTTCTTTATTTTAATTATTAGATAATTAATCTAGAAGAATCAAGTTTGACTTTCTTACCTAAAATCTTGAATTTGATGGAATTCCTCTTCAATTCTTCACTTTTCCTAGTTTTCCCTCCTTGGTTCTTCTTCAAAGTCCTTCCAGCACAAAAACAATTGATGAATTCCTCTCTCTCTCTCTCTCTCAATTGTTCTTCTTTGAATGACTCCAACAAAATATAATAACGAAGCTCCCTTTCTCTCTTCAGCAAACTGAATGAGTTTTTTCCTAGTCATTTTCCTAGACTTCTTGGATTCCCCAGAACAAATGAATACACACCCCCTTCTCAATAACTCAAGAAAAGTCCACAACTTTCTCAAATTTTTTTTTTTTTTTTGGGGACATCTTTTATATTTCTTTGAGTAGGATTAGCTTAACTTATTAATTATACATTAACTTAATTAATCAAATCTTATGGTTAATTAACCATGTTTAATCTTTAATTAAATTAATCTAATTAATCACAATTAACCCTTAATTTGATTATTCTCAATTCTTACCAATTCCATTTAATTTTTAATTAAACTCCCAAAAGGTTTTACACATCATCCCAAACCTATTAAGCTTCTTATTAATTAAGTTTTCTAAATTAGATAGACATTCAATTTCTGATTCAAATCAAAATCTCTATTAATTTAATTTCTTCTATTAACTCATTAATCTTGATTCAGTTTAATTAATTAAGTTTAATTCTAAATCTTCATTACCTAATTAATCTCAATTAAGTTAAATTAATCTCGTCTAATTTCCATTAATTTGATCGATAAATTTTTAAAATATTATGAACATCAAAGTAAAGTTATTAAGTTCTTCAATTAAATTTTCTAAGATGCCCAAATATTTCAATTTCAAGTTTGAAATTATCCTCTAACTCAATTCTATTTATTAAAAATTTAATACAAATGCTTTTTAAAAATTGATCCAATTTGTTTAAGTCTCATAATTTTAATCGCATATGTTTCTTTTGAATTCTTTACTATTATATTTATATTCAAACATTTTATTTTAATAATTTATATTTCCATTTCTAAAATATTATATAATTATTAAATTATAGTACATCTACATATTTGTTTATATTATATAATACTTTATTTAGTGTGGCATTTATTTACTTTGACAACTTAAGAAATAATTGGTTTTTAACTTTTATCAATTGACAATGAAATTCATATGCTCAAAACTTATTATCTATATTCTTTTTCAAACATTAGGTTAACTATTTTATATTATATAAGATGACTAATTTGACTTAAGACATTCAATAATAGATTATAACATAATTTTCATAAATATTGCTTGGTTCCATTTTCCAAAAACACTTTTTAGAAAATTTTACTTTTTTGTTTTTCGTATTTTTTTGTTTTTACTAAATTTTTAAAAATATTTTAAGTAATTTTTTTTTTTTACTTTTTAGACATACCTAACATAAATACACCTAAAAAGTAAAAAATTTGTAAAAAAGACCTTTTAAAAATTCACTAAATAGCAAAAATACAAAAAAAAAAAAAAAATGAGAATTCAGTATATTTTTGTATTTTTTTGTATTTATTAATTTTTTAAAATATTTTTTCACAAATTTTTTACTTTTTAGATACATCTAAATAAAGTACATCTAAAAAAGTCAAAAAATATATTTAAAATTCAAGAGGCAATGGGAACTAAATTGTGATTCATCGCTGCTTTCCATCCGCAAATCGATGTATAATCAGAAAGAACTTTTTTTTAGATTTTAGGAGAAATGCTCCAGATGTATGCATTAGATTTTCAGGGAAGTTGGAAAAATCTATCCATCGTTGGTAGACTCTGCTTACAACAACAACTTACACTCTAGTTTCGGTGTGGCACCGTGCAAAGCCTTGTACGGCGGAAAAGGTAAGTCTCTGACTAGTTGAGGGCATAGTGTCGCTTGATTTAGAGACTGAGCAAATGACTATCAAAAGGATTGGAACCATTGAATAAAAGTATTCCGAATTGTTTTCGACTAAAGGTGAAATAAGTTTGGAGGACCAAACTTCCTAAAGGGGGGAAGATTGTAATAACCTTGTCCTGTACTATGTTAATTAATCATGATTATGTTTGTAATTATGTGCTTAACTTGAATTTGGGTGTTAATTGCATGATTATATGTGATTTTGGCATTGTATCTGTTCACCGTAGGAAAATCTGTTAGAATCTGTGCTTTGAACTGAAAATTGAGGGCCTTATCGGCCACAGAAGCCGAAATTGACTACGCCATTGTGATTAGCGTAATTTTTAGAGCCTACAGTGAAATTTAATTGAAAACTGATTCGGAACGAATTAATTAGTTTAAATTGAATTAATTAAGCACCATTGATTAGTTCTAATTAAGTGTGATTAGGGAAAGCCTATATAAATGAACCGTATATGCTTAAGCTCATATGGAGAACTCAAAAATCTGAAATAAGCACTCTAGAGAGAGAGTGAGCCGATTGTAGAGAGAGAGAGAGAGAGAGAGAGAGAGAAGCCATCCTTGAAGATTTTGCAAGAGAACTCAAGCTTTGCGAGGCTAAGCTCTAGAACTAGCTAAAATTGTGAAGATTGAAGCTCCTAGGTGAGTAATTGAGCATAAATTCATAAGTTTAAGTTTGTAATTTTGTGAATTCAAGTTATATGGTAATCAATAACAAGAATTAAGTTGAAATTGAAGTCAACTTGACCATGCATGTAGAGTATTGCCATGATATTGCATAACCAAGCATGTAACAAGTTAAATGTGAGAAATTGAGTACTAAGTCATACATGCAAGCATGGTTTTGTTAAGCTCCATGAGTATGAACATCACTTGTACTATTTGAAATGGAATTTGAGTTCAAACATGCATTTTATGAAGAATTGAAAGATGGTCTCTAAAGAGATGAAGGATTTGGCACCAAATTGCACATGCAAGCATGATAATGTTGAATCTCATGAAGATGATCATCAATTGTGTTATTAAAGTTGAAAATGAAGCTTATACTTTACATGCATGCATAATTCTAATAGATTCCATGATTTTGAACATCATTTGTGCCATTTAAAGTGGGATGGGAGTCAATAATTGACATGCATGAAAGGTTTGTGAAGATATGAAGCTTGTATAAAGTTTGAATGCATGAGCTTTGACCATACCAAGAGAAATGTTGATTAATTTGAGAATTAGATCATGGTTTTGGACAATTGGTTTTAAATAACCTATATTCTCATGCTATGTAATGTTTTTCCATGATTTTGTACCAAAAACACGAACTTTGAATCTTTGAATGCTAAGTTTGAGCTTCAAGAACAATTCTGGAAATTCCAGAATTTGGCATGTCCGCTCGAGCGGGGAAAGCGCCGCTCGAGTGTGAAATGTAAGTTCCTAGAAGTTTTGCAGACATGATGTCCGCTCGAGCGGAGAAGAGTTACGCTCGAACGCCCAGACACACACTTTGGCTATCAGCTCGAGCGTCCGAAGTCACGCTCGAGCATAAAAATGAAGTAACCAGCACTTTTGCAAACCAAAGGGGTACGCTCGAGCGGCGAAAGCTGCGCTCGAGCGAGGAGCCCTGTTTCAGAAATTTTGAAAAGATGTTTTGTGTTTCATTTTCTGTTCTCTTTCATTTCTATGCACTCTTAGGCATGCATTGAGCTTTGTATATGACCTAAAGGGATAAGAAAGAAGCCTAAGAGAAATAATAAGTTAAGAACGGATTGAATCGCTTATGACCCATTGTAATATGAAATGTGTAGGGTCAAGCGCAAGGGCAAATCCATCGGTGAAACATTGTGAGTAATATCTTAGTAAAGATATTTTGAAGTATGTTACTTTCCAAATGCTACTTCTATATAAGCTTCATGGATTTGTTGATTTGAAATATGAATGAGTATTCTATATGCCTAATTTTGTATAAGGTCGTTTGATACGTTTGATATATCCAAATTGGGCCTAAGGCCGTTTGCCGTTTGATATGTCCGAATTGGGCCTAAGGCCATTTGCCATTTGATATGTTTGAATATAAAGATGTGCCAAAGGCCGTTTGAATGAAAAGGGATCATGATCATGAATATGAAATACGCATAAATATGAATATAAAGAGAATGGGCCCAAGTTCGTTTGATACGCCTGATATGTTTGAATTGAGCCCGAGACCATTTGATATGTTTGAATCAGACCAAAGGTCATTTTGAATAAAGAGTTGGTTGGACCAAAGGTCGTTTTGTATAGATGGACCCAAGGTCGTTCTGTTTTATATAAGAATTGGACTTGAGGTCGTTTTGCATATGGATATGATGTGTTGGACCTGAGGTCGTTTTGCATATGTTGAGATTTGTAAATCTGATGTGAATAAGAATAGTGGTTCAAATGTGTACATTATAAGTATGACTCATTATGAACGAATCGCATTCATTAACCTCTTTATTTTGATATTATCCACTGGGCGTTAGCTCACTCTTATTTATATGTATGTAGAGCAAAGGGACGTTCAACCCCAACCTTAGTGGAATTTAAGAAAGGAACCCGAGTTTTGTGAAGTTAGCCCAGGTGCCTCACGCAAAAGGCTTTGTTTATGATCTTTTGTATTTCTTTTGCTATATCTATTGGTCATGATAGACCGTTTATGTGTATAAGCTTTTGGTCTAGCTAACTATGTGTTTGAATGATCCTGGGTATACAAGATGTTAACAATTGATATGTGGTGTGAGTTATTATTAAGTATATGTGAAATGTTTTGATATGCCATGTAAGCATAGCTCATTGGACAAAATTTTTAAGTTTGCTTCTGCATCTGGCCTTATATTATTAATTGTTAATTGATATCAGGTTTGAGGCCGTAGGTAATCTCAGGATTACTGGCTGGTTATGACCTTAATCTATAAGGGCGGATTCGGGTCATGACAATAATAGTCTTAAGATGGGCAGCAGCCTCCACACGGTGCCCATAGTCCTTAATCATGGACCCGGCAACTCTTAACATGAGTCCGGTCCTCAATTTCTTCTCAAACTCTCGACAACGGCGTTTCTCAGTTGCCACTAATTCCGGTGCAAACCTAGACAAGCTAATAAAGGTGGCCTCAAACTCAGCCACTGGTGTGTTCAACTGTTTGAGCTGAGAAAATTGATCCCTCAGCTTCTTCCTCACTGTAGCAGGCAAGAACTTGTCTTGGAAAGCTTCAACAAAGGCCTCCCAAGTTCCTCCAATGCGCCCTCGTGCATACTTCCACCACTGACCCGCATCTCCCTTCAGCTGGAAAGACGCCATGGTCACCCGCAAGCCCCTGTCTTTGATGCCAAGCATCTCAAACGTCTTCGTCATCTGCTCAAGCCACTCATCGGCCTTTAGTGGCTCCTTAGGATCACCCAAAAATTCATCCGGATTCAACCGGAAGAACTCCCTCTTCAGAAAAGACGGCCCTGCCTCAGCTACTTGGGCCTGGACTTGATTCTCAGCTCTGAGAATGTCCCACTACAACAAAATTGAATTTTCACGGCTTGCAATGCATGCCGTAAAAACTCTTTCACGGCATGCATACAAATGCCGTTATATGACATGCCGTGGAAAGTTGAGCATCATTTACGGCATACAGCTAAAGTTGTAAAAAGTAATAAATTAAACATTAATGTCATATATAATTTTTTACGACATTTTTTATATGCCATAAATCATTATACTTTTCATGACATAATTTTGCATGCCGTAAAAAGTTATTTTTAATATATTTATGACATACTTTGTATGCCGTATGTAATCTTTTACGACATTTTCTTGCATGCCATAAATTATTACACTTTTCACGGCATAATTTAACATGTCGTAGAAAGTTATTTTTAATATATATATATACACACACAACCTTGCTTAGCCGTATGCACCGCCAAACAAAGGTAGTAGCTTATAAAGTGCGGCAACTTGTGAACAAATCAAGCAAAAGTAGCAACTATGAAGGAAAAAAACTAACATCCACACACCAAACTACTAGCTTCCATCCTCAACTTCTATCATATCAAGCTAATAACAACCTCACAAATGTACAAACTAAGAAAAGTATCCAAATCATATGATTCACTAATTTCCAAAATATGACTTTAAATATACAACTCCACCTACTAATTTCTTGGGGAGGGGAAAAAAACACAATTTTCATAAATAAAACAGAAACAAATCAAAGAATATATCATTGGTATTTTACATGGTTCAAAAACTTATACATCACAAGACCAAGTAAAATAAAAAGTTGCATCCTTTAAAGAAAACATGCATTGTTCCAGAAAATTTGAATGGGAAACAAAAAGAGTACAGAAGAAAAGAAAAGCAGATAGATACATCAGATTCTTAAATACCAAAAAAAAAAAAAAAAAAAAGAAAGAAAGAAAAAGAATTTTGGCTTTTGTTTCACAACCAAAACTACATCCCAAGAATCAACCTTTGGCACACTGATTCTAGGAGCTAGAAGAAGGAAGACTCCCACTCTCAATCCAGCAATCCTATTCCAGAATAAAAGATATTACCAAAAAAAAAAAAAAACTCCATAAACAAACAGAAAATCAATAGCTTCAACAACATATATATATATACACATACCTCAAAAGGTGATGGATTGAGTCAGGATCAAGGCAAAGAATAGTAATAGATCCTGCAAATTGCACAGCACACTGTTATATGTCATACAAGCAATAGAGAGAGAGAGAGAGAGAGAGACTATGGCAAAAAGCAAACAGAACATTAATTAGGGATAACTGAAAGAGATGTATTGTTATATAGAGAGAGAGACGAATCATTTTGAACCATTAAAGAGGCGATCCGAGTTAAAATGAATGGAAAAACCGAGAGAGGGAGAGATCTGAGAGAGAGAATGAGAAGAAGATTGAAGAGCATAAATGATATTTCAAATGAATATTACATCAGATGTTGCTATAATATGATAGTGTATGGTGTATTGTACTCCATGATTTATATCAATATTACAGAATAATTATCAATCACAGCATGAACTCTACGCTCTATTTCTGATTTATTGTGTGTGAGATTCAGTATCTAACAACCATATCCAATGCATAATTAGGCACAAAAAAAGATATAAAGGAAAAAAAAGAAGCAATACCAGATGCAAGATATAATGGAAACAGTTACTAATTAATATACCTGTTCTAGTTTACCTTTGCTGACTCGATGCATTTTACCTTCACTGTCAATATACGTCAGAGCCGTTCGCTTATCAGTGGGGTTAAATGGAAGTGAACCTCTTGAATGCTAGCCCGTGCCTTAGTTTTTAGTAGAAGTCAAAGAAGAAAAATAGAAACACACATTAAATGGAGAATTGATAACAAAAGTCATTCAGAAGGAAAATCTCACTCAATACTATGGTGCATTTGTTTCAACTATTCAGAATCAAAAGCGTAAATTTTTTTTGCACCCCCATTCTATGTAGTAGAAAGTTTGTATACTAATTAACACACCTCTCTCGGATCAGCCAACGTCCCAACAATAGCAGCGTCTATTGCATCTTGGTTTTCGACTCTTAAGGCACTAGTAGCCATCAAAACTACAGCCTCTCCATCTACTCCTCTAGCATGAGAATACATCCAGACAAAAGGTTGGAACATGAACTACATTACAAAATTTAAAAATTCAATCTGAAGCAAACAGTCCCCCAAACAACCTCAATAATACTTTTGTCAACAGTCAGTCGGTTCAATGTTAGAGTTCCTGTTTTGTCATTGCAAAGTACAGCCATGCCTGCCATTTCTTCGATTGCTGTCATTCTTTTTGTGATGGCTCCCTACAATAATAAAGAATGAAGATGAGCTTGTACATAGTACATAGTAACACGCCTCAAACTACAATCAAAGTATTGCATTAGTACGCCCCTCCAATCAAAGAATGAAGGGGGTGTGTTTATATATATAGATGCATGAGGGTTCTTGTTTTTTGGACTATATAACTATTGGCTATCTTTGAGATTGCACCATTCGTTACCATAATTTTTGCCTTATGTCCTCTCAACAAAACCATCAAAGTTCTCAAATAGAGCTTTCTTGCCCCCTATGGGACCATTAATTCCATCTCAAAGCCAGCCCTATTCTCCTACAACTTAAAAGGGATCCAATCAATTAACATAACATTAAAGTACCAAATATCAGCAATCATTTATTATCTGTAGCCTACACCAAAAACTCACAAAGAGAATTTCCCTAACAATGCAAGCTTGCATATTCAAAGATTAGAAATTACCTTCACAAAGAGCAAGCTTAACCTTCCTTCCCTTGCAATGTTTGAAAGCAAAAAGCTTGTATATATCAATCTCTGCTATGTGATTCATGGAACCTATGTGACTGTGAATCTTAAATGCCTCCCCATTATCACATTAAAATGCTTATGAAATCTAAAGAACAAATCATGAATGTTCATGGAATATTTTTTTTCTTTTATAATTGGTAGAAAAATATGAAAAGAATTACATTCGGAATTATAGTCCAATAGTTGTAAAAACTCTAAAAACCAATCTAATAACTAACCAAGTTAAGAAAGAACACCATAATGGGGATATAATAAACAATACAACAAAGACTCTATCATAATTATTAAATTTAACATTAAATATTGCATAATTAAATATGATACAATGCGATATAATAGAATAGAAATAAAGACAGGAAATGGATTGTCTACTCTTAACAAATAAAGATAAGCTTTTTTAATTCTAAATTAAAGAATTCAAAATGAATAAAATCTTTCCCAAGATAGATACATTTGATCTTCATTTAGAAGAAAAAAAAAATTAGTAGTCTTATTATTAAGTATAAATTTTTTCCCACACTCTATTTATATGCAACATATACAAATTTTTCCTACCAACTTTTCATCTAATCACCAAGAGAAAACAAGCATTAAAAAAGTGACTAAGGAGAGAGAAAATTTGTAATCTGCTCCACATTTGTTGGTGTGAAGGTTAAATTAGCTTTTGGTGTGGAGACTAAAGCAACAATAAAAGGTGGTATTCTATTCAACCATAACTACATGGCTCCAATAGAAAAGCAGTGGCCTAACCACAATGTCAATGTTCATAGTTTTAGAAAATAAGAGTTTGAATTAAGAAAATCCCAAATATTCCCATGATAGACAGGGTGTGTTATGTTTATGTGTTCTTTGTATGGCACAAAATGAAAACAAAAAAGTAGATGATAATAATAATAATAATAATAATAAAAAATAAATAACAGAAAACGAAAAAATGTTGTCAGACGCCAACTCTGTTGTCACTGGTACCCTCCCCACTTGGTCTTGGTTTCATTGTAAAATCCAGAAAATGAAACATCAATAATGTGTGACATGGAAAAGCCTCTTGAAATACCCATAATGAATGATCTCACAATGGCCTTTCTACAGCAGACAAACATAGAGCTAAAATCTCTGAGGTTAAGAAGGCAGCACCTGATCGGAAGTTGTGAAGCCCCTAATTGTGTCACCACCAATTATTGCAATTCCTCTGTCTCCAAGTGGTTGCAAAATGACTACCTAGTACATTCAAATTTGTATTAGCAGTCATCAAGAAGATTGAATTAGCATAAATTAGCTGTCATGAAATAAACAATTACAACACAATAGCTTGACGTTCTTAACTTTCTTCTCCCGATTTATGCAACTGATGTCCTTAAAGAGATAGTCATGACTGAAAGAGATTCCCATGCCCTGAGAATAGGTAAGAGGATCATTAAAGAGCATTCGAGTCAACTGAAACTTCCATCCGTTAAAAAGAAAATGCTGTGTTGTCCTTATCAGCCAATCTTAATTTACTCATGAGATATCAATTCTCTTTACCTGCACATCTATATGTTTATCTTCATAGCCTTAAAGAAAAATCTATTGTCGCATGACATCACAGAAATTTAGGGCCATCAGCCCTAAGAGAAAGGTAATAAATTAAATTTCTATTTGGAAAAGAAAAGATGGTTGTGCTAGTATACCAAACATTAAAATTTCATAGTTTTCTATCCAATGACATAAAATTTCATCATAAATATCTAGCATTATCATAGTTTTCAAATGCAGTGATGATTGAATTTGGAAACAAATTTCAAAAAATGAAATTTAAAATAGAGGATAAATACAGATGGAGAAATTTATGCTGAAACAAGAACTTCTGATATAACTTCACCTATGTTCATTCATATGTACATATTCATTTTTTTTATTATGAAAATAAAGTGAGCATAATAAAGCAGATGGATAGAGAATAAGACACTTAAGAATGGTTGCATGAGTTACAGAAGCTGTGTACCATAGTAACTCAGAAACTAAAAAATCAGGAATATGAGATTTTATCCTTTGACACTCCACGCCTTCAGGATTTACCTGAAATCAAAATTTATTTCACTTTCAAAATATTTCCTAAAATCGAATAGATGTAAATAAAATCAAGTGAAATGTATTAAATTTGGAAAGAAAAAAAATGTTGCGCCCTCACCACTAATGTAGTTTTTGGTCGGATTGATAGCCATACCAAACCAGTTAGAATATTCGTTACTGCCAAACCAAGTGTCAGTAGATCCGCTCTAGACTGAACTGCTCAATGACAAGGTTTTAGATAATTGTGAGCACCAGGAAAAAAGAAGAAGAAAAGCAATTATGAGACTATCTAAACTACTTATGAAAACTATAAGAGCCATAAAGAATTAAACTTGCAACAAGAAAATCAGCTACCTGGAGTATACAAATCAATTAGTATTCTAAAAATAAAATAAGCGTCAGTATAACTCAGATCAGCAAAATTATAATAATTGGGATATCTATTGCTCATTATTCTGAAAAAAGATAGTTGTAACTAAACTTCGGGATGTTAGGAACTCAGGATAGAATATTGATACTCCATTAACTCTTCAGATCCTTTTGCTGCAAAATTGCCCCCCCTAGAAATGCTATCTCTCTTAGTTTGATATCTATTAATAACAACTAACAACTGAAAAGCAGCAGCTCATTATAGTTTTCTATTCAATTTCATATCTTTCTGCAAATCTTGATACGAAAACAACTACAGGAGATATAAGTTAAAATGCGAATTCAGAAACAAATTGTTAGAACTTCGAATAAAATCCAACCCACAATATAAAACCAGCTAATGATCTAAATTCAGCATGACTGCATTAACAACTGTCTTTAGTTTTGTACAAATCTTCAATTAGCAAAAGTCTATGTGTTAGAATTATTAACAGTTATTGGGCATCTCTCCTCAAAGTTGATACAAGACATAGTAAATTTTCCCATAGAGATTACTTATCAAAGATGAATAAATTCTCAAGAGAGATTCACACTAAATCTTTTTTTTTTCTTTCAAGAATAACCTGAAGAAAACAACAGGAAAATATAGAAGAACCCTAAGCCAACACAACATTTGACAAATTACAGCTAATTTCAACATGATTTCTCTAGAAAACTTCACTAAAAATTAAACTACTTTGTTCGGTTTCTAAAATTAAGAATCTCAAAGAGTCCATATGTAATCTATTTCCCTAGGGCCTACATTTTCTGAGCAACCAAACAGGGAAAAAGAATCCACATTACACATCAAAATGAATACTACCTTCAATCACATTACTTCCATCGATTAACTCACTCCTCAAACTTTAACAATTCTAAAGAAACAGAAAGAAAAAAATAACAATAATAATTAAATAAATAAAATTTTCTGAGACATTAACTAGCGGATTTCCTCGAGACGCAAAAGAAAATTAAAGGAAATCGAAATGAATGAATTGGAATTTGGATCCAGAATGAATAAAGAAAGAAAGAAAGATAAATGTGAGATAAGAATATTGATTGCTTGAGAGAGAGGCTAAAGAGGGATTAAAGAACTGACATTGATTGCTTTTTGAATGCAATCTCTCCTTTAAGCTGATGATGATCACACAAACCACCAAGCAAGCAACCCACCCACTCAAACCCCTCTCTTTCTCTAAAAACTATCACATTCTCTCTCTTGTGAAGATCATAGCATCACAGATTGAATTTCGCGATTTGACAACTATAAATTCATATTCATATTCAAATTCAAATCAAATTAACACATGGATTCAAATTCAAATCTCTCACAACAAATTTATAATTAAATATGAACTTCTGGATCAAAGAGAGAATTTACCGCTTGAAATAGCAAGGGGCAAACCCTAGGAGGAGATTCAAGATTGTAAACCCTAGGAGAAGAAGAATCGACGGAATAAAGAGCTTGAGAGAGAGAGAGAGAGAGAGAGAGAGAGAGAGATACGAAATTGAGATTGAATCGAAATCGATGAAGATGGCTCACCTTAGTAGACGATGCAAATGGCGGTGGTGGTGGTGGTGGTGGAGCTTCGAAATCGAGAGAGAGAACTTCAAAATTGAAATCACCGATCTACGTATTGATTTATGAGAAGGGAACAAGGTATTGATTTATGAAAAGGCAGCTGCTCTACGAAATCGAAATCACCGAGCTAAAGTGAAGAGAGTGAGCGAGAAATTTGAGGGAGCCCAGCAGAGATTGTAACACATTTGGAGGCGTTTATATTAGCTAAACGGTACCGTTTTAATTAATACAAAATGCGACACTTATAAAATGTCGTTAAATATTATAAAAAGTTTAAAAAAACGCTGTTAAAACAAACATTTCCTATAGTGATATGTAATTTTTTTCAAAATCCTACTGGGTGCGATTATCCCTTAAAAGAAGACACTAAATTATAAAATAATGTATAAATTATTTTTTACATTGTTCTCAATTAGGAAAATTTAAGGTGAGAAGCTTGGTTGGAAATTGTTAGTTTTTTTAAATCATCACAAAAAAAAAAAAAAAAAAAAATAGATTGAAATTTTTTTCTAATAAAAGTTTTCACAGCATACTAATGCATGCCATGTAAAATTATAATATTTTTACGACATGAAATGTATGTCGTCTTAAGTATTTTATGACATATTTTTGTATGTTGTGAAAATATACATTTTTTACGGCATGCTTTTGCATGCTATAAAAAAATTTCGGATTGAATCTTTTTTTTTTTTTTTTTTTTTGCAGAAGTTTTCATGACATGTTAATGCATGCCGTGTAAAGTTATAATATTTTATAACATGAAATGTATGTCGTCTTAAGTGCGAATATTTTACGACAAATTTTTGTAAGTCGTAAAAACATACATTTTTTACGGCATACTTTTGCATGCTATAAATATATGCATCAACGACTTACATGGTATGTATGCTGTTATTGACAAAACATTAACGGCTTGCCAAAAAAAAATGCCGTAGAATGTACTAACTACGACATGCATTTAATGCATGTCGTAAACATGATGCCGTGAATAGTTAGTTTTGTTGTAGTGTCCATAGATTCCCTCAATGCTCCGGCCATTTCACGGGCTAAGGCGCCTATGGCCTGTTGACCTACTGGTTCGGCCACATTGGCCTGACCAACTCCTTCCTCATGTGCTGGAATTTCATCCGGTATAGGCATCTCTTGCCTCCTAGGCCTACCACCACGACCTCGTCCAGACATCCTAATAAAGGTGACAAAAGAGATTAGCACATTTGCAAATGTACCGAAGCTAATTCATTCACGTCCTAATACGATGGACAACAATAATTCACTCCACATAAGCACATAATCACATTAACACATACGAATTTCATTTCTAGATAATGACCGTCCTGTGGCGTTGCTAGAGTTCCAGTTAGAAACGGCAGTGATCAAGTGCCTTTCCAATAGGACTCCCAGAAACCCATGGAACCGATCAACATCCTAGAAACTAAATCCCATACCCATATAGTCATGTAAGCATGTTATCATATAAGCACATAACATCATGTATAAGTCTCTAACAAGCGAGACAAACCCATTGTGGTACTAACCACTTCCCACATTCCCAAAGTATTCAAACCCGGTACGCTTTGATACCAAGTTGTAACGCCCTCAAAATACAGTATAAGACAACCATTCGTATAATCCATATACATAGAAGAAAATGTTATATTTTCATTCATCAAAGTCTTTGTAACAAAAGATATTACATGTTAGCAATGAAGTAAATGCCCTACGGGCTTATAGTTTTCCAAGTCATCACTTGGTTACAACAAAAGAAGAGTCCTAGCTCTATACATAGAAAGCCCTCGGCTTGGATTTACATTTCACACAAAATATAAATAACAAAACGGAGTGTTTAACTCCTAAATCTCCCAAACTAAGATCTTGGAGGCGGCATATCAGCTGTACCTGAAAAATGATGTCCCAAGTAGGGTAAGCCAATGCCCAGTAGAGATATGCTAAACAGTAAATAAGAATTAACTAAAACATTAGCATCTGATAAATGTTTAACACTTGAAAACCAACTTAAACTCTTTCCATAATCAATCAACATTGACATCCATATTTCAATCCACTTTCATTTATTTATCCAAATCAATTCATTCACGTGACTCATTTTTATCCAAACAATTCAAAATGAGATTACAACTTATATTATCAACACTTTAATCATCAACATCCTTCCAATGTGTATAAGATTTCGGGACTTTCACCCTGGACACTCCAGCCAACTTAATTATCAATGGAGTCCATCCCCTATCTCCTCCCAAACAATGGAGTACATCCTCTATCTCTTCCCAAACAAAGATACATATGCGATGTATTTAAACACGTTATCATATACAATGACCAATTCAATCACATATACAATGTTTACATCCAACTGTCATATTCAATGACATTTTCCAATTGATTAGTTTCAATTCCCTAATCGTCATGCAATTTCTACAACAATCATGGCTATCCTCCACCGATAGCCCAAAACAGATATTTAAATCTATCAAACAGAGAATTTATCAACTTTTCCATATGTGAGTGATTTATCAATCCAACTACACCATTTAATCATATTTTCCCCCAATTTCATAATTCCCAGACCAATTTCATATTTCCACAATTGATTTCATTATTTACACAAATAATGTATATAATTCAAATTAGGGCATTCTCCTCATTTTTTCTCAAATATTGCCCCCAAGGCCAAATTTCGCCCATTACACACAAACAATCCCATTTTCAAGACCCCACATACATATGGAACCCAACATTAGGAAACCCCTCTTTTATAATTTCAAACTCAACCCTAACTTTACCCAAAATTCCCAAATCCCACCATTTATACAAAATGACCAATATTTATGTCAAAACTCATATTAAGGAGTAGATTATCCCTACCTAAAATGGAGAAGCTCAAAGGAGGAGAAGGAGGAAACCCAAGATGCTCCAAATCCAAACTTTTTCAGACCAAAGATAGCCTACGCAAAACTCTAGCTTTTTAACAAAGAGAGTAGGGTAGAGAGACTATAAATCAAGAGTATTTGTAGAGAGAGAGAGTATTTTGGAGAGAGAGGCTGCTGTGCTAGGGTTTGGAATGAAGAAGAGGGCAAAAAGTGATATAAAATTACGCTGCTGCAAACTGATACATGCGAGGCTTGCTCGAGCGAGAGAGTTGTCGCTCGAGCGACCAGACACAACAAGGACCTCGCTCGAGCGAACAATGAGAAGCTTCAGGTCTACAACCAATGCAGACGCACGCTCAAGCGCAAGAGTGCTCGCTCGAGCGAAGGAACAAACAACACGGGGCTTGCTCGAGCGCAAGAATTCTCGCTCGAGCAAAGAATACCAACCTTCAGGTCTTACAGAGACACAGATGCACGCTCAAGCGCAAGAGTTCTCGCTCGAGCAAAGAGACACACCACACAAAGCTCGCTCGAGCGAGAGCGCAAGAATTCTCGCTCAAGCGAAGAAGCAAATACCCAAGGCTCGCTCGTGCGCAAAAATCCTCGCTCGAGCGAAGAAGCCAAAACCTGAGCAACAACCATTTGTTCCAACTCACAACGAACCTGTTCCAAACTTACCCAATACATCCCACAACTCAAATGCAAAGAATAAAGGATGGAAATAAGGTATAGACAACGACATACAACCATGGAACTCGAGTCCGGAATACAATAAATGATGGGAAAAAATCGGGATTGCTATATTATGAATTCAAAAAAAATATATTTTTAAAATATATATATATATATATCAAATTTATTTTAAATATAATTTATAACAATTCAAATTTGAAATTCCACTATATTATTTTTTTAAAATTTTTTTACAAAAAGTGCTTGTACTTTCTTGCTTGGTAGTTCTCAAAATGTAGGGAAATTTTTGCCAAAAGTTCAAGCATTGGACTGTTTTGCTGTGCAGTTCCGAACTTTAATCTTTGTTAGTTCTAACGACAGACGTATAAAATATTTTAGGATTCGTTTGGGAAGTGGATTGACTTTTTGGTTTTTTGGTTATTTTAGTTTGGAGCTAAAAAGCCTCGTTCGGAAAGAGCTTTCTGACTTTTTTGACTTTTTGTGAGAGAAAGAATGTAATGATTATGGATTGAATGTGACGTTTTGTCTTATTGGGTTAAAAAGCATATTTTGTTTTTTTTTTTTGACTATTTTAGGAAAAAAAAAAAAAAAAAAAAAAAACACCAACCTGAACTTCCCAAACAGAGGCTTAGTTGATAAGTCTAAACATGTGGTCACAAAAATAAATTTATTATATTTACCTTTCTATTTGTATTTTTGTGTCAAAATTTTTAAAATGTTATAACTTAACTACATAAATTCATTTAATAAATATCTATAGGGAAAATTACAAAAAAGAAAAAAACAAATCCAAAAGAACATAATTTTAATATATATATTTTTTTACCAAAATAACATAATTTTTTTAAAGATGTGAACGCATCTTAATTAGTTCTATTTTATAAAATTACACATCCGCAATTCAATGATAAATTTTCTTACTTACCTAAAAAATATAGTCTCACCGTCAATTTATTCAAAAATTTACGTACTTACTTATATGAGCACTCATAATTTATTGAAATATTCACGAAGTTACCTAAAAAAATGACACTCTGGCTTACAATTTACTATGTCATTTTTTATAATTTTTTTAAATAATTCTAATTAATGTTAGTTACGAAGTTACCTAAAAAAATGACACCTACATCATTTTTATAATTTTTGAAATAATTTTAGTTAATGACTGTTCAGAAAGTTACCAAAAAAATTACACCCCAACTCACAATCCAACTACATCATTTTGTTTTAATTTTTTTAATGATTGAATTAATGATGCACTATTTTTAACTCGTTAATACTTTTTTTTTATTTTATAAAAATTCAGCATTTCATAAACAAATGTAAAAAATTTAAAGCGTAGTATGAACATCATTATTAATTTTGTTTTTCTGCGTAATATTACTTAGTCAGTATACAATTTAAAGCATAGTATGAATGTCATTTTTTATAATTTTTAAATAATTTTAAATAATGTCAGTCATAAAGTTAACTTAAAAAATGACACTCTCGTCATTTTTTTTATAATTTTTTTAATAATTTTAGTTAATGATACACTATTTTTAACTCTTTAATATTTATTTTTTTTAAATTTAGAAATTTTGAAAAAAAAAGTAAAAAATTTAAAGTGTAGTAGGAACGGTATTACTAATTAAAATTTTTTTTTCCATGTAATATTACTCTGTTAATGACATTTCCCTATTTGTTATGGATTTAATTCCTTACAGTAATATTATGAATTCAAAAAAATATATTTTAAAAATATATATATATATATATATATATATAAATCAAATTTATTTTGAATATAGTTTATATCAATTCAAATTTGAAATTCCACTATATTATTATTTTAAAAATATTTTACAAAAAGTGCATGAATTTTCTTGCTTTGTAGTTCTCAAAACGTAGGGAAATCTTTTGCCAAAAGTTCAAGCATTGGACTGTTTTGTTGTGGAGGTCCGAACTTTAATATTTGTCAGTTCTAAAGATAGACGTTTAAAATATTTTCGGGTTTGTTTTGGAAGTGGGTTGACTTTTTAGTTTTTTGGCTATTTTATTATGGGGCTAAAAAGTCTCGTTTGGGAACAGCTTTTTGAGTTTTTGGACTTTTTGTGAGAGAAAGGTTATAATGATTATGGGTTGGATGTGATATTTTATCTTATTGGGTTAAAAAGCCTATTTTGCTTTTTTGTGACTATTTTAGCAAAAAAACAAAAAAACCAACCTTAACTTCCCAAACAGAGGCTTAGTTGATAAGTCTAAACATGTGGTGACAAAAATAAATTTTAGTATATTTACCTTTCTATTTGTATTTTTGGGTCAAAATTTTTAAAATGCTATAACTTGACCACATAAATTCATTTAATAAATATCTATAAGGCAAATTACAAAAAAGAAAAAAAAAAATCCAAAATAACATAATTTTGGTATAGATTTTTTTTACCAAAATAACAAAAAAAAATAAAATAAAAAAAATATGTGAACGCATCTTAATTAGTTCTATTTTATAAAATTACACGTCAGCAATTCAATGATAAATTTGCTTACTTACCAAAAATGTAACGCCCCTAAAATAAGACAATAAATACAACCCAAACATATATTAAAAACAGTATGAATCAGAGTAAATAGTCCTTTCATTACATGAAGTTAATAATACAAAAGATTTTTAACATAATTGAATGCCCTATTAGCTTACATCTTTCCAAGCTTTGACTTGATTACACAAAAGGGAAACTAGCTCATACATCTTTAGTCTTAGGCTTTACAAAAATATACAAATCAAATGAAGAAGCTCGTGATCCCAAAATGTCCCTCCAAGCTATTGCCTTGGTGGAGGTAAGTCATCAACACTTGAAAATGTTATTCCCAAATAGGGTGAGCCACAGCCCAGTAGAAATCATCTAGCACAATATATGAAACTTAGCAAAGGTATAAGTACACTATGCATATACAACGTCAGTGATGGAGACATCCACAGTTATACGGTCATAAAGTACCAATTTCCATTCATTTCATTACATGGACCAGTTTCATTATCATTTTAACAATCTAGATGAGACTGCAATTCACTAGTTCTATAATCACATCAACAATGCATGAACATTTCAAACTTTTCTTTCACGGAAATTTCGTCTGCGAGCAGCCGTCAAATGGGACCCATGTAAACGTAGGCTATACAAGCACTATAATTGCCATTTTACAAATATTTCATCCACAGGCTAGGCACCTATGTTTAATTTCAGGACTTTCACCCAGGACACTCCGGCCAACTTAATTATAATGGAGTCCAACCCTTTCACCTTTCAAACAATCATTCATACATATGCAATGTTTTTAAACACAACATCAAACAATGGAGCACATCCCTTTTCAACTCCCACATAATCATACATGTACAATGTATATAAGCATAGTAATATCCAATGTCAAACAATAAGAGATTAGTTTCAATCCACCTAATCCTCATGCAATTTCTACAACAATCATAGCTATCCTCCACCGATAACCCAATACAGTTATTTCTAAACAGTTATAGCGATCCCGGTTTCCCTTTTCTTTAATTGTTGCATCCGGACTTAGGTTCCGTGGAATTGGTTGTTGTGTATATCTTGTTTACATCCTTTACTCTTTGTATTTGAGTCTTGGGTTGTGTTGGGCAGGTTTGAAACAGGTTGGTTGAGCTTAGAAACCAAAAGTAGTTGCCCAGATTTTTACCTTCACGCTCGAGTGGAGCTTTTGACGCTCGAGCGGGCCCTTCTTTGTTGCTTCTCCGCTCGAGCGGGAGTTCTGACGCTCGAGCGTGTTTTCCCATCTCCTAGTATTTCTTCTGCAGCGTTGGACGCTCGAGCCAGCGTTTTGACGCTCGAGCGTGAGTTTGTGTGTGACGCTTGAGCGGGAATTTTGACGCTCGAGCGGGGACTTGGTCCAGTGTAAAGTTCTGGAAGTGTGTATCCGCCGCTCGAGCGGGATTTTTGACGCTTGAGCGGGAGTCTGTGAGTTACGCTCGAGCGGGGGTTTCCACGCTCGAGCGGGGCAACTTTTATATAAAGCCGAGATTCGACTTTTTGGATCACTTTTTCACATCTTTTTCTCTCTCTTACTTTTTCAAAACTCCATTGTTGAACACCTCACTCTAGAACCTAACTTCTCTCTTAGGATTGATCTAGCTAGAGTGATTTCCTCACCTTGGGCCTTTGTAAAAATTGTGTGGATCGTCGAGGGCTATCTTCTAATCTGAAAATTTTGGGATTTGGAGCATCTTCATTTTCGTCATCTTCTTTCCTTGGGCTCCGAATTTGAGGTAGGGATTCCTACTCACTTTTATGGTCTTTGACATAGATTTTTGGTTGTTTTGATAAAGTGTTGAAGTGGGGTGATTTTGGGACTTAGGGTTTCAAATTGTTAAAAGAGGGTTTTGTATTTTGATTCTAAAAAGTGTGTTTTGGGTTCAAAATAATGGTATTGTTGTAAGTTGTTGATATTTAGACCATTGGGTCAATATTTGGAAGTGGGGTAGAAAACCCTAATTTGTTGTATAAATTAATTGGTATAATTAATTTGGGATAATTGTGGTTATATGGAATTGAGCTAGAAATAAGGAAATTGGCTCATTATATTGTAAAATGGTGGAGTTGGATTTATTAATCGCTCACTTTTGAAAACATTGATATTTATCTGTTGGAGCTTTTATTATCTGTTTAGAAATAATTGCTTGGGCTACCGGTGGAGGGTAGTTTTGATTGCTGTAGACAATGCATGATGATTAGGCAAACTAAAACTAATCAATTGGTTATGTCATAGAGTATGACGGTTGATAGAATACATTAACATTATGTATAGATTGATTGTGTATATGGTCTATGTGTATATACGTTGTGTGTGTGGGAGAAGATAGGAGATGTACTCCACGGTTTAGGGGAAGATAGGGGATGGACCTCTAAACCGGATATTGTTTGGGAGGAGATAGGGGATGGACTCCACTGATACAGCTAATATGCTTGTCAGTTAACGTATTGATACAGCTCATATGCTTATCTTTGGAAGTGTTGATATAGCTAATATGCTTATCTGTTGAAATGAGGATACAGCTTGTATGCTTATCTGTTGAGAGGTTGATACAACTAGTATGTTTATCTATTGTAAAACGGGAAGCATTTAATATGAGTCATTGCCTCATATAAGTGGTTGGCCAGGTTCTGAGCCGTTGATGTAAATTGGGAAAAATGATGAGAAATGGAAAATGAAATGAAAGATGAATATAGTGGTCATGTAATGGAAATGGGTGATGAATTGATTTATGGAAATTAAACATTTATCAATTTCTAATGTCTTAGTTACTGCTCATACTGTGTTTAGCATATCTCTACTAGGCGTTGGCTCACCCTATATGGGACATTATTTTCAGGTACAGGTAGCATGCCACCTCCAAGGACTTAGCTTGGATGGATGTGAGAGTTGAAGACTCTCTTTTGATTATTTTGTTTGTATTACATGTATATCAAGCCAATGGCTTATTTTGTATAGAGTTAGCACTCTTCTTTTGTGTACCAAGTGTTAACTTGGAAAGCTGTAAGCCTGTAGGGCAATTGCTTTTGTTGTTAACATGTAATATTGTTGTAAGAACTACTCTGATGAATGGAAAGGTGTTGATTTCTTTATACCATTGCATGTCTAAAATGATGGGATCTATGTATTATTTTGAGGGCGTTACAGATATTCAATGTCATGACAGATAGCTTATTCAAATTTCCGAAGAATGAGTTAACACATAACTTATCCCACAATTCATATCAATACTCTCTTAATTTCACATTTTTAATGGCAATTTCAATTATCTCTATAAAATAATCATGATAGTCATTTTAGGGGAAGTATGTCTTTCATAATTTTTTTGCAAGATTTCATAACTTAAATCCAAAATATCATAACTTTTTCACTACAAAAGTCATAATTTCTTTTCACTAAAAAATGTCATTACAAAATCTCAAAGTGTTATAACAAAAATAAAAAAATGTCATAACATTATCATTCCTAATTTAGGGTGCACATCATATCATAAATTTGTTATTTATAACTTTATTACAAAATATCATAACACATATCACAAACAATCATAACATTCATCATAAAAATTCATAACTTTTTTACAATGTGCACCATTTAAAAGGGTGCACATTGTAAATTTCTCCAACATAATATCATGTTTCTGGAGACTAAACAATTAGTAGCTAAAAAGAAATTGGGAAAATAAGCAAAAAAAAAAAAAAAAAAAAAGATATTTGGCGACTAAAAGTTGTAGCAAAAAAAAAAAAAAAAAAAATAGACATTTGGCGACTAAAAGTTGTAGCAAAAAAAAAAAAAAAATTTGGCGACTAAAAGTTTTGTAGCAAAAAAAAAAAAAAAAAACATTTGATGACTAAAAGTTTTGTAGCCAAAAGAAAAGCAAAGATTTGGTGACTAAAAGTTTTGTAACCAAAAGAAAATGAAACATTTGGCGATTAAAATATTTCTTAGCTAAAAACAAAAGCTAATGAATAAAACACTTTTGCCGACTAAAAATTTAGTAGCAAAAAATGTGGGATTTTAGGCGACCAAATATTTAGTAGCCAAAACAAGAACTCTTTGCCGACTAAAATTTTAGTAGCAAAAAATGTGGAACTTTAGACAACCAAATATTTAGTAGCCAAAACAAGAACTCTTTGTCGACTAAAATTTTAGTAGCTAAAAATGTGGGACTTGAGGTGACTAGACCTGTAGTAGCCGAAAAAATTTGACTTTAGGCGACTAAAATGTTAGTACCCAAAACACAAGTATTTACTTTAGGCGACTAATATATTTAGTAGCTAAATTTTTTTTTCCCAACTAAATGTTTAGTCGTTAATGATAACTGAAGCTTTTGCCGACAAAAAAATTGGTCGCCGAAAATGTACTAAGTTAATTTTATGTCCAACCTTTTGGCGACTAAAAATTTAGTCGAAAATTGTATACATTTGGCCACTAAAATAATTTTAGTCGCTGAAACCCTTTAGTGACTAAAAATTAACTTTTAGCGACTAAAAATTTAGTCACCAAAAGTGAAAATTCTTGTAGTGAAAATTGAGGTTAAACCAACAAATCAATTAAATCAAAAATGATTTAGCCTAATCGGCTAGGTCAAAAGATCAACCAAGTTACACAAAAATTAATTAATTAAAACTTTTAAAATTTAAACTATGTTCAATTGAAACATGTACAACACTACAATATTAAATGGGATGAGAGTATAAAATTTACTTTATATGAGTAAAACAACTCATTTTTTTCCTACTTCTCCCAATATGAGATTATTAAATAAAAGCTAGTCAATGGAGATTTTCTTAATTGTTTAAAATTAAGAAAATCAAGGAAATTAAAATGAGAAATTGAAACTCTCACAAGGCTCCTCACTAAAAACCCCATTTTTCTTATATAATATATAGTGAAACAAACTTTGTTTTTTCTTCTTCTCCCGATGTGGGAATATAAAATAAATCATAAACTAATTAGAGTTATTTTTATATGGTTAAATGAAAGTTAGCCAATAGAATTTTTTTTAATTTTTTAAAATTAATAAAATCAGTATGAGAAATTGCGATTAAATCAGTGAATCAATGAAACCCAAAATGGTTAAGCCCAATCAGTTAAGTCAAAAAATTCAAAAAGCTCAAATCATATATTTAAAATTCAATGAGGCTATGTGCTTAAATCAATTCAGTCAAAAAACATATTCCATGAGGATATGTGCTTAAATCAAAAAAATTCAATTTTTAAAAAATTTAATTCAAAAAACTCAAATCATACACACTGGTTACTTCGGTTATTATACTCACATTCGCATCCTCGGACAGTCGTATTCCTTCTTTTGCACAGCCTATCACTCAAAGGTACACATATACAACCCCATATATATAACATGTACGTGAAAGCGCTGTTCAGATTGTTGTTCTTAGATGTTTCTATCTTGTTAGATCTCCACTCGCAACTGCTAGAATTCAGACCCTTAGTAATGGTTAGGGTTTATAGTAACATGGGCTTGTTTTGGTAGCGAATGTGTACAGTGTAGGAGGGAAATTCTGGGTAGCCTTTAACATTTGCTTTGCTGAAATACTAAAAAGCTATATTTATTGTATATATATATATATTTTCCTTCATTGAGTGTTTGATCTTTCTGTTAATTTCATTTCTTGACCCTCAATCAAATAAAATCTTTCAAATCATTTTTTTTAATTTAATTTTTTTACAACGTAAGATGATAAACAATGTATAACATTTGCTTTGCTGAAATACTAAAAATCTATATTTATTGTATTTTCATTTTTTAATTTTTTATTATTATTATTTTTTTTGTGCGCTTCGCTAAAAGTTGTCGCTGAGCCTTTTCATTTATTTATTTATTTTTCGTGCCACATTTTCTTTCCTAAGATTTTATAATGATGTGGTAACAGTTGTAGGGGTTGGGTTGAAAGTAAGGATAATCACTCAAAAACCTGTAGATTAGTAGATGAAAGCACACACTTTACTAAAGCCACATTTGAAAATCAAACCAAAGATTGTTTGTTTAATAATTTTACCTTTTCATTATAGTATATTGTTAACTGCAATTCTCTTAATCCTGGTTATTCTGATATTGATGCAATTTTTATAATGCTATGTTGACCACTTAGGTACGCAATCTTCAAATCATTGGTAATGGCACAGAACAATGTTGTTGATGAGTTGGATAATTATGGTTGGAAGTCGAAAGTGAGGTGCCATTTGATTATGAACAAGCTGCATATGAATTTTATAACACCTATGCAGAAAAGGTGGCTTTCAGTATTGGAAAGTCCTATACCAACACAGACAGACCAAGGAAGTAACTTCAAGAAACTGTGTTACAAGGAGGGATGTTGGAGTGTTGACAAGAGAGATCCATTGGTCAAAAGCCTAGACAAGAGGTAAGGAATGGTTGTGGAGCTCGACTTTTGTGACAATCCCGTTCTGTGATATACTGCTAATCTTTAATTATCTTTGCAATTGTGTGCTTAATGTGATTTTGGATGCTAATCATGTGATTATATTTGTCTTGGAATTTCTTTCTGTCCATCGTAGAGATATTTGTTCTATATTCTGCCATAATATGAAATTGAGGGTTGTAGAGGCGGTACAAACCAAAATTGACTGTACTATTGTGATTAAGATAATTTTTAGAGTGAAATTTAATTAAAAATTGATTCAAATCAAATTAATTAGATTTAATTGATTAGAACTAAGTGGAGATGATTAGCCCTAATTAAACTTAATTAAAGTAAGCTAAGTACCTTATATATATAGAGTCAAACACACTTTGAGCTCATCAAACGTTGCAAAAGTTGCTGAGATAGCATATATATATATATATAGATAGATAGAGAGAGAGAGAGAGAGAGAGAGGGGTGAGAATTCGAGGGAGAAAGGAGGAAAACTTAAGAATTGGCTCAAGGAAATTGAAGATTTGTGAAGAACAACTCAAGCTCTTGCTAAGTGAGCTATATTAAAGTTCCTAGGTGAGTGTTAGCTGGATTCTTATCTGTGTGGATCTTGGTCAGTTCCAATAACTGCTTTTCTATCACTTCACGTATCTAATGATACCGAACATCAATGTGCTTTGTGCGAGAACGATACATTAAATTCTTGCTTAGGTCTATGGCACTCTGGCTATCATAATGTACTGTGAACTTTTCTTGCTTTAGTTCCAACTCTTGGAGAAATCGCTTTAACCACAACATTTCTTTCCTAGCTTCTGCTGCGGCAATATACTCTACCTCAGTTGTGGATAAAGCAACACACTTCTGCAGTTTGGACTGCCATGACACAGCTCCTCCTACGAAAGTGAACATAAATCCTGATGTAGATTTCCTACCATCAAGATCTCCTGCCATATATGAATTCGTATAACCTTCTAAGACTGGTTTAGCATCTCTAAAGCACAAATACATTTTTGCCGTACCCTTGAGGTACCTCAGAATCCACTTGATTGCTTCCCAATGCTCTTTTCCTGGATTGTAAAGGAATCTGCTTACTACTCCAACAACATGATCAATATTTGGTTGGGTGGACACCATTGCATACATCAAACTCCCTACGGCGGATGAGTAGGGAATAGCCCCCATCTCTTCTTTTTCTTTTGTAGAGGAGGGATAAGAACTCTTGCTCAGCTTGAAATGATTAGCCAGCGAAGTACTGACTGGTTTGGCATCTTTCATGTTGAACTTCTCAATTACCCGTTCAACGTATTTCTCTTGTGACAGCCACAACTTCTTGGCTTTCCTGTCATGCACAATTTTCATGCCCAAAATTTGCTATGCAGGGCCTAGGTCCTTCATGTCAAAGGACTGTGATAACTCCTTCTTCAGTGATCTAATTGTTGTGGCATCCTGTCCAACGATTAGCATGTCATCAACATAGAGCAGGAGTATGATGAAGTTTCCACTGGGAAATTTCTTGACATATACACACTGGTTTGTAGTAGTTCTCTTGTACTCATGACCCACCATGAATGAGTCAAACTTCTTGTACCACTGTCTCGGCGCTTGTTTGAGGCCGTAGAGACTTTTTTTTTTCCAATCTGCAGACTAAGTTTTCTTTCCCTTTGACTTCAAAACCTTCTAGCTGCTCCATGTAAATTTCTTCCTTCAGATCACCATGGAGAAATGCCGTCTTCATATCCATCTGCTCAAGTTCCAAATTCAAATTGGCCGCTAGTCCCAAAACTACTCGAATGGATGTCATTTTCACAACTAGAGAGAAGATTTCATCAAAATCAATACCTTTCTTCTATCCAAAACCTTTGACAACCAATCGGGCCTTATACTTGACTAGCTTCCCACTGCCATCTTTCTTCAACTTGAACACCCATTTGTTCTTCAATGCTTTTCGACCCTAGGGAAGTTTCACCAAATCATAAGTCTGATTTTTCTACAAGGACTACATCTCTTCTTGCATAGCGTGCTGTCAGCTACTCTTCTCCTTATGATTTTGAGCTTCTTGAAAACTTTCTGGCTCCCCCTCATCAGTAAGCAAAATATACTCAGAAGCAGGATATTTTGACGATGGCTTAGACTCTCTTGTTGATCTTCGTAACTGTGGACCAACAGTCTTTGGCGGAGGCGGTTGTGGCTCCCCCTGCTTAACACACTCTGCTTCTGGATCTTCTTTTTTTGGGAAATTCATTCTGTAACTCTATATCATTGATTGCATGCTGCGGTAGCTCTTCTTCATCTGTGGCATGCTGTGATGGTGCAGGATTGAGAATAATTCCTGAAACATCATCAAGTTTCGGTTTGGCTGGTTGGCCAAAGTCTTCTAAGGTTTGGCCTTCTTGAAACACCACATCTTGGCTTTGAATGACCTTCTTGTTTTTCAGATCCCACAATCTGTATCCAAATTCTTCATCTCTATAGCCAATAAAGATGCATGGAGTAACTTTATCATCCTGCTTCTGTCTGTGCTCCTTGGATACATGTGCAAATGCTTTGCACCCAAACACTCTCAAGTGAGAGTAAGAAATCTCCCTTCCAGACCATACTTCTTCTGGAATTTGAAAATTCAGTGGAACTGATGGCGATCTGTTGATCAAATAGCAGGAAACACGAACAGCTTCTCCCTAAAATGGCTTTGGCAGCTTTGCCATTTTGAGCATACATCTGACCTTCTCCACAATAGTCCGGTTCATCCTTTCGGCTACACCATTGTGTTGTGGGGTTCTAAGAACAGTCTTCTCATGTCGGATGTCGCGAGTAGCACAGTAGGCTTCAAACTCCTTTGACGTATACTTGCTTCCATTGTCTATTCGGAGACACTTCAACTTCTTTTCAGTCTTCCTTTCCACCATAGCATGGAATGTCTGAAAATGCTAGAACACGTCAACTTTGGTCTTTAGGACATAAACCCATACCTTCCGTGATGCATCATCCATAAACGTCAGGAAGTATTTTCTGTCACCCAAAGATTCCACTTCGATGGGACCGCATACATTAGATTATACTCTGCTCAACAACTCTGATTGTCTTCTGATGATGAGTGGAAAGTGACTCTATAATGCTTCCCAAATAAGCAGTTGTCACAAGGATTCAAAAAGTTCTTCCCAAATGAACCTTTTTCTTTTTATATCAGAAAAAAGACATTCTATAGAGCATCATAGCATCTATACGCCTTGACTCTGGGATAGCTGGTTGACAACCAGATTTAACCCAATTTATAGGAAATAATTTACTACTGGGATAACAATGGACCTCGCTCAACTCCCATAACAAGAGGCAAAGTTACGATCAAAGTACAGTACATTTATCTTGCGAAGTTCATGTCCCTCAGGATTTGAACCGTGCTTTTATGTGTAAAAGGCTGGGATAGCTGCCTCAGTCTGGTCCATACGGGTTGGCCCGAACTGCCCATTTGCACAAACAAACACAAAAACCCCCGTGGAAAACTCTACCCAAAAAGAAGCTCCAAATTCCAGTGAGAAATTGAGAGAGAAAATGGCGATGATGAGGTCGTTGTACCGCTCGATCTGCTTCAGATCTCTCTGTTCCTCTTCCGCCGCCGTCAACCACTGTCAACACCTCCCACAGGTCCTCTGCTATTTCCATCTCTTCCCTCCTCCTCCCCCTTTTCAATTTTCTTCCAAAACCATCCCTTCCGGTAGTTTCTCGCTCTCTTCCTCTTCTTTGTGCGTTTACCTATATATCTGAACAGGTGCTTTGTTGATTGAGACTGATCTAAATACTTACACATATTATTCTTCTTTTTAGGGCAATAATTTATGTATTTATGAAATTGAATGTGCAATTCTTTTAAGAGCTTCACCTATTTGATTATATGTCTTGTTGACCTATTAGTGTACTCTAATCTAATGTCCACTGTTTCTATTTTTTGTTTTCTTTTATTTTTCTATTTAAGTGGAATTACCTCATTTCTCATCCATCACCCAAACATTCCATTGGCTTGCGTTTTTTTTTTTATTATAATGTTTTTCATCTAATTCATTTATTTCTAGTCTTTTATATTTGTATTTTTTCATCCTATTTTACATTATATGTTTGCAAATTTAGGAAGATGCCTCAGTGAAAGGAAAAAATTTAAGAAAAATAATATAAAAAAAATAAAATCACTTTGGATCACTAACTAAAGTTATCATTTTTTGAAAAATATTTCGGATTTCAGAACACGCGTTCCATAGCGTAACACACCCTGGTATTAACATTTTATGGTAGCATTGGTTCCATGGTTGAAGTTGAGTGGATAAGTAGTGAGAGAGAGTTCTTTGATAAACCAAATAACATCTTATTATTGGTTCATGTGCATTCCTATGCTGCCTCACTGCTAGTTTCTGTACATCTTTGCTCATATGTTATTTTCATATTCAGCTTCCCTTTTCCAAATTGTGGTCTCATATTGTGACATACAGATTGCCCGCCTCCTTTCACAATGGCCATTGGAAGTACACGCTTTTTTAGTGAAGATGTGACCTACCCACTTTCTTGATATAAAAGACCCTGAAATTCTATTTGTTTTTAAGGACTTAATGGCTGCAAGTTGGGATGAGCTTCCAGATACACTCATCAGTGATACAAATAAGGTTTTGTCTAAAAATACAGACGACAAGGCTGCCCAAGAAGCTGTGGCAAATGTTTTCCATGCAGCTGAGGCAGTCGAGGAGTTTAGTGGGATGCTCGTGTCTTTGAGGATGGCAATTGATGACAGCACTGGATTGGGTGGCGAGGTGACATAAATTACATGGAAAGAATGACCTTTTTTTTTTTTTTTGGGTGAATAAGACATAAATTTTTTTTTTTTTTTGTTTGGGTGAATACGACATAAATTTTTTTTTTTGGGGTGAATAAGACATAAATATTTTTTTTTGGGGTGAATAAGACATAAAATTTTTTTTTTTGGGTGAATAAGACATAAATTTTTTTTTTTTTTTTGGGGTGAATAAGACATAAATTTTTTTTTTTTTTGGGTGAATAAGACAAAAAAAAAAAAGTTTTTTTTTTGGGTGAATAAGACATAAATTTTTTTTTTTTGTTTGTCTCTCAAGTTCTTGTGGTCTAATGATTTAAAATTTTGCTACTTATTGTAGGATGTAAAACCCTTGCCGGAGGAATTTGTGAACGCATTACGTACAGTCTATCAAAGATATACTGCATATTTGGATGCTTTTGGGCCAAACGAAACCTATTTGTGTAAGAAAGTTGAGACTGAGCTTGGAACGAAAGTGATACACTTAAAGATGAGGTGCAGTGGTATTGGTTCTGAGTTTGGAAAGGTATTGTAGTTTTTGCACATTGCTTTCTTGTCACTATGTTTATTTAGAGCACTCCAGTGCAGCCATACCACAATATGCAAGTTTTATGAGAGCCTATTTTGCTTGGTGTGTGAGATTTAAGGTGCTACATATTGTGGGCACCTAACCAATTGTTATAGTTCTTTTGAAACAGACGTGAAAGCACACTAAAGTAAACATCAAACTGTGTTTACAATTAGCTTGTCTTTTAACTTACGTGATCTGTACATAATTGCACCTATGCAACAGTGTATAGTGTTAGTTTGGGTTTATGTTTGGGCAAGTTTAGATGAAGATTAATCTTTTCAGGAAACTCAAATCATTTGTTCTGTGGGGAAAACCCCTTCCTTAAATAGTTTTGTGTTGTCTTAAAAAACTTTACATACTGAAATAAGTCAGTAGCCTTGAGCTCCTCCCTTTTTTTGGCCATACATGAAATTGGTCTAGATGAAAGGGTAGATTTGCCCACTGGTAATGCTTACCATTAGCATCCTTGATGCTATGGATTCTAGTCACAGAATAGTCTCTCTAAAAATGGGGTAAGGTTGTGTACATCTTGCCCTTTCGAGATCATGCTTTAGAAGGAACCTTGTGTACTAGGCTGCCCTTTATATGAAATTGGTCTAGATCCTTAAATGCAGGTATGGTGTGACAATGTCTTGACCACTAATTACACCAAATGAATATTAGCTATCCTGAATTTTACGACTCATGCCTGTAACCATTCTTTTGTGCAATATTGTGAAGAATATAAAGTTTGTTTGTTTAATTATTGAATCAGTTTCTGTTCTGATTGCAGGTTACAGTTCTGGGGACTTTTGGCCTTTCAGGTTCCTATGTTGAGCACAGAGCTTAGTTTCTTGGAGATGGTTAAAAGCATCATGTCTTCATGTTGTCTTTTCTCTTGGGGAACTTTATTCATGTTTGTTCCTCTTTCAGACATTATACTGGTGTTGTCATTAATCTTTAAATAAATCCAGTTTGATCTCATGTGCTCTGCTTCTTCTTTTCTTTTCTTTAATTTTTTTTTTTTAATGAAGTTTGGTGAAACTAATAATTACAACTTAATGTTGCGCATAACATCTGGTGTTGAGCCCATTTTAAGTCCAAATTATTATTTTTTCCTTTTGTCCTCCTTTGGCACTACTTAATAAGATGAAATATCACATTTAAATCATAATTATTTCATTTTTTTCTCTCACAAAAAAATAAAAAAAGTCAAAAATTCTTTCTACAAAGAACTATGTTAAATTAGGTAAAAAAACTAAAAAGTCAAGCTCAAAAGTTCTTCCCAAATGAACATTTTTCTTTTTACATAAGAAAAAAGACATTCTATAGGGCATCATAGCATCCGTAAGCCTTGACTCTGGGATAGCTGGTTGACAACCAGATTTAACCCAATCCATAGGAAAGAATTTACTACTGGGATAACAATGGACCTCACTCAACTCCCACGACAAGAGGCAGAGTTACGATCAAAGTACAGTACATTTATCTTGCGAAGTTCATGTCCCTCAGGAATTGAATCATGCTCTTATGTGTAAAAGGTTGTTGTGTTATCCACGCTATCACCACCTTGGTGGTCCATTTTAAGTCCACTTGATTCATGGTTTTGTGGGTGCAATATTAGAGTTTGTTTAAATCATAATTTTCTTTTTTAAAAATTAGGTAGTTTATTTTTATTATACATTTTTAAAAGTAAATATGATTTAAACATGTCGTTATTCATCTATGATTAATTTAACTTTTAAATAAATAATCTGTTAAAATCATTAAAAATAAATCGTTCAAAATAATAGATTTATAATGGATTGAATAAGAAGTTACGATTCAAAAAATTGATGGGAGAGAAAAACATCCTATGTAAAATTTATCATATTTTCTTAGAAAAATATTGAGATGTATCACACATCATAAGAAGCAACATAATAAATAAAAAATAAAAAATTGGTGAAATAATTAAATCATATATAATAGCTCTTTTGTAAATAAGTTGAGTGAGAAAAAAAATAAACCTCAAAGGTTAAATCTGCCACTGTTCCTTGAAGGTCTTCGATCATTTCCAACATCTCAGCAGTAGTGGGTTTGGCCATTTGGCACTCTTGGTGCATCCGAATCGGATTGGGTGTATCCATCATGCACAAATCGGTATTTTCAAAAATGAACACCTCTAGCCTGGACATATGGGATGGAATGATATATATACTGGGGTTGAAGGTAAAAGGTAGTGTTTAGATAAGGTTAAGGTGAGGAGGAGGTACTTGGTCATGGATGGGAACTGGGTTGGTGGTAACATTGGGTTCTTGAGGTGGAGCTATCGTCTGGTTGTCAATAAGATTCTAAACCAACGAATGTAGTAGCAACGATCGGTGCCATGACTGCGCAGCTGATGGTATGCACAGTATTTGATGGGGTTATGTCTAGCAAGGAGTGAGTCAGGAAGAGGTTGGGGATCAAGGGGTTCGAGATACCCTCTTTTTATCAGGACTTTTAGTGCGCTAGTTAGGCTCATATGGAGGGGGGGGGGTGAAAGTTCT
The DNA here is from genome assembly GCA_030407325.1 of Camellia japonica. NCBI lineage: Eukaryota > Viridiplantae > Streptophyta > Magnoliopsida > Ericales > Theaceae > Camellia > Camellia japonica. The sequence goes on from JAPPVO010000010.1 coordinate 59,677,369, forward strand.
GGCTTGAGCTCAGGTTGGGCTGGCTGTTTATAGGTTAGTATTGGCAAAGGGGTCGGCAGTTTTGGGTTCGGTGGCAACGGTATTGATTTTAGTGGGTTTAGGAATAGTGCTACTTCTAGCATTGGTACTCCTGGAAAACACCCTCCTTGTTGGTTCACTTATTCTAGGAATAATCCTTGTTAAATGCGCTCTAAATCTGAAACCCAATACATGCAAATCTTTGAAAGGGAATAGTGGAGCCACTATTAACTTTTGTAACATATCAAACTCAAGGTTCTGCACCACTATCCGCACTTGGTCCCTCTCAGAAGGTCGATCTGCCATTTGTATTGCCTTTGCTCTCCACTTTGCAACAAATTCCACAAAAAGATTCTTTAGGATTTTGGTGGGTTGCTTCAAGCTCTTGGGTGGTCATTTCAATTTTGGTATTGTAAGAATACTGATTGACAAATGCCTCAGCCAAATCTTCCCAGTTCTGCTTCATTTTATCCTCTAAATTGGTGTACCAAGTGGCTGCTATACCCGACGGGGTTCTTTCATACAGAGAGAGTTTTTGAGGCTTAGTCAGACCCATTAGTTTTAGGACGTCCAAGAAAAGCCAGATATGCACTATAGGATCTGCAGACTCGTCGAAATGATCAATGTGTGGCATTTTGAATTTGTCTGGGAGCCTTATGGTAGCCTCGGTGTACCCATCCTCAATGTCGGGAATGGAGTTAATTCTCTGTGCCTTTTTGAATTGCTTTACAAGGTTAGCAATTTTTAACGAGGTCGGGTCGAGATCATTAATATCAAGGGGAAAAAGCCCTTGATCTAGGGTTTGAAAACTCGAGCTTAAGCCAACCTTTCTAGAGGATTTGGACCTTGCAAATCTTCAGCTAGCGGAGGTGGGTCAAAGTTCGGCTGGGGGCTTAGGACTGGATGTGTGGTAGATGCCCCAGATGGGCATTCCATTTCAGCAATGGTCTCCTCCTGCATGGCAATTCTTTGGTTTAGTGTATCCATGGTTTGCTAAATTGGCAATTGGGGAAATGGATGGGTGTAACCTGAGAGCTGACTAACAAGAATTTCAACCTGGTTATACTTGATGTATCTGAACTGGATTAATCTAGATAGGTTTGACTGGATTGGGCTTTTTAGAATTGGTCTTTTGGCATTGGATGGATCTTTTCTAAGTTGGCCTATAGGGATCAGATAGACTGGACCTTTGCTGAATGGGTTTTTTCTGGGATTGGATGGACTGTGATGGGTTAAGGCTTTCGGGGTCGGATTGGGCTTGGCCTTTACTAAGTTGGGTATTGCTCTTTCTTTGGTTCAGACAAACCTAGCATTAGAAACAAATGCCCCATAAGATCAGGGTACCGGGTATGCTAGTCAAAACAAAGCCAAATACAAATTTTGGCCCTGGTTCTGGTCTTGCTGAAAATTCACCCATCAAACACAAACCCTTGGATTTTGATCCAAATTTTGATTCTGATATGACCATTAAGTTTGAAAAGAATCATCTCAAGATTAAGACTCTCCCAAGATTACATCACACATTTCTAGAGATTTCACATTTTGCACAAAAGCATTCAAAACACCCCCATGAGAGGTTAGGGTTTCCTTGTCTTAGCTTTGGAGTGATCTACAGCTTTACTATTCAAACAAACGATATCACAACATCCTAAAAAATGAGATAGCATCCTGCCCTAGTTTGAATGGTCACTAGAGCTCACTACATGCACTAGGCCGATTAGTCTAAAAGGGTACCTTAGCAAGATTACCTAATATACCTCTCACACCTAACACCGAGAAGTGAAAAGAGGATCAAGCGGTACAACAATAATCCAAATCTAAGGGTTGTGTTTCCAACATGGCAGAGCCTATGACTGGCTAACCTTTTGGCAAGCTTTTCAGGTAAGCCTCTGGCAAGCCATCCAGGAATAGCAGATGGAAAACATAGTGACTTAAGAGTACCATGCAAATGCAATGTAAAGAACATATATATGTAGATACAAGTTCACATCATGAAGTTCAAGTCAAGTTCTCTAATATCCCCAGCAAAGTCGTCAGAAACTGTAGCTGGTTTTTCGTGCTCCTCGGAGGGGTTTAGTCTCCTCGGATACGATAGCCCTACAATTCGGACTCTCGTGATTCTGAATCTGGTTTAACAAGTACAATGTGAAATAGATTAAACAAATGAGAGTCCAAATCTGGCAAATCTTAGAAAATCCATTAACCATTAGAGATGCCAGAAATGGACTGTATTGTTAGATTTTCGAGTTGCCACTTAAATATTTTTGGGAAATTTAAGAAACTCATGACTTGTGCCAAAGGCCACTTGTCTGTCATAACCAAAGTGTCTCGGCTCGAGAACTTAGGTATGAGAAGGGAAGGTCATGAATTGAGCACCCACTCAGCCGATCAAAAATCGGACTCTACTAATCATGATGTCATTTTTATGGACATTATATGCTCCTGTTCTGATTATTAATATGCTAACATTACTAAGTGAGGCACACAAGTATAAATTATTTCACTAACTTTGGAATGCTTTAATTTTATGTTTGTTTGAAAAGAGTTTTAAACATGCCCTACTTGAAAAGGTAAGCTCATACGTACATTAATCAAAATCATCCCAATTAAAGCGACATAGCCTTCATCCACAGGCATTCAAACAGGTATATCAAATAAGCACATAGCCTCATGGTAGTATGCTTGATATGGAAACACAAACACACATGCGATATGCTAAAGCAAGAATGCTCAACCCGATGCAAGCAAAAATGGATATAACATGGCAATGATATGAAACAAAAATATGATGCTACCACAATAAGCATATAAATAAAAGGGAGAAAGAAATGGGAGCTGGAAGACATATAAAATATTACAAGTGTTATAAATTTGCCCTCGCACAAGAGGGTCCGAATGTCTGAATTAAACTAATTATTACAACACCAAATGAATTAACCAAATTTAACTAGCTATTACAAATTCAAATGAAACCTACTAATTAATTACACATACTAATATTAAAGCACTAATTTAAAGGACTTGAACGGGAAGCGAGGTGCCACATGCACAGAACCGAGAACCTCTCTGTTTGCTGCCAGAATTTGCTCTATTTGCAGTCAGAAAATTATTCTGTTTTGGCCTCAGATTCTACTCTGTTTTGCCACAAAAATGCCACTACCTATACAAAAATAGGTGGTTGGCCGTACAGAATGGTGGCCGGTCAGCCACTATTTTTGGGAAATGCCCTGCTGCTAGAGAGTTGAAACAGAGCAAAAATAGAGTGTTTTGAGGAGATGTTTATCCTCTTTGTACTTCCTTATCATTAAGATGATCAAGGTAGGAGTAGATTCGATTAAAAAACCATCAATTGTCACAAATTTTTTGCTTGATGATCTTAGAACTGATAGGACAAAAGCTCAATAAAAGGGAATGAAAGACTAACAACACCTTCTCCCTATCATGGAGTTACCTCAAGAGAAGGGGTAGACATTGCTTTTTGAATCATTGAACATCACCAAAGAGTATGCAATGAGTCAAGACGTAGCAGGTTAAATATAATGTCTAATTGAAGCTAACCCAATTTTATTACCTTTTTAACCCCTTTTACTCCAATTTTATTAACCATTTTTACATTATCTTTCCATTTCTTATCTTTTCTTCCTTTTTGCCCAAAAGTGATGAATACGTCCACTAAGTTCAAAAGCAATAGAGAGTAGCAAGCATTGACTTAACCCGAGAAATGAGCTTTTCCCCTTTTCTATGGGGGAAATTACAAAGAAAGAATCAAACTCATTTACAAGCGATAATGAATTTTAAGTCAAACCCAAAATGAGCAATAATGACTCCAAATCCAAACTTGATAATAAGCTATAATGACTCGTTCCTTTGTGATTTCCAAGGGTCTTACTAGAAAGTTAGTCTCTTAGAAGCAATGCCCCGGTGATAAAGAGAGTTATCAAACAAAGGATTGTGCTTAGCATAAGAGGGATGTAATGCCTTGGTAATGAACCTCCGAAGAAATTAAACCATTAAGCATGGGAGGTCTCTTTCTTATGCCTTGAACAACAATCTTTTGTTTGCTACGACTCTTAATCAAAATAAACAAAAGAAATGAGGGAGATTGCAGAGTGCTAATGGAGAGTGGGTGATTACAATGGTAATGAACATGTATGAAAGCTATAAAAAAGTTAAAGAAAATACTATCAACTCAAATGGATTGAAAGCTATATCCATGAGGACTTATAACAAGACATCCATAGTATTTAAAGCATAATTTAACACACAAAATAGCACTGAAACAACACAAAAACAATGCTGAAAATTGAGTTTTTAAGGTGGAAAAAGTGAGCAAGAGTGGGCTAAAGCCAAGGGGTTTCAACCAACCAATAAGCCTAAGGAAAAGTGGCTAATCCTCCTCTTTTTTGTGAATTAAGATCACATTTTTAAGCTTAAAAACACTCTGAAAAATAGTGTGAAAAAGCAATGAAAAGAGATAGTAAAAAATGGTATAAAAGCTCAAAGATTACCCTTTAAAGAGAGGATGCTCTTCTAGTTTACAACCACAAGTTGAACACTCTCAAGAGCTGAAATTTGTGTTCAAGAATCTCAGCAAAAGGTCTCAAGTTTAGGCTTAGGAAGTGTATGTATAGTGTATATATATTGCAAGAGAGGAAGGAAGAGTGTTTGGCCAGTCTTTGGCTCTTGGAAAAATTTTCTAATCCCAAACCATGAGGGGAGGTCATGTATTTATAGAAAAACACCTTCTCATGTCGGAAATATCTATAATGAGATAGTTGGTGCAAGGCTTGGGCATGAGGACAACTGGCTGTTGTAAAATATCTACTATCACTGAACATGGTCGGCCGACCAATATTTTGTGCGGCCTACTCATTAATTGGCCAACCTGGTCATTAATTGGCAAACTTGCCAATTGTTTTTGGCCCCACTGCTCACTGAGTGGTCAAGCTAAAAAAAGGGTTTTGGTCCAAATCGGATGGAAAGCTTGGCTTTGAAGCTCGAAACCGAATTCTTTTGCTGAAGATTCGAATAATTTGCATAATGTAACTTTCATCATCAAGTGTTCAGATTGAGGTGCCCAAGTCTTAGGGGTCAGTCAAAATGGGATGTCTACAGTTGCCCCTCTTTGACAGAGCTCGTAGTCATGAAACGACGTGAGTGAATGTCAAAACCTGAAAACGACCCATTTTAACAAGGCTGTAAGACTTGGCCAAACAAACAAAATACAGATGCAATTTGTTCTCGAAAGTTGCCTACATATCCCTTTACAAGGAATCAAACCAACGTAGTTCAAGTGCAGGATGCAAATGATACACAATGTAACGAAGTAATCAAACCACGAGTAGTGCCTTCTACACAAATATCATAAAGCAATGAAGATGCAAAATCAAACTACGTTTTACACTGAAAAGGTGCTGACGCCCTCAAACCACAATTCTTGTAGAATAAGTGTGTACACATGCAGAACTATGCCTCTTGCAAAAAGGGTACAAATAATTGGGTGGTATGATATAAGTGAGGAATGATCCGCTGGGGAAAGATAATGATCCTAAATGTTGAATGCAACAAGACAAAGTACAATGCAATGGATGTAATGAATGAAGTGAATAAGGGGTGCAGACCGAACTACGTCTTACCTAGAAAAGGTATGGACACAAACCAAACCACGTCTAACATAGAAAAGGTGCCGAAACCCTCAGACCACAATTCTTGCAGAATAGGCCTATACACATGCAGAGTTATGTTTTAACGTAAAAAGTATGAGCACATGCCAAACTAAGCTTAACATGGAAAAGATGTGGGCAATAAAATGGTATGATGTAATGAACGTAATGGATAGTACGGATGTTGTAGTAGATGCATGCGATAGATGCTATATGCAATATGATAGAAGTAATAAATAATAGATACGATGTAGCAGCTAGAAAGCGGCGCCTTTAGTAAGCACCTTATAGGGGCAATTGGTGATGACCCATGTCATGTTGCTGGGGATCTTCATCTTCTTTATCTTGCGCTTCCAAACCACGGGTACTACTTGTAGACACCCAATTTTTGATGGCCCTTTAAGACTTGGATGTTTTTGCAGGTACATCTGATGGCGAGTCTGATTGCTCACCGAACGCTTGAAGTCCACGGTAGAACGCAACAGGTTTGAGTTTTCCAAACCCTGCATCCATTTTGTCTCATCTTTGGACCATGCTTAGGTCTTTTCAGCATGAAGTTGTTGATGGCTTGCTGGCCATCCTTGAAGGCTGCCGGCCATGGATTCTGGCCTTCCAGCCATTGATGTGCCTTGCTGGCCATCAATGAAACCTTGCCGACCGTCACTGATGGCCGTCCGGCCATCAGTCTTTCCTGCAGATATTTTGTGCCAGTTGTTTGCACAGGTTCATGCATCTTCCAACATGTGTGTGGTTGGATCTTTGTGAGGGGATTTTATATTTTCTATATATAGGACCCCTCTCTTGCATGTGGAGGGGTTAGAAAATTTGGAAGACAAAAATCTCTCTCTCTCTCTCTCTCTTACAATTTTGTGCCTTGAAGCTTGTTTTCTCTACACTTTTGCATATACTACCTTGATCAAAGTTACTTCTCTTTGAGCTGAGGTTTATTGAGACTTGATTTGAGCAAGTGGTTTGTGCTTGGATTGTTGCCTATTTTGTGCCTTAGCTACAAGAGGTATAACACTTGTTATTTAAGCTTGCTTTCAATACTTATTTTGCCTTCTTTTCCAACTATTTTGGGGCTGGTTTTGGCATGTAAAAGTTTTGTTTTTGAGACCTAAAAGTGGCAGTTTGAGCCCTTTTGAGTTAGGTGGTTGTCTACCCTTTTTGCTTCTTAGCTTGTTAAGCTTTTGTGCCATCTTTTCACCACTTTCAAAACAACCTTTTTGGGCCTTTTAACCACTGAATCTTAGAGATTTTTCAGTGGTAAAAACCAACTGTTGAAGTCCAAAATTGGTGGGGTTAGCCTCCCTTCTTTGTGTCTTGTTTGCATGCCTAGTTAGCCTCACATGTTAGCTTATTATTTTATCTTTTTGTGGCTTGAGTCCAACATGTTTTTGCCTCTGAAATAACCTATTTTGGCTCTGTTTTGGGCTGGTTAGTTCAGTTGAGGCTTGTATTGCATAGTTGTAGTGTTATTTTCTTCACTAGCTTGATGTTTTAATGCTTTGATCATCATTGTTTTGAGTTAATAGCATGTTTTAGTATTGTTTTGCACTCCATTTCAGCACTTAAAATCTCTGCAATCTCCCTTAATTCTTCACTCTTTTGTTTGCTTTGAAAGTGGTTTTAAACCATTTGTTTGCTAAAGTGTAAAATTGAGGTGTTGCACCTAATGGTTTAATCCCTTAGGGGGTTCATTACCAACAGTGTAATACCTCTTTCATGCCCAAAGCACCTTGTGGTTTGAGCCATCTTTCTATTAGAGGACACTTGCTAATGAACTTAATTAATTAAAGAATGAAACGGTAATGTAAAATGAGTAAACAAAATTGGACAAGTAAAAAAAGCTAGATAAGCATCTTTTGTGTTGCATTGCATGTGTTTGAATCGGACGTTAATTCGAACACAAGGGAAATGGGATATTTCATACTCAAAAGTGATGAAATGTGCCATTTTCCTTGGTCCCCATTGCCATTGATCATGCATGATAGGGTGGTGGTCTTGTTGGTCATAGTTGTGCATTTATCGAAATTGTACAACTTGGATCTTTAACTATTATGCAATGAAATTGCTTGATTGGTGGTTTTGGATCCAAGTGTGTCACTCCTTTGAGGTTTTGAGATGATACGGAGGGGTACAGTACAAACATACCCTTGGAAAAACCTTCATTTTGTTCTGTTTGTGCTTTGTTGCAGTATGGTGATTTAGAGCATTAGTGGCCGGCAGTGCCTCATCAATGGCCGACAAGGCTTCTTTTTTGGCCGGTAGTGCACCTCTCTAGCTAGCAGGTGGTCGGCAGAAGCCATTCATGGTCGGCAAGCCACCAGTGTAAGCCTCAACAAGTTTTGGTAAGGTGGAGCAGAAAGGTTCTGAAAATGATCTACCCTGCAAACAGAGCCTCTCAAAAGCAAAACGGAGGACTTTTCAGGGTGAAAACCGAGCACATGCATCTTCCACTTCTCGAGGCAGAGTAGTGGCAGCATATTTTAATATCTCACATGCTTAGTTAGTGTACATTTGTTTTAATTAATTAGTTTACTAGTTGATTAAAGTGTTGTAATAATTAGTAATTAGTTTGCTAGTTATTCATTTGATTTGTAATAAATATTCTAATTTGCTTAATTAGATTAGTTTAATTAGCGTAGCCAGTTAGCGCTTATTCATTTGGACCCTCCTTCATGAGGGCATGATGTTGTCATAAGTGTGCGTGCGTGTGTGTATGTCTCCCAACCTCACGTCTTTCTCCCTTTTATTTAATCACTTTTGATGATTAGATTAGGGACATTTTCAATTAGCATACCTGTTGCTTGCATGTTTGCATCCATTCATTTGTCTTGCATGCACCGAGGCTCAGCGCATCATCCAAACTGCATTGTCATTTCAATACTTCTTTGAATACGTGTTTAATTGCATGTTATCAAATTGAATCATATGCCATATTTGTAGCCGAGCCTATTAATGCATATTGCATGTGTTGCATTAGACATCTTAACATAGTTAGGAATCATGCATTTTTCTAACTTTGTTTTCTTTCTTGGCTCGGAGTACTCGGTAAGTCTTTACGCTTTAGCATACTTGCATGAGTGTGATTGCCATACTGCCATGATTTGTATGGTTGCCATGAGGCTATGTGCTTAAATGATAAACTGCCTGAATGCCTGTGGATGAAGGCTTGTTGTTTGAATTGGAAAAATTCAACTTATGCGCGTTTAAGCCCACTTTGTTATGGCAAAATCATGTTTTAAGCCCATTATGTTTGGTGGCAAATCCACATTTCTAAGCCCACATGAGGATGACAAATTCAAACCACTTTTCGCAAACAAACATGAGTTGAATTGTTCCAAGTCTTGCAACTAGTCTATACTTTCTTGTGTGTCACATAGTACAACTAGTCTAATAAACCGGAATTAGAACACATAATGTTTATAAAAACTCATATCATGTTTAGTAGAGGCTGATCTTTTGATCGGGCGAGCGGGGGTGCTCATTTCATGACCTTCCCCCCTCGTACCCAAGTTCTCGAGCCGAGGCAACTTTGATGATGACGGACACGTGGCCTTTGGCACGAGTCAGGGTTTCCTAAATTTCCCCAAAAATAAAATATTTAGGCAGTGACTCTGTATTTGGCAAAGCAGTCCAATTTTGGCATTATTTGATTTAAAATCGTTTTTCCAAAAAAGATTTGCTGGATTTGGACTCTTTGGTGATTATCAGTTTCACATTGCACTTTGTGAGATTAGATTCAGAACCATGGGAGTCCGAACTGTGAGGCCTTCTTTTCAAACCCCTTTCTGAAAGGCAGGGCGTGGAAAAAGGCGAGTCCACACTACTTTTCTCCCTAGCTTTGTTTGCAACTTTCCTTATTCTCCAACATGGTGACATTCAAGCTGCCTCAACCTATGGGGCTACCATACAGATTTCAAGCCAAGGATACACCCCTGGGTATTGAAACCAGACTTTAGTCTCGGAAATTCCAAACCTTTGTGTTCTAGGCCTCGACCATTCGAACTCTAGTTTTCACTGTCTCAGTTGATCTCCTAGGAACTCACTACAAACACAGTCAGGTGGCTTTACCGGATCACCTGAAGTCGTTCGGGCATAACAAACACCAAAGAAATTTGCACCTTTAGAGGATTGAAGGTCTCCTAGACCTAGTGAGTGCACAAGACAGTGCGGGGTGAATGAATGCATAACACAGTGCTATGTGGGTGCACAAGATAGTGTTATGCAGGGTGAATGCACAAGATAGTGGGATGCAAGGTGAATGCACAAGACAGTGCTATGTAGGTGCACCAGACAGTGCAATATAGGTGAATGCACAAAACAGTGCGATGCAAGGTGAATGCACAAGACAATGTGATGCAAGGTGCCCAAGATAGTGCGATGTGAGGTGAATGCACAAAATAGTGCTATGTAAGGTGCACAAGACAATGCAATACAGGATCCACAAGACAGTGCGATGTAGGTGAATGCACAAAATAGTGTGATGTAAGTTGCACAAGACAGTGCGATGCAGGGTGCACAAGATAGTGCGATGCGAGATAAATGCACAAAACAGTGCTCCGTGGGTGCACAAGACAGTGCTATACAGGGTGAATGCACAAAACCGTGCAATGTAGGTGAATGCATAACATAGTGCTATGTAAAGTGCACAAGATAGTGCTATATAGGGGAATGCACAAAACAGTGCGATGCAGGTTGCACAAGACAGTGCTATACACGATGCACAAGATAGTACGATGCGAGGTGCACAAGACAGTGCAATATAGGGGAAAGATGTATGGTTTGTAGAGGGAAATGAGCAGTACATAGAGTAGTGCATCATGTACCTTATGAAATGAGTGGAAGGCAACTTGCCACAAATTGAAATGTAACTGGAAAAACAACAAGGGAGGCAACTCAACGAAACATTGTTAAGTATAGAACAAAGTCAAGAGCAAGAGCAACCAATCATGCAGTTCAAATCAACCAGAGTGTATGGGCATGCATACACAATCCAAAGCACATGTATTAATCAGAGGGAAGATGGCAATCCTAAGAGTGTTTTGAAATGGTCGGAGACAACTTTCAAAAGCTGAATCATATCAGAATCATCATGGAGATGAGCTCACCCTAACCTTGGGAAAAGTGCCCAACAAATGGCTTTGAGCAGACTAAGAGAAAGGTTAGGTTCATGCCCTTGTTCAATTGATGGCCCAATCAGATGCACTAAAAATTGCCCCTAGTGTCCAGTCACTAGCCACTTTTTTCAACATTATGTAGGCATGTGTGATGGGGAACATCAGATCTTGAAACGGTTGCCGACCAATCAGACTTATGCTTCTCTTCTTTACTGACATGTTAAGAACTTACTCTAGTCTCTTTCAAAGTAGTGACGGATTCCTCACATGCATTGATCATGAATGTGATGCCCCTTGTATGGGCACTCTTAGTTTCTTATGAATTCCACAGATGGACTTGTTTTTGAGTTTGGAGTGAACATTTGTGTATGGAATTTTGACCATGCCACTCTGTTGAACTTTGAGCGACAGACACGCTATGGTGACTCAATGAAGGCGCAGACCAAGATAAATACTGGGCATGACACAACAGACCTTACAACTGACCCAAAAGTAGAAAAAGACTCAAGGTGACTGATCATTCATAATGCCCCTATGCTCCCTTTAAAACTCAATTCGCAAAACCTAAGTTTCGATTCCTTTTTTTTTTTGTTCAAGTTAGAGACTCTACTAATAAGTTCAAGTATTGAAAATTTCTCCACTTTTTGATTCAAGCTAGTTCTTTCTTACCCAACACAAGTATGTGATATGCATAGCAGTCAGTGTAGCTCATGGATTAATGCAAAGCTGTCGACGCGAATTGGGCAAGGTTATTGGGTCGAGATGGATTAGATGGATATGGTTGAGACCAAACTTCAGGATGAAGTTGCCCCAAGAATGGGAATCAGGTCAACGTAGTTCATGGATAAGGTGCATTCGGTTGTTGACACTCTCCTTTTGTGCTCTAACTTTTGCCAAAGTCGCCTCTTTGGGGTTTTCAACCTTGCAAGCTATATTTGTTTGATTTCTCATTTTTCATGCTCTAACTTTTGCCTAGGTTGCCCTTTTAAGTTTTCGGCCTAGCGAGCCTCTGAAGGATAACGTTACAACACTTGTGGTGAATTTGATCAATAGTCATCATTACCTTAACACTGGAACTGGCTTCGCCTTGATTTGAGTTTGGTTCTCCATTCTCTTATGCATGTCTTTTTCCTTTCTTTTGCTCCATTTTCAAAGTTGGTTGTTTTTGTAATGTGGTACTTCCTCGCATTAGCTTTCTCGAATTCAGAAAAAAGTTCCATTCCTCACAGTTGATTGGATTTCATTCCAATGAATACCCTTGGCTTTATGGTTGACTTCGTTTCCTTTTCTTTTCTTTTTTCCCTTCTTTTTACCTTTTCCTTTTCTTTTCTTTTCCCTTTTATTTTCTTTTTCCTTTTTGGTTTTTTTATCCGTTTCTTTTTGAAATAATGAAAACACCAGGGGAACAAATTCTATGATTGTGAGGTCTGAAAGCCGTCTTGTGCTTGCCAAAATGATTGCCAAGGTGAAGAAAAATCCCAGGACAATGTAGAATACCACGCACAATTCTCTGAACCTATCTTCGCAATTTTGCAAAAGAAATAACTTAAAATCTTGAACTCATGAAGGACTTTGTACTGATAATTCAGAATCCCCTCAAACCATTTGGGGGATCCTTCTCAACACTCAAGCTTATTAACGGAATCTCATTCAAAAAAATAGTTTTGAAGTTTTCCCAGTTTCAAAAGGTCACACATGAATTACTATAGGCACAATAAAATGATCAAAAATGTGACTCCCACTTTCTTATTTAGAAAAACGAAGACCTGAGGGACACGAGAGTGACTCAAGAGAAAAGACTCAACTAATGCAACAACGCAAGAAAAGACAAAGAAAATAAAACTCATAACTCAACTATTGACAGGACACAACTTAAAACAAAATCAGTACTCTTGAGATAAAAGGGGTTTTCACTCTCCAAGTCCATCTGTAGAATTCAAAAAAACTTCAAGTAGCTAGCGGGGAGGGTCCAAACCTACTTTCAATTCCGCAATACGAACATCCACACCCAGTAGGATTGATTTCAGACTTTCAAACTGAGCCTCACAAATTGAGCCTCACAATTACCCCGGTTGTCCCACACATCTCCTTGATCGAAACAATTTCTTTTCACACTATGCCCCTAGTTCAGAAGGTCCTTTTTCAAATGCTTTTGACAATTCCCCTAGCTAAGACTATGGTTCATCATTCTAACCATCATTGCTGGCATCAATTAAGGGAGCCCACTGCTTTATTTCAACATCATCAAACTCAAGATTGAGTAAGTTTTCCACCTCTATAAAGAATTTATTCCTTTTGCTTTTCTTTCTGAAAATTTTTAAGGAGGTAGAGATTGGAAGATTCAGGAATAAACACAATGGGTTTGGGCTCATTGGTGGGTATGATGTCCTGGCTAGGGTCAAGGTTGGTTGTTGGCAAATCATGGATGGGATTTATGTTATAGGGGTGGCAATCTATTGCGGTCAGGGAGAGGTTTATTAACAGCTTTGGGATTTTCAGGTGGGGTGATGACCTTATTGTCAATCAAGTCTTGAATTTCATGGAGATGGCGAAAGCAACAGTCAATATGGTGACCGTATGCAGCTTGCTTCGTGCTCCTTTCGGATACAACTAGCCCTACAGTTCAGACTCCCATAGTTCTGAATCTGATTTCACAAAGTGCAATGTGCAACAGTGTAAACACAAAAAGAGTCCAAATCCAGCAATTCTTTTAGAAAATCGATGTTTGAATCAAATGTCAAAAATGGACTGCTTTTCTAGATTTCAAAGTGGCCAGCTAAATATTTTTGGGAAATTTAAGAAACCCGAGACTTGTGCTAGAGGCCACTTATCCGTCATCACCAAAGTGTCTTGGCTTGGAAACTTAGGTACGAGAGGGGAAGGTCATGAATTGAGCACTTCACTCGCCCGATCAAAAATCGGCCTCTACTAATCATGATGTGATTTTTAATTACATTATATGCTCTTGTTCCAGTTATTAGACTAACATTACTATGTGACGCACATAAGTATAGACTAATTTGCAAAAGTTAGAACATTTGATTTCATGTTTGTTTTCGAAAATTGTTTTTGATACTCGTCACTTGAAAAGGTGAGTTTGTACATTAATCAATTTGTCCCAATTTAAGCAATTAACCTTCATCCACCGGCATTCAAACAGGTATATTATTTAAGCAATTAGCCTTATGGAAAACATGGTCGACATGATAACCAAACATTTGATGCAAGATGTTAAAACAGTAAATTCTCACCTAGTACTCCAAGGCAAGCCAAACAAAGCAAAATGATTAGAAAACATGCATGCTCCTAACTAATGTAATATGACTAAATGCAACGCACACATTATGTAATTTTAATAGGCTCGACTATGAGCATGGCATATGATTCCATTCAAGACATGTGATGAATCACATATTCAAGCAATGAATTTAAACATTTGGTTAGTATGGTGAGCTGAACCTTAGATGCATGCAAGACAATGGATGCAAAGCATAAAGATGCTAATTTGAAAAATGGTTCTTTATACTACCATCGTAAGCAAATAAGCAAAAGGGAGAAAGACGTGGGGTTGGGAGACATACACGTTATTACATATTTGTCTCGTGCAAGAGGGTGCGAATCAATGTCTGAGAGTCCGAATTAAACTAATTATTACAAAACCGAATGAATGAATAAGTAACTAACTAGCTAAGCTATAATTAACTAAACTAGCTAATCTATTACAACAAAATAAACTATCTAATGAATCATTGCTACAACAATATTAATTACAATGCTAATAACTATAACCATTTTTAGATCATTAATATACAATTTACAATGAAAGCACAAGGACGACATACACGTAGCGGTTTCAGAAGTAACTCTGTCTACCTTTCTTGGAATCTATCCTGTTTCACCTTCAGTCATTGCCCTCTGCTTCTGCAAAACACACTGCCTTACCAAACATTAATGGCTGGCCGGCCCTCAATGAAGCTCGGTCGGCCCCAAATAAGGCCGGCCGTGCCTTAATTTTATGCAAAATCCTGTTTTTGTGCTTGTAGCTCGACTTTTTGTGCTCCTTTTGGATATGACTAGCTCTACAGTTCGGACTCCCGTGGCTTTGAATTTGATTTCACAAGTGCAATGTGAAATAGATAAACACAAAAGAGTCCAAATTCGGAAAATCTTTTGGAAAATCGATTTTGAATCAAAATGCAAAAAATGGACTAATTTCCTAGATACAAAGTCGCCACCTAAATATTTTTGGAAAATTTAGGAAACCCATGACTGGTGCCAAAAGCCACGTGTCCGTCATCACCAAGATTGTCTCGACTTGGGAACTTAGGTATGAGAGGGGAAGGTCATGAATTGAGCACCCCACTCGCCCGATCAAATATCGGCCTCTACTAATCATGATGTGATTCTTATTTATATTATATGCTCTTGTTCCGATTATTTAGACTAACTTTACTATGTGTTGCATACAAGTATAGACTAATTTGCAAAAATTGGAATGCTTTGATTTCATGTTTTGTTTGAAAATTGTTTGAATATGTACCACTTGAAAAAGTGAACTCGTATGTACATTCATCAAATTATTCCAATTTGAGTATCTAGCCTTCATCCACAGGCATTCAAGCAAGTATATCAATTTAGTACTTGGCCTTATGGCAAGCCTACTTGACATGGCAACAATCACACTCATGCAAGATGCTAAAGCATAAAAATGCTCACCTCGTACTACAAGGCAAGCCAAAAGAAACAAAGAGTTAGAAAACATGTGTGCTCCTAACTAATGCAACATGACTAATACAATACATGCGATATGTAACTAATGGGCTCGGCTATTAATTATGACATGTGAATCCATTTGATAGCATGTAGTTTAAACACGTATTCAATGAAGTAATAAACGATAAAGTTTGTGGTTAGAATGATAAACTGAGCCTCGATGCGTGCAAGAGAAGTCGATGCAAACATGGGAAATGCTAAAAGAAACATGATGTTCTAAACTACCCATTATAAGCAAGTGAATAAAATGGAGAAAGATGTGGGGTTGGAAGACATACACATTATTACATGTTTGCCCTCGTACAGGAGGGTCCGAATGAATGAATTAGCTAACTAATTACCTAATTAACTAACTGTTACAAACCCAATGAATACTTAACTAATTATTACAACAACAAATTAATTAACTATTCTAGCTAATTAAATAAATACAACACGCAACTAACTAGCTATTCTAACCAATTAGTTACAAATTCGCTATTCTAAGCATAACACTAATGTTATAACATAATTTAAATGGGCTCCAAAATGCTAGGTAAGGCTCATGTATGAACGTGAATTTCCATTCGATGATGCTCTCCGTTTTGTTACTGGAATGCCTCTGTTGCACAGTTAGAAAATTGCACTGTTTTTCTACCTCAGCCTCTGCTCTGCTCTGTTGGAAAAAGGACACTGTCTGCCTTGAAAAAGTGGCCGGCAATCCAGAGGTAGTGGCTGGCAGGCCACTAATAATGGGTTGCTGTCCAGTAAAAGTGGCCTACCGGCCATTGATTTTGGTTCTTTCCTACAGCAACAGAGGACAAATAGAGCACAAACCTGAGTATTCTCAGGGGATGTTTGTCCACCCGGCCTCTCCTTATCATCAAACAGCTCATCAAACAACTCAAAGGAGGTGTAGGCTTGATTCGCAAATCATCAATTGACGCAATTTCATTGCGTGATGACTTATGAATCAATGGAGACAATTCAATAAATGCACAATTTAAAGACTTATGAACCTCCTCCCTATCATGATATTTGATCAAGGGAAGTGGTTGACATTGACTCTTGAACCATTTACATCACTAACAAGTATGAAACGGCTCAAGACTCAATGGGTTCAATTAACGTCCGATTGAACCCAAGTTAATTTTATTATCTTGCATCACTTTTACTCCCAATTTTATTACTTCATTTTAATTATCTTCCATTCATTAGTTCATTTAAGTCCAATAATGAGCTTTAAGTCCTCTAATGGAAAGGAGTACCGAACCAAGTGTTGTTTTAGGCATGATAGAAGTGTCATACTATTGGTAATGAACCCCGAAAGGGATTAAACCTTAAGCACAACAACCTCAATCTCAAGTTTGAACAAGCAAATAGTTTGAAACAACTTTCAAAACAAAGAAAAAGCCAAGAGAGGAGGGAGGTTGCAGAAGTGATTAGAGATGAATACAAGTATGGAAAGCTTGAAATAAATACTATCAACTCAAATAGGTTGATGTCTAAGGCCTAAAATACCAAGCCTATGAGGACAATTATACTACAAGCATGCTATACAAAGCTTAAATGCAATGAACAACTAAAAACAGTCCTAAAATAGTTCTAAAATAATCCAAAAAAAAGTGTTGGAATAAAGACAAAAATAGCTAAAACATTAAGCTAAAATATTAAGGAATTAAAACTAGCACACAAGCACAAGGAGGGGAGGCTACCCCTCCACTTTTGGGACTTCAAAACATGATTTTTGCCTCTGAAAAACTCTGAAAATTAGTGGTAAAAAGCTCAAAAAAATTTAGTGAGAAGGTGGGAAACACGCAAAGGCCTTAGAAACAAGGTTCAAAGAAGGGCTATCAACCCCTCTACCTTTAATGGCCTTAAACCACAAGTTTCAGCTCAAAAATACAGGTAATAAACAACTTAAAAACAGCAAGAAAAGATGGAAAACAAGTGGTATAGAGATGGTACAAAAGGACTAGAAAGTATACCTCTTGAAGATGAATGCTTCCTTGAGTCACAAACCACAAATTTCACACTCTCAAGTACCTCGAGAGCCAAAATTCAAGCCCAAATCACCTCAGCAATGAACTCTCTAGGTTTGGTTTAGACTGTTTGAGTAAAAGCTATGTAAGTTGCAAGAGATAGAGAGAGAATTGTAGAGAGAGAATTTCCTAAAATTTTGCTCTTCCAAAAATATTTTCTCACTCCTAAATTTTTCTAACCTTTGAACCAAGAGGAGAGGTCATCTATATATAGAAAACCATGTGTCTATCTCGGAAATATCTTTATAGGAACAATTGGCAACAAATATCTGCAAAAATCTAGCTTTTTATACAAGTGGTCGACAGGCCATTAGTGGCCGGTAGGCAAAAATCTGCTTCAGGCTCGACTTCAAACGGGAATATCTTCCTCATCTGGACTTGGTTTTAGGTCATTCTTGAGTATAAATTGAATCCCCAGAAGTCTACTTTCCAATGGTGCTAGCCTCACATCTAAATTCTAAGTGTGAAAAGAAATATACCTATTTTTGTAAAGGCTGCTCATTTATGTTCTAACGGATTGATGCCCAACTTCTTCTCCAACTAGTTTTCTTCCCTCCCCTCCTATTTTCTTCAACTCCAAACCTATAAATAAATTGTTTTAAAGATTTTTCAAAGAGTTCACATCCCTTTCCTTTATTTTCACTTTGTCCTTGCTCGGTTTACCGAAATGCAAACGTCGGAACATCTTAAAAACATTTGGAAAAATATTTTGAAAGAGAGGGTTTTAAGGTCTAAAATAGTTTTGGTCCAAAAATAGGGTGTAAGGTTGGGATTTAGAAGCTCTTCTTGCTGAAGAAATCGAACGTTTGTACAACATAACTTTCATTATTGAGTGATCAATCAGTGGCGCCCAAGTCTTAAGGGCCGTCAAAAGTGGGGTGTCTACAGTACTTTGAGGTGAAAACTGTGCAGACATAATTTTATGAGCTCTGTTTGTCCCTTTTATCCTTCTTTTTCATGGAAAGCCTCAAGAGAAGGACAAAATCATTTTCGAAACCATCAATGAGCAATTTGCTTGCTTGATGATTTTGGCTATGATTTGGATAAAAATCAATGAATGCAATGAATAACAACCACCCCTCCCCTTTATCATGGAGTGAGCTCAAAAGGAGGGAGTAAAGACGCTTCAAGGGTCATCAAAATACCATGGATTAACGTGTGACAACTCTTGACACAATAGACTCGGCATAACGTTTGGCCGAACCCAAGCAATATAACTCATGTTCTTTATGTTGGTTGGTTCATTTTAAACCAAATTCATTAGTCCTTGCCATTCTTTAATCCATTAAGTCCTCTAAAGATTACATCCACTAAATGAGAAGCATGTCAAACGGGAAGTGATTCTCAACATGAAAGAGAGACTATGCCATTGGTGATGAACCTCCATAGAGATTAAGCCATTAAGCATAGATCTGTAGCTCATGTTTTGAACAACCATCAACCGGTTGAAACAACTCTCAAATGAAAGAAATAAATGGTGAGTTAATTATTAAAAAGAGGCTATTAACATGGAATTTAAACAAAGAAAGGCCAAGAACAACATACATTAAGCTATATATGCGAACTTATGATATAATGAGTGAACTAATCAAAGCTTGAATTAATTAAACAACCTAGGACAATCCTAAAACAACCCCTAATAGGTGAAAAATAGTGACTTAAAGTGCATGAAAAGAGCCCAAAAAGATAAACAACAAACAAAGAAAATAATGCTAGTAAGCAAGAACAAGGAGGGGTGGCTAACCCCTCAACCTTTGAAACCTCAAAGCATGACTTTTAGCCTCTTTTAAACTCTAAAAATCAATTTGGAGAACAAAGAAAATGGTGCAAAATAAGGATTTGAGCTATAGGTGAAGGTGTAAGAAAGAGTGTTAACTCTCTCTACCCTTTGGTAGCTATCCAAACCCAAGCTTAGACACTTGAAAGAGGATCAAAACAATACAAAAATACAAGAACTTGATAGTAAAGGATAGAAATGAAAGCAAGAGAGAAAATGGTAAGCTTATACCTCTTGAAGAAGGTAAGCTCTTTGTTTGTGAATCAAACTTGGTCCAAACACACTCTTAAGCTTGAATTGTGATGCTTATGGCTCAACCATGGTTCCAAGGTTAAGGTGTGAAGGTGTATATGGTGTATGGATATAGGTTAAGGGTGATAAGCTTGCTCAAAGGTTGCTTGCACAAGAAAAAGGAGCTCTCAAGAAGGTGTATAAGCCTTTTAGATTTTTTTTCAACCCTCACAACAGAGATACAACTTCATTTTTATAGAATTTGAGCAAAAAAGGTCATAAATATCTTAAAAAATAGACAGCTGGCGGGCTCCTGCCCAGAACAATGTTTCTCACTACCGAGGTACGGCCGGGCATGTAAAAATGGATTTTTAGGGTATAAACAGTGGGAATATGGAAGATTCGGGATTGTTTCGGAGCTTAAACATAGCCCCTTCGTTGAGACCTCGAACCACGCACAATGCCACTTTTATCATTGAGCATATTGGACTAAGCGCTCAAGCCTTGCAGGCTATCAAAAATGGGGTGTCTACAGTTGCCTTCTTTGACAGAGCTCGAAGTCGTAGAGTGACGTGAATGAATATCAAAGCCCAAAGACGACCCATTTGATGAGGCCACAAGGCTTGGGCAAGAAATCAAGGCATAAATGCAAAGATTAAATCTGAGGGCAAAGTGCAAAATGACATGCAGAAAATAAATTATGATCATGCAATGAAACACCAATGAAACAACACAATGGAACATTCGAATGCAAATGAAGCAATGAAACAATGCTACAATCTTAAGCAAGAATGCAACGTTTGAATGAAAATATAAATCAGAGAAAAATAAATCCCGCCGTGTCTCATACGAAAAGAAGTGAATAAATAGGCACGTCTCACATGGAAAGGACAAAGAAAGCACAAACCAAACTACGTCTTATGTAGAATGGATGTAAGAAAAAAAACAAACCTAACTACGCCTCATGTAGGAAAGGTGAAGGGCGACGTAACCATCAGACGCACTCGAGGTTTTTCAACCGAGATCCTAATGCGTCTCACGTGATAGGAGGAAGGGTGGTGTGAACAAACAGGCGCACCTAATGTTTTTAACCTAGTGAAACAATTCTAACGCGTCTCACGCGATAGGAGGAAAGGTGGTGTGAACAAACAGACACACTTGATGTTTTTAATCTAGGAAAACAATCCTAACACGTCTCACGCGATAGAAGGAAAGGTGGTGTGAACAAACAAGCGCACCTGATGTTTTTAACCTAGTGAAACAATCCTAACACGTCTCACGCGACAGGAGGAAAGGTGGTGTGAACAAACAGGCACACCTGATGTTTTTAACTTAGTGAAACAATCCTAATGCGTCTCACGCGATAGGAGGAAAGGTGGTGTGAATAAACAAGCACACCTGATGTTTTTAACCTAGGCAAACAATTCTAACGTGTCTCACATGATAGGAGGAAAGGTGGTGTGAACACCAAGTGCACTCGATGTTTTTAATTGAGGAAAATAATCCTAACGCATCTCACACGATAAGAGGAAAGATGGA
This sequence comes from Camellia japonica, assembly GCA_030407325.1. Lineage (NCBI taxonomy): Eukaryota > Viridiplantae > Streptophyta > Magnoliopsida > Ericales > Theaceae > Camellia > Camellia japonica. The sequence continues at coordinate 59,698,514 of JAPPVO010000010.1, forward strand.
TTAATGAAAGAACAAACAATTTTTTGGAATTTGGTAAAGCAAAACTATCTCCCCCCAGGAAGGCCTCGGAAAATGCAATCCATGGAGCTAATTCAAATCAAGACACAACGCATAAACATGAATTAGAAGTGAACACAGATTCTACACAGAGACACGTAAAATCAAAACAATCAAAGCGATGTAGTAAAGCGAAAGCCAATTTGCCCATGTGTTGAAAATGGGCTTTTAAATACGACACATCATGTTTCAATTTGATAGTAAAATGGATGACGATTTTACTGTGGCACGAATGATTTTTTCTGAAACTCCTCTGAATGAACCGTATATACAACAATCATTTATTATGGAATAACAGAACAGATTACGATTCAAGCAAAACAATTTATAAACTAACGGAACAGTTTAAACAAATTAAAAGTTTTAAACAAGACAAATCAAATTATGAGTTTAAACTATGAGTTAAAAAAATGAGTTTAAACAAAACGAATTAAGAATCAAATAAATCAAATTATGCATTCACACAATAAAACAAAACAGAATGAACAAAATTCCTCTATTTTCCTTTCCTTCTCCTTTTTATATTTTTTCGCTCACTTTTTTTCTTTGCTTTTTCACTGTTTTTCTGTTTGCTTTTTTTTTTTTTTTTTTTTTTTTTTTTTTTTTTTTTCAGATTAAAACTCCATAATACAAGAAATAAAGTAAAATAAAAAAACAGGCTAAATTCACATTGAGAGCCGACTAGGCCTCGATGAAGTACGACTGAGCTTCAATAAAGCCGGCCAAGGCTCGATAGTGGTAGGGGTAGTTTCGGGCATTCTGCGAGCCACGGTTATTTTAAACAAACTCAACCCTTATTTTCTCAAACATTCCCATCCGAAACTCCCTCTCTTCTCTCTCTAACCTCCCTCTCTCTTTAGATTTCCCCTTTCCTTGAGTTACCCAACAACCCTTGCAATTTTTTCTTTGAAACCCCTTTCCCTCCTTTATATTTTGAACCGAACAAACCTTGATTTAGTGGAGTTTGAGTTTTTCCTTTGATTTCCTTACTTTCCTACATCTTTTACCCACACTTTCCCCCTCTTCCTCTTTTTTTACTTTCTCTTTATTTTCTCTCCCTTAGGTTTGGGATTTTGGGGTTTTTCACATAATCTCACTCACCTACATCTTTTTCTTCACTTTTTTCACTTTCTCTCTATGGCTAGTGACAAGGTTCGCATCTCGAACCCTACCGTTGGTATTGGGGCCATCTTAGGTGTGGATATAGAAGCCGAGGACGTTCCCGCATTGCCTTCCCTCATCGATAGGCCATTTGATGTGGCCACCTACCGACCACGTACACATGCTCCGCCCCCAGGCAGTATTTTGAGATTTGAGGGCCTCATCCTAGGGATAGATAAGGACATCCTGCTGTGAGAGCCCATGGAGCATTTATCAACCGATGCCTCCACGGTAAGTAACTTTTCCTTCATTTTGTACATATGTTGAATCTCATAAGAAGACCACTCATTAATGCTACATATACTCCCCATTTGCAGGTGATAGCTAGGAGGATTGGCGGCTATGGATCCATATCCGGCCCCCGGCGTTGGTATGAGAGGCTTCCCGTAGAGGTTCACACACTGGTTGATGTTGCCGGCTTTGGGCCCTTCTGTTTAGGGCTCATACAGATGAGGGTTGAGTCACTGCTCTATGGGGCCCTAATAGAGAGATGGTGGGACACCATTGACTTGTTCCACTTCTCGTTGATTGGGGAGCTGACCCTACCTCCATATGACTTCTCGATGCTCACTGGCCTACAGGTCGGAGTTGGTGGCCCGATCCCATGCGATCCTGATATGACGCAGTGGAGAGCCGCATAGCGTCAGCTCCTCGGGGCGATCCCAAACACCACCAGCCACGGGATGGTGAGGTACAATTGGTTCTTTGATCACTTCTTCGACTTTCGGCCAGCTACTCCAGATGAGGTCGCCCAATACACCTGCGGCTTCCTTATGTATCTCTTCAATACTACCCTGTTTGCCAATAGGGAAAACACCGTGGGGTTATATCTCCTGGGAGCACTGGTGCACCTACCACATGTGGCAGAGTATGACTAGGGTGGCGCTTGTGTGGCCACCTTGTACTACTACACGAGCTCCGTATCCCGCCGAAAGGTGGATTCACTCGGCAGCTACTAGAGAGTTTGTGAGGTACACCTCATATTACTTTTCTGTTTAGCTTTTCATTCTGTTGAATTTTGCATTTGCATTTTCTGTTTATCATTGCTTTGCATTTCTTGTCTGTATCTGCTCATTTATTTCATCCATCTTTTCCTGCTTGCAGCTATGGGTCTACACATATTTCACCTCTCTAGCTCCGGTCTTGGTGAGGCCGATTGAGTTGTCAGTACCTCGTTCTCATTACTACCACTCCCGATTCGAACGATGCCGTTGCGTAAAGCGAGACTTCCCTTACTTTCGCCGTTTCTTTGATACCATCACCGCGGACCAGGTAACAAAATACTAGTCTTTACAGTTTCATACTGCTGTCTCTATACTGCCATTTCCATACTGTTGATTCCATACTGCACTACTCTTTTTACACTACCATTTCTGTACTGCACCGCTATTATCATACTGTTTAACCTTTGATGTTGATTTTCTTTGTTTTGCACATTATGTGCACAGGTTGATTGGCACCCTAGGCGGGGTATCCCTCAAGCAGCAAGGGTGACTAATGTTGCTGCATGGGAGGCCTTCACCTTGCGAATTCTCTTTGAGGGCCCTTTTGGCAGGGCATATTATTTGGGAGAGAGGTTCCTCCACCAGACCCAGGGTTGAGTCGATCCTGATGTTCCGCATCCTCCTCCTTCCGGCATGAGGGTAGTTGATGATCTCCACGACGGGCCCTAGATTGATCATCGTATACAGGGAGAGGATGGTGACGGGTACCATGAACCCGGTGACTTCACTACCTTCTTGCACACTCGGGTGATGGCGCCTCTTACCCTGGGCGCGGTCTGTGCTGTTCTGGAGGTTGCTGCTACTACTGCCACCAAAGGAGTTCCTACTGCAGCTCCCATTCCTGGGCTTCGGGTGATTTCTACGGAGGTCGTATACATACTGCCAGACGGGGTGATTGAGCAGATCCCCCTTGATCACATTGAGGAGAGGGATCGCAGATTGGTGATTGTAGACGTCCCCGAACGTCCCGGGAGGGGATCCCGTTTTGTTCATATGGGCTCACTACAGTTCAGGACTCAATGTCACGGTCCTGTATCTAATCTCGCAGAGTGCAATGCAAGACCGATGAATCATCAAAGAGTCCAAATCTGACAAATCGTTTTTGAAAACAGATTTTTTGAAAGAAGTGCCAAACATGGACTGCTTTGCCAGATATAGAGTCGCCACCTAAATATTTATTTTGGGGGAATTTAGGAAACCCTGACTCGTTGCCTAAGGCCACGTGTCCATCATCACCAAAGTTGCCTCGGCTCGGGAACTTGGGTACGATTGGGAAAGGTCACTTTGTGAGCACCCCCGCTTGCCCGATCAAAGATCGGCCTCTACTAACCATGATATTGAGTTTTGAAAACGTTATGTGTTCTTATTCCAGTTATTAGCCTAGAATTACTATGTGATGCGCACAACATACAAGTATAGACTGGGTCGCCTGAATTGGAACAAAACATCTCATGTTCGTTTTGAAAAATGGTTTGAAGGTGCTACTCGCAAGTAGGCTAAGACGTGGATTTGCCACCCTCAGGTGGGCTTAAGAAAACATGATTTTGCCACTCTCAAGTGGGCTTAAAACTCTCAATCGGTGAATTGTTCCAATTCAAATAACCCAACCTTCACCCACAGGCATTCAAGCAGATATATTACATAAGCACTTAGTCTCATGGTAAGCATGCTATCATGGCAGTCACTCACACACATACAAGGATGTTAAAGCATAAAAGCTTACCTAGTACTCCGAGCCAAAACAGAAACTAGTTAGTAATCAATGCATGATCCTAGTTATATAGAAATGCCTAATGCAACACATGCAAAATGTAACTAAGATAGGCTCGGCTATCCTAAGAATGGCATATGAGATGCTACAGCTAACATGTATTCAACTTGGAATTGAAATACGATGCAATTAGTATGATGCGCCGAGCCCGGTGCATGCAAGACAGATGAATGGATGCAAACATGCGAGCATAATGCTAATTGAAACGTGCCCTAATCTAACCATCATAAGCTGGTAAATAAAAGGGAGAAAGACGTGGGGTTGGAAGACATACATCACACACACGCACACTTATTACACAATTGTGCCCTCGCTCGGAGGGTCCGAATAAATAGTACAGTCCGAATAAATAATTACAGTCTGAATAAATAATTAAATATTACAAAACCCTAATTAATTAACAAATTAACTAGGAAAGCAAAGCAAGTAAATTAGCATGCAAGCTAAATGGACCGCCTCAGCTTTGTTCCGAATGATGAAAGATGCATGCTCGAGTCGCCTCGTCGGAAAATTCCTCACAATGCCCCGATTTGCCTCTGTTCGCAATTAATCCCGGAATGCTGTGCAAAGCTCTAGAAGACTGCTGATTTCTGGTTTGCTGCAACAGAGAGCAAGAAAGGGGCATGGCAAAGTATTTTCACATATGTATGCACACCTCGATCCTCGTGCCACCAATCACGCATCCCGATGCATGATGGCCGAGGAGTCGAATTGCACGACTCAATATGAAATGAATGCACACATAAGCACAACAAGGCCTAAACTCCATCATGGGTAATCCGGAGTGTCGGCGACCGAGAATTGAGACACGTTTCGTTACTTTGAGTACGAAACGTCCCTCGTTTCCCATGCTTGGGCTAACTCCCATCCCAAATACAATGCCAATGAGATGGCATACACAATGCGACAGCATACACAATGCAACTAACATGCAACCTAGCATACACAATGCTATGGACTAAAATGGCATACACAATGCACGTGACACAACATGGCATGCACAATGCACTAACATGCAACCTAGCATACGCAATGCTATGGACTAAAATGGCATACACAATGCAAGATGGACTTAAACCAATATGAGTGGACCTCAGCCACACTCACATCAGTGGCCATATGATGGAAATGAGACAACCGAAATTACATGCAAACATGCACGGATGCAAAGGACCGATCCTAAGGCATAACATGCAACTCTAGCTAAGCATGGCAAAGGATGAAACATGGCATAGAATGGGACATGATACAGCTCTGAAATGGCATAAAAGATGGTCCCGAAACATGCAAATATGTCACACAATGCATGCTAGGTGGCTCGGGTACCGAAACTAGTGAAGTGCGTTACACTAGAGGTACCCAAAGCGATGCACAAATGGAAAAACCAACCCCAAACAGACCCTAGGCAAGTCTGAAACAGTGGGAAAATGGCCTAAAATGGTGGCTCGACATGCAAGGAAATGGAGCTCACTCAATGGTCTGAAAACAAGGCATTCATGGACAACTCTCAAGCACACTTAAGGAGTAGAAAACATGGCAATATGGCATTCATACAAGCTCTAAAATATTATGTATAATGGGCCCAAAACATGAACACACCTCAGTATATGCATGGAATGAGCCTCAAAACTCAAAGTTAAGCATGGGTATTGAACTACAAGCATGCAAAACAAACATCATTCGACCATGAGAGCCAAAAATAGAGCTAAGGCAGTACAAAATATGCATAATATCAGTTCAAGGCATACTCAAAATGTGCTAGAATTAAGGGTCAACAAAGCATACAAAGAAAGCTAGTGAACCATGAATTGCACTACAACTATATGAAGCACATGAGGGCTCACCAAACCAGCCAAAAACAGAAGTATAACATGCCAAAATATGCCCAAATAACCACTGGAACTCAGTCAATGAATGCAAGAATGATAGACTCCTTTGATGGGCTAATAAGAGGGTTATTCTACACATATATGATGGACCTACAAAATGGAAAAACCACCTCTAGAAAGAGGTTATGGAAGCCCTAAAACCCACCAAAAAGGCCCTAAAATTAGTCTAGGAAGCATGCAAGTGAAAGCCCCTTTGAAAGGCCTTGAATAGGATTGTTCTACACATGCATAATAGACATTCAAAATGGCCAAAAGGGCTCTGGAAAGAGCTTATGCAGACCTTAAAACTCACCAAATAGGGCCTAAAACATGACTTCAAAACATGCAAAATGGAGCTCCTTTGGAAGGCCAACAAAGCTAGTAAAGAGAACGAGGGGTGAGAGGGTCACCCCTCTCTGATTTTAGGGCTCAAAAACACATATTGGCCACTGAAAATGCACTGGATTTCAGTGGCCAAAAGGCCAAATCATGGCCAATGCAAATGCTCAAATGTAGAGCTCAAAACATAAGGAAATGAAGCATGGAAGGGGGTAGATGACCCCCAACAGAAAAATAACCTTAAGAAAACATGTTTATAAGCTCAAAAGAAAAATTTCTTCAGTTTATGTCGAAACCCAAAAATGCTTGCAAATAGGGCTAAGATATGAAGCAAAATAATGCAAAAAAAGGGGAAAATAGAGGCTTACCCTTGTAGAGCCGACCCTCAGCAACTTCTGGACCAAGGAAATGAGCCTTCAACCTCTGCAAATCAGTTCCAAGGTGCTTGGATGGATGGTGGAGGTGTTGTGCTAGGAGGTGTAGTGTAATGGGTGCAAGAATAATGGGGTTTGGAGCTTGGAATGGAGAGATATAGGGAAGGGTGTATATATGCCTTAACCAAAGTCTTCAACCCTTGCAATGGAAGATCAGCCCCTCCTTTATAGAGGAGAGGCTCTAAAGCTTCTTCAAGAAGCTTAAAACAAACTTTGAAGATCCTCCATACACGTGTATGGAGGATGGTCTAAGTGCCTCCCAGCTGGCACAACTGGATTGCATTCAGAGAGAGCAAAAAGCAGAAGGCTGGCCGACCAGTTAAGGTGGTCGGCCGGCCACTCCCCCTGGTCGGCCGACCAGGGGTCAAAAAGTTCAAGCAAGAAAAGTGGTCGGCCACCCCAGATTAGTGGCCTCTTAGATGAATGTAGCTCAGTGGTATGGTGGGAGACCAGAAATTGTGACCCAGGAGAGAGGAAAACCAGCTTTCTAGCAAGGTTCAAAAGGGTCAGGAAGAAAAGCTGGCCGGCCTATCCATATTGGTGGCCTCCCAGATGAGTACAACACAATGGTGGTATGTGAGACCCAAAATTGTGGCTCAAAAGTGAGGGAGACCACCCCCCTGCCAAGAAAAATTAGTCGACCGGGGAAAGGTGGTCTCCAAGAAGAAAAGGTGGTCTCCCACCCTACTACCACCTCCCTAACAATGAAAATAGGGTCCATGCCAAAAATGAACCCACACCGATGCAAAACGAGGGTCCGGGGGCCAAAACGCGCAGCCGGGGGCCCCGAAAACTGACTATTAAGCACCGGAGGTGGTGTACGACCACGAAGGTGGTCTCCCGGGCCACAGTGTCCCTCTAAGGAGAGGAAACAAGGTGTGTGCCAAAAACCGGAGCAAACAGAGGTAGTTAAGCGGTCCCGAACCGAGGCACACGACCGACGGCTCCGAAAACCAGAAACTGGTCTCCAAACGGGAAAAATGGCCTACGACCACGAAACGTAGCCTACAGCCACTGAGAGATGGTCTTCAAGACCTCTCCCTCCCTTCGGGAAGAGAAAACAGAGAAAACAGGACTTGGTTCACAAACCAAGGCAAAGCACAGAAGAGTCTCGAAGTCCGGAGGCAAGGCTCTCAGCCCAGACTTTGTGACCTCAGAACGAGCACAACATGCACCATCACCGAGTGCTCAGTCGATGACGTCCAAGTCTTAAGGTCGGTCAAAAAATGGGGTGTCTACAGTGATTGCTTCCGGTATGGAGCAGGTACACATTTCTTTCTATTTATGCCCACTACATTGCTTTATGTCCTCATTGTACTCTGTTACTTTGTTCCACTGTGCTCAACTTTTCACTGTTTTGCAGGTACCCACGGGATATGCTGATGACCTTCTTCGGACAATTGGCTTACTACTCATGGTGTGGAGGAGACAGACTGCTCTGGCCACTCACGAGATTGAGGTATGCTTTGCCCCTAGTTTACAGTCATTACAGTCTTGCTCATAACTTTATTGGCCTCTTCTGATATCTGTACTCTCTTTCTCTTTTTCTTCTTCAGCTTGAGCCAGCACCCGTTGCACCTATAGGACTTCCTCCAGCTAAGAAACGGAGACGGGGCCCAGTGAGGGGTAGAGGAGGAGCTGACTGGGGAAGAGGCAGAGTGAGACAACGCTCACCCCCCAAGGAGACCTTTGAGGAGTACACGGCCTCTGAGGAGGAGGGGGAGGCGGTTAACATGCAGTCTAGCAGTTTCAGTGATGATAGCGATGTACCTCCTTCGCAACCGAGGAGGAAGAGAACGAGGATGGGTTGCTGATGATGATGATGATTTCTTGTTTTTGTTTTTGTTTTGTAGTTAAAGACTAGCTTTAGATAGACCCTTTTGTTTTTGAAGACATTCTTTTGTTTTGCTGCTTTGTAAAATGATGATCGGGGTTGGACCCACTAATTTATAAAAAGACAGATTTTTGTGAAATGATCTCCTAGCATCGTATGTGATGAATGGTGCAACTTTTGTATGGTAACTTTGCACAAGACTTTAACTCAGTGAATACCTGCTCTTGCATTCATTCTTGAATCGGATAACAACCCACAACCAAATAAAATGTAAAATACAACTCGATAACAGGAAAACGAAATGGAAACAATTCGAAAATACTGGGAAAAAAAAAAAACATTTGATACAAACAAAACAAGACTCAAAACATAGCCGTGGTATGTCAGGACAAAGGCCATTTTTTTTTTCTGCAACTGCACTGATCTGAGCCACCATGGCTTGGAAAAGGTGAACTTTCGCTGTTTCGGCCTAAACGCTCTTTTTCTTTGAGTCGCACTTCTCTTTGCTTTCCATTCCTTCATGCCGCAGTTTGATGTTGAACCCCCGGTCACACATGTAATTCACTTCGGATCCCAAGAGATGTATCTAACGCTCGAAGAATTTCAAGTATTGATGGAATCCCGGTGCGATGAAGAAATTATGCCATAACCCCGTTTCGGCCATGCCCGAGCTTTGGGGCAGATGTGTGGGCTTACTTTGCATGAAGCTCAATCTTTGGTTCACAATGGGGAGTTGGACATCCCTACTTTAGTTTATCGATTTTCCACTATTGGAGATAGGAGTGACCTTCTCTAGCTCAGCCACTGGCAACATGCTCTCTGTTTATGCCCACTCATGCAATTCCTCCTCGCCCCTAGTTATGGCAGAGCCAACATCTGGTTGATTGAAGTGGCCCAATGTCTGAAAGAGGGCAAGAGTTGCATGGGTTTGGTACTAGCCGAAACCTTAATGGGCCTAGATGCTTTCCATCGGGAAGAGACCATTCGGTTGGCAGGGAGTCCGCTGTTTCTCCAGGAATTATTTCCCACACTTCTTATTTATGATTCACACATCACTCAACACTCACTCTCTGTTTTTCTCTCATAACCTCTTCTTTACTTTTCTTTCATCGTACACCTCTCTATTATTTAATCTCTCTTATTTTGCATCCCTCCCAAGGTATGGTTGATGGACAAATTGAAAGTAGTAGACCCTTGCCCTGAGTACTTGGCTGAGCTTACTTCTTTCGCCAACGGTTAGTCGATTTCCCTTCGGAGGGGTTGTGGTGTAATTGGATGTGTAGCCGGTCCGCGACTGACATAGCTTGGCGTGGCCCCTGGCTTGATGTAGTGGAGATGAGCTATAGCATGTCCCGCCAGCCGGCTATACAGTTGATTGACCTCATACACTGTGTGTTTTATTTCCCATTTCAATTCAAATGCTAGTTTGGCCATGATCAGACACATCCAGATGATGAGGTAGAATACCCGGCATCATTTCCTATTTGTGGTTCACACTTGCCTTGGTACCTCACTACTTGGAGGATGAGAGAGCTTCTGGCCCCTGCCCCTAGCTTTAGTTACGCCCTTTCTGACGAGTGCTTGGCTTGGCTTGAGGATGAAGAGCAAATCGGGCCATCTTTAGCTGTAGAAACTTTGACGAGTGCAAGCAGAAGACATAGAGCCACCTGACTCAACTGTGCCCCTAGTTTTACTGCTTTGATCTTTTCTTTCAAGTTTTATGATGTAAAAACAGCTTTCATTTAAATCAGAGAGTTGGAGAATGTACTTATGTTGAAATCAATAAAATTAAAGTTGCGAGTACTAAAAGTTTTCTTTTTGGTCCCAAAAATGGTCTAAGTTGTAAAAGGGTAAAATTTTGAGAAAAATTAGTTTTTATTAAAACTCTTCAAAATGGTTTTTGGGAATGATCACCACCTGACACACATGGAATCAACCCTCAAGATGTACAGGCCCAAATCAGAAGATCGTAACTGCCCATAACTGCATTGGCCACACTGGCCCTTCTACCAATATAAAGATCACACAACCGAACTAACTGATAATGAAGAAAGATGACCTGATCAAATATGAATGAATAGGATGGTTGAGTTGTAGATGGTTACGGCCGAACTTTAGGATGAAGTTGCCTACGTATCCCAAGGATAGGAATCAGGCCTTACGTAGTTTGGTTCAGGTTCACTCGAGTATTAACTCTCTCCTTTTGCACTCTAACTTTTGCCAAAGTCGCCCTTTAGGGTTTTCAACCTTGTGAGCTCAGTTTTTCTTTGTTTCTAATTTTTCATGCTCTAACTTTTGCCTAGGTCGCCCTTTCGGGTTTTTGGCCTAGCGAGCCTCTCAGGGTAATATTTCTTCAACTTGTCCATATTGATCGATTGTGAGAACTCTAGGCCATCTAAGTCCATGAGAATAACCACCCCTCCTGACCAGATTGATTTGATGATATAATATAAGGGCCAGTCCAATTGGGTCGGAACTTGCCCCTTGGGTTGTAGATGGGGGCTCGATTGTCCTTCAGCACCATGCCCCCTTCTTTGAGATTTTTGGACTTAACTTTCTTGTTGAAAGCCCTAACAATTCTACGTTGGTAGCCCAAGACGTGATACAGAGCCTTCAGCCTTCTCTCATCAAACAACAATAATTCCTCAAACTTGCTATGTTGCCAGTCTGCCTCCGCTATCTGACACTCAGCCATAACTCGTAGCGACGGTACTTCAATTTTGATTGGCAGAACAGCCTTTATCCCATAGATGAGAGAATAAAGGGTTGCCCCTGTAGATGTTCAAACTAATGTTCTATAACCCCAAAGTGCAAATGGCAGCTTCTCCGGCCAATCCTTGTAAGTCTCCACCATCTTCTGCAGAATTCTCTTAATATTTTTGTTGGTAGCCTCGACAGCTCCATTGGTTTGCGGTCGAAGCCTCATCTATCGCGACAATGTTTCATAGACCGGCGTGTACTTTTGTTCAATAATGATCGGACGCATCCTGACTCCCAATGGAATGTCTACCATAGAAGATAGAGTTGCTGGTGCATCAGCAAACTAGTTGTTCTCCCTTAACAGGTGGGTAAACGTTAGCCATTCAAACCTTGAAATTAGTATATCCAAGGCCTAATGGTAAGCCTTCATTTTCTCCTCTTTAACTCGCCAATCTTCGTTGGCTTGACAAACAACCAAATTCGAATCTTTGATAATGTCAACCTTATTGCCCCTAGTTCTAGGGTAGCTTCCAAACTAGCAATACACGCCTCATGCTCTTCTTCATTGTTAGACACTTTGAAACGGAGTTTGAAGGCTAAAGGTATATGGGGTCATCAAGTGCTATCAGCAACACACCGATCCCATAGCCGTATTGATTAGACGTACCGTCAAAGTACATCGTCCACGTTTCGTCCTCTAATTGAAAAATATCTTCATCTAGGAACGAGTACTACACTGCCTCATTTCCCTCCTCTGGGTGGTCTGCCAGGAATTCCGCCACAGCTCTCCCTTTAACTGACTTACATGTAACATATTTGATATCAAATTCGGAGAGAAGAAGCAACCAACGAGCCAGCCTACCTGTAAGCGTTGATTTCTCGAAGAGATATTTGATGGGATCTAATCTCGAAACTAGAATTACCGAGTGGGCCAATAGGTAGTGCCTCAACTTCCGGGTAGTCCATACCAAGGCTAGGCAAGCTTTCTTGAGGGGAGTGTAATGGTCTCATAGTCCAACATTTTCTTGCTCAAGTAGTAAACGGCTTTCTCCACATTTGGCCTTCGACTCCTAAGCTAACATACACCCCCATGGTTGAATTTGTCACTGAAAGGTACAAAATCAACGACTTTTCCAGTTCTGGTGGTGATAAGATAGACGGATTCTATAGGTACTGCTTGACTTGTTCAAAAGAAAACTGACAGTGATCATCCTATTGGAATTTCTTTCCTTTCTTCAGGAGACTAAATAGTGGTTCACAAGTCAATGTTAGTTTTGAAATAAACTGCCATATGAATTGCACTTTACCCAAAAGTCGCACACCTCCTTTTTCAGTCCTTGGTGGTGGCGCTTTTAAGATGGCCTTAATTTTGGAAGGATGTACCTCAATTCCCCTCTGTGTGATTAGGAAACCCAACATTCCCTGTCGTCACCCCAAAGGTGCACTTTTGGGGGTTCAGCCTCAGTCTATACTCTTTGATCTATTGGAAGAATTTCTCCAGGGCGGTGTAGTGGCCTTCTCGCTCTTTGAACTTGACAATTATGTTGTCCATGTACACCTCAACCTCTTTGTGGATCATATCATGCAGAATGGTGGTCGCAGCCCTCTGATAGGTAGCTCCATCATTTTTTTATCCAAACGGCATAACCTGATAGCAGTAGGTACCCCATGGTGTTGTGAAAGCGATATTCTCTCTATCCTTGGGTGCCATCAGAATCTGGTTATACCCGAAAAATCCATCCATGAAGGAAAGCAATGCATGGCCCGCGGTAAAGTCTACCAACTTGTCAATGTGTGGCAAGTGGAAATCATCTTTCGGACTGGCTTTATTTAGATCCCTGAACTCGACACAGACTCTAATTCTGCCGTCTTTCTTCGAAATCGGTACAAATTGGCTAACCACGTTGGATACTCAGATACAAGAAAGAACCTTGCCTTGATTTGTTTGGTGACCTCTTCTTTAATCTTCAAAGCCCAATCTGAGCAGACTCTGCACAATATTTGTTTCACTGGTCGGGCCTCAGGGTCAAGAGGGATCAGGTTCTGTACAATCTCAAGGTTGATTCTAGGCATGTCTTCTTAGGACCACGCGCAAACATCTTTGAAATCTTTTAATAAAGTGATTAAATGCTCGAGTTCCTCCAAAGACAAAGTGGACCCGATCTGGACCAGGCGAGGATCCTCTTCAGTACCCACGTTAATTGCTATGATCTCATCCATACAAGGCCTAACATGCCTCTCCTCCTCATGATCAACCAAAATTTTCAAAATTCGAGGAATTTCTTCCTCTTTGTTTAAGTCAAAATTTTGAAAATCAAGATCAGTACAACAAACCAAAGGCACAGAAAAGTAGGCAAAGTTCACAACATTCTCATTCAAAAGGTTTGGATCCTCAGTTACAGTGGACTCAAAAGAAAAGCTAAAAGATGACCTGGACAGGATCTTAGTATCCAGGTTACCACTTCCAAAAGTACAAGACTCAAAGGAACTCGAATCTAACCCTGACTCCACAGACTCAGTGGAATCAAATCTGGACTCACTATCCGATCCAGAGCTGCTGATGACGCCTTGCTTAAACTTCCAAATCAAGCATGGAGCCTCAGATGCATCCATGATGAGACTAGTGAAATCTACTGCCGGTGTAACCCTAATCATTGAGATAGTAAAACTATCTCCCAAGTTGACGGACTCAGCTCTAGTAGTAGAACTTGCCAGTAGGTCAGCCAGCGCTTTTCCTAACAGTTCTTCTTCTTCAATGCCCAAGCTTGCAGTTTTGCCTTGATCTGTGCTAAGGCTCAAGTCTACATGTTCATCCTCCCCTTCTAGTAACTGGTGTTTGAAAAAGATCTCGAACCCCGGATACCTTGTCCTTGTTTCCTTGTCAAACCAGGGCTTTGGGAATCCGCAATAGGGGAATCTTCCCCTTAGCGGACAAAGCATCTATTCAAGGTTCCCTGTATTGGTTTGTGGACTAACTCATATTGATTCCCATTCCTCTTTGCTTTCAACCTTCCTCGCAACTCCTCCCCCTTTCTTTGCCAATTTGCAGCGGTAGGTTTGTATCGCAGCCTGAAAGCGTGAGGGTTGTGACTCATCTCCTTGGCAATAGTACTTCCCTGCCTGCCACTTCGACCTTGTCCTGATCCAGGAATATGTCCCTGTTTGTTCATGATGTAAATGGACTGAGTGCTCACATAATTTCTATCATCCTCCACTATGATGGATTGGACCACCTGGGCCTCTGGCAGCAAGAAGCCTGAGAGGAATACATCCTCTTCTATATGCATGATTTCCAGCACTAGTGTGGCAGTTCCCTGGGGAGAATAGATTGCAGAATTACCGCACACAGTGGCAATTTCGCCTTTGAAGGGGCACTTCACTAACGATGGACTGTCGATGATACAACTCTCATCTGATATAGCCAGGGCCTTCCCAGTAATAGATTGAAAGTAGTCGGAACATCCATGACATGGAATTCCACCTCATGCTCAGACGAGCCGATTAGGATATGGCTCTTGAACGTTCCCATAACATACCAGCTCATATTGTCGTAAGCTCGGATGGCTTGGGTCGTGGGCGTAAAGTCAGCCGGCTTCAAACCGATAGCGTAGGCAGTTCTCACTGGACATACATTGATCACCGATCTGATATCTACTAACACCATCGGAATCCACTTTTTCTGACTTTCCAAGGGTACATATAAGGGTTAGTTGTGGTTGGCATCCTCAGGTGGTAACTCCTTATCTGTAAAAGATATCACCAACGTAACGTCCCCAGATGTAACCAACGATACCAATTGGTCAGCAGTGGTGTTGATAGGCAGTTTAGTTTGGTTCACTGCCTCTAACAGTGCTTGCCTATGCTCCCGAGAAGCCATTATCAGCCCCTAGATTGATATGTCTGCCTGAATCTTCTTGAGATGCTTCAAGACTAGGTTTTCTTCAACATCCTTCTCTTTTGACGTCTCAACCTCTTTGTTGGAAGACTCCGGTTGATCTAAGGCCGCAGGTTTGAAGTACCGGCCACTACAAGTGATGTGATTGATCTCGTCAGTATACCAGGTGCCATCTAGGGTGTCAGCTTTCCATCCTTTGTCAGTGTATGCATGACTTAGGTCGTTGTCTTCCCACCACTCTCCTGCAGTCATGGCCGGGCTAGCATCAGGTTCTATCTGGAGCATGTTAACATCATGCGCCCCATCTCCACCACAATCTTGGTTTCTGCATCTCGGTATTTTCTAAGCTTCCTCAACATCTTTTTTCAATCACTGGGCTTCCATTTGATCTTTCTCACATCTCAGACATCTGCCGTTGTAGGCTCGATTTTCGCTGTTTCTTTCCTTTTTCCCTATTCCAGGGCTAACTTCCGCTAGATTTCTTCTATCCTTTCCCTTTGAAATTGTTCCAGTGCCTGTTCTTTCTCAGTCAGAGGGGCAGCCTCAGCCTTGCCACTAGCACCAATTTTCTCTATCTTCCCAGTCTCTCTCATCTATTTCTTAACATCTGACTCCTCCTCACTCAGCCATCCATTACTCGTTTCTGGCTAGCTTGGATCCCACCATCCCAGTTGTACACTGTTTATATCCTCTTCTTTAAAGAAGTAGAGGTTGTCTAGATCCTCTTCCAGCTCAGCCATGCCTTCTTCCAGTTCGGCCAAGTCGTTTAGGCTCTGTTCTGGTCAATCGTTCTGATTTTGCCCTAACTGGTTCTCCTCAATAGCATTAATGCCAGGAAAGTTCGGCAAGATGACTACTGGCTTTGGCTGATTGACGGCCACAATATATAAACTGGGATCGTACTCCTTTGCAAGCGAGACCCCCTTCTCTATAACACGGGTATCAGACGACCCTGTCTTTTGTATATTTTTCTCTTTCTCTGCTTCTACTGCCACGGGCCTGGGTTGGGTTTGTGGGGTTAGATCCATCATGCACATGTCTATGCCTTCTGGAATAACCACCTCCAATTTTGGTAGGCAGGATGAGGTAATGTATGCGCTAGAGTTGAAGGTGGGTGGTAGTGTATAAATGTGGTTAATGTTTCTGGGCGGGGAAACTTGGTTGTGTGCAGGAAGTGGATTGGTTGTTACATTTGGTTTTGTAGGTGGGGCGATAACTTTGTTGTCAATGAGATCCTGGATCTCATGATGTATACGGTAACACAAATCTGTGGGGTGACCATGCTGTTGGTGGAAGATGCAATACTGGGTAAGGTCATGTTTGGATGGCAATGGGTCCGGAAGTGGACGAGGGTCAAGAGGCTTGAGATGCCCATTTTTCATTAATAATTTGAGGGTGCAGGTTCCGCTCATATGGAGGGGAGTAAAAACACTTCGGTTCCGGGCTGGGTCGGTGTTTTGTGAAGGTTGTGAGGTTGTGGCAGTAGCAAAGAGATCAACCATCTTGGCCGTTGAAACAACAGTACTAACATCTGCAGGCCGCGCAATAGTGCTACTACTAGCATTGGTACTCCGAGAAAATGGCCTTCTTACAGGTTCACTTGTTCAGTAGATGATACCTTTTTTGAATGCACTCTTAATCTGGACCCCTAACTCATGTAAGGCAGCAAATGTGGATAATGGTTCCACTATCATCCTCTGCAGTATATCTGGTTCAAGATTCTAGACCACCAGCCGGACTTGTTCTCTTTTAGCAGGTCTATTTGTCATTCTGGCTGCCCTGGCTCTTCACCGGGCGACAAAATCAATGAATGATTCTTTGGGATTCTGTGTAGTGGCCTTCAACTCATTGATGGTTACCTCTATCTGAGTGTTATAAGAGTACTGGTTGACATATGCCTCGGATAACTCCTTACAATTCCGCTTTGTAGAGTCCTCCAACTTAGTGTACCAGATAGCCGACACATTAGACAAGGTTCTCCCAAATAATGAGAGCTTCTGTGCCCGAGACAAACCCATGGGCCTCAATACGTCTGAAAATAACTGGACATGCATAATCAGATCCCCACTCCCATCGAATCTATCGATGTGGGGTATCTTGAGTTTCTCCGATAATCTAACTGAAGCCTCAGTGTACCCATCTTCAATGTCAAGAATTGAGTTAAAACCTTGGGATTTCTTTAACGCTTTTTCTAGCTTGGCAATCTTGATTATGGTCGGATTGATTTCATTGAAGTCAAAGGGAAGGATTCCAGCAAGTGGCTACGCCATAGGCCTATAAGCTGGAGCTAGTGGCAACATTTCCTGAGGATCTGGGATTTACAGATTTTCAACCGATGGATGTGGGTCAGGATTTGGTTGGGCAACCAGGACTGGATGTACGGTTGATGCTGATGCCCGAGATGCACGTTGTAGATCAGCAATAATTTTACCCTGTGCAACCATCCTTTGGTTTACAGTATCCATGGTTCTCTGGAAAGCCGCCATTATGGTAGCAAATTCTTCCGTGTTTTGTGCTATATTCTGTGCCATTGCTGGTCTGGGTGAGCTAGATGTTGGCAAACTGATTGAATGAGAATGGATAGGTGTTTGCGAAGTGCTTTGTACTGGTGCTGCTGACTGTCTGTTCCTTCTTCGTCAAGTAACTGACGGAAGTGAGACTAACACGGGCTAACCACTAACAAGGGGTCTTGAGCTTGCAAAGCCTGCCAAAGCGAGTCCACACAATTTGGGAAATATTGGGTCTTTCTGAAGCTATGATGGTAAACTACCTAGAAAAAGAAAGAAAGAAATAAAAACATAATCAAAATCAAACAGCACTTCGACCCCAATTCACAACAGTCATAACACACAGCTGAACTGCAATCCCTACTGAATTCTGTTCTCAAACTACTACTCATTTGTACCATTGATATGAACCAACCTGTATAGTTTCACTGTAAAAGCACATACCAGGTAAAACAACAAAAACACCCCTATGTGAGGTAGGGTTACCCTGTCCTAGATTTTTGACATGATCTAGGTTGCACTATTTCAAACGAATGGTTTCATAACATCCTGTATACGGGTGGCATCCTGTCCTATTTTGGAATAGTCACTAGAGTATACTATATGCACTAGGCCAATTGGTCCAAAAAAGGGTACCTCAGCAAGATTATCTAATATACCTCTCACACCTAACACCGAGAAGTGAAAGAAGGATCAAGCGGTACAGCGGTAATCCAGATCTAAGGGTTGTGTTTCCAACATGGCAGAGCCCATGACAGATTAACCTTTTGGCAACTTTTTGGGCAAGCCTCTGGCAAATCGTCCAGGAATAGCAGATGGAAAACACAGTGACTTAAAGTAACCATACAAATGCAATGCAAAGAATATATAAATGTAGATAAAATTTCACATCATAAGTTTCAAGTCAAGTTCTCTAATTCCCCAGCAGAGTCGCCAAAAACTGTAGCTTGCTTTTCGTGCTCTTTTCGGATACGACTAGCCCTATAGTTTGGAATCCCGTGGTTCTGAATCTGATTTCACAAAGTGCAATGTGAAACAGTGAAAACACAAAAAGAGTCAAAATTCGGGAATTCTTTAGGAAAATCGATATTTGAATCAAATGCCAAAAATGGACTGCTTTGCCAGACGCCAACTAAATATTTTTGTGAAATTTAGGAAACCCGAGACTCGTGCCAAAGGCTACTTATTCGTCATCACCAAAGTGTCTCGACTTGGGAACTTAGGTACGAGAGGGGAAGGTCATGAAATGAGCACCCCACTCGCCCGATATCAAAGATCGGCCTCTACTAATCATGATATGATTTTTATTTACATTATATACTCTTGTTCTTGTTATTAGACTAACATTACTATGTGATGCACATAAATATAGACTACTTTACAAAAGTTGGAATATTTGATTTCATGTTTGTTTTTGAAAATTGGCGCCCAAGTCTGAAGAGCTGTAAAAAATGGGGTGTCTATAGTGCTCTGAGGAGAAAATAGTGCAGATAGAATTTTCTGAGCTCTGTTTGTCCCTCTTACCCTTCTCTGTCATGGAAAGCCTCAAGAGAAGGACAAAGTCATTTCCGAAACCATCAATGAATAATTTCGTTGCTTGATGATTTCGGCTATGATTTGGACAAAAATCAATGAATGCAATGAATAACAACCACCCCTCCCCTTTATCATGGAGTGAGCTCAAAAGGGGGGAGTAAAGACGCTTCAAGGGTCGTCAAAACACCATCGATTAACATGTGACAACTCTTGACACAATAGACTTGGCATAACATCCGGCCGAGCCCAAGCAATATAACTCATGTTCTTTAAATTGGTTGGTTCATTTTAAGCCAAATTCATTAGTCCTTGCCATTCTTTAATCCATTAAGTCCTTCAAAGATTACGTCCACTAAATGAGAAGCGTGTCAAACGAGAAGTGATTCTCAACATGAAAGAGAGACTATGCCGTTGGGGATGAACCTCTGTAGAGATTAAGCCATTAAGCATAGATCTCTAGCTCATGTTTTGAACAACCATGAACCGGTTGAAACAACTCTCAAATCAAAGAAATGAATGGTGAGTTGATTATTAAAAAGAGGCTATTAACATGGAATTTAAAAAAAGAAAGGCCAAGAACAACATACATCAAGCTATATATGCGAACTTATGATATAATGAGTGAACTAATCAAAGCTTGAACCAATTAAACAACCTAGGATAGCCCTAAAATAGCCCCTAATATGTGAAAAATAGTGGCTCAAAGTGCATGAAAAGAGCCCAAAAAGTTAAACAACAAACAAAGAAAATAAGGCTAGTAAATAAGAACAAGGATGGGTGGCCAACCTCTCCACCTTTGAAACCTCAAAGAATGACTTTTAGCCTCTTTTAAACTCTAAAAATCAATTTGGAGAACAAAGAAAAGGGTGAAAAACAAGGATTTGAGCAATAGGTGAAGGTGTAAGAAAGAATATTAATTCTCTCTACCCTTTGGTAGCTATCCAAACCCAAGCTTAGACACTTGAAAGAGGATCAAAACAATACAAAAATATAAGAACTTGATAGTAAATGATAGAAATGAAAGAAAGAGAGAAAATGGTAAGCTTATACCTCTTGAAGAAGGTAAGCTCTTTGTTTGTGAATCAAACTTGGTCCGAACACACTCACAAGCTTGAATTGTGATGCTTAAGGCTCAACCAAGGTTCCAAGGTTAAGGTGTGAAGGTGTATATGGTGTATGGATATAGGTTAAAGGTGATAAGCTTGCTCAAAGGTTGCTTCCACAAGAAGAAGGAGCTCTTGTAGACACCTCATTTTTTACCATCCTCAAGACTTGGACGTCATCATTTGAACACTCGATGATCATCCATGTTCATGTTCGTTTTGAGTTCCTGGAGGTCTCGGCCGCGCGCCTTGCCTCAAGATCTCTTAACTTATCTGTTTTGTGCTTGGTTGTGGACCAAACACTTGTGTTTTGCTTCTGAGGGAAGAGGGTGGCTTGTTGGCCATTTTCTCAACCCACCGGCCAAGGCCTGAGGCCATTGGCCCCTTTTTCTAGCCATCGGCTAAGTGTGTTGGCCGATCGACACTTTAGTTGGTCGGCCGGCCATTTCTTTGGTCGATAGGCCACATTTTCTGGCCGAGGCCTTTTCTTTGCCTTTTTCAGGCATTGTGCATGCCAGCTGTGCCAGCTGGTGAGCACAGACTTTGCCCTCCATACACGTGTATGGAGGGATTTGAGCCTTGTTTAGCTTCTCTTGGAAGCTTTGCAAAATTGAATTTCTATAAAAGGGGGGCCTCCCCTCCCTTTCCAGGGGTTCAGCCAACTGATATAGAAGTTAGATATATCACTCTCTCTATATCTCCCTCTCTCTAGATTTGTGTGTGTGTTTGAGCTCAAAAGTGTGTTTGGTTCTTACTATTGCACATAAACACCTAGCACTACACTATCCTTGGTTGCTAAGGCACTAAAAGGTTGATTTCAGAGTTTTTGAGTTGGTTTTGATCCAAGAAGGGTGCTGGAGTTGGTGTTCTTGAAGTGTTCTCCAAGGGTGAGTCAACTTGCTTTTGATACCCCATTTTGGCTTAAGCTTTTACACATACTTGCATGCTGTTTTAAGCTTAGTGTCCTACTGAAAAAAGTTTTGTATTTTCATGCTTGAGATGTTTCATTAAGGTCACTTTTGTGTTGGGGGTTGTCTATCCCCCCTTAGGCCTTGTTTGGCCTCATTTTGTGCCTCTTCCTTTTGGCTTTGGAACATCTCTTGTTTCAAACTTCTCACCACTGAAATCCAGAGGATTTTCAGTGGTGGAGAAGTGGTTTTGAGGTCTTACATAGGGGAGGGACACCCCTTTCTCCTTATGTCTCATTTGCTTGCCTTAAGGGCTCATAATGGTATCATATTTACTTAGTTTGTTTTAACTCCATTTTAGCAAGTATTTGGTGGTTTTTGGTCATGTTGTACCTCTATTTCATGTTGGTTTGATGGCCTCATGCATACACCATACACTTGTCTTGCAATCCTCTCATTTGCCATAACATGCATCTTGCATTTCGACCATCATGCTTGCATGTTTTAACTCAACTTTGAGAAGTTTGTAGCCTTGTTTCACCATGCTTAAGCTCTGTTTGGGGTTTTCTTGGTCATGCTTGCCATGCTTTGTATAGTCACCATGCATTCTAACTTGTTAGCTTTGGGTGTGTGAGTCATTAGCATGCTTTACTTGGGCCATTTTAGTGATTTGGTACCACTTGTCATGTTATTTCAGTCCATGTTTCATGCTTGTATGCTTGCATTTGCCATCCTTTCAATGCTTTGAAGAGTTGGTGTCTTATGCTCCATGTTTGGGCCATTGTGTATGTCTCCATGATTAGGTCTTTAGGATGCCATCTCATTGGGTTTTGGGGTTTGTTTTAACATATTATAGCTCTGATTTTCCTTGGTTGAGTCATGCCATGTTTGGTTGTAATAGGTGTAGTGCAATTCCCCCTTTTGGCCTTGCGTGCGTCTTGTTTCGTGCTCACCTTTCTACCATGTTTTGACCACATCCCATGCATGTTCTAGCCTTGTTTTGGCCTGCCTCGGGACTGTTTTAGGTCCCTTTGGCCCTTTGGGGCTTGCTTCACATAGCCATGGCTTGAACCCCTTGACTAGTCTCAAGTTTTAGGCTCCTTTATATGCTTTACTTGCATGGCTTGGTTGAGTTGGCATCATCCCTTGCATATTTTCAGAGCTTATCATGCCTGTTATTTGTCCATATTTGTCTCTTTTAAATGTGCTTAAGAGCCGACCTTTTTCGTGCCTAAGTGTTGGACCTTTACATGCGCATGTTTGGGTGTGTTTTGTCCATAATTTCTTGGCACTTTGGCCACTGTTTTGGTACGGCTGAGGTCCATCCATCTTTAGTGTAAGTCCATGGATCATGCGTTTGTGTATTTGTTATATGCTTATCGCATTGCATGTTGTTGCATCCTTATGATTGGTATCATTGTTGCATGCCTATCACTTTGCATATTTGTACACCTAGGTTGCACCTTGCATGCTTGCTAGTTTGCATTTTGTCACATGTTTGATTAGGTTGCATTGCATTTGGCATGCTTGTTACCTTAACCTCATGCATGCTTAGGTTGCATAGCATTACATTTCCATGTTGCATTGTATTTGGCATACTCGCTTGCATTACATTGTGTTTGGTTTGGGGTGTCAAACTAAACACGAGGAGCGAGGAACGTTCGTACTTGAAGTGACGAAACGTCCCTCAATCCTTAGTCGCCGACGCTCTTGATCCAAGCATGATAGAGTTCTAGGCATTCATATGTTTTGTTGCATTCATTCCACATTAATTTGCACACTTGGTACCTTTGGCCATCATGCATTGAAATGCGTGATTGGTGGCCCGAGGGTCGAGAGCCATACTCCCTTGAGCTCATAGCATGATAGGGAGAGTGGCTGTGCACAAATTGTCTTGTAAATGCCTTGCCATGCACTGTCTGTCCTCTGCTGCAGCAAAAACAGTTTTCTGCAGGAATAGATGGTCGGTCGGCCATCTTCACTGCCGGCCGGCTACAAAAATCCAGCCGATGGCCCCACTTTTGGTCGATGACCATCTTTCCATGGCCGATGACCTTATCTATTGGCTGGTGACCTCCCACAGTGCTCAGGGAGTGTTTCAGAAGCATCCCAAGGATTTTCACAATTTTCAGAGGTGCAAAACAGTGAAAACAGAGGCAACATGTGGCATGGCAACGGGTTTCTGAGTGAGGCGATCGAGCATGCATCATTCAATCATTCCGAGGCGGAGCTATGGCGGTCTTTTTAGTTTCATACTTAGACTGTTTTGTGTTTTAATTAATTTGTTTAATTAGTTAAGGGTTTTGTAATATTTAATTAGCTAGGGTAGTTGTTTAATTATTTGGTTTGTATTATTTATTCGGACCCTCCGTCGAGAGGGCAAATTTTGTAATAAGTGTGCGTGCGTGTATGAATGTCTTCCAACCCCACGTCTTTCTCCCTTTTACTTACCTGCTTTTAATGGTTAGTTTCAGGTCATGTTTCAATTAGCATACTTATGTCAGCATGTTTGCATACATTCATTCGTATTGCACGCACCGGGCTCGGCGTATCGTACTAAATTGCATAGCATTTCAATTCCAACTTGAATACGTGTATCGAGTTGTTGCATTTCATATGCCATTTTAGATTAGCTGAGCCTATTCTAGTTGCACTTTGTATGAGATGCATTAGTCATTTTAACATGAACTAGGATCATGCATGATTTCTAACTAGTTTCTTGTTTTGGCTCGGAGTACACTGTGAGTGTTTATGCTTTAGCATCTTGCATATGTGTAAGTGTTAACATGACAGCATGCTTGCCATGAGGCTAATTGCTTATTTGTTATAACTGCCTAAATGCCTGTGGGTGAAGGTTGTATTGCTTGAATTGGAATAATTCATCGAAATCCGTATTTTAGCCTACTTGCGAGTAGCAAACTTCAAACCATTTCCAAACAAACGGATATGTGATGCTTTGTTCCAAATTAGGCGATCTAGTCTATACTTGTTTGTTGTACGCATCACGTAGTAAAGATTAGCCAATTAACCAGAATAAGAACGCATGTATTTTCAAAAACAAGATATCATGTTTAGTAGTGGCCGATCTTTGATCGGGCGAGCGGGGGTGCTCATAGCTGACCTTCCCCAATCGTACCCAAGTTCCTGAGCCGAGGCAACTTTGGTGATGACGGACACGTGGCCTTAGGCAACGAGTCAGGGTTTCCTAAATTCCCCCAGAATAAAATTTTAGGTGGCGACTTTGTATCTGGTAAAACAATCCATGTTTGGCACTTCTTTCTTGAAAATCTGTTTTCCAAAATGATTTGCTGAATTTGGACTCTTTGGTGATTTATCAGTCTTGCATCGCACTTTGCGAGATTGGATTAAGAACCGTGACATTTGAGTCCGAACTGTAGTAAGCCCAAATGAACAAAATGTGATTTTTCCCGGGACGTTCGGGGACGTCTACAGTTTCTAGCGACTCTGCTGGGGAGTTAGAGAGCTTGACTCGAACTCATGATATCTTGTTTTGATTACACTTATGTGCCTCTTTGCATTGCATTTGCATTTGTGCGCCTAGGACACCGTGTTTGCCGTATGCTATTCTTGAACGGTTTGCCAAAGGCTCGCTTCGAGAAACGTGCCGTAAGGTTGACCGGTTACGGGCTCTTCCACGACGGGAACACAAACCTCGGTTTTAACCGGGGCACCCCTTTTGACCATTCGACTTAGTGCATACTCGGAATCCATAGTGACTATTCCAATCTAAGACAGGTTGCTTACCCGATTGTAGGTTGTTTGAAAACCGTTGTGTGCGTAGTGAAACCCTAGCTCCTGACAAAATAGGACAGGGAAACCCTACCCCAACATAGGGGTGTTTTGGCTCTTACTTGCTTGTTTTGTGCTTTTTGAGTTGACCTCTACGGGGTTATGCATGTATCAGTCTGCAAGTTTGGGTATCAGGCTTGCGGGCATCAGTATCAGTACTTTGAGAATCCGTTATATCTGCGAGTATCAGATTCAGATTTGGGGGCAGTAATTTGGGAACAATGATCATTGGTTGAGAACAGTTCATTCGGTTTATATTTGCCAACCGTGTGTTGTCTTTATTTAAGCTGTTATGCTGCCCGTTTTTCTGTTCATTATTTCCTTATTATGCTTTATTTATCTTTTGCTAGGTAGTTTAGCACAATTGATTCCAACCAGACAGATATCCCCCAAGCACTCTGGACTAGAGGTCACCGACTCCATCGATCTGAGGATCTGGTAGACGGACAACTAGTGTTCCATTCTTTACCCCCGGTTACTAGACGGAGGGCAGTTAGGCAGAGGATATTAGTGCAGCAGTCAGTTCAGAGGGCTTTGTCTACCTCACCTGAGTATAGTAGGGATCAGAGTTCTGTTTCTTCCACAGAGAGGGAACATATATCGGTAGTTCAGCTAGATCAGGGCAGTATGGCAGGAATGGAAGAAATGATGCGTTAGCTCCAGGAGAGCATGAAAACCATGCAGCAAGACGCTACTCGTCACGCAGAATTTGCCAAACAGCAGGCTGAGATCATGGTCCAACAGGCAGAGCTAATCACCAGACTACAGCAGCAAGCCGGGGCATCCGCTTCACACCAAGCTCTTCCCCCACCAAGGGTTCCAATACCCGGAGAGACACCAAATGTCCAGGAAGATACGGACATTCCGACAGGGCCGGCTCCGCACCCGATCCTACCCCAGCTATCCAAAACACCTACCAACCTACCGGATTCTCCTTTTGAGTTCGAGATGGACCCCACGGCATTAAAAGTGAGCAAGCTTGAAAAGCTGTTCAAGAAATCTCAAGGTGTCAAGACCATTCCAGACATCGAAGATGGGTACACCAACGCGGCCGTGACGCTGCCGGACTGGTTTAAGATGCCACACATTGACCGTTTTGACGGATCTGGTGATCCTATGGTGCATTTATGGTTGTTTTCGGATATACTGAGGCTGATGGGCCTCTCCAGGTTGCAGAAGCTGTCTTTGTTTGGCCGGACCTTGTCAGGTGTAGCGGCCATCTGGTATACAAAATTGGAAGATCCCGTCAAGAGGAACTGGGAGGAGATAGCCGAGGCCTTCATAGCTCAATACTCCTATAATACACAGATCGAGGTCACAACTCGTAATCTTGAGACCACCAGGCAAGAACCGAAGGAGAGCTTCTTCGATTTTGTGACCCAGTGGAGAGCCAAGGCCTCGATGATGACCATCAGGCCTGTTGACAAAGATCAGATTCGGATGGTTGTGCGCAACCTCCAGCCCAAGCTTATGCAGAAGATGATCGTTCTCCCCCTCCCCACCTTTGCAGATTTACATGAGATAGGGGTGCAGATCGAAGACGCTATGAAGCAGGGCCTCATTGATAATGAGAGAGAATAGCCCAAGAGAACATTCAATCGCAGTACGAATGCGGGCACGAGCAGTGCTGCAGCTGCTAGATCTTCAGACGTGAGTATGGTTACCACCACCAATACCCCAAGAGCCCTTACAGCTATGCCATTCACCAGTGTGCCCGGTACTAGCTCGCAAGCAGCCAGATACGCACCCAAAGGCCAAAGAGCCTTCATTCCACTATATATGCCCCTGTCCAAAGCTTTGGGGGTTTTAATCAGAAAAGGGCACTTGAAGCCCCTAGAGCCGCGACCATTGCCAGAAAAACTTCCCCCCTCCCATAACCCGGCGAAGTACTGTGCGTTTCACCAACAGCATGGTCATGACACCGACCAATGCTATAGATTGCGTCACGAGATTCAGGATCTCATCGACAACAGGGTGATCGTGCCTCCGGAGAAACCAAATGTCACAACCAACCCTCTCCTACCACATAACCAAGCTCCACCTCCCAAACACATCAATATGATCCAAACTGGGGTTGAGTCATACGACCCCAGTATATACATCACCCCTTCTCACCTACCCAAGCCGAAGGTGTTCATTCCCGACAGCACTGACTTGTATATGTTGGACATCTCCCAAACCTAACCTGAGACGGTGGTGGTAGCTGTTGAAGATAGAAGTGAGTCGACTGCGGAGGCAGATAAGAATGCAAATACAGAGCCTGAGAGGACTGCAAACTTCGTGTACAACTCGAGCGGTTACATTACATCAGTAGGCCAGGCTAGGCCGAATGTGGAATTGCCAGTGGGAGCAGGGATTTGTGTAGTCCGGGAGGATGGATTCAATCAGGGGCTAGATGACTTAGCAGATCTGGAGGAGGACATTGCGAACCTTCAATTCTTCAACGAACAAGACTTGGGAGACGTGACAGTCAACTGGTTTGATTTGGATAGGACAGCGGAGTCTACTGGGTGGCTTGACGACCAGCCGGATATTGTTGAACAACCTCAGCTAGAACAGGGTCCGTCGGGGACAGGGACTTCAACTGTGGCCGGAAGAGCTGAGAATCTGGATGCATCGTCGGAGTGCGCCGGTGTTAAGAATTTCGCTCGGGATCCGGGCAATTTGAATATAGGAGATGTTGAACAGCAAGCTGCGCTGAAAGAGTTTGAGCGGGAAAGGATCGAAGATTCTGAGAGGGTCAAAAAGGCGAAGGCCCCTGCGGGGACAAAACGTGCTGTGTGCACAGGAGTAGAGCATGCTGCGGGCATGGGAACATAAGATGCTATGGGTACAAAAATAGTTGTGACGGAGCCGGACAGGTGTCTATCGACTGCCGATGGCATGTGGTGGGAAGATGACGATCTATGTCTTGCCCACACAGATGAGGACTGGGGGAGTAACCAGCCGGATGATACCTGGTACATTGGCGAAGTTGATCACATGACTAGGAGCGGGCGGTATTTTAAACCCCCACACCTAGATCAACCAGAGGCATCCGGGAAGGCTAGGGAGGCAGACAAGCAGAAAGAAAAGCTACTCGAAGAAGAGGCTGTGCTAAAACAACTGAAGAAAATACAAGCAGACATCTCTATTTGGGGACTGCTGATGGCTTCAAGAGTACATAGACAAGCTGTCCTATCTGCAATGGACAAAGCCAAACTCTCAATAGATACCACGCCTGAGCAGCTGGTAGGATTGGTTTTTCTGGGAGGAGCTTCCCCGACGTTGACCTTTTCTGACAAGGAATTGCCGCCCGAGGGCGTAAACCATAACAAACCGCTCTACATCTCTGTGGAGTGTAGAGACAAGTGGATACCGGTGGTCCTTGTCGACACAGGATCCACCATTAACGTGTGCCCGTTAAGAACAGCTTATGCAATCGGGTTGAAGCCCGCAGACTTTAAGCCAACTGCCCAGGTGATCCGGGCATATGACAATACAAGCAGGGAGGTGATGGGGACCGTGAGGATTCACACTAAGGTTGGTCTGGGACAACACGAGATTGATTTTCATGTCTTGGACGTTCCTGCGACCTTTAATCTACTCTTGGGGCGGCCATGGTTGCACCAGGTAAAGGCGGTCTCTTCCACCCTGCATCAGATGTTAAAATACCCCCACGGGAAGGGGGTGGCTATAGTTTTTGGGAATTCGTCAATCCATCCGCCGCCAGAAGTGTCTACACCGATTTTGGAAATCGAGCATGGCACGGAGGATGTGTTCCTGTCAGGATTTACCCTAGCCAAGGCTCGGGTCATTCAGAACATCTTAGTTGTTGATGAGGGGTTGTATGTCAATGCACAGTCAGTATACCTCATGAACAAGCTCCAGCATATCCCCGGGATGGGACTAGGAAAAAGTGGCCGGAAAGGCATTGCAATATCAGCCGAAGTGCCACACAACCCTATGGACGCGCCCGCGTGGGGCCTCATGCCACAGTTCGGACTCGATTGTCACGGTTCTAAATCTGAACCAAAGAGTCCAAATTCGGCAAATTGTTTTGGAAAACAGATTTTTGTAAAGAAGTGCCAAACATGGACTGCTTTGCCAGATACAGAGTCGCCACCTAAATATTTTTTAATAGGGGAATTTAGGAAACCCTGACTCGTTTGCCTAAGGCCACGTGTCCGTCATCACCAAAGTTGCCTCGGCTCGGGAACTTGGGTACGATTGGGGAAGGTCAGCTATGAGCACCCCCGCTCGCCCGATCAAAGATCGGCCTCTACTAATCATGATATCTTGTTTTGAAAACATTAAGTGCTCTTATTCCGGTTAATTAGCCTAAAATTACTACGTGATGCGCACAGCAAAACAAGTATAGACTAGATCGCCTAATTTGGAACAAAGCATTGCATATCCATTTATTTGAAAATGGTTTGAGATTTGTTACTCGCAAGTAGGCTAAAATACAAATTTCAATGAATTATTCCAATTCAAACAATCCAACCTTCACCCACAGGCATTCAGGCAATTATATCACATAAGCAATTAGCCTCATGGCAAGCATGCTGTCATGGCAAACACTCACACGCATGCAAGGATGCTAAAGCATAAAAGCTTACCTAGTACTCCATGCCAAAACAGAAACTAGTTAGTAATCAATGCATGATTCTAGTTCATGTTAAGATGGCTAATGCAACACAGGCAAAATGCAGCTAGAATAGGCTCGGCTAATCTAAGATGGCATATGAGATGCTACAAATAACATGTATTCAACTTGGAATTGAAATACAATGCAGTTAGTATGATGAGCCGAGCCCGGTGCATGCAAGACAAATGTATGGATGCACGCATGCATAGCATAAGGTATGCTAATTTAAATATGCCCTAATACTAACCATCAAAAGCAGGTAAGTAAAAGGGAGAAAGAAGTGGGGGTTGGAAGACATGCACACACGCACCCACGCACCCACACTTATTACAAATTTTCCCTCTCTCGGAGGGACCAAAAGAATAATACAAATCAATTAACCTACAAGCTAATTAAATATTACAGACCACTTAACTAGTTAAGCAAATTAACTAAGCTAAGAAAGCAGTAAAAGGCCTCGGAAGAGGGTCCAATGCACACGTGCTCGGGTTTGCTCGGAAATCCGTCGCCATGCACAAGCTGCCTCTGTTTACCCTGCTCTGCTCCTCTGAGATTTGCACAAATCCCAAGAAACACTCTATGGGCACTGGGGAACACCACCGGCTAGGGGGAAACATCACCGGCCATGGTAGGATGGTCATCGACCATTAATTGAGCTCTCGGCCAAATATGTTTGGTTGGTCGACAATAGAGATGGCCGGCCGACCAATTCTTCCTGCATAAAACCTGTTTTGACAGCAGCAGAGGGTAAAACATGGCATGACAATGCATTTCAAGCAAATGTGTGCACAACCACACCCCTTATCATGTTTATGACTCAAAGGGGTATGGTCCTTGATTCTCGGACCACCAATTGCGCATTTCGATGCGTGATGGCCCAAGAAGCCAAGTTGTGCATTTTGATTTCAAATGTAATGCAAACCAAACAAACAAATGGGCTCAACCTCTATCATAATCAATTCAAGAGGCAAAGCATGCATGCCAAATGCAACCTAAGCATATGAACTAAGTATGCAACATGGCAATGCAAACAAGCAAGCAATCAACAAGTATGCCAGCTAGTGGACATGCAAGACATGATGCAATCAAAGCATGCAAAGTGTAAGACATGCAGCAACAGGTAAAAAGTGGACTTAAACTAATTTGGGCAGCTGTAGACGTCCCCGAACGTCCCGTGAGGGAAATCCCGTTCTGTTCATTGGGCTCACTACAGTTCAGGACTCAATGTCACAGTCCTGTATCTAACTCGCAGAGTGCAATGCAAGACCGATAAATCATCAAAGAGTCCAAATCCGGCAAATTGTTTTTGTAAACAGATTTTTTTGAAAGAAGTGCCAAACATGGACTGCTTTGCCAGATACAGAGTCGCCACCTAAATATTTATTTTGGGGAAATTTAGGAAACCTTGACTCGTTGCCTAAGGCCATGTGTCCGTCATCACCAAAGTTGCCTCGGCTCGGGAACTTGGGTACGATTGGGGAAGGTCGCTTCGTGAGCACCCCCGCTCGCCCGATCAAAGATCGGCCTCTACTAACCATGATATCTAGTTTTTGAAAATACTATGCGTTCTTATTCCGGTTATTAGCCTAGATTTACTATGTGATGCGCGCAGCATACAAGTATAGACTGGATTGCCTGAATTGGAACAAAACATCTCATGTCTGTTTTGAAAACGGTTTGCTACTCACAAGTAGGCTGAAAATGCAGATTTTGCCATCCTCGAGTGGGCTTAGAAAAGATGGTTTTGCCACTATCTAGTGGGCTTAAAACTCACGGTCGATGCATTGTTCCAATCCAAATAACCCGACCTTCACCCACAGGCATTCAGGCAGTTATATCACATAAGCATATAGCCTCATGGTAAGCATGCTATCATGGCAGTCACTTACACACATGCAAGAATGCTAAAGCATAAAACTTACCGAGTACTCCAAGCCAAAACAAAAGCTATGTTAGAAATCCATGCATGATCCTAACTATACAGAGATGCCTAATGCAACACATGCAAAAATGCAACTATAGCAGGCTCGGCTATTCTAAAGATGGCATGTGAAATGCTACAACTAACAAGTATTCAACTCGGAATTGAAATACAATGCAGTTAGTATGATGCGCCGAGCCCGGTGCATGCAAGACAGATGAATGAATGCAAACATGCTATCATACTGTATGCTAATTGAAACATGCCCTAATCTAACCATCATAAGCTGGTAAATAAAAAGGAGAAAGACGTGGGGTTGGAAGACATACATCACACGCACGCACACTTATTACAACATTGCCCTCGCGCAGAGGGTCCAAATAAATAATACAGTCCCGAATGAATAATACAGTCCAAATAAGTACAAAACCTTAATTAATTCACAAATTTAACTAGGAAAAGCAGTAAACTAGCATGCAAATCTATGGACCGCCTCAGCTCTGTTCCAAATGATGAATGATGCATGCTTGAGTTGCCTTGCGCGGAAATCCATTGCGATGCCCCAATTAGCCTCTGTTTACAATTAAGCCCGGAATATTGCATGAAGCTCCAAAAGACTGCCAGTTTCCGATTTGCTGCAACAGAGAGCAAGAAAGGGGCATAGCAAAGTATTTTCACATATGTATGCTTGCCTCGATCCTCGTGCCACACCAATCATGCATCTCGATGCATGATGGCCGAGGAGTCGAATTGCACGACTCAATGTGAAATGAATGCACATATAAACACAACAAGACCTAAACTCCATCATGGGTAATCTGGAGTGTCGGCGACCGGGAATTGAGACACGTTTCGTCACTCAAAGTACGAAACGTCCCTCGTTTCCCGTGCTTAGGCTAACTCCTATCCCAAACACAATGCAATATGCATGACATGCATGAATGCAATCCTAACATGCAACCTAGCATACGCAATGCTATGAGATGGCATACACAATGCACGATGTAGTAAGCATACCTAATACTCTAACATACAACCTAGCATACGCAATGCTATGAATTGAAATGGCATACACAATGCATAATGGACTTACGCCAACATGAGTGGACCTCATCCACACTCACATCAACGGCCATTAGATAAAAATGAGACAACCGAAATGCGTGCACACATGCATGAATACCGAGGACCGAACCTAAGGCATCAAATGCCACTCTAACAAGGCATGGCAAAGAATGAGAGATGGCATATGAACATGTAAATTTCAGCACTGAAACATGATGCTAAATGGTCCCAAAACATGGAAATATAGCACCCGATGCACGAAATAAGCCCCGAAACTCAAAACTAGTCCAATGCATTGAACCACAAGTATACAAAGCGAGCATTATTTGATCATGAAGTCTAAAGACAGAGCCAAGGCAGTCCCAAAACATGCACATTTCCAGTTTAAGGCATGGCCAAAAGATGCTAGCATGATGGACTAAAATAGCATGCAACTTTGACTAGCAAACATGGTTTACATGGCATGTATATGAAGCGTATGAGAACTCATCAAACCAGAAAAAATCAGTGAACAAAACATGTTAAAATATGCCCAAATAACCTCTAAAATGCAGCCAACACATGCAAAAATGATGAGTTCCTTTAGAGGGCCATGCAAAGGGTTATTAAGCACATACAAAATAGACACCTAGCAAGACTAAACCAACTCTGGAAATGGGTTATGAAAGCCCTAAAACCCACCAAATAGGCCCTGGAATCAGTCTCGGAAACATGCAAAGAAAGGCCTCTTTGAAAGGCCTTAAATGGGATTGCTCTACACATGCATCATAGACATAAAATATGACCAAAAGGGCCTCAAAAAAAGCTAAGTAAGACCTCAAAACCCTCAGAACAAAGCCTAAAATAAGACTTCAAAGCATGCAAAAAGGGGTCCCTTTGGAAGGCCAACAAGACCACCAAACAAGACAAGGAGAGAGGGGGTCACCCCCCTCTGATTTTGGTCTTCAAGAATACACCTAAGCCACTGAAAATCCACTGGATTTCAGTGGCTAAGAGGCCAAGCCATGGCCAATGCAAGAGCTCTAATGCATAGCCCTAATCATGAAGAGATGAAGCATGCATAGGGGGAAGATGACCCCAAATAGAAATGGGACCTTAACTAAACTTGAAGAGGATGTTAGAACAAGACTTTTTTCAGTTTAGGTTGAGGTCCAAAAGTGTTCACAAATAAGGCTAATATATCATGCAAAAATAGCCCAAAAAGAGAGATAGAGGATAAGGGATAGTAGATGGCCTCAAACAGCAAAGAACCCTTAAACAAAGTTGAATAGGGTCTCAAAATGAGACACTTTACAGTTTGGGTCGAAGCCCAGAAATGCTTGCAAATAAGACTAATTAATCATGCAAAATAAGGTAAGAAAAGGGAAAATAGGGACTCACCCTTGAAGAGCAGGTTTCCAGCAGCTTCTGGTCCAAGATTCTGAGCTTTCAACCTCTTCAAATGGCCTCCAAGGTGTTGGAATGGATGATGGAGGTGGTAGGCTATGGGTTGGTGTGCAAATGGTGTAAGGATCTTAGGGTTTGGAGGGTTGAAGTATAGATATAGGGGGAGTTGTATGCAAAATGCTCTAGCTGGTTTTCTAACCCTTGCAAATGGAGGTGGAGTGTGTTATATAGAGGAGAAGGAGTGAGGCTTCTTGGAGAAGCCAAGAGAGGGGGCTCAAAGCTTCTAAAGGAAGCTTGACCAAAGGGGTCAAGCTTCTTGGGGAAGCTAAACCAAAAGGGTCAAGCTTCCTCAAGAAGCTTGACCAAAGGGGCCAAACCACCTTGAAACCAAGAAAAGGGGGTAAAACCCACCTAAAATGGACCAAAAACAAGGACAAACCCTCGGGCAGTGGATCTGGTGCAAAACAGCTGGCACAGTTGGAATGCAGCTGAAGAGACAAACCTGGCCGACCAGGTTCAAAAGGCCAAGGTGGCCGGCCGGCCACCTCCCCTGGTCGGCCGACCAGGGGTCAAAAGGGTCAACAAGAATTGCTGGTCGGCCACCCCAGAAAGGTGGCCTCCTAGGTGAGTGCAACACAGCTGTATGGTCAAAAACCAGAAAAAGTGAACTAGGAGAGAGAAAAACCAGCTTTTTAGAGGAGTTCAAAAGGGTCAGGAAGCATTACTGGTCGGCCTACCCATATTGGTGGCCTCCCAGGTGTGTAGATCACAATGGTTGTATGAAAAATCAGAAATTGTGGCTCAAAAGTAAGAAAAACCAGCTTTCTGTCAGAAAAACCGGCTTTCGGAGAGAGAAAAAGGAGAAAGCTAGTTTTTCAGAAAAAATGCTGGTCTCCCACCCTCCTACAAGCTTCCTAACAATGAAAATAAGGTCTTTGCCAAAAATGAACCAAGACGGATGCAAAACGGGGGTTCGGGGACCGAAACGCGCGGCCCGGGGCCCCAAAAACTGACTATTAAGCACCGGAGGTGGTGTTTGACCACGAAGTTGGTCTCTCGGGCCACAGTGTCCCTTAAAAGGGAGGAAATAAGGTGTATGCCAAAAGCTGGAGCAAACGGAGGTGGTTAAGCGGTCTCGAACCGAGGCACACGGCCGACGGCTCCGAAAAATCGGAAACCGGGCTCCAAACGGGAAAAATGGCCTTCGACCACGAAACGTAGCCTACGGCCACTGAGAGACGGTCTACGAGACCTCTCCCTTCCTTCGGGAAAAGAAAATGGAGAAAACGGGACCCAGTTCGCAAACCGAGGCAAAGCACAAAAGAGCCCCGGAGTCCGGAGGCAAGGCTCGCAGCCGAGACTCTGAAACTTCAGAACGAGCACAATATGCAACATCACCAAGCGCTCAATCGGTGATGCCTGAGTCTTAAGGTCGGTCAAAAATGAGGTGTCTATGGTTGCCCCTCTTTGACAGAACTCGAAAGTCATAAGTGACGGGAGTGAATGTCAAAGCCCAGAGACGACCCATTTTTGACAAGGCCGAAGACTTAGAAAAACATACAAGATAACAAAGAAATGTACCCGCAGGCATGCTCGCAGGCGGGGGGCAAAATGCAAAACGATGTGCAGGAAGCCGAATGTAACTCATGATCATGCAAAGCAGCAAGTTGTAACGAAGCGCACACGCAACAGTTTTAAGCAAGAATGCAAAGTAACAACTACATTTCATGCAGTTTAATAATGCAGAGAATTATTCAATTCTCGCCATGTCTCACACGGAGAAGATACAATACCTGCGCGATTCGTCTGGTCGCACCAGCTTCAAATGAATCGTACATACAATATCGTGCCTGAAAAAGAGGCGGCCTTCTCGAGGAGCTGGGAGAGGGGAGTCCTCTCGCAGATGAGGCGGACGCAGGGCACACGTCATAGAGGAGGAGTCCAGCGAGGAGGAGGAGTCCGCGCATCCTAAGTCCGAGACATCTGCAGGCAGAGAGGAGGACTCTGAGTCTGGTTCTGAAGATGGAGGTGATGCCGAGGAGGGTTCCAAAGACGGCAGCTCTAATTCTGATGATGGTGCTGGCGGAGATGGTGCAGGGACTTCTCAGCCGAAGAGGACGAAGAGGGCCTCTTATTCTTGCACTTGAGAGCATAGATGTTCCTGTTTTATTTGCCTTTTTTACTAGTAGTTGTAGCACATTGTACATTATTAGGCAGTTTTATTTTCTGTAAAACTTGTACCCTTGTTGTAAAATGCTGTAACAAAGGAAGCATGATGGAATGAAACAGCTTTTGTTCAAAAAGTGTTGTATTTTATGTTCTTAGCATCGCATCGCATTATTTTGCACAAAAATGAGATTGAATGGAATTGTGCATTGGTGTATTTGCCAAGTCAGGTAGTGAACCTACGCAACAAACTAAACAACCCAACTTAACTAAGAAACAACGAAACCTTTGTAAGTTTACAACTCGATAAGCAAAACACAACAAAGTTGACAACTTGATAAGCAAGACACAACAAAATTGATTAACCAAAGAGTAACAACTCAATGCACGAAACTCGATGACTCGATAAACAAGACTTGATAAACAAAACAGCTCGACAAAAAAAGCAACAAC
This sequence comes from Camellia japonica, assembly GCA_030407325.1. Classification (NCBI taxonomy): domain Eukaryota; kingdom Viridiplantae; phylum Streptophyta; class Magnoliopsida; order Ericales; family Theaceae; genus Camellia; species Camellia japonica. Next base: position 59,735,062 of record JAPPVO010000010.1, read on the forward strand.
TCGATAAGCAAAACAACAACTCGATAAGCAAGATTTAACAACAACTCTATAAACAAAGTGTATTTCAGACGATCTGGGTGGCGGAACGCATCCGAAACAGAGGGAAATGGAGGCCTTCGACACTCTTGATGCATGGAAAAGCTAGGAACTTTCTTCTAGAGGGTAGAACAGGACCAAAGACACACTTTGCAGCATGGCCGACCACCTTTGGGAGTTGGCCGACCAGCTTTTGCATTGGAGGGGGAGAGGGGTGGTCGGCCTACCAGAAAAGGTGGCCGGCCGACCACCTAGCTCAGCAACCACCAGCTTTTCAACACGTGTCCTCCGAACAGTGTCTTATCCTCTTTAAAAGTCCTAGCCTCGTGGTTCATTCATTTCATCTTAGTTTTGCACCAAAAATGGAGGCGTTTCTCGTCGAAAATCTCACAACTTGGATCGCTTCTCTAGATGGCTCGGAAAAGTTGAACTTCCGGGGCTTTGGCTTGAATGCACTATTCACGCTGAGCCGTATTCTGCTGCACCTTCCCTTCCTTCATGCCGCGGCGAGGTTTTGGAACCCGGTAACACATGTTTTTAGCTTCGGGGGGCAAGAGGTATGTCCAACTTTCGAAGATTTTCAAGTTTTGATGGAATCTGAATGCCATGAAGAAATTTTGCCTTAGTTTCGCTTCGGCCATGCCCAAGCTTTAGGGCGAATGTGTGGGCTCACCATGCATGACGCTCGGTCTCTGATCTACAACGGGGAACTGGACATCCTCGGCTTGATTCATCGCTTTTCTAATGCCGGTGACCGCGGCAACCATTATTGGCAAGGTTTTCGGCAACATGCCCTTTGCTTGTGTATGCTATCTCACTTTTTGCCTGCCCCAGGCTTTAGTGGATCTAGCATTCATCTGATTGAAGTTGCTCAAGGCTTGAAAGAAGGAAAGAGCTGCATCGCCATGACATTGGCCGAGACACTGATAGGCTTAGATGCTTTCTATCGCCGGGAGACGACCAAGTTTGCGGGGAGTCCACTACTGCTACAGGTAATGTTTCCCACCCAATCTCACATATATATTTCTCACATCACTCGGCCCTCGGGCTTGGTTTTTTTTTTCTCACAAAACCCTTTCCTTACTTTTCTCTCATCGTACATCTCTCTATTCTTTATTCTCTCATTTTTCATCCCTCCCTAGATATGGTTGATGGATAAATTGCAGGTTGTGGACTCTTGCCCAGCCTACTCAGCTCGCGGCTACTTCTTTCGACAACGCCTAGTCGATGCCCTTGATGAAGGATGGTGGTTCGACTGGATGTGCAATTTGTCTGCAGATCGCATTGCTCGGCGTTGTCCTTGGCTCAATCTCCCGGCGATGAGCTATACCATGTCCCGGCAGACCGGAATCTAGTTGATTGGCCTGACCCACTGTGTGTTCTACTTTCCGTTCCGGTTCCAACGCCAGTTCGGTCATGATAAAACTTGCCCGCCAGAGGAGATAGAGTATCCTGCCACATTCCCGGTTCGAGGCGCATAGCTTGCCCGGTATGCCACAGCATGGAGGACTAGAGAGCTCCTGGCCCCCGCTCCCACTTTCAATTGCACTTTGTCTGACGAGTGCTTGGATTGGTTAATTGAAGAGGCACAGATTGGGCCCAGCTTGGCATCAGAGGCTTCGACTAGCTCTGGGAGGGGGCGCAGGGACACCTGACTTATCTATGCCCCGAATTTATTGCTTTATTTGTACTTTCAAGTTTTCTTTATGAATGTAACAAAAAGCAACTTCAATTGTATGCAAGAGCAGGAGAACTCTGTTTTGAAATCAATGAAATTGAAGGTTGTGGGTACTGAAAATTTTCGCTTTGGTCCAAAAATGGTCTAAGTTGTAAAAAGATTAATTTTGAACAAAGTCAACTTTTATTAAAACTTTTCAAAACCATTTTCGATATGGATCAGAACTGGACACGCCTAAAATTTGTCACTGAGATGCACAAACCCCAGATCCCAGCAACTGGAAAGTTGCCCCTAGCCTGAATAGTACCGCGACACTGCACAGCAACGGAAAGTTGCCCCTAGTCTGAAAAGCACTGCACCAGAGATCATAACCGAACTCTTGAATGCTGAATAGACAAAGATGGCCGAGATGATCAAATGGACAAAGTTGATCGGGGAAAGGTTTATGGCTGAACTTCAGGATGAAGTTGCCTACGTATCCCAAAGATGGGAATCAAGCCTTACGTAGTTCAGGCTCGGGTTCACTCGAGTATTTTCACTCTCCTTTTACGCTCTAACTTTTGCCAAGGCCGCCCTTTGCAGGTTTTCAACCTTGCGAGCTCAGTTTTTATAATTTCAAATTTTTTGTGCTCTGAGTTTTGCCTAGGTCGCCCTTTCGAGTTTTCGGCCTAGTGAGCCTCTCAAGGGTAATATTTCTTCAACTTGTCCATATTGATCGGCTGTGAGAACTCCAGGACATCTAGATCCATCAGAACCACAGCTCCACCTGACCAGATAGACTTAATGATGTAGGGACCAGTCCAATTAGGTCTGAACTTGCCCCATGGGTCGTGGATGGGAGCTCGGTTGTCCTTGAGTACCAAATCTCCTTCCTTTAGATTCCTGGACTAAACTTTCTTGTTGAAAGCCCCGGCAATTCTGTGCTGATAACCCTGAACATGGGACAGTGCTTTCAGTCTGAGCTCGTCAAAGAGCATGAGTTCTTCAAATCTGCTCTGTTGCCAATCTACTTCGGCTATCTGACACTCAGCCAGCACTCTCAAAGACGGAACTTCAATCTCGATAGGTAGAACGGCCTCCATCCCATAAACTAATGAATACGGAGTCGCTCCAGTAGAAGTTCTGATTGAAGTCCGGTAGCCCCACAGAGCAAACGGCAGCTTATCTGGCCAGTCCTGGTAGTTTTCCACCATCTTCTGCAATATGTGTTTGATATTCTTGTTGGCGGCCTCAACTGCTCCATTGGTCTACGGCCGATAGGTGGATGACTTATGGAAAGCCACATTGTATTTTTCCAACAAATCAATCACTTCCTTCTTGAAGTGGGAACCGTTATCTGAAATAATCTCGTTTGGGACTCCGTAATGACAGATGATATTATTTCTGATAAACTTTGCAACGTGCGAAGCCTTCAACACCGTAAGAAAAGGGAAAATAGGGACTCACCCTTGAAGAGCAGGTTTCCAGCAGCTTCTGGTCCAAGATTCTGAGCTTTCAACCTCTGCAAATGGCCTCCAAGGTGTTGGAATGGATGATGGAGGTGGTAGGCTATGGGTTGGTGTGGAAATGGTGTAAGGATCTTAGGGTTTGGAGGGTTGAAGTATAGATATAGGGGGAGTTGTATGCAAAATGCTCCAGCTGGTTTTCTAACCTTTGCAAATGGAGGTGGAGTGTGTGTTATATAGAGGAGAAGGAGTGAGGCTTCTTGGAGAAGCCAAGAGAGGGGGCTCAAAGCTTCTAAAGGAAGCTTGACCAAAGGGGTCAAGCTTCTTGGGGAAGCTAAACCAAAAGGGTCAAGCTTCCTCAAGAAGCTTGACCAAAGGGGCCAAACCACCTTGAAACCAAGCAAAGGGGGTAAAAACCACCTAAAATGGACCAAAAACAAGGACAAACCCTCGGGCAGTGGATCTGGTGCAAAACAGCTGGCACAGTTGGAATGCAGCTGAAGAGACAAACCTGGCCGACCAGGTTCAAAAGGCCAAGGTGGCCGGCCGGCCACCTCCCTGGTCGGCCGACCAGGGGTCAAAAGGGTCAACAAGAATTGCTAGTCGGCCACCCCAGAAAGGTGGCCTCCCAGGTGAGTGCGACACAGCTGTATGGTCAAAAACCAGAAAAAGTGAACCAGGAGAGAGAAAAACCAGCTTTTTAGAGGAGTTCAAAAGGGTCAGGAAGCATTACTGGTCAGCCTACCCATATTGGTGGCCTCCCAGGTGTGTAGATCACAATGGTGGTATGAAAAATCAGAAATTGTGGCTCAAAAGTAAGAAAAACCAGCTTTCTGTCAGAAAAACCGGCTTTCGGAGAGAGAAAAAGGAGAAAGCTAGTTTTTCAAAATAAATGCTGGTCTCCCACCCTCCTACAAGCTTCCTAACAATGAAAATAAGGTCTTTGCCAAAAATGAACCAAGACGGATGCAAAACGGGGGTTCAGGGACCGAAACGCGCGGCCCGGGGCCCCAAAAACTGACTATTAAGCACCGGAGGTGGCGTTTGACCACGAAGTTGGTCTCTCGGGCCACAGTGTCCCTTAAAAGGGAGGAAATAAGGTGTATGCCAAAAACCGGAGCAAACGGAGGTGGTTAAGCGGTCTCGAACCGAGGCACACGGTCGACGGCTCCGAAAAACCGAAAACCGGGCTCCAAACGGGAAAAATGGCCTACGACCACGAAACGTAGCCTACGGCCACTGAGAGACGGTCTACGAGACCTCTCCCTCCCTTCGAGAAGAGAAAACTGAGAAAACGGGACCCGGTTCACAAACCGAGGATGAGCACAAAAGAGCCCTGGAGTTTGGTGGCAAAGCTCGCAGCCGAGACTCTAAAACTTCAGAACGAGCACAATATGCTACATCACCAAGCGCTCAATCGGTGACGCCTGAGTCTTAAGGTCGGTCAAAAATGGGGTGTCTACAGTTGCCCCTCTTTGACAGAACTCGAAAGTCATAAGTGACGGGAGTGAATGTCAAAGCCCAGAGACGACCCATTTTTGACAAGGCCGAAGACTTAGACAAACATACAAGATAACAAAGAAATGTACCCGTAGGCATGCTCGCAGGCGGGGGGAAAAATGCAAAACGATGTGCAGGAAGCCGAATGCAACTCATGATCATGCACAGTAGCAAGCTGTAACGAAGCGCACACGCAACAGTTTTAAGCAAGAATGCAAAGCAACAACTACATTTCATGCAGTTTAATAATGCGGAGAATTATTCAATTCTCGCCACGTCTCACACGGAGAAGATACAATACCTGCGCGATTCGTCTGGTCGCACCAGCTTCAAATGAACCGTACATACAATATCGTACCTGAAAAAAAGAGAAACTTAACAAGCACAACATAGTTAGCAACACATGTTCAACGCTATATCGAATGCAGACGAACATGGTGCCAATGGGAAAGTGCATCGCAATACGAGAGACATGCGCGTGACAGCGCAAGTTAAAGCACGGAGGCGTGACAATACCAAGGAAACGTGCGTAACAATGCAAGTGGTGTGTATGAGAATGCAAGTGATGTGCATGGCAATGCAGAACAAATGTAAACTCGGATGCAGGTTTGTCACAAAACAACGAGCAAAAGAATGCGAGTTTTGATGAGGGCGACTCAATCGTGGCCTCCGGTTTACCTTTCGGAGGGGTCACAACATATTCAAAAAGGATACACCTTGCTTTTGACGAGTAATGATGAGACACACATCGAAAGTTGGAGTTGAAGTTCCCGCGGAGGGATTTCGCAACGAAAAGTGCACTTTCCTTGTACTTTCTCGGGTGCCGGGGACTCCAATCATCACCAAAATTTGCAGAGGCCTTGGAGACCATGTTGGGAACACCACCGACCAGGTTTGGTCCAAGGGGGAGGCCACCGACCAGGTTTGAGTGTAGGGGGTGGTCGGCCTACCAGAAAAGGTGGTCGGCCGACCACCTAGCCCAAATCCGGGGCACTTTGGTCCTTTTGCTCTCCTTTCTTTAAAAACACTCAGCCAAAGCCTTATTCCTCATAACTTCAGCTCTGAAATTGGTCCCTCTACCTTCCTAGAGCATTTTCCCTCTCAGATCTGCGCTCCATACGCGTTTTCCAATGCCCCACGCAAAGTTGTTTCGCGAAATCTTCGGATTTTCTTCACTTTAAACCGATTAGATTTTGATTTCGGTGCCTCTTTCTTCATTTTCGCCACTTGAGGTGAGTTTGTCTCAACATTTGGAAGATTTTCTCGCGAGTTGACTTTTGTTGACTTTTTCATTCCCCAAGAGTTGACTTTCGTTGACTTTTTTCAATTTTTGGCTCATTTTGCTCATTTTTGCTCCTTTTTGCAGATTTTTCGAAATGACCAGTCACTTTCCTCAAGGTGGAGGTCCTCCAGGCGTCGGAGATGATCCAGATATTATGGCTTTGCCCCCGAGGGTTCGACCATTCATTCCTGAGAGGTACGGCCCTCCGACACACGTCCTCCCTCAGGCAGCTTTTTATCATTTTACTGATTTCGATGATCGAGCACCGGCGGATCTTTTATTGCGGGAGCCGGAGTCCCATCTCTCCCATCAGGCGCGGGAGGTATGTTCTTTACTTTTTACATTTACTGCCTTATATTCTGCATCTTCTGTGTATTTCATGCCATGTATGCTTATCTGCTCGTTCTGATCACTTAGTTTAAAACACAGTACTCTGTTTGCATTTTTGAACACACAGCTCAAGCACTTGAATCTCTGAACACGTAGCCCCTAAATTGATTGTGAACACACAGCACACACTTGGTAGGAGGTTGAACACGCAGCCCGAACTCTGACCTTTTGAACACACAGCCCAAATTGAAGTTGAACACGCAGTACACACTTGTTGAGAGTTGAACACGCAGCCCAAACACTTGAATTCTGAATACACAACTCATTGTCGCGGTGAACACACATCACACACTGATTGAGAGTTGAATACGCAGCCCAAACACTTGAATTCTGAACACCCGGCTCATTATTGAGGTGAACACACAGCACACACTGATTGAAAGTTGAACACGCAGCCCAAACACTTAAATTCTGAACACACGACTCATTGTTGAGGTGGACACACAGCACACACTTTGTAGAAGGTTGAACACACAGCCCAAACACTTAAATTCTTAACACACGGCTCATTGTTGAAGTGGACACACAGCACATACTTTGTAGAAGGTTGAACACACAGCCCAAACACTTAAATTCTGAACACACGGCTCATTGTTGAGGTGAACACATAGCACACACTTTGTAGTAGGTTTAACACGCAGTCCAAACACTTGATGTCGAACACACAGCTCGTTGTTGAGGTGAATACACAGCACACACTGATTGCAAGTTGAACATGCAGCCCAAACACTTGAATTTTGAACACACGGCTCATCCTTTGAATTTTCTGAACACACAGCCCAGATTCTGTATCTGATTTGATTTTGCACACAGCTCATACATTTCATTTGCATGCAGCTTATTCATTTCATTTCCACGCAGCTTATACATTTCATTCTGAAACTGAATACATGTGTTCATCCTGAATGCATGTAACTTCTCGTGCTGCGCGAGGATATGGCTCCATTGTGGCGAGAGAGTGGTATGCAGAGCTCCCGGAGGCTGTCCGGGATTTGGTTGACTTGGCAGGGTTTGGGCCCTTCTGTACTGGGATATCTCGCTGTCCTGCTAGTAGGACGCTGATGGGTGCCTTGGTAGAGAGATGGTGGGACACCACCAACTCCTTCCATTTCTCTGCTACCGGGGATATGACTATGACCCCGTTTGACTTCGCTGTATTGACAGGCCTTGATGTGGGAGGCTGGGCAGTCCCATATGATGAGGACATGGGCCAGTGGGAGGCTGCCTGGATCTACTTATTGGGAGCTCGCCCACCAGTTGATAGATCTTCGGGCAGAGTCCGATATACCTGGTTTTCTTCACATTTTAGGAGGGTGGAGATGGAGCCTGAGACTCCTGAGGAGGTAGCACAGTACACCCGCGGATTTCTGATGTTCCTCTTTGGGACCACTCTGTTCGTCGATAGGGGGAACACTGTCGGGCTCTATCTGTTGAGTGCTCTAGTAGACCTATCACAGGTCAGCCAATATGATTGGGGTGGTGCCAGCCTGGTTACTCTCTATTGCTATATGAGCGCGACCTCCCACGGACGGGGGAACATAGTCAGCAGCTATTGGAGGGCCTGGGAGGTACTATTTGCCCTCTTGGTTTACATTTCTGCTTCTCATTATTTGTACATTGCACACACGGCGCACTTTACACTCTGTACCTTGAACTTTGCTCTCAGCATTTTGTATTTACATTCTGCACTCAGCATTCTGTATTCTGATGGCTACTGCTCTGTTTTCCACAGCTATGGGTCTACGCGTACTTCCCGACATTAGCCCCAGAGCTTGAGGTGGAGGCGCCCCTCATGACCCCTTACTCACTTGTATTCAAGGGCCAATACCGGCCGAGACCTCGGGAGTCTCTCCTCTACCTACGGCAGTACTTTGATACAGTGCGGCCGTCAGAGCTATTTCAGAACTCCCAGTTCTTTATGTTTCCAATCTTTGATTTATCTTGCACATTCACAATTTCTGATCAGCTTATGCGTTGGTTATCCGCAGATCACATGGCAGCCCTGGGCGCCATTAGGTAGAGACCTCCGATTTCAGTTTGCCGGAGCATGGGGTGCCTCTCGGTATAAGATCCTATTCGAGGGGCCAGTTGGTAGAGCCTGGTTTTTGGGGGATCGCTTCTTGCACCAGATATGGGGCTACCCTACTCAGGACATCCCCTCAGCACCCCCAGACGACATGCGGACCGCTGATAGGCTCCCTCCCCAAGAGGCTGTTACCACCATGCTAGGTACCGATGCTTTATTACATTTGGAGCAGGGGGAGTATGCGACCTACCGTCACATATACTTGATGCCTCCATTGATGGGTATCCGTACTCCCACGAGGAGGTCTGCGGGTATGCCGTCATCGAGTCAGGCTCGGGCTGCAGATGTCCCTTCCACCAGCAGGGCTGGCACATCTAGAGGTGGGGGTGGATTGGTTCCCCCGATTCCTCCGACTCATCATCATGCTGGGTGGCCAAATATCCCGACTGAGTTGACGGGATGGAGATATGGGGTTTTCTACCCGATTCTGATAGACTCTCCGATGCCTGATCACCGATATGTCAGAGACCCTAACTCGCCACTGGTATGCTTTACAGCTTTGATTTATCACTCAGATACTTGGACATTCATTCATTTACTGATAATCTTGCATTTGCATCTGCAGCCTCCTGTCGGGTATATGGATGAGATGCTCGGGTTGATGGCCTCACTCGAGGGCATGGTCTTGCGGAGAAAGGGACAGCTGTCCATCATGGGTGTCTCGGTATCCTTTAGTTTTCTTGCATCTATCATACTTCTGATGACATGCTGAGCTTGACCATTTCACTGCATTGATTGACCGACTGTATGTGTAGAGCACATCTGACACACACGCCATCCACGTACTGTATTTGCATGCACCCATTTCCTGTAGTTTTCTTGTATCTGCGTCTGATATACATATTTGAGCTGATGTATTCAAATTGCACTCTTTATTTTCAGATGCCTCCGATATATGTTCAGCCACAGACTGGGCCATCTAGGCCTCCTCGGGGAGCCGGGCCATTTAGGCCTTCTCGAGGAGCCGGGCCATTTAGGCCTTCTTGAGGAGCTGGGAGAGGCGAGTCATCTCGCAGATGAGGCGGGCGCAGGGCACACGTCATAGAGGAGGAGTCCAGCGAGGAGGAGGAGTCCGCGCATCCTCAGTCCGAGACATCTGCAGGCAGAGAGGAGGACTCTGAGTCTGGTTCTGAGGATGGAGGTGATGCCGAAGAGGCTTCCGAAGACGGCAGCTCTGATTCTGATGATGGTGCTGGCGGAGATGGTGCAGGGACTTCTCAGCCGAAGTGGACGAAGAGGGCCTCTTATTCTTGCACTTGAGAGCATAGATGTTCCTGTTTTATTTGCCTTTTTTACTAGTAGTTGTAGCACATTGTACATTATTAGGCAGTTTTATTTTCTGTAAAACTTGTACCTTTGTTGTAAAATGCTGTAACAAAGGAAGCATGATGGAATGAAACAGCTTTTGTTCAAAAAGTGTTGTATTTTATGTTCTTAGCATCGCATTGCATTATTTTGCACAAAAATGAGATTGAATGGAATTGTGCATTGGTGTATTTGCCAAGTCAGGTAGTGAACCTACGCAACAAACTAAACAACCCAACTTAACTAAGAAACAACGAAACCTTAGTAAGTTTACAACTCGATAAGCAAAACATAACAAAGTTGACAACTTGATAAGCAAGACACAACAAAATTGATTAACCAAAGAGTAACAACTCAATGCACGAAACTCGATGACTCGATAAACAAGACTTGATAAACAAAACAGCTAGACAAACAAAGCAACAACTCGATAAGCAAAACAACAACTCGATAAGCAAGATTTAACAACAACTCTATAAACAAAGTGTATTTCGGACGATCTGGGTGACGGAACGCATCCGAAACAGAGAGAAATGGAGGCCTTCGACACTCCTGATGCATGGAAAAGCTAGGAACTTTCTTCTAGAGGGTAGAACAGGACCAAAGACACACTTTGCAGCATGGCCGACCACCTTTGGGAGTTGGCCGACCAGCTTTTGCATTGGAGGGGGAGAGGGGTGGTCGGCCTACCAGAAAAGGTGGCCGGCCGACCACCTAGCTTAGCAACCACTAGCTTTTCGACACGTGTCCTCCGAACAGTGTCTTATCCTCTTTAAAAGTCCTAGCCTCGTGGTTGATTCATTTCATCTCAGTTTTGCACCAAAAATGGAGGCGTTTCTCGTCGAAAATCTCACAGCTTGGATCGCTTCTCTAGATGGCTCGGAAAAGTTGAACTTCCGGGGCTTCGGCTTGAATGCACTATTCACGCTGAGCCGAACTCCGCTGCGCCTTCCCTTCCTTCATGCCGCGGCAAGGTTTTGGAACCCGGTAACACATGTTTTTAGCTTCAGCGGGCAAGAGGTATGTCCAACTTTCGAAGATTTTCAAGTTTTGATGGAATCTGAATGCCATGAAGAAATTTTGCCTCAGTTTTGCTTCGGCCATGCCCAAGCTTTAGGGCGAATGTGTGGGCTCACCATGTATGACGCTCGGTCTCTGATCTGCAACGGGGAACTGGACATCCTCGGCTTGATTCATCGCTTTTTTGATGCCAGTGACCGCGGCAACCATTATTGGCAAGGTTTTTGGCAACACGCCCTTTGCTTGTGTATGCTATCTCACTTTTTGCTTGCCCCAGGCTTTAGTGGATCTAGCATTCGTCTGATTGAAGTTGCTCAAGGCTTGAAAGAAGGAAAGAGCTGCATCGCCATGACATTGGCCGAGACACTGATGGGCTTAGATGCTTTCTATCACCGGGAGACGACCAGGTTTGCGGGGAGTCCACTACTACTGCAGGTAATGTTTCCCACCCAATCTCACATATATATTGCTCACATCACTCGGCCCTCGGGCTCGGTTTTTTTTTTTTCTCACAAAACCCTTTCCTTACTTTTCTCTCATTGTACATCTCTCTATTCTTTATTCTCTCATTTTTCATCCCTCCCCAGATATGGTTGATGGATAAATTGCAGGTTGTGGACTCTTGCCCAGCCTACTCAGCTCGCGGCTACTTCTTTCGACAATGCCTAGTCGATGCCCTTGATGAAGGATGGTTGTTCGACTGGATGTGCAATTTGTCTGTAGATCGCATTGCTTGGCGCTGTCCTTGGCTCAATCTCCCGGCGATGAGCTATAGCATGTCCCGGCAGACCGGAATCCAGTTGATTGGCCTGACCCACTGTGTGTTCTACTTTTCGTTCCGGTTCCAACGCCAGTTCGGTCATGATCAAACTTGCTTGCCAGAGGAGATAGAGTATCCTGCCACATTCCCGGTTCGAGGCGCACAGCTTGCCCGGTATGCCACAACATGGAGGACTAGAGAGCTCCTAGCCCCCGCTCCCACTTTCAATTGCACTTTGTCTGACGAGTGCTTGGATTGGCTCAATGAAGAGGCACAGATTGGGCCCAGCTTGGCATCAAAGGCTTCGACTAGCTCTGGGAGGGGGCGCAGGGACACCTGACTTATCTATGCCTCGGATTTATTGCTTTATTAGTACTTTCAAGTTTTCTTTATGAATGTAATAAAAAGCAACTTCAATTGTATGCAAGAGCAGGAGAACTCTGTTTTGAAATCAATGAAATTGAAGGTTGTGGGTACTGAAAATTTTCCGCTTTGGTCCAAAAATGGTCTAAGTTGTAAAAAGATTAATTTTGAACAAAGTCAACTTTTATTAAAACTTTTCAAAACCATTTTCGATATGGATCAGAACTGGACACGCCTGAAATTTGTCACTGAGATGCACAACCCCAGATCCCAGCAACTGGAAAGTTGCCCCTAGTCTGAATAGTACCGCGGCACTGCACAGCAACGGAAAGTTGCCCCTAGTCTGAAAAGCACTGCACCGGAGATCATAACCGAACTCTTGAATGCTGAATAGACAAAGATGGCCGAGATGATCAAATGGACAAAGTTGATCGGGGAAAGGTTTATGGCTGAACTTCAGGATGAAGTTGCCTACGTATCCCAAAGATGGGAATCAAGCCTTACGTAGTTCAGGCTCGGGTTCACTCGAGTATTTTCACTCTCCTTTTACGCTCTAACTTTTACCAAGGCCGCCCTTTGCGGGTTTTCAACCTTGCGAGCTCAGTTTTTATAATTTTAAATTTTTTGTGCTCTGAGTTTTGCCTAGGTCGCCCTTTCGAGTTTTCGGCCTAGCGAGCCTCTCAAGGGTAATATTTCTTCAACTTGTCCATATTGATCGGCTGTGACAACTCCAGGCCATCTAGATCCATCAGAACCACAGCTCCACCTGACCAGATAGACTTAATGATGTAGGGACCAGTCCAATTAGGTCTGAACTTGCCCCTTGGGTCGTGGATGGGAGCTCGGTTGTCCTTGAGCACCAAATCTCCTTCCTTTAGATTCCTGGACTTAACTTTCTTGTTGAAAGCCCGGCAATTCTGCGCTGATAACCTGAACATGGTACAGTGCTTTCAGTCTGCGCTCATCAAAGAGCATGAGTTCTTCAAATCTGCTCTGTTGCCAATCTACTTCGGCTATCTGACACTCAGCCAGTACTCTCAAAGACGGAACCTCAATCTCGATAGGTAGAACGGCCTCCATCCCATAAACTAATGAATACGGAGTCGCCCCAGTAGAAGTTCTGATTGAAGTCCGGTAGCCCCACAGAGCAAACGGCAGCTTATCTGGCCAGTCCCGGTAGGTTTCCACCATCTTCTGCAATATGTGTTTGATATTTTGTTGGCGGCCTCAACTGCTCCATTGGTCTGCGGCCGATAGGTGGATGACTTATGGAAAGCCACATTGTATTTTTCCAACAAATCAATCACTTCCTTCTTGAAGTGGGAACCGTTATCTGAAATAATCTCGTTTGGGACTCCGTAGCGACAGATGATGTTGTTTCTGATAAACTTTGCAACGTGCGAAGCCTTCAACACCGTATAGGATTGGGCCTCGACCCACTTCGTGAAATAATCTATCACGACCAGGATGAACTCATGCCCATTCGACCCCTTCGGAGTGACAGCCCCGATCACATCAATTCCCCATACTGAAAATGGCCATGGCGAAGTCATATTGTACAGCTTCGACGGCGGAATGTTCATGCGATTTGCATGAATTTGACATTTGTGGCATCGCCGAACAAAACCGATACAATCCTCCTCCATGGTGGACCAGTAGTAACCCTGTCTGAGGATCTTCCGTGCTAGCATTACTCCGTTCATATGCGCACCGCATTCCCCCCCATGGATGGCCTCCATTAAGCGCTTCGACTCTTCGGCATCGACACACAGCTTATGCATTCCCAGATGACCTCTCTTATACAGCTTACCCCCACAGATGATGAACTGAACGGCCATTCTTCTGATTGCCCTTTTATCCTTGGCATTTACCCCTGATGGATATGCTTCCTTTTCCAAGAAATTCCAAATATTGTAATACCAGGGGTTTTCGTCTTGAGCCTCATCTATAGAAGCAATTGTCTCGTAGGCTGGCGTGAATTTCTGGTCAATGATGACTGGACGCATCCGGACTCCAGACGGGATGTCTATCATGGAAGATAGAGTTGCTAAAGAATCTGCGAACCTGTTGTTCTCTCTTAGTAGATGAGCAAAGTTTAGCTTCTTAAACCGAGGAATTAACAAGTCCAAGGTCTGGTGATACATCATCTTCTTTTCTTCTTTGACCTTCCAGTCTCCTTTTGCTTGAGACACAACAAGGTTCGAGTCCCTGATGACGTCCAACCGTCTTGCCCCTAGTTCCAGGGCTGCTTCTAGACCGGCAATGCATGCCTCATATTCTACTTCGTTGTTCGAGACTTTGAATCGGAGCTTGAAGGCTAGAGGGATACGGGAATTGTCGGGTGCTATTAGCAACACTCCTATCCCATACCCGTACTGATTTGACGCTCCGTCAAAGTACATCGTCCAAAATTCGTCGTCGATGTGCAAAATGGCTTCATCTGGGAATAAGTACTCAACTGCTTCACCCCTTCTACGGATGGTCGGCTAAGAATTCTGCTACTGCTCTTCCCTTGATTGACTTGCGTGTCACATATTTCAGATCGAATTCGGAGAGCAACAGCAACCAACGAGCTAGCCTACCCGTAAGTGCTGGTTTCTCGAAAAGATATTTGATGGGATCGAGTCGTGAAACCAACATTACGGAGTGAGCTAACAGGTAGTGCCGCAGCTTCCTGGTAGCCCATACCAAAGCTAAGCAAGCCTTCTCCAACGGTGTGTAGCGAGTCTCATACTCTAGCATCTTCTTGCTCAGTAGTAGATGGCTTTCTCCCTTTGTCCTCTGATTCTTGCGCGAGCATACAGCCCATTGTAGTCTCAGTCACTGAAAGGTACAATATCAACGGTTTCCCCGGCTCTGGTGGTGACAACACGGGCGGGTTCTGTAAGTATTCCTTGATCTGTTCAAAAGCAGCTTGGCATCGGCCGTCCCATTGGAATTTCTTTCCTTTCTTCAGGAGACCAAAAAGTGGTTCACAAGTCAAGGTTAATTTTGAGATAAACCGTCTTATGAATTGCACTTTACCCAGAAAGCCTCGCACCTCCTTTTCAGTCCTTGGTGGTGGCATTTCTAAGATGGCCTTGATTTTGGAAGGGTCGACTTCGATACCTCTCTGTGTAATCAGAAACCCCAGCATTTTCCCTGCTGTAACACCGAACGTACACTTCTGAGGATTCAGCCGCAACCGGAATTCTCTGATCCTTTGAAAGAACTTTTGCAAGGCGGTGTAGTGGCCCTCTCTTTCTTTGGACTTGACAATCATGTCGTCCACGTACACCTCAACCTCTTTGTGGATCATGTCGTGCAATATGTGGTCGCGGCCCGTTGATAAGTAGCTCCAGCATTCTTCAACCCAAACGGCATCACTCTGTAGCAGTATGTCCCCCACGGGGTGGTGAATGCAGTCTTTTCCCGGTCTTCGGTGCCATCACTATCTGATTGTAGCCTGAGAAGCCATCCATGAATGAAAGCAAAGCATGCCCGCTGTGAAGTCCACTAACTCATCAATATGCGGCAAGGGAAAGTCGTCCTTCGGACTGGCTCTGTTCAAGTCCCTGAAATCCACGCATACTCGGATTCTGCCATCCTTCTTCGGCACTGGAACGATGTTGGCCAACCAAGTCGGGTATTCGGATACCAGCAGGAAGCCTGCGTCGATTTGCTTGGTGACCTCTTCCTTAATCTTGAGAGCCCAGTCCGGGCGGATCCTCCTGAGTTTCTGCTTGACGGGTCGGGCCTCGGGGTCAAGAGGGATCCGGTGCTGTACAATCTCAGGATCGATCCCAGGCATGTCTTCGTAGGACCACGCGAAAACATCTTTGAAATCTTTTAATAAAGCGACTAAGCGCTCGCGTTCCTCCGAAGACAACGTGGACCCGATCTGGACCAGCCGCGGGTCCTCCTCAGTACCAATATTCACAGTAGTGATTTCATCATTAAGGTTTAACAAATCTTCCTGCTCTTGTTCAATTAAGCGTTGCAAAACCGGAGGAATTTCGTCCTCGTCGTTTTCATCAAAATTTTGAAAGTCTGAGTTAATGCAATAAATCAAGGGCACAGAAAAGTACTCAGAAACCACAGTTACTTGATTCTCATTAAGCACATCCAAATCGTCCGATTCCTCGGTTACAACAGACTCAAAAGAGAAAGAAAAAGACGACCTGGACAAAACTGTGGCATCCGGGTTATCATCCCCAGGATTACCAGACTCAGACTCAGTCGAGCTGGAACCTGATTCCGACTCACAAGACTCGGTGGAATCAGATTCCGGCTCACTACCTGACCCGGTGCTGCTGGACAAAAACCCCTCTTCGTATTGCCAAGTGAGAGAGGGTGCGATAGATGCATCCAAAATAGTTGCTGGTAGGCCCGCAGCCGTTTCATTCCCAATCATGGAAACCGAGAAGTTATCCCCCAAGCACTTCTGGTCGATCGGAGGATCTGAAAGTAGACAAGCCAATGCTACCCCCATTTCAATTTCAGCGCCCTCGGAATCCACTTCCTTACACTGCTCAACCTCAGCTGATGGGTCTGTCTGCTCTTCGGCAACGTCATCCCCAGATAATTGCAGGTCGAAGAAGATCTCGAAACCTGGCACACGCTTCTTCTCCGCGTTCAGCCACGGCTCTGGGAAGCCACAAAACGGAAAGTCCTCCCCCTCCCGGACGAAGCGTCCGTTTAGGGTACCCTGAATGGGCTTATGCATCAGCTCAAAAGGCTTCCCAGCCTGCTTCGCTCTGGCTCTTCCAGCCATTTCCTTTCCCTTTCTTATCCAATCCTCTTTGGTGGGCAGATAACCCAAGCCAAAGGTATGAGGGTTGTGTGGCACTTCGGCCAATGCTGCGACACCCTTCTGGCCGCTCCTTCCCAATCCCATCCCGGGGATGTGTTGTAGCTTGCTCATGAGGTATACAGATTGAGCACTGACATACACTCCCTCATTAACAGCTATGATGTTTTGCACAACCCGAGCCTCAGCTAAGGTAAAACCTGACATAAACACATCCTCCATGCCGTGCTCAATTTCCAGGACTGGTGTAGACACCTCCGGCGGTGGATGGATCGATGAATTCCCGAACACAATGGCTACTCCCTTCCCATGGGGGTATTTCACCATCTGATGTAAGGTGGACGACACTGCCTTTACCTGGTGCAGCCACGGCCGTCCCAAAGCAGGTTGAAAGTTGCAGGAACCTCTAAGACATGGAAATCTATCTCATGCTGTCCCGGCCCAACTTTGGTCTGGATCTTTACTGTCCCCATGACTTCTCGGCTTGTGTTGTCATATGCCCGAATTACCTGGGTTGTCGGTATAAAGTCCGCGGTCTTCAAACCGATTGCATACGCTGTCCTTGCGGGCACACGTTGATGGCGGATCCGGTATCAACAAGAACCACCGGTATCCATTTATTTCTACACTCCACAGAGATGTAGAGTGGCTTATTGTGGTTCGCACCCCAGGTGGCAGTTCTTTGTCAGAAAAGTCAGCATCGGGGTAGCTCCTCCCGGAAAGACTAATCCCACCAGTTGCTCCGGCGTGGTTCTATCGAGAGTTTAGCCTTGTCCATGGCAGATAGGACAGCCTGTCTGTGCACTCGTGATGCCATAAGCAGTCCCCAGATGGAGATGTCTGCTTGTATCTTTTTAACTGTTTGAGCACAGCCTCCTCTTCAAGTTGTTTCTCCTTCTGTCTCTCAGCTTCCTTATCCTTCCCAGATGCCTCTGGCTGGTCTAGGTGCGGGGGCTTGAAATACCGCCCGCTTCTTGTCATGTGATCAACCTCATCGAGATACCAGGTGTCGTCTGGTTGATTGCTCCCCCAATCCTCGTCTGTGTGGGCAAGACATAAATCATCGTCCTCCACCACATCCCGTGAGCAGCCAACAGACATCTGTCTGGCTCCGGCATGATTGTACTCGCAGTACTTTCAGCCCACATGCTCGCAGCATCTTCTGTCCTTGTGCCCACAGCATTTTCAGTCCCCTCATGGGCTTTGGCTTTCCTGGTTCTCTCAGAATCCAAAAACTTTTCTTGTTCCACCTGCGTCGGCGCAGTTTGTTGTTCAGCTTTCCCTGTATTCACAATGCTCCTGTTCTGAGCGAAATTCTTCGTACCGGCGCTCTCCGGCAATGTACTCTGACTTCGGCCCTTCCGGCCACAACTGATACCCTCGCCCCTGCCGGGCCCTGTTGGAACTCTACAACATCCGGTTGATCATCCAGCCATCCGGTAGCCTCTGCCGATTCCTCATAATCAAACCAGTTGACTGCGCGTCCCCTGATTCTTGGTCATTGAAAAACTGGAGGTTGGCAAAACCCTCTTCTATGGCCGTCAAATCATCCGTTCCCTGCTCAAATCTATCCCCCTGGATCACACACAGTTTTGCTCTCTCTGGCAATTCTACACTTGGCTCAAATTGGTCTGCTGACAGAATGTAATCACTCGGATCGTAGGCTTTCCCAGCAAAATTCCCAGACTGCTCAAACCGTGACTCAACCATTCCATCCTCCTCTGTAATCTCCCATGTGCTATCTTCGTCAGGTTGGGTTGTAGAGATGTCCAGCATGCACAAAAAGTCAGTGCAGTCAGGAAGGAGCACCTCCGGCTTAGGTTGATGGGAAGGAGTGATACAGATGCTAGGATCGTAAGACACGACCCCAGTCTGGATAAAGTTGATTCTTTTGGGAGGCGGAGCTTGGTTGTGTGTAGGGAGTGGGTTGGTTGTGACATTGGGTCTTTCTGGTGGCAAAATCACCTGTTTGTCAACGAGATCTTGAATCTCGTGACGCAATCTGAACATTGGTCGGTGTCATGACCGTGTTGCTGGTGATATGCGCAGTATTTGGCTGGGTTGTGAGTGGGGGGAGTGGATTGGGTAACGGCCTCGGCTCCAGGGGTTTTAGATGCCCTTTTCTGATTCAGACCCCTAGAGCCCCTAGAGCCTTGGACAGGGGCATGTACAATGGGGTGAAGGTTCTTTGGCCTCTGGGTTGGTATTTGGTGGTCTGTGTATTGCTTCCGGATGCACCGGAGAAGGGTGTGGCTGCCATGGGCCTTGGAAGGGGAGGGGGAATGGTGGCGACCATGCTTACCTCCGAAGTTCTTGCAGTTGCAGCGCCACTCGGGCCTGCATTGTTGTTGCGGTTAAAGGTTCTCCGGGGTTGCTCCCTGTCTTGGTCAATCAGACCCTGTTTCATTGCATCTTCAATTTGTACCCCCATCTCGTGCAGATCCGAAAAGGTGGGGAAGGGGAGCACAATCATTTTTTGCATCAGTTTTGGCTGGAGATTGCGCACAATCATCCTGATCTGGTCCTTATCGTGGGCTTAGAGTCATCATCGAGGCCTTCTGCCCTCCACCGGGTCACAAAATCCGAGAAGCTCTCTTTGGGCTCTTGCCTTGTTGTTTCGAGATCACGGGTTGTAATCTCGATTTGGGTGTTGTAAGAGTATTGCGCAACAAGGCCTCGGCCATTTCATCCCAACTTCGCTTGACATCATCCTCCAATTTCGCATACCAGATAGCGGCCACACCCGACAGGGTCCGGCCGAATAGTGAAAGCTTCTGGGGTCTGGTTAGGCCATCGGCCGTAGTATATCTGAGAATAGCCGGAGGTGGACCATGGGATCCCCAGATCCGTCGAAGCGATCGATCTGCGGCATTTTAAATCTATCCGGCAACGTCACAGCCACATCAGTATATCCGTCCTCGATATCCGAGATAGCCTTTACCCCCTGGGACTTTTTGAATAGCTTCTCGAGCTTGCTCAATTTCAGTGCTGTACGGTCTACTTCGAACTCGAAGGGAGAGTCCAGGTGGTTGATGGTGTATGTACCTTGGATAATTAAGGTGGAAGCGGGGGCGGAGTCGGCCCCGTTGGGATGTCTGTGTCCTCCTGAACGGCATGGACATTTGGCAGGACATTCTGGGTAGTTGGCGTTTGCTCGGGTAGCGGGACCCCTGGTGGGGGAGGAACTGGATGTGAGGCTGATGCTCCGGCTTGCTGCTGTAGCCGAGGAATTAGTTCCGCCTGTTGGGCCATGATTGCGGCTTGCTGTTTAGAGAACTCTGCTTGGCGGACAGCGTCCTCCTCCATTTGCTTCATACTCTCTTGGAGTTGGCGCATCATTTCCTCCATTCCGGCCATGTTCTGCTGATCTTGCTGACTGACTAGTATGTGTATTTCTATGGCAGAAACTGAGACCTCAGCTTGGCTGTTCACTGCTAGGGTAGGCCACTGCTCTGGTAACCTCTGCTCAGATACACTGCGATTTCTCGGCCTCCGTCTGACAACCGGGGGTAGAGAATGAAACACTGGTTGTCCGTCAACCAGATCCTCAGATCGATTGAGTCGGCGACCTCTTGTCCAGAGTGCTTGGGGAATATCTGTTTGGTTTGAAGCAATTGTGCTAAAACTGCCCTAGTAAAAAGATAAATAAAGCAATAAGGAAATAAATAACCAGATAATCGAATAGCATAACAACTTAAAAATAAATACACAACACACAGCTGGGCATAACAACACACGGTCGATTAGCTGAATACACACTGTCCTCAAACACTGATCACTATCCCTGAATCACTGTTCCCCCAAAACTGAATCGGATACCCGCAGATAACTGATTCCCAAAATACTGAACTGGTGCCCGCATGCGTGATACCCAAACTTGCGAACTGATACATGCATTCCCTGTAGAGACGCATTCTAAAAGCACATAACAGATAAGTGAGAGCCAAAACACCCCTATGTTGGGGTAGGGTTTCCCTGTCCTATTTTGTCAGGAACTAGGGTTTCACTACACACGCAGCGGTTTCAAACAACCTAACATCGGGGAAGCAACCTGTCCTAGCTTGGAATGGTCACTATGGATTCCGAATATGCACTAGGTCGAATGGTCAAAAGGGTGCCCCGGTAAAACCGGGGTTTGTGTTTCCATACTGGCAGAGCTCGTAACCGGTAAGCCTTATGGCACGCAACCTCTGGCAAACCGCTCAGGAATAGCAGATGGCAAACACGGTGTTCTAGGCGCACCAATGCAAATGCAATGCAAAGAAACACATAAGTGTAGTCAAAACCCGATATCATAAGTTCGAGTCAAGTTCTCTAAATCCCCAGCGGAGTCGCCAGAAACTGTAGACGTCCCCGAACGTCCCGGGAGGGAAATCTCGTTCTGTTCATTGGGCTCACTACAGTTCAGGACTCAATGTCACGGTCCTGTATCTAATCTCGCAGAGTGCAATGCAAGACCGATGAATCATCAAAGAGTCCAAATCCGGCAAATCGTTTTTGAAAACAGATTTTTTTGAAAGAAGTGCCAAACATGGACTGCTTTGCCAGATACAGAGTCGCCACCTAAATATTTATTTTGGGGAAATTTAGGAAACCCTGACTCGTTGCCTAAGGCCACGTGTCCGTCATCACCAAAGTTGCCTCGACTCGGGAACTTGGGTACGATTGGGGAAGGTCACTTCGTGAGCACCCCCGCTCGCCCGATCAAAGATCGGCCTCTACTAACCATGATATCTAGTTTTTGAAAATACTATGCGTTCTTATTCCGGTTATTAGCCTAGATTTACTATGTGATGCGCGCAGCATACAAGTATAGACTGGATCGCCTGAATTGGAACAAAACATCTCATGTCTGTTTTGAAAACGGTTTGCTACTCGCAAGTAGGCTGAAAATGCAGATTTTGCCACCCTCGAGTGGGCATAGAAAAGATGGTTTTGCCACTATCTAGTGGGCTTAAAACTCACGGTCAATGCATTGTTCCAATCCAAATAACCCGACCTTCACCCACAGGCATTCAGGCAGTTATATCACATAAGCATATAGCCTCATGGTAAGCATGCTATCATGGCAGTCACTCACACACATGCAAGAATGTTAAAGCATAAAACTTACCGAGTACTCCAAGCCAAAACAAAAGCTATGTTAGAAATCCATGCATGATCCTAACTATACAGAGATGCCTAATGCAACACATGCAAAAATGCAACTATAGCAGGTTCGGCTATTCTAAAGATGGCATGTGAAATGCTACAACTAACAAGTATTCAACTCAGAATTGAAATACAATGCAGTTAGTATGATGCGCCGAGCCCGGTGTATGCAAGACAGATGAATGAATGCAAACATGCTATCATGCTGTATGCTAATTGAAACATGCCCTAATCTAACCATCATAAGCTGGTAAATAAAAGGGAGAAAGACGTGGGGTTGGAAGACATACATCACACGCACGCACACTTATTACAACATTGCCCTCGCGTAGAGGGTCCAAATAAATAATACAGTCCCGAATGAATAATACAGTCCAAATAAGTACAAAACCCTAATTAATTCACAAATTTAACTAGGAAAAGCAATAAACTAGCACGCAAATCTATGGACCGCCTCAGCTCTGTTCCAAATGATGAATGATGTATGCTTGA
Organism: Camellia japonica; assembly: GCA_030407325.1. NCBI lineage: Eukaryota > Viridiplantae > Streptophyta > Magnoliopsida > Ericales > Theaceae > Camellia > Camellia japonica. Next base: position 59,757,359 of record JAPPVO010000010.1, read on the forward strand.
GTTGCCTTGCGCGGAAATCCATTGCGATGCCCCAATTAGCCTCTGTTTACAATTAAGCCCGGAATATTGCACGAAGCTCCAAAAGACTGCCGGTTTCCAATTTGCTGCAACAGAAAGCGAGAAAGGGACATGGCAAAGTATTTTCACATATGTATGCTTGCCTCGATCCTCATGCCACCAATCACGCATCTCGATGCATGATAGCCGAGGAGTCGAATTGCACAACTCAATGTGAAATGAATGCACATATAAACACAACAAGACCTAAACTCCATCATGGGTAATCCGGAGTGTCGGCGACCGGGAATTGAGACACGTTTCGTCACTCAAAGTACGAAACATCCCTCGTTTCCCATGCTTAGGCTAACTCCTATCCCAAACACAATGCAATATGCATGACATGCATGAATGCAATCCAAACATACAACCTAGCATACGCAATGCTATGAGATGGCGAACACAATGCACGATGTAGCAAGGCATACCTAATACTCTAACATACAACCTAGCATACGCAATGCTATGAATTGAAATGGCATACACAATGCATAATGGACTTACGCCAACATGAGTGGACCTCAGCCACACTCACATCAACGGCTATTAGATGAAAATGAGACAACCGAAATGCGTGCACACATGCACGAATACCGAGGACCGAACCTAAGGCATCAAATGCCACTCTAACAAAGCATGGCAAAGAATGAGAGATGGCATATGAACATGTAAATTTCAGCACTGAAACATGATGCTAAATGGTCCCGAAATATGGAAATATGGCACCCGATGCACGAAATAAGCCCCGAAACTCAAAACTAGTCCAATGCATTGAACCACAAGTATACAAAGCGAGCATTATTTGATCATGAAGTCTAAAGACAGAGCAAAGGCAGCCCCAAAACATGCACATTTCCAATTTAAGGCATGGCCAAAAGATGCTAGCATGATGGACCAAAATAGCATGCAAATTTGACTAGCAAACATGGTTTACATGGCATGTATATGAAGCGTATGAGAACTCATCAAACCAGAAAAAATCAGTGAACAAAACATGTCAAAATATGCCCAAATAACCTCTGAAATGCAGCCAACACATGCAAAAATGATGAGTTCCTTTAGAGGGCCATGCAAGGGGTTATTAAGCACATACAAAATAGACACTTAGCAAGACTAAACCAACTCTGGAAATGGGTTATGACAGACCTAAAACCCACCAAATAGGCCCTGGAATCAGTCTCGGAAACATGCAAAGAAAGGCCTCTTTGAAAGGCCTTAAATGGGATTGCTCTACACATGCATCATAGACATAAAATATGACCAAAAGGGCCTCAAACAGAGCTAAGGAAGACCTCAAAACCCTCAGAACAAAGCCTAAAATAAGACTTCAAAGCATGCAAAAAGGGGTCCCTTTGGAAGGCCAACAAGACCACCAAACAAGACAAGGAGAGAGGGGGCCACCCCCCTCTGATTTTGGCCTTCAAGAATACACCTAAGCCATTGAAAATCCACTGGATTTCAGTGGCTAAGAGGCCAAGCCATGGCCAATGCAAGAGCTCTAATGCATAGCCCTAATCATGAAGAGATGAAGCATGCATAGGGGGAAGATGACCCCAAACAGAAATGGGACCTTAACCAAACTTGAAGAGGATGTTAGAACAAGACTTTTTTCAGTTTAGGTCGATATCCAAAAGTGTTCACAAATAAGGCTAATATATCATGCAAAAATAGCCCTAAAAGAGAGATAGAGGATAAGGGATAGTAGATGGCCTCAAACAAAAAAGAACCCTTAAACAAAGTTGAAGAGGGGCTCCAAATGAGACACTTTATAGTTTGGGTCGAAGCCCATAAATGCTTGCAAGTAAGACTAATCAATCATGCAAAATAAGGTAAGAAAAAGGAAAATAGGGACTCACCCTTGAAGAGCAGGTTTCCAGCAGCTTCTGGTCCAAGATTCTAAGCTTTCAACCTCTGCAAATGGCCTCCAAGGTGTTGGAATGGATGATGGAGGTGGTAGGCTATGGGTTGGTGTGCAAATGGTGCAAGGATCTTAGGGTTTGGAAGGTTGAAGTATAGATATAGGGGGAGTTGTATGCAAAATGCTCCAGCTGGTTTTCTAATCCTTGCAAATGGAGGTGGAGAGTGTGTTATATAGAGGAGAAGGAGTGAGGCTTCTTGGAGAAGCCAAGAGAGGGGCTCAAAGCTTCTAAAGGAAGCTTGACCAAAGGGGTCAAGCTTCTAAACCAAAAGGGTCAAGCTTCCTCAAGAAGCTTGACCAAAGGGGCCAAACCACCTTGAAACCAAGCAAAGGGGGTAAAAACCACCTAAAATGGACCAAAAACATGGACAAACCCTCGGGTAATGGATCTGGTGCAAAACAACTGGCACAGCTGGAATGCACTTGAAGAGACAAACCTGGCCGACCAGGTTCAAAAGGCCAAGGTGGCCGGCCAGCCACCTCCCCTGGTCGGCCGACCAGGGGTCAAAAGGGTCAACAAGAATTGCTGGTCGGCCACCCCAGAAAGGTGGCCTCCTAGGTGAGTGCAACACAGCTGTATGGTCAAAAACCAGAAAAAGTGACCTAGGAGAGAGAAAAACTAGATTTTTAGAGGGGTTCAAAAGGGTCAGGAAGCATTACTGGTCGGCCTATCCATATTGGTGGCCTCCCAAGTGTGTAGATCACAATGGTGGTATGAAAAATCAGAAATTGTGGCTCAAAAGTAAGAAAAACCAACTTTCTGTCAGAAAAACCGGCTTTCGGAGAGAGAAAAAGGAGAAAGCTGGTTTTTCAGAAAAAATGCTGGTCTCCCACCCTCCTACAAGCTTCCTAACAATGAAAATAAGGTCTCTGCCAAAAATGAACCAAGACGGATGCAAAATGGCGGTTCGGGGACCGAAACGCGCAGCCCGGGGCCCCGAAAACTGACTATTAAGCACCGGAGGTGGCGTTTGACCACGAAGTTGGTCTCTCAGGCCACAGTGTCCCTTAAAATGGAGGAATAGTATATGCCAAAAACCGGAGCAAACGGAGGTGGTTAAGCGGTCTCGAACCGAGGCACACGGCCGACGGCTCCGAAAAATCAAAAACCGGGCTCCAAACGGGAAAAATGGCCTACGACCACGAAACGTAGCCTAAGGCCACTGAGAGACGGTCTACGAGACCTCTCCCTCCCTTTAGGAAGAGAAAACAGAGAAAACGGGACCCGGTTCGGAAACCGAGGCAAAGCACAAAAGAGCCTCGGAGTCCAGAGGCAAGGCTCGCAGCCGAGACTCTGAAACTTCAGAACGAGCACAATATGCAACATCACCAAGCGCTCAATCGGTGACGCCTGAGTCTTAAGGTCGGTCAAAAATGGGGTGTCTACAGCAGCTCTATAGTAAGCCCAAAACAGTGGCCAAGTACTATGGAAATGAAGGCAAAATGACATACAAACATGCATGTACACATAGTCCAACACTTAGGCATATAGAAGCAACTTTTAAGCACACTTAAAAGAGACCAAACATGGGGCTAAAGGCATGCATTGTAAGCTCTGAAAATCATGTAGAAAATGATGCCAAATTAACCTACCAATGCAAACAAGGCATGCAACCGAGCCCAAGGACTTAAACCATGATCATGTGACACATGAAGCAAATAACCAAAGTGGACCAAAACAGTCCCAAATCATGCAAAAGTAAGCCCCAAAAACCACTTAGATGGCATCTAAATGATCTAATCCTAAAGGCATACACAATGGCACAAATATGGAGCATGAAACACCAATCTCTTAAAGCATGAAAGGGGCATCAAATGCAAGCATACAAGCATACCATGAGGACTGAAATGACATGACAAGTGGTTCTAAACCACTGAAATGATGCAAGGATAGCATGCTAGAGGGTCCGATACTTAAGGCCTACAAGGGGGATTACATGATAGCTATACAAAGCAAAGCATGGATGACCCAAATAACCAAAAATAGTCCTCAAGCACATCAAAAAAAGCATAAAAGCTTCACAAAGCTAAGCCAAAAACATGCTAGAAACAAGGCTCAAAGCATAAAGCATGTTAAGGCAAATCATGGCATTACAAGACAAGTACGCAAAGAAAGCATGGTGTGCCTAAACCAATTAAAAACAGTGCTATATCATGGAAAAATAAGCACAAATAACACTTAAGACATGGCCAACATGAACTTAAAAATGGTGCTCACACATGAGGCTAAAATGGCACTTTTTGAAGACAACAAGGAGAGGGGATGACCCTCTCCTTCTTAGGACCTTAAACCACCATCCTCACCACTGAAATCCCTCAAGATTTCAGTGGTGAGGAGGCCCAAACAAGGTGGTCCTGGAGCTCACCAAAAATAGCACAAAATGGGGCCAAACAAGGCCTAAGAGGGGGTAAACAACCCCAAACACAAAAGTGATCTTAAACAAACTTCAAAAGGAGCTCAAAATAAGACTTTTTTTAGTTTATGAAAAAGCCCAAAACAGCATGCATGACAGGCTAAAAATGTATGCAAAAACAGGGAATAAAGAGGGTAAGAAGTGTTACCCTTGTAGCCAAGAAGCTCCAGCAGCTTATGGACCAAAAATGTATGCCTTCAACCTCTGAAAACCAGCTCCAAGAACCTTAGAGTGATGGAGGAAGTGTGTGGTTGTGAGGTGGTGTGTAAAGGGGTCAAGAACCAATACTTATGGAGCTTGGATGTAGAGATAGAGAGAGATACCACTCTTGTATGCCTTAGACCAATTGTTGGAACCCTTGCAATGGAAGAGGAGCTCTTCTTTTATAGAGGAACAAGGGTCCAAGCTTCTCTTAGAAGCTTGGAGCAAAGGGGCCAAGCTTCTTGGAGAAGCTAGGCAAAGGGGTCAAGCTTCTTGGAGAAGCTAGAGCAAAGGTGCAAAGGGTTCAAGCTTCTTGGAGAAGCTAGAGCAAGGGTGCAAAGGGTTCAAGCTTCCTCAAGAAGCTAAAACAGGGGGTTCAAAAGGTTCAAACCCCCTCAAGAAAAGGTCTCGGCCAGAAAAAGTTGCTAATCGGCCAACAAAGTTGGCCGACAGACCACAAAATGTGCCGACCGACCATCAATAGTGCCGACCGGCCATCACCAGTGGCCGGTCGCAAGGAAACAAGGCCGGTGGCCTCAAGCCATGGCCGGTGAGGTGTGGGGATGGCCTACAAGCTATTTCCCACCCTCAGAAGCAAAACAACAAGTGTTTGATGCAAAACCAAACACAAAATAAACAAGTCGAGAGGTCTTGAGGCAAGGCGCATAGCCGAAACCTTCGAGAACTCAAGACGAACACGAACAGGGATGATCATCGAGTGTTCAAGCGATGACGTCCAAGTCTTAAGGACGGTCAAAAATTGGGTGTCTACAAACCCGTATACCTTTGGTTTAGGCTATTTGCCCACCAAAGAGGACTGGGTGAGGAAAGGCAAAGAAATGGCTAGGAGAGCCAGGGCCAAGCAGACCGGGAGGCATTTTGACTTGATGCATCGGCCTATCCAAGGCACCCTGAACAGACGTTTCGTCCGGGAGGGGGAAGACTTTCCATTCTGCGGCTTCCCAGAGCCATGGCTGAATGACGAGAAGAGGTGCCTGCTGGGTTTCGAGATCTTCTTTGACTTACAATTGACCGGGGATGATGTTGCCAAGGAGCAGACAGACCCATCAGCTGAGGTTGAGCAGTGTAAGGAAGTGGATTCCGAGGGCACCGAGATTGAAATGGGGGTAGCACTGCTTGTCTACTATCAGATCCTCCGATCATACATGAGTGCTTGGGGGGTGATCTCTCAGTGTCTATGATTGGAAGTGAAGCGGCCGTGAACCCATCTTTGAACATTTTGAATGCATCCATCGCACCCTCCCTCACCTGGCAGTACGAGGAGGGATTCTTATCGAGCGGCACCGGGTCAGGTAGTGAGCCAGAATCTGATTCTACCGAATCTGTAGGGTCAGAATCAGGTTCCAGCTCGTCTGAGTCTGAGTTCGGTATTCCTGGGGGTGATAACCCGGATGCCACAGTCCTATCTAGGTCGTCTTTTTCTTTTTCCTTTGAGTTTGTTGTAACAGAGGAATCAGACGACTTTGAAGTGATTAATGAGAACGAAATGGCTGTGGCTTTTGAGTATTTTTCTGTGCCTTTGATTTATTGCATTAATTCAGACTTTCAAAACTTTGATAAAAACGACGAGGAAGAAATTCCTCCAGTTTTGCAATATTTGCTTGATCAAGAGCAGGAGAGATTTGTTAAACCCTTGGTTGATGAAATCATCCAAATTAACGTTGGTACTGAGAAGGACCTGTGGCTGGTCCAGATTGGGTCCACGTTGTCTGTGGAGGAGCGCAAGCGCTTAGTCGCTTTATTAAAAGATTTCAAAGATGTTTTCGCGTGGTCCTACGAAGACATGCCTAGAATTGATCCTAAGATTGTACAGCACCGGATCCCTCTTGACCCCGAGGCCCGACCTGTCAAACAGAAGCTCAAAAGGATCCGCCCCGACTGGGCCATCAAGATCAAAGAAGAGGTCACCAAGCAAATTGACGCAGGGTTCCTGCTGGTATCTGAGTACCCAACTTGGTTGGCCAACATAGTTCCAGTACCGAAGAAGGATGGCAAGATTCGAGTATGCGCGGATTTCAGAGATTTGAACAAAGACAGTCCGAAGGACAACTTTCCTTTGCCACATATCGATGAGTTAGTGGACTTCACAGCGGGGCATGCATTGCTTTCGTTCATAGATGGTTTTTCAGGCTACAACCAGATTGTGATGGCACCCGAAGATCGGGAGAAGACTGCTTTTACCACCCCGTGGGGGACCTATTGTTATAAGGTGATGCCGTTTGGGCTAAAGAATGCTGGGGCTACATATCAACGGGCCGCGACCACGATATTACATGACATGATCCACAAAGAGGTTGAGGTGTACGTGGACGACATGATTGTCAAGTCCAAAGAAAGAGAGGGCCACTACACCGCCTTGCAAAAGTTCTTCCAAAGGATCAGAGAATTTCAGTTGCGGCTGAATCCTCAGAAATGTACGTTTGGTGTTACAGTAGGGAAAATGCTGGGATTCTTGATTACACAGAGAAGTATCGAGGTCGACCCTTCCAAAATCAAGGCCATCTTAGAAATACCACCACCAATGACTGAAAAGGAGGTGCGAGGCTTTTGGGTAAAGTGCAATCCATAAGACGGTTTATTGCTAAATTAACCTTGACTTGTGAACCACTCTTTGGTCTCCTGAAGAAAGGAAAGAAATTCCAATGGGACGGCCGATGCCAAGCTGCTTTTGAACAGATCAAGCAGTATTTACAGAACCCACCTGTGCTGTCACCACCTGAGCCGGGGAAACCGTTGATTTTGTACCTTTCAGTGACTGAAACTACAATGGGCTGCATGCTCGCACAGGAGTCTGAGGATAAGGTGGAGAGAGCTATCTACTATCTGAGCAAGAAGATGTTGGATTACAAGACCCGCTACACTCCACTCGAGAAGGCTTGTTTGGCCCTGGTATGGGCTACTAGGAAGCTACGGCACTACCTGTTAGCTCACTCTGCAATGTTGGTTTCAAGATTAGATCCCATCAAATATCTCTTCGAGAAACCAGCACATACGGGTAGGCTAGCCCGTTGGTTGCTTCTACTTTCCGAATTCGATCTGAAGTATGTGACTCGTAAGTCAGTAAAGGGGAGAGCGGTAGCGGAGTTCCTAGCCAATCACCCAGTTGAAGGGGATGAAGCAATTGAGTACTTATTCCCAGACGATGCTATTTTGCATATCGAAGACGAAACTTGGACGATGTACTTTGACGGAGCGTCAAACCAATACGGGTATGGGACAGGGGTGTTGCTGATAGCACCCGACAATTCACGTATCCCTCTAGCATTTAAACTCCGGTTCAAAGTCTCGAACAATGAAGCAGAGTATGAAGCATGCATTGCTGGTTTAGAAGCTGCCCTAGAACTAGGGGCAAAACGGTTGGACGTTATCGGGGACTCAAACCTGGTTGTATTTCAAGCTAAAGGAGACTGGAAAGTCAAAGAAGAAAAGATGAGAATCTATCATCAGACCTTGGACTTGTTAATTCCTCAGTTTGAGAAACTGAACTTCGCTCATCTGTTAAGAGAGAACAACAGGTTCGCAGATTCACTAGCAACTCTATCTTCCATGATAGACATCCCTTTTGGAGTCCGGATGCGTCCGATCATCATTGATCATAAATTTGTGCCGGCTTATGAGCTAATTACTGCCATAGATGAGGTTCAAGATGATAATCCCTGGTATCACGATGTATGGAACTTCCTGGAGGAAGAAGTATATCCACCAGGGGCAAATGCCAAGGATAAAAGGGCAATCAGAAGAATGGTTGTTCAGTTCATCATCTGCGGAGGTAAACTGTATAAGAGAGGTTATTTGGGAATGCATAAATTGTGTGTTGATGCTGAAGAGTCGAAGCGCCTGATGGAGGCCATCCACGGAGGGGAGTGCGGAGCGCACACGAACGGGGTGATGCTAGCCCGGAAGATCCTTAGACAAGGTTACTACTGGTCCACCATGAAGGAGGATTGTATCGGCTTTGTTCGGCGATGCCACAAATGTCAGATCCATGCAAACCGCATGAACATCCCGCCGTTGAAGCTGTACAATATGACTTCGCCATGGCCATTTTCGATCTGGGGGATTGATGTGATCGGGGCTGTCACTCCGAAGGGGTCTAATGGACATGAGTTCATTATCATCGCGATAGACTATTTCACAAAGTGGGTTGAGGCCCAATCTTATGCGGTGTTGAAGGCGTCGCACGTTGCAAAGTTCATCAGGAACAAAATCATCTGCCGCTATGGGGTCCCGAACGAGATTATTTCAGATAATGGTTCCCACTTCAAGAAGGAAGTGATCGACTTGTTGGAGAAATACAACGTGGCTTTTCATAAGTCATCTACATATCGGCCGCAAACCAATGGAGCAGTTGAGGCCGCCAACAAGAACATCAAGCGTATTCTGCAGAAGATGGTGGAGACCTACCGGGACTGGCCAGATAAGCTGCCATTTGCTCTGTGGGGCTATCGGACGTCAATTAGAACTTCTACCGGAGCGACTCCGTATTCATTGGTCTATAGGATGGAGGCCGTTCTACCTATCGAAATTGAGGTTCCGTCGTTGCGAGTATTGGCTGAGTGTCAGATAGCTGAGGCAGATTGGCAGCAGAGCAGATTCGAGGAACTCATGCTCTTTGATGAGAGAAGGCTGAAAGCACTGTACCATGTTCAGGGTTATCAACGACGAATTGCCAGGGCTTTCAACAAGAAAGTTAAGTCCAAGAATTTGAAAGAAGGAGATTTGGTGCTCAAGGACAACCGAGCTCCCATCCACGACCCTAGGTGCAAGTTCAGACCTAATTGGACTGGTCCTTACATCATCAAGTCTATCTGGTCGGGTGGAGCTGTCGTTCTGATAGACCTAGATGGCCTAGAGTTCTCCCAACCGATCAACATGGACAAGTTGAAGAAATATTTTCCTTGAGAGGCTCGCTAGGCCGAAAACCCGAAAGGGCGACCTAGGCAAAAGTTAGAGCACAAAAAATTTGAAATGATAAAAACTGAGCTCGCAAGGTTGAAAACCTGTAAAGGGCGGCCTTGGCAAAAGTTAGAGTGCAAAAGGAGAGAGTTAATACACGAGCGAACCCAAGCCGAACTACGTAAGGCTTGATTCCCATCTTTGGGATACGTAGGCAACTTGATTTTGAAGTCCAGCCATAAACACTTGCCCGATCAACTTTGTCCATGTGATCGCCTTGGTCATCTTTGTCTATTCAGCATTCAAGAGCCCGGTCGCGATTTCCGGTGCAGTGCTACGCAGACTAGGGGCAACTTTCTAGTTGTTGGGATCCAGGGTTGTGTATCTCAGTGAAAAAACTCAGGCGTGTTCAGTTCTGATCCATATCGATAACGGTTTTGAAAAGTTTTAATAAAAGTTGATTTTGTTCAAATTCATCTTTTTACAACCTAGACCATTTTTGGACCGAACGGAAAATTTTCAGTACCACAACCTTCAATTTCATTGATTTCAATACAGAGTTCTCCTACTCTTGAATACAAAATTGAAGCTGCTTTTCATTACATTCATAAAGAAAACTTGAAAGTTCTGATTAAAGCAAATAAATCCGGGGCATAGTCAGGTGTTCCTGCGCCCTCTCCCAGAGCTGGTTGAAGCCTCTGATGCCAAGCTGGGCCCGATCAGTGCCTCTTCATTGAGCCAATCTAAGCACTCATCAGAGAGGATGTAGCTGAAGGTATGAGCGGGGGCCAGAAGTTCTCTCGTCCTCCATGCCGTGACAAACTGAGCTAGCTGCGCGCCTCGGACCGAAAATGTAGCAGGGTACTCAATCCCCTCCTCTGGGCAAGTCTGATCATGTCCGAACTGGCACCGGAACTGGAACGGAAAGTAAAACACACAGTGTGTCAGGCCAATCAACTGGATCCCGGGCTGACGGGTCATGCTATAGCTCATTGCTGGTAAATTGAGCCAAGGGCAGCGCCAAGCAATGTGATCCGCAGACAAATTGCACATCCAGTTGTACCACCATCCTTCATCCGGAGCATCGACTAGACGTCGTCGGGAGAAATAACTGCGAGCTGAATATGCCAGACATGAGTCCACAACTCTCAACTTGTCCATCAACCACACCTGGGGAGGGATGAAAAAAAATGAGAGAATGAAGAATAGAGAGGTGTACGTTGAGAGAAAAAGTGAGCAAAAGGGTTTTGAGAGAAAAATCGAGCTTGATAGCCGAGTGATGCGAGCAATATATATGTGAGACAGGGTGGGAAACAATACCTGCAATAGTAGTGGACTCCCCGCAAACCTAGCCGTCTGCCGACAATGAAAAGCGTCCAAGCCTATCAATGTCTCATCCAATGTCATGGCAATGCAGCTTTTGCCCTCTTTCAAGCCCTCAGCGACCTCAACCAGACAAGTGCTAAACCCGCCAAAGCCTGGGGCGAGTAAGAAATGAGATAGCATGCATAAACAAAGCGCGTGTCGCCGATGACCTTGCCAATGACGGTCGTCGCGATCACCGGCATCAGAAAACCAACAAACCAAGCTCGGAATGTCCAGCTCTCCATTATGAATCAATGACCGAGCGTCATGCAAAGTAAGGCCGCACATCCTCCCTAGTGCTTGGACATGGCCAAACCGGAATTGAGGCAAGATTTTTTCATCATGCTCGGATTCCATTGAAGCTTGGAAGTCCTCAAAAGTGGGACACATCTCTTGGCCACCAAAGCTAAAGACGTGTGTCACGGATTCCAAAACCTTGCCGCGGCATGAAGGAACGGAAAACGTAGCGAGGTGCGACCCAAAGTGAATAGTGCGTTTATGCCAAAGCCCCGGAAATTCAGCTTTTCCGAGCCATCCAAGTTGGCCATCCAAGTTGTGAGATTTTGGGTAAGAAACTCTTCCATTGGTGCAAATCAGTGTTGAAATGAGGAAAACTACGAAGCTGGGGCTTTTGTAGAAGATAAGGTGTTGAGTGGAAGACAGGTGTCAACATTCTGGAGGTCCTTGCCATTTTTTTGACCGGTCGACCAAAAATAGTGCCGACCGACCATATGTTTTGGCCGATCGACTAAAATGTTGGCCGATGGCCATTTATCGTGGCCGGTGATATCTCCCTTTGGCCGATGTCCTCTCCTTTTGTTCTCTAAGCTGAATAAATGTTAAGCATGCTGAGAACTCGCAACTGGTTCTACTTCCAATGCCTTCTAGTGATGATTTTTGCGGAGTGGCACCTGTTACGTTGATTTGTTTGTCGAGTTGTTGTACATCTGCTTATCGAGTTGTATTTTACATTCTTTAAGGCTTTGCTTTGCTTATCGAGTTGTATTTACAGTTGGTTAGCCTATCAAGTTCTTTGTTTTGATTATCGAGTTGTTTTGTCGTTATTCGGTTTACTACCTGATTATTACGATGCAAGTGCTTAATTTTCAAACAAAAGTTCAAATCTCATTTACATTGTTATGCGATGCGATGCGATGCATAAAATGTACAAATGTAACACTTTTTGAACAAAATAATTGTTTCATTTCCATCATGTCTTTTGCGAAAAGTACATAGTTTTGAGAAAGTAAAACCTGCCTGAGGCAGTACAATGTGCTCAAACTACCAGTAAAAAAGAAAAGTAAAGCAAAAAGGGGAGAAAAGCAACAAAATGTCTGAACATCGCAAAGAAAAGAAAAAGCAGCAGAATGTCTGGATCAATACCGGTGGCCCCCCCCCTTGCGGTCGATGCACCGCCCACACCCTTGTTTGGGTCAGTTATGTGGTTTGGCACCTTCATTATCGAGACAGTGCAAGAAAGTGCACTTTTGAACCTTAACCGGCCTTCGTGTTGACCTCAAGCCGTGTCTTCTATGTGCGATGCTCGGTGCGCACAAGGAGTATCCTTTCGTATCTTGCAAGTTCCGCAAATCGCTTTAAATATGTTGTATTACGTTACTTCATTTTGACTGTAATAAGCACGCTCATTACGCGTCTTGCATTGAACAATGCCTCGTCTTGTTTTGAAGTTGCATCTCAACATCACGAATAACATGCCTTTACCATGCTTCCATTGAATATGTGCCTTTCTCTGTGTTCGTATTGTTACACACATTGCATACGTTATCGCGTATGCTTTACTTACATGTGTTTATGCACCTTCCCGCATTGTTACACACATTGCATGCGTTATCGCGTATGCTTTACTTACATGTGTTTATGCACCTTCCCGCATTGTTACACACATTGTATGCGTTATCGCGTATGCTTTACTTACATGTGTTTATGCACCGTGACATTTGTTACACACATTGCATGCGTTGTCGCGTATTGCTTTACTTACATGTGTTTATGTTTCTAATCGCATTGTCATACACCCCTCGGTTTGCGTTGTCACGCATGCCCTCCTTGCATTGTTATGCGCCCCTTCCACTCGCATTGTCATGCAGCCCCTCACTTGCGTTGTCAAGCACTTTTCACTTGCATTGCTATGCATGTTTCTAACAATGTTGTACCTGTTAAGTTTCTTTCTTTTTCAGGCACGATATTGTATGTACGGTTCATTTGAGGCTGGCATGACCAGACGGACCAAACGGTATTGTATCTACTCCGCGTGAGACGTAGCGAGAATTGTATAATTCTCTTACATCCTTTCTGCATGAAATGTAGTTAGATTTGTATATGCTTGCTTAAAACTGTTGCATGATATGCTTCGTTACAACTTTATTTGCATGATCATAAGTTATGTTCGGCACCGTGCATGTCATTTGCATTTTGCCCCTGCCTTTGGGCGCATATCTTTATCTTTGCTAGCTTGTATGCTTTGTCTAAGTCTTCGGCCTTGTCAAAATGGGTCGTCTCTGGGCTTTGACATTCACTCCCGTCATTGTTATGACTTTCGAGTTCTGTCAAAGAGAGGCAACTGCAGACACCCCATTTTTGACTGTCCTCAAGACTTGGACGTCATCCTTTGAACACTCGATGATCATCCATGTTCGTGTTCGTTTTGAGTTCCTGGAGGTCTCGGCCGTGCGCCTTGCCTCAAGATCTCTCAACTTATCTGTTTTGTGCTTGGTTGTGGACCAAACACCTGTGTTTTGCTTCTGAGGGAAGAGGGTGGCTTGTTAGCCATTTTCTCAACCCACCGGCCAAGGCCTGAGGCCTGAGGCCCCTTTTTCTTGCCATCGGCTAAGTGTGTTGGCCGATCGGCACTTTAGTTGGTTGGCCGGCCATTTCTTTGGTCGATCGGCCACATTTTCTGGCCGAGGCCTTTTCTTTGCCTTTTTCAGGCATTGTGCATGCCAGCTGTGCCAGCTGGTGAGCACAGACTCTGCCCTCTATACACGTGTATGGAGGGATTTGAGCCTTGTTTAGCTTCTCTTGGAAGCTTTACAAAATTGAATTTCTATAAAATGGGGGCCTACCCTACCTTTCCAGGGGTTCAGCCAACTGATATAGAAGTTAGATATATCTCTCTCCCTATATCTCCCTCTCTCTAGATTTGTGTGTGTGTTTGAGCTCAAAAGTGTGTTTTGTTCTTACTATTGCACATAAACACCTAGCACTACACTATCCTTGGTTGCTGAGGCACTAGAAGGTTGATTTCAGAGTTTTTGAGTTGGTTTTGATCCAAGAAGGGTGCTGGAGTTGGTGTTCTTGAAGTGTTCTCCAAGGGTGAGTCAACTTGCTTTTGATACCCCATTTTGGCTTAAGCTTTTATACATACTTGCATGCTGTTTTAAGCTTAGTGTCCTACTGAAATTTTTTTTGTATTTTCATGCTTGAGATGTTTCATTAAGGTCACTTTTGTGTTGGGGGTTGTCTATCCCCCCTTAGGCCTTGTTTGGCCTCATTTTGTGCCTCTTCCTTTTGGCTTTGGAACCTCTCTTGTTTCAAACTTCTCACCACTGAAATCCAGAGGATTTTCAGTGGTGGAGAAGTGGTTTTGAGGTCTTGCATAGGGAAGGGACACCCCTCTCTCCTTATGTCTCATTTGCTTGCCTTAAGGGCTTATAATGGTAACATATTTACTTAGTTTGTTTTAACTCCATTTTAGCAAGTATTTGGTGTTGTTTGGTCATTTTGTACCTCTGTTTCATGTTGGTTTGATGGCGTCATGCATACACCATACACTTGTCTTGCAATCCTCTCATTTGCCATAACATGCATCTTGCATTTCGACTATCATGCTTGCGTGTTTTAACTTAACTTTGAGAAGTTTGTAGCCTTGTTTCACCATGCTTAAGCTCTGTTTGGGGTTGTCTTGGTCATGCTTTCCATGCTTTGTATAGCCACCATGCATTCTAGCTTGTTAGCTTTGGGTGTGTGAGTCATTAGCATGCTTTACTTGGGCCATTTCAGTGATTTGGTACCACTTGTCATGTTATTTCAGTCCATGTTTCATGCTTGTATGCTTGCATTTGCCATCCTTTAAATGCTTTGAAGAGTTTGTGTCTTATGCTCCATGTTTGGGCCATTGCATATGTCTCCATGATTAGGTCTTTAGGATGCCATCTCATTGGGTTTTGGGGTTTGTTTTAACATATTATAGCTCTGATTTTCCTTGGTTGAGTCATGCCATGTTTGGTTGTAATAGGTGTAGTGCAATCCCCCCTTTTGGCCTTGTGTGCGTCTTGTTTCGTGCTCACCTTTCTACCATGTTTTGACCACATCCCATGCATGTTCTAGCCTTGTTTTGGCCTGCCTCGGGACTGTTTTAGGTCCCCTTGGCCCTTTGGGGTTTGCTTCACATAGCCATGGCTTGAGCCCCTTGACTAGTTGTAGACACCCCATTTTTGACCGCCCTCAAGACTTGGGCATTACTGATGGTTTGCTCGGTGTTGGAAGATGTGTAGGGCACAGGTCCGGTTTCTTCAGCAAGGAGAGAGGCAAGTCTTTGAAAACACTTTGTTTAGAGGTTTGGAATTGAAGAAAAGAGGAGAGGAGGGGAGAAAATAGGTTGGAGAAGAAGTTCGCCATGAATCCGGGTAGAAGAAAGTCGAGCGGCCCTCGCTGAATCGGGCTTATTCAATTGCATACTTGGAGTTAAGCTATGAGGCCACCATCGTTGGAAAGAAGACTTCTGGGGCTTCACTTTGTACTCAAGAATCTCCCAAAGCCAAGTCCGGGTGGAGGAGATATGATTGGTTGAAGCTGGGCATCATCCCGGTTGGATCGAGTCTGCGCGGCTTCACCAAAAAGGGCATAACTTTTTGCATAGGAGGAATTTTGATGCAAGGTTTGCGCCATTGGAAAGCTAACTTCCGGGGCTTCAATTTGCATACCCACCGGCCATTTTTTTGACCTTGGAATCATCTATCGGCAATCTATTTTGCCGACCGGCAGAAAATAGTGCCGACCGGCACTTTATTTTGGCCGACGACCAATTTTTCTGGCCGGTTTGCACCCTTTGCACCCTCCAAGGCTAGTGCATCCCAGCTATGCCATTTGGAATGCACCAGCACACTCCCCCGTGCATATATGTGGCTATTTTGCACCTTTTTGCACCTTTGAACCCCCTAAAGCTTCTAGAAGCCTGAACCCTTTGGCCAAGCTTCTTGGGGAAGCTTGGCCAACTGTATTAGCTTCCTCTAGAAGCCTAGAACCCTTTGCACCCTTTGCCCCTTTTGGCATAGCTTCTTGGAGAAGCTTGGAGCACTTTTTGTTGCCTATATAAGCACCCCTCCTCTTCCTTTGTGTGGGTTTGAGCTTTTGAACCAAAAACCAGAGCATAATATCTATACATCTGATATATACATCCTCTCTCTCTATATCTCCCTCTCTCTCATCCTTGGTGTGTGTTTGGGACCCTAAAAGTGCACTTTTTCCTTAGTTTTGCACCAACACACACACCATTACACCTTGCTTCGACCTTGAGGGGCTTAGAGGGTTGATCCTTGAGTTTTTGGGTTGGTTTTGATCAGAAGAAGGTGGCTGGAGTGGCTGTTCTTCAAAGGTTCTTCAAGGGTAATCTTTTTACTTTAGATTCCCCAATCTTGCACAAGCTTTTAGCCTATCTTGCTTTCTGTTTTGGAGCATCATGTAAACTACAAATAGGCTTATTTTGAGCCCTTCTTCAACATTGAAGAAGGGCTCAACACTGTTGGGGACCTCCATGTATGACTTGCTTCATTACCCCTCTTTGGTCCCCATTTTTGCATGTTTGTTTAGCTTATCTTTCTTCTGTTTTTCGGCCATTATCAGAACTGAGAGTGGCTATATTTTGACCCCCTTGTCATGTTTCATTAAGGGTCTTTGGCTGTTTGATGAATGTTTTGTATACTTCATGTTATAGCCCTTTGTTGGCCTATTTCTTGCATAGCATCTTTGGCATATTTGTATACTGATTTGGGGGTTGTCATCTACTGAAAGTAGTCATATTTTTGGTCCCTCTTCAGTGTTGTAGAAGGGTATTTTTCTGTTTGGGCTTTGCATCTTACACTTGCTTTGTAATGCTCTACTTTGTCTAGAAATGTGTCATGGATTTAGCCTTGTATATCCTCATGTTTTGACTTGACTTATTGAAGCTTTTGGCCATGATTTGTCTTGTTTTAGGTCTGTTGGCCACTGGTTTTACCATTTTTGGCATGCTTAATGTAGTTGCTTTGCATTGTTGCTTGTATGCCTTGAGGATGTGATCCATGTATATGCGTTGGATAGGTTATTTAGATGATTTGGAATCATTTAATATGTTATTTCAGTCCCTATACCAGGTTTATATGTCTCCATTTGTCATGCCTTTCATGCTTTGAAGTATTGGTCTCTTATGCTTTAAAAATTGTGTTGTGCATGCTTGCATGTTTAGAGCATTTTGGGGCTGTCATACCAAGGTTTTTGGATGTATTTATGCATGATGGAACTCTGTTTTTGCTTACATAATTCATGTCATGAGTGGTCTTGGTAATGGTGGAGGAGTGTTCCCTTTTGGTGCCCTAGACTTGGCCCCATTTGGTTTGCATATTGGCATGTACATTGGTCACAATCTTGGGTGTTTTGCCACTGTTTTGGGTTGGTTTGAGGGCTGCCCCATTGTAGTTAAATCCACCATTGCATGCTTGCCTCATGTTTGTTGCTTAATTGATTCATTAAGTATTGCTACATGTTAGTCCTATCGCCTAAATTGCCCATGTTTGCATTGCATTTGCACCTTGCATGTTGCATTACATTTGGCATGTTGGCATTTTAGTATTAGGTTGCATCATGGAGCCATGTTTGCATAACATGCATTGCATTACTTGGTTTGGGGTGTCAAACCAAGTGTAAGGGTTGAGATGAGTTCATACTACAAGTGATGCAACTTGTCTCAACTCATGGTCACTAAGGCCCTTGATCTTGACATGATAGGGACTTAGTTCTCATTTGTGTGTTGCATGCATATTGACATTGAAATGCAATATTGGTTCCTTAGGCTATCATGCACCAAGATGCATAATTGATGGCCCAAGAACCAAGGGTCATGCTCCCTTGAGTCCCAAACATGATAGGGAAGCATTGGCCATGCTTACATATGCCTAAAAATTCATGCCATGCACTGCTTGTCTGCTGCTGCTGTCAAAACTGTCTCCTGCAGGAATTTTGTGCCGACCGGCATTATATAGTGCCGACCAACACTATATGGGTGGCCGATAACATCATTGACAGCCGGTGGCTATTGTACACGGCCGGTGGCCATCCCTCCCAGCCGATGATGTTCTGCAATGCTCATAGAAGGTTCTCTGGGACTTTGACAGTTTTCAGAGAAGAAAAGGCAGTAAAACAGAGGCAACAGTGGCACGGTGCGGACTTTCCGGGCGAGTCGGATTTGAGCATGCATCATTCGCATATCCCGAGGCAGGGCTGAGGCCCCCTTCTTTTTACATTTGATTTAATTTGATAATTAGAAATTTCTGTAATAATTAATTTATTCTGTATTTGGACTGTACTATTTGGGACTGTATATTCTTTTGGTCCCTCCGTGTGAGGGCATAATTGTAATAAGTGTGGGTGAGTGTGTGTATGTCTTCCAACCCCCATTTCTTTCTTCCCTTCTATTTACCTGCTTATGATGGTAGATTAGGGCATATTTAAAATTAGCATACCTTATGCAATGCATGCGTGCATCCATGCATTTGTTGACATACATCAGGCTTGGCACATCATACAAACTGCATCGTACTTTCAATTCCAAATTGAATACGTGATAGTGTAGCATTTCACATGCCATGTCTAAAATAGCCAAGCCTGCCTAGATTACATCTTTGCATGTGTTGCATTAGACATTTCAGTATGCTTAGGTCCATGCATGTATTTCTAATAATCTTCTGTTTTGGCACGGAGTACGATGTAAGTATTTTACGCTTTAGCATACCACATGCGTGTGAGTGTTGCCATGATAGTATGCTTACCATGCGGCTAAGTGCTTATGTGAGATAAACTGTTTGAATGCCTGTGGGTGGAGGTTGGGTTGCTTGAGTTGGAAGACTCATTGAAATCCGTATTTTAGCCTACTTGTGAGTAGCAAAACCCGAAACGCTTTCAAAACAAACGGATATGCAATGATTATTTTCGAATTAGGCAATCTAGTCTATACTTGTTTGCTGTGCGCATAATATAGTAATTCTAGGCTAATAATTGGGATAAGAACGCATAATGTTTTCAAAATCGGATATCACGGTTAGTAGAGGCCGGTCTTCGGATCGGGCGAAAGGGGGTGCTCATAGCTGACCTTCCCCGATCGTACCCAAGCTCCCGAGCCAAGACTACTTTGGTTATGACGGACACATGGCCTTCGACACCGAGTCAGGGTTTCCTAAATTTCCCATTTTAAAATATTTAGGTGGCGACTCTGTATCTGGCAAAGCAGTCCATGTTTGGCACTTCTTTTCAAAATCTGTTTTCTCAAACGATTTGCCAGAGTTGGACTCTTTGGTTCAGATTAAGAACCGCAACAAAACAAAAAGGGAGTCCGAACTGTAGCGAGGTCCCCCGCGGGCGCTGTTACAGTAGTCTCAAGTTTTAGGCTCCTTTGTATGCTTTACTTGCATGGCTTGGTTGAGTTGGCATCATCCCTTGCATATTTTCAGAGCTTATCATGCTTGTTATTTGTCCATATTTGTTTCTTTTAAATGTGCTTAAGAGCCGACCTTTTTCGTGCCTAAGTATTGGACCTTTACATGCGCATGTTTGGGTGTGTTTTGTCCATCATTTCTTAGCACTTTGGCCACTGTTTTGGTACGGCTGAGGTCCATCCATCTTTAGTGTAAGTCCATGGATCATGCATTTGTGTATTTGTTATATGCTTATCGCATTGCATGTTGTTGCATCCTTATGATTGGTATCATTGTTGCATGCCTATCACTTTGCATATTTGTACACCTAGGTTGCACCTTGCATGCTTGCTAGTTTGCATTTTGTCACATGTTTGATTAGGTTGCATTGCATTTGGCATGCTTGTTACCTTAACCTCATGCATGCTTAGGTTGCATAGCATTACATTTCCATGTTGCATTGTATTTGGCATACTCGCTTGCATTATATTGTGTTCGGTTTGGGGTGTCAAACCAAACACGAGGAGCGAGGAACGTTCGTACTTGAAGTGACGAAACGTCCCTCAATCCTTAGTCGCCGACGCTCTTGATCCAAGCATGATAGAGTTCTAGGCATTCATATGTTTTGTTGTATTCATTCCACATTAATTTGCACACTTGGTACCTTTGGCCATCATGCATTAAAATGCGTGATTGGTGGCCCGAGGGTCGACAGCCATACTCCCTTGAGCTCATAGCATGATAGGGAGAGTGGCTGTGCACACATTGTCTTGTAAATGCCTTGCCATGCACTGTCTGTCCTCTGCTGCAGCAAAAATAGTTTTCGGCAGGAATAGATGGCCGGTCGGCCATCTTCACCGCCGGCCGGCTACAAAAATCCAGCGATGGCCCCACTTTTGGTCAATGACCATCTTTCCATGGCTCGTGACCTTATCTATTGGCCGGTGACCTCCCACAGTGCTCAGGGAGTGTTTCAGAAGCATCCCAAGGATTTTTACAATTTTCAGAGGTGCAAAACAGTGAAAACAGAGGCAACATGTGGCATGGCAATGGGTTTTCGAGCGAGGCGATCGAGCATGCATCATTCAATCATTCCGAGGCGGAGCTGCGGCGGCCTTTTTAGCTTCATACTTAGACTGTTTTGTGCTTTAATTAATTTGTTTAATTAGTTAAGGGTTTTGTAATATTTAATTAACTAGGGTAGTTGTTTAATTATGCGGTTTGTATTATTTATTCGGACCCTCCGTCGAGAGGGCGAATTTTGTAATAAGTGTGCGTGCGTGTATGAATGTCTTCCAACCCCATGTCTTTCTCCCTTTTACTTACATGCTTTTAATGGTTAGTTTTAGGTCATGTTTCAATTAGCATACTTATGTTAGCATATTTGCATACATTCATTCGTATTGCACGCATCGGGCTCGGCGCATTATACTAAATTGCATAGCATTTCAATTCCAACTTGAATACGTGTATTGAGTTGTTGCATTTCATATGCCATTTTAGATTAGCCGAGCCTATTCTAGTTGCACTTTGTATGAGATGCATTAGTCATTTTAACATGAACTAGGATCATGCATGATTTCTAACTAGTTTCTTGTTTTGGGTCAGAGTACACTGTGAGTGTTTATGCTTTAACATCTTGCATGTGTGTAAGTGTTAACATGACAGCATGCTTGCCATGAGGCTAATTGCTTATGTGTTATAACTGCCTGAATGCCTGTGGGTGAAGGTTGGATTGCTTGAATTTGAATAATTCATCGAAATCCGTGTTTTAGCCTACTTGCGAGTAGCAAACTTCAAACCATTTCCAAACAAACGGATATGCGATGCTTTGTTCCAAATTAGGCGATCTAGTCTATACTTGTTTGTTGTGCGCATCACGTAGTAAAGATTAGCCAATTAACCAGAATAAGAACGCATGTGTTTTCAAAAACAAGATATCATGTTTAGTAGTGGCCGATCTTTGATCGGGCGAGCGGGGGTGCTCATAGCTGACCTTCCCCAATCGTACCCAAGTTCCCGAGCCGAGGCAACTTTGGTGATGACGGACATGTGGCCTTAGGCAACGAGTCAGGGTTTCCTAAATTCTCTCAGAATAAAATATTTAGGTGACGACTCTGTATTTGGCAAAGCAGTCCATGTTTGGCACTTCTTTTTTGAAAATCTGTTTTCCAAAACGATTTGCCAAATTTGGACTCTTTGGTGATTTATCAGTCTTGCATCGCACTTTGCGAGATCAGATTAAGAACCGTGACATTTGAGTCCGAACTGTAGTAAGCCCAAATGAACAAAACGAGATTTTTCCCGGGACGTTTGGGGACATCTACAGCTCTCAATAAGGTATACAAGCTTTTTAGAATTTTTTCAACCCTCAAAACATCTTCAAAAATAGATAGCCGGTGGGTTCCCGCCTAGAACAGTGTTTCTCACTACCAAGGTACGGCCAGCTCCCAATGGGGCACGGCCGGGCCTTAATGTGATGCCCTGTCTCTCTGCTTCAGACTCAACATAGGGTGGTACAATGTGTAAAAATGGATTTCTGGGGTATAAACAGTGGGAATATGGAAGATTTGGGATTGTTTTGGAGCTTAAACATAGCCCCTTCGTTAAGACCTCGAACCACGGACAACACCACTTTCATCATCGAGCGTACCAGACTAAGCGCTCAAGCCTTGCAGGTGGTCAAAAATGGGGTGTCTACACCGTACTACTAATGGATTGTGCAATATTGGGTAGGGTCATCTCTAGGTGGAAGAGGGTTAGGGACAGGTTGAGGATTGGGGAGTTTGAGATACCCTCTCTCCATTAGTACCTTCAAGGCAAGGGTTAGGCTCATATGGAGATAGGTGAAGGCTCATTTTTGGGAGGGGGACACATCAGTGTTAGAAACATTGGCAAACGGGTTGGCGGGTGTTGGCTGGGGTATTCATGGGCTTGGGACTGGAATCAAGATGGGTGTTTCTGGTAAAGCATCCCTTTTCATTGTTTGACCTTCCCTTGTTTGCCAACCTGTGATTAAAGTACCCGCAACTTGGCTTTTCTCATTTAATTCATCCATAGTAACCCCCACTTGAGCATTGGTGTGTTGAGTGGAGAAATTTTCATCCACAACCCTTTCAACAATTGCAAGGACTTGCCATTTATTCAGGCCTTTTATTTTCAGAGCTTCAACAACCTATCGGAGATGTGCACAAGGATCAATAGTTACCCCAGACTCATTCTTGCTACTTGCTTCGACCCTGTTTGCTTTTGATTGGCCCATTCCACTTTTAACTTGTCCCAAGATTGGAGAATTCTTTGGTACAAAATCCCTAGCATAAGGTGTGGTAAAGGACGAGGTCAGAACCACAAAGGTTAAATTTGCCACCGTTCCTTGAAGGTCTTCAATCATTCCCAACATCTCAGTAGTGGTGGGTTTAGCCATTTGGCGCTCTTGGTGCATCCGAACCAGATTGGGTGTATCCATCATACACAAATCGGTATTTTCAAAAATGAACACCTCTGGCCTGGGCAGATGAGATGGAGTGATATATATATATACTGGGGTCGAAGGTAGAAGGTAGTGTATTTGGTCATGGATGGGAAGTGAGTTGGTGGTAACATTGGGTTCTTGAGGTGGAGCTATTGTCAGGTTGTCAATAAGATTCTGAACCTCATGACAAAGGTAGTAGCAACGATTGGTGCCATGACCGTGCTACTAATGGTACACACAGTATTTGGTGGGGTTATGTGTAGTTGGGAGTGGGTCAGGAAAAGGTTAGGGATCAAGGGGTTCGAGATACCCTCTTTCCATCAGGACTTTGAGTGCACTGGTTAGGCTCATATGGAGGGGGTGAAAGTTCTGCCTTGAGCTCAAGTTGGGCCGGCTGTTTATGGGTTGGTATTGGCAAAGGGGTCGGCAGTTTTGGGGTCGATGGCAACGATATTGATTTTAGTAGGTTTAGGAATAATGCTACTGCTAGCATTGGTACTCCTAGAAAACACCCTCCTTGTTAGTTCACTTATTCTAGGAATAATCCCTTTGTTAAATGCGCTCTCAATTTGAAACCCCAATACATGCAAATCTTTGAAAGGGAATAGTAGAAGGACTATTAACTTTTGTAACATATCAGGCTCAAGGTTTTGTACCACTATCCGCACTTGGTTCCTCTCAGAAGGTCGATCTATCATTTGTATTACCTTTGCTCTCCACCTTGCAACAAATTTCACAAAAAAGGTTCTTTAGAATTCTGGTGGGTTGCTTCAAGCTCTTAGGTGGTCATTTCAATTTTGGTATTGTAAGAATACTGATTGACAAATGCCTCAGCCAAATCTTCCCAGTTCTACTTCACTTTATCCTCCAACTTGGCGTGCCAAGTGGCTGTTATACCCGACAGGATTCTTCCATACAGAGAGAGTTTCTGAGGCTTAGTTAGACCCATTGGTTTCAGGACGTCCAAGAAAAGCCAGATATGTACAATAAGATCTCTAGACCCATTGAAACAGTCAATTTGTGGCATTTTGAATATGTCTGGGAGCCTTATGGAAACCTCGGTGTACCTATCCTCAATGTCAGGAATGGAGTTAATTCTTTGTGCCTTTTTGAATTGTTTCTCAAGGTTAGCAATTTTTAAAAAGATCGGGTCAAGATCATTAATATCAAGGGGAAAAGGCCTCTTGATCTGAGGTCTAAAAACTCGAGCTTAAGCCAACCCTTTTCGAAGATCTAGACCTCACAAATCTTTAGCTGGCGGAGATGGGTCAAAGTTCGGTTGGGGGCCCAGGATTGGATGTGTGGTAGATGCCATAGATGGGCGTTGCATTTCAGAAATGGTCTCGTCTTGCATGGCAATTCTCTAGTTTAGTGTATCCATGGTCTGCTAAGTTGGCAATTAGGGAAATGGATGGGTGTAACCTGAGAGTTGACTAACAAGGATTTTGACCCGGTTATACTTGATGTATTTGAACTAGATTAATTTAGACAGGTTTGACTGGATTGGGCTTTTTAGAATTGGTCTTTTGGCATTGGATGGATCTTTTCTTAGTTGGCCTTTGGGGATCAGATGGACTAGACCTTTGCTGAGTTGGTTTTTTCTGGGATTGGATGAACTATGATGGGTTAAGGCTTTCGAGGTTAGATTGGGCTTGGCCTTTACTAAGTTGGGTACTGCTCCTTTTTTGGCTCAGACAAACCTAGGATTAGAAACAAATGCCCCATCAGATCAGGGTACTGGGTATGCTAGTCAAAACAAAGCCAGATACAATTTTTGGCCCTCGTTTTGGTCTTGTTGAAAATTCACCCATATCAAACACAAACCCCTTGATTTTGATCCAAATTCTAATTCTGATATGACCCTTAAGTTTGAAAAGAATCACCTCAAGATTAAGACTCTCCTAGGATTGCATCACACATTTCCAAAGATGTCACATTTTGCACAAAAACATTCAAAACACCCCTATGAATGGTTAGGGTTTCTTGTCTTATCTTTGGAGTGATCTATAGCTTTACTATTCAAATAAACGGTATCACAACATTCTGAAAAATGGGATAACATCCTGCCCTAGTTTGAATGGTCGCTAGAGCTCACTACATGCACTAGGCCGATTGGTCCAAAAGGGTACCTTAGCAAAATTACCTAATATACCTCTCACACCTAACACCGAGAAGTAAAAAGAGGATCCAGCGATACAGCGATAATCCAGATCCAAGGGTTGTATTTCCAACATGGTAGAGCCCACGACCGGCCAGCCTTTTGGCAAGCTTTTCAGACAAGCCTCTTGCAAGCCATCCAAGAATAGCAGATGGAAAACACAGTGACTTAAGAGTACCATGCAAAGAACATATATATGTAGATACAAGTTCACATCATGAAGTTCAAGTCAAATTCTCTAATATCCCCAGCAAAGTTGCCAGAAACTGTAGCTGGTTTTTTGTGCTCCTCGGAGGGGTTTAGTCTCCTTGGATACAATAGCATTACAATTCAGACTCCCGTGGTTCTGAATCTGGTTTAACAAGTACAATGTGAAATAGATTAACAAATGAGAGTCCAAATCCGGCAAATCTTAGAAAATCCATTAATCACCAAAGATGCCAAAAATGGACTTCATTGTCAGATTTCAAAGTCGCTACCTAAATATTTTTGGAAAATTTAAGAAGTGACTCATGCCAAAGGCCACTTGTCCGTCATAACCAAAGTGTCTCGGCTAGGGAACTTAAGTATGAGAAGAGAAGGTCATAAATTGGGCACCCCTCTCACTCGATCAAAAATCGGCCTCTACTAATCATGATGTCATTTTTATGTACATTATATGCTCATGTTCTGATTATTAATATGCTAACATTACTATGTGAGGCACACAAGTGTAGACTATTTCACCCACTTTGGAATGCTTTGATTTTATGTTTGTTTGAAAAGAGCTTTGAACGTGCGCTACTTGAAAAGGTGAGCTCATATGAAAATCATCCCAATTAAAGTGACATAGCCTTCATCCACAAGCATTCAAATAGGTATATCAAATAAGCACATAGCCTCATGGTAGTATGCTTGATATGGCAACACAAACACACATGCGATATGCTAAAACAAAAATGCTCACCTAGTACTCAACCGAGGCAAGCCAATGAGAAGAAAATAATTATAAAAATGTATGTTCCTAATATGCAAAGTGGCAAATGCAACACATATAAAATGCAACTACTAGGTTCGGATTATTTTTAACATGTCATATGGATCAACTCAAAGCATACGCAATGCACGTATTCAAGTAAGTAGGAAATGACAACAATATTAGAATGATGAACTGAACCCGATGCACGCAAAAATGGATATAACATGGCAATGATATGAAACGAAAAATATGATGCTACCACGATAAGCATATAAATAAAAGGGAGAAAGAAATGGGGGCAGGAAGACATACAAAATATTACAAGTGTTACACATTTTCCATCGCACAAGAGGGTTCGAATGTCCAAATTAAACTAATTATTACAACACCAAATGAATTAACTAAATTTAACTAGCTATTACAAATTCAAATGAAGCCTAATAATTAATTACATATACTAATATTAAAGCACTAATTTAAAGGACTTGAATGGGAAGCGAGGAGCAGCATGCACACAACCAAGAACTTTTGTGTTTGCTGCCAGAATCTGCTTTGTTTGTAGTTAGAAAATTATTCTATTTTGGCCTCAGATTCTGCTCTATTCTACCACAAAAATGCCACTGCCTATACAAAAATGGGTGGTCGGCCGACCTTGAAAAGTGGTCGGCCATACAGAATGGTGGCCGGCCAGCCACTCCTTTTGGGAAATGCCCTGCTGCATAGAGTTGAAACAGAGCAAAAACATAGTGTTTCGAGAAGTTGTTTATCCTCTCTGTCCTTCCCTATCATGAAGATGATCAAGGTAGGAGTAGTTCGATTCACAAACCATCAATTGTCGCAAATTTGTTGCTTGATGATCTTAGAACTGATAGGACAAAAGCTCAATAAAAGGGAATGAAACACCAACAACACCTCCTCCCTATCATGGAGTTACCTCGAGGGAAAGGGTAAACATTGCTTTTTGAATCATTGAACATCACTAAAGAGCATGCATTGAGTCAAGATGCAGGAGGTTAACTATAACGTCTGATTGAACCTAACCCAATTTTATTACCCTTTTACTACAATTTTATTAGCCATTTTTACATTATCTTTTCTTCTTTTTTGTCCAAAAGTGATGTATATGTCCACTAAGTTCAAAAGCAATAAAGAGTAGCAAGCATTGACTTATCCCAAGAATCAAACTCATTTACAAGCGATAATGAATTCTAAGTCAAATCCAAAATGAGCGATAATAACTCAAAATCCAAACTTGATAATAAGCTATAATGACACATTCCTTTGCGATCTGGAAGGTTCTTACTAGAAAGTTAGTCCCTTAGAAGTAATGCCCCGGCGATAAAGAGAGGTATCAAACAAAGGATTGTGCTTAGCATAAGAGAGATGTAATGCCTTGGTAATGAACCTCCGAAGATATTAAACCATTAAGCATGTGAGGTCTCTTTCTTATGCCTTGAACAAAAATCTTTTGTTTGCTATGACTCTTAATCCAAATAAACAAAAGAAATAAGGGAGATTACAGAGTGCTAATGGAGAGTGGGTGATTACAATGGTAATGAACATGTATAAAAGCTATAAAAAAGTTAAAGAAAATACTATCAACTCAAATGGATTGAAAGTTATATCCATGAGGACTTATAACAAGACATCCATAGTATTTAAAGCTAATTTAACACACAAAACAACATTGAAACAGCACAAAAACAATGCTTGAAAATTGAGTTTTTAAGGTGGAAAAAGTGAGCAAGAGTGGGCTAAAGCCAAGGGGTTTCAACCAACCAACAAGCCTAAGAAAGGGTGGCTAACCCCTCCTCTTTTTTGTAACTTAAGATCACATTTTTAAGCTTAAAAACACTCTAAAAAAAAGTGTGAAAAAGCAAAGAAAATAGATAGTAAAAGATGGTACAAAAGCTCAAAGATTACCCTTTAAAGAGAGGATGCTCTTCTAGTTCACAAACCACAAGTTGAACACTCTCAAGAGCAGAAATTTGTGTTCAAGAATCTCAGTAAAAGGCCTCAAGTTTAGGCTAAGGAAGTGTATGTATATTGTATGCATATTACAGGAGAGGAAGGAAGAGTGTTTGGCAAGTCTTTGGCTCTTGGCAAAATTTTCTAACCCCAAATCATGAGGGGAGGTCATCAATTTATAGAAAAACACCTTCTCACGTTAGAAATATCTATAATGAGACAGCTGGTGCAAGGCATGGGCATGTGGATAGCTGGCTGCTGTAAAATATCTACTATCGTTAAACATGGTCAACCGGCCAATATTTTGTACGGCTTATTCATTAATTGGTTGGCCTACTCATTAATTGGCCGGCCTGCCAATTGTTTTTGGCCCCATTGCTCATTAATTGCCCCTGCTGCTCACTTAGTGGTCGGGCTAAAAAAAGGGTTTTGGTCCAAATGGGGTGGAAAGCTTGGGTTTGAAGCTCGAAACTGAATTCTTTTGCTAAAGATTCAAACAATTTGCATAATGTAACTTTCATCAAGTGTTCAGATTGAGGCACCCAAGTCTTAGGGGCGGTCAAAATGGGGTGTTTACACTAGCCAGAGAGGATTTTAGCCGTTTTGCTTCGGTTCAATCCAATTTGCTCTGGGTGCCTGACGGGACCTAAACACTTGGCCAAAATAAGCTTAGGGTGGAGAGTAAAGCTCAAATTCTACCTTTCTTACTGAGTATTATGTAAGAAACACATTCTGACTTTCATCATAGGGTAATAAAAAAAAAAAAAGCACCGAAATCGTAGGGCCAGTCAAAATGAGATGTCTACAGTGCCTTTTAAGGCACATCATTTTATCATCCTAGACATTGGTACGCCTTTTGAGGCATAATCATTTTATCATTCATGGCTTTGGCATTGCCATACAAATCACCTGGCATGGAAAAAATATTTATCAAAATCATATTTGGCATTATAACAAACAATTGGCAAATTTTGACACCCACTTGGCAAACATATGGTAAACCTTGGCAACTTCTGACACTTTTTAGCAAAACACTTGGCACCACTTAATACATCTCATCAAAATTGGAACTGTTTAGTATCACTTGGCACCTATTGAACCCCATGTCTTGCCAATGTGAGCATGAAAAAGCGCCACTTGGCATTTAAAATTCCTACATCTTGCCGATGCGAGTTAGGAATAACATTAAACCCCCATGTCTTGCTGATGCAAGCATGGAAAGGCACCACTTGGCATTTAAAATTCCCACGTCTTCCCAATGCGAGCGTGGCGAGCATGGAAAAGGCACCACTTGGCATTTAAACCCCCACATCTTGCCAATGCGGGCATGGAAATGGCACCCAAGAAACCTCCATGTCTTGCTGATGCAAGCAAGGAAAAGGCACCACTTGGCATTTAAACCACCACGCCTTACCGATGCGAGCATAGAAATGACATCAAACAAGCCTCCATGTCTTGCCGATGCAAGCATGGAATGCCACCTAATAAACTCTGCATCTTGTTGATACGAGCATGGAATGGCATTCATTAAACCCCATGACTCATTGATTCGAGCAAGAGATGGCACCGTCTGGCATTTAAATACCTCAATGACTCATCAGGCATGGAAAATCATTGTAGACACCCCATTTTTGACCGACTTTAAGACTCAGACGTCACTGATTGAGCGCTTGGTGATGTCGCATATCGCGCTTGTCCAGAGGTTTTAGAGTCTCGGCCGTGAGCCTTGCCTCTGGACTTCCAGGCTTTTCTGTGATTTGCCTCGGTTTGTGAACCAGGCTCGGTTTTCTCTGTTTCTCTTCCCAAAGGGAGGGAGAGGTCTCGTAGATCATCTCTCGGTGGCCGCAGGCTACATTTCGTGGTCGTAGGCCATTTTGCCCGTTTCGGAGCCCGGTTCCCGGTTTTCGGAGCCGTCAGGCCGAGTGCCTCGGTTCGGGACCGCCTAACCACCTCCGTTCGCTCCGATTTTTGGCATGCATCTTATTTACTCCCTTTTGAGGGACACTGTGGTCCGAGAGACCAACTTCGTGGTCGAACACCCCTCCCGGTGCCTAACAGTCGGTTTTCGGGACCCCGGGCTGCGCGTTTCGGCCCCCGAACCTTCATTTTGCATCGGTTTGCGTTCATTTTTGGCAGGGACCTCTGTTTCATCACCAAGAAGGTCATAGAAGGGTGGGAGGCCAGTAATTGTTTTAGCAACCAGTTATATTCCTTCATCACCCTCCGTCGCCCGTTTTCTCTCACTTCAAAGCCAATGTTGACCACCATTAGGCCACTTTCTTGCACCCTAAACCCCATATTTGTGATGTACACATCTGGGAGGCCACCAATATTTGGTGGCCGGCCAGTAATTGCTTTTGAACCTTTTGAACCCCTTTGAAAAGTGGGTTGTTCTCTCTCCTGGTTCACTGTTTCCATTTTTTGACCACAAGGCTATGTTGAGAACACATGGGAGGCCACCAATCTATGGTAGCCGGCCACTAATTACACTTGGCCTTTTTGACCCTTGGCCGGCCGGCCACCTTCAAGCCCAATAACCAGCCGGCCTTGCTCCTTGCTGCAGGTACATTTCAAATATTCATCTCTTTTCCCCCCAGATTTTGTATCCGGGGGGCCTTTTCTTGAGGGGAAACTTGAATTCATTTCCCCCCCATTTTCCCCCCCCCCCATTTCTCCCCCTCTCTTGCCTATAAAACCAGCCTCCCGGCTCTGGTTTAAGGGTTAGAAAAACCACCTTTGAGCTCCCATATTGTATCTCTCTCCCTCTACACTTCCAAGCTTCAAAACCTTCTAAACCCTACTCCATTTCTACACCACCACCTAGCACCACACCACCACTCCATTCCAGCAGCTTGGAGGGTTTTCTCAGAGCTTAGGAGGCACCTCTTCTCAAGCCAAGAAGTGTTGAAGTTTGGTCTACGAGGGTGAGCAACATTTCCCCTCTTTTTAAGCTTATTTTTGCATCCTATCTAAGCCCATTGTGCTTGCATATTTGGGCTCTGACCCTAACTAGAAATAGGCTTATTTTGAGCCATATTCCATGTTTGATTGAGGGTCTCTCACTGTTTGAGGCCTCCTTGTTGCACTTGCTTCATTATCTCCCTAATATGCCATTTTCTTGCACATTGTTTTTGGCTTATGTATGAACTGTTTCGAGGCATGTTGTAAACTGTAAAGTAGTTTATTTTGAGCCCTTATTCAACATTATTGAAGGGCTCATCACTGTTTGGGCCCCCCCTTTTGTCACTTGCCTTTATATCCCTCTTTTGGCCCCATTTTTGCATGATTTGTTAGCCTCTTATGCTTCTGTTTTTGGACTCTGGTCCGAACTAAAAATGGCCTTATTTTGATCCCCTCTTCATGTTTCATTAAGGGTCTTTTATTGTTTGAGGCATCCTTTTTATACTTTGTGTTATAGCTCTCTTTTTGGCCGTATCTTGCATAATGTTTTGAGCATACTTGTACACTGTTTAGGCTCTGATCATAAACTGTAAAAAGTCATATTTTAGGTCCCTCTTCAACTTTTTTGAAGGACCTTTATCTTTTTGGGGCCAGCATGCATCACTTACTCCTTTGTCCTCCTTTAGGCCCACTTTTTGCATGAGAATTTTGCCATACTTGTGTCTATTTTTGTGGTTTGTGGTAAACTGTAAAACATCATATTTTGGGCCCCTCTTCAACATTGTAGAAGGGCCTTCTCTTTTTAGGGTCAGCATCTGTCACTTGCTTCATTATCTTGCTTTTGGGGTCATTTTTGTATGCTAGTTTAGCCCCATTTGTGTTCGCTGTTTGGCTTTGCTTAGAACTTAAAATATGCTTATTTTTGGGCTGTCTTGATTCTTTCTTCGCATTCCATGTTCAAATAATGCATGCATTGCATAGTCATAGGTCATTTCGTATGCCTAATTCCATGTTTCGGGACCTATTCCATGCATTGGGTGTTGTTTTACCATCTTTCGGGGCTGTTTTGCATCACTTATTGCCTCTGAAATTTGTATGATAGTATGCCATATTCCATGCTTTTCCATGTCATGTTAGAGTGGCATTCGTGCCTTAGGGTCGGTCCTCGGTTTGCGTGCACGTATGCACGTATTTCGAGTGTCTCATTTTCATCTAATGGCCTCCTATGTGAGTGTGACTGAGGTCCACTCATGTTGGTGTAAGTCCATTATGCATTGTGTATGCCATTTCATTTCATAGCATTGTGTATGCTAGGTTGTATGTTAGCGCATTGTGTATGCCATGTTATCTCGTGCATCGTGTATGCCATTTCATAGCATTGTGCATGTTAGGTTGTATCTTAGTTGCATTTCATGCATGTCGTGCATACTGCATTGTGTTCGGGATAGGAGTTAGCCCGAGCACGGGAAACGAGGTACGTTTCGTACTCCGAGTGACGGAACGTGTCTCAATTTCCCAGTCACCGATACTCCGGATCATCCATGATAGAGTTAGGTCTTGTTGAGTTTTCATGTACATTCATTCCATATTGAGTTGTGCAATTCGACTCCTCGGCCATCATGCATCGAGATGCGTGATTGGTGGCACGAGGATCGAGGCATGCATACATGTATGAAAATACATTGCTATGCCCCTTTCCTGCTCTCTGTTGCAGCAAATCAAGAATCAGCAGCCTTCCGGAGCTTGGCACGCTTTCCAAGAACAATTGCTAACAGAGGCTAGTTGGGGCATCGCCATGGATTTCCGCACAAAGGCAACCCGAGCATGCATCATTCATCATCTGAAGAAGAGTCAAGGCAGTCCCTGGCTTGCATGCCAGCTTATTGTTTTCTTAGTTAATTTGTTAGGAATTTGTACATATTTTGGACTGTATTATTTATTTGGACTGTACTATTCGGGACTGTATATTACTCTTTCGGACCCTCTGTGCGAGGGCATAATTGTAATAAGTGTGCGTGAGTGTGATGTATGTCTTCCAACCCCACGTCTTTCTTCCCTTTTCTTTACCTTCTTATGATGGTTAGATTAGGGCATGTTTCAATTAGCATACAGTATGATAGCATGTTTGCATTCATTCATCTGTTTTGCATGCACCGGGCTTGGCGCATCATACTAACTGCATTTGTATTTCAATTCCAAATTGAATACTTGATAGCTGTTGCATCTCATATGCCATGTTTAGAATAGCCGAGCCTGCTGTAGTTGCATTTTTGCATGTGTTGCATTAGGCATTTCTGTATACTTAGGATCATGCATGGATTTCTAATCGGTTTCTGTTTTGGCTTGGAGTACTCGGTGAGTTTTTATGCTTTAGCATCCTTGCATGCGTGTGAGTGACTGCCATGAATAGCATGCTTACCATGAGGCTATGTGCTTATGTGATATACTGCCTGAATGCCTGTGGGTGAAGGTTGGGTTAGTTGGATTGGAACAAATCATTGACTGTGTGTTTTAAGCCCACTAGATAGTGGCAAAATCATGTTTTCTAAGCCCACCCGAGGGTGGCAAATCCACGTCTTAGCCTACTTGCGAGTAGCACCATCAAACCATTTTCAAAAACAAACATGCAATGTTTTGTTCCAATTCAGGCGATCCAGTCTATACTTGTATGTTGTGCGCATCACATAGTAAGTCTAGGCTAATAACCGGAATAAGAACGCACAATGTCTTCAAAATTAGATATCATGGTTAGTAGAGGCCGATCTTTGATCGGGCGAGCAGGGGTGCTCACGAAGTGACCGTCCCCAATCATTCCCAAGTTCCCGAGCCGAGGCAACTTTGGTGATGACGGACACGTGGCCTTAGGCAACGAGTCAGGGTTTCCTAAATTTCCCAAAAAAATAAAATATTTAGGTGGCGACTCTGTATCTGGCAAAGCAGTCCATGTTTGGCACTTCTTTCAAAAAAATCTGTTTTCTTAAAACGATTTGCCGGATTTTGGACTCTTTGGTTCAAGATTAAGAACCGTGACAAATCGAGTCCGAGCTGTAGCGAGGTCCCCCGCGGGCTTGTTACAGTTTCTGGCGACTCTGCTGGGGATTTAGAGAACTTGACTCGAACTCATGATATCTGGTTTTGACTACACTTGTGTGTTTCTTTGCATTGCATTTGCATTGGTGCGCCTAGGACACCGTGTTTGCCATCTGCTATTCCTGAACGGTTTGCCAGAGGCTTGTCTTGTCAAGGCATGACCATAAGGCTGACCGGTTATGGGCTCTGCCAGTATGGGAACACAAACCCCGGTTTTACCGGGGCACCCTTTTTGACCATTCGACCTAGTGCATATCGAAATCCGTAGTGACCATTCCAAACTAGGACAGATTGCTTACCCGACATAGGTTGTTTGAAACCACTGCGTGCGTAGTGAAACCCTAGCTCTTGACAAAATAGGACAGGGAAACCCTACCCCCAACATAGTGGTGTTTTGGCTCTCATTTATCTGTTATGTGCTTTAGAGTGCATCTCTACAGGGAATGCATGTATCAGTTTATGAATTTGGGCATCAAGCCTGCGGGCATTAGTCAGTATTTGAGAATCGGTTATCTGCGGGTATCGGATTCAACCTTTGGAGAACAGTGATTCAGGGACAGTGATTAGTATTTGGGGACAGTGTGTATTCAGCTTATCAACCGTGTGTTGTATGCCCGACTGTGTGTTGTGTATTTATTTTAAGCTGTCATGCTGTTCATTTATCTGGTTATTTATTTCCTTTTCGCTTTATTTATCTTTTGCTAGGACAGTTTTAGCACAATTGCTTCCAACCCAGTAGATATTCCCCAAGCACTTTGGAAAAGAGGTAGTCGGCTCAATCGATCTGAGGATCTGGTTTACGGACAGCCCGTGTTCCATTCTTTACCCCCCGTTGTCAGGAGAAGGTCAAGGAGGCGTAGTGTGTCAGAACAGAGATTGCCAGAACAGTGGGTTACTCCATCAGAGGGCAGTAGGACTGAGGTCTCAATTGTTGCTATAGAAATAGACATACCGGTCAGTCGGATGGATCAACAAAATACATCAGGGGTGGAAGCCTTGATGCGCCAAATGCATGAGAGCATGAAACAAATGCAAGAGGACGCTGCCCGCCAGGCAGAGTTCTCCAAGCAACAAGCCACAATCATGGCCCAGCAAGCCGAGTTAATCACCAGACTGCAACAGCAGAATGCGGCATCTGCTTCGCATCAAGTTCCTCCTCCGCCAGGGGCCCCATTACCCGAGCAGGCACCTACTGTCCAGAATGCTCTACCAAACACCCAGAACACCGTGCCAAATGCCCAGAACATCCAAGAGGACACAAACCTTCCAACGGGGCCAGCTCCGCCCCCGCTTCCGCCTCAACTGTCCAAGACCCATACACCCAACCACCCGGACTCTCCCTTCGAGTTCGAAATAGACCATACAGCTCTAAAACTGAGCAAGCTCGAGAAGCTTTTCAAGAAATCACAAGGGGTAAAGGCTATTCCGGACATCGAGGACGGATATACCGACGTGGCCGTAACATTACCCGATAGGTTCAAGATGCCGCAAATTGACCGCTTCGACGGGTCCGGGGACCCCATGGTCCATCTTCGGTTATTCTTAGACATCCTGCGGCCAATGGGCCTAACCCGACCACAAAAGCTTTCGCTGTTCGGCCGAACCCTGTCGGGTGTGGCCGCTATCTGGTACGCAAAGTTAGAGGATAAGGTAAAAAGAAGCTGGGATGAAATGGCTGAGGCCTTTGTTGCACAGTACTCGTACAATACCCAGATCTAGATTACAACTCGTGATCTCGAAACAACGAGGCAGGAGCCTAAAGAGACTTTCTCAGATTTCGTAACTCGATGGAGGGCGAAGGCATCGATGATGACTTTGAGGCCTACGGATAAAGATCAAATCAGGATGATTGTACGCAATCTCCAATCGAAATTAATGCAGAAGATGATTGTACTCCCCTTTCCCACCTTCTCAGATTTACACGAGATGGGGGTATAGATCGAGGATGCCATGAAACAAGGTCTGATCGACCAGGATAGGGAGCAACCTAGAAGGACTTTCAACCGTAATAACAACGCAGGCCCGAGTGGCGCTGCAACTGCACGAGCTTCAGAGGTGAGCATGGTCACCACCATTCCCCCTCCCCCAAGACCCATGGCAGCCACGCCTTTCTCTGGCGCATCTGGAAGCAATACCCAAACCACCAAATACCAGCCCAGAGGCCAAAGAACCTTCACACCCCTATATATGCCCCTGTCCAAAGCTCTGGGGGTATTAATCAGGAAGAAGCATTTGACGCCCCTAGAGCTGAGGCCACTGCCAAATCCACTCCCTCCCTCTCATGACCCGGCAAAATACTACGCGTATCACCAACAGCATGGTTATGACACCGACCGTTGCTTTAGATTGCGTCATGAGATCCAGGATCTTATTGACAAGCAGGTGATCGCGCCTCCCGACAAACCCAACGTCACAACAAATCCTCTCCCACCACATAACCAAGCTCCTCCTCCCAACAGAATCAACTTCATCCAAACTGGGGTCGCGTCTTACGACCCTAGTATCTATATCACCCCATCCCGCCTACCTAAGCCGGAGGTGATCCTTCCTGACTGCACCGACTTGTGCATGTTGGACACCTCCACAACCCAATCTGAGCCAATAGTGGTGACCACCGAAGATGAGACAAGGCAGATTTCAGAGGAAAGTGGGGTTGTTGAATCTGGGATTGAACAGTATGGGAATCTCGCTGGAGGGGTCTACGATCCAAGTGAATACATCCAGTCAGCAGGCCAGTCTGAGCTGAGTGTAGGGCTACCAAAAAGAGCAGAAGTATGTGTAATACAGGGGGACAAATTTGAACGAGGAACGGATGATCTAACAGCTGTAGGAGAGGACCTTGCCAACCTCCAGTTCTTCAGTGACCAAGAATCAGGGGATGCGGCAATCAACTGGTTCGAGTATGAGGAGTCGGCAGAAGTTACCGGATGGTTAGATGATCAACCAGACGTCGTAGAATATCAACCAGAACAGGGCCCGGCAGGGGCGAGAGTATCAGTGGTGGCCGGAAGGGCCGAGAGTCAGAATACACCGTCGGAGAGCGCCGGCACTAAGAATTTCGCTCAGAACTTGGGCATTGTAAATGCAAGGAGTATTGAACAACCAGCCGTACTGACGCAGTTGGAACAACAAAAATTTGAGGATTCCGAGAGAATCAAAAAAGCTAAGGCCCATGTGGAGGTCGAGAGTGCTGTGTGCACGGGAACAGAAAATGCTGCGGGCATACGGACTGAAGGTACTGCAAGTACGATCACACCAGAGCCGGACAGGTGTTTGTCGGCTGCCGACGGAATGTGGTGGGAAGACGAGGATTTATGTCTTGCCCATACAGATGAGGATTGGGGGAGTAATCAACCTGATGATACCTGGTACATTGACGAGGTCGCTCATATGACAAGAAGTGGGCGGTATTTCAAGCCCCCGCACTTAGACCAACCTGAGGCGTCTGGGAAAGACAAGGAAGCTGAGAAATAGAGGGAAAAGAAGATTAAAGA
Source organism: Camellia japonica (assembly GCA_030407325.1). Lineage (NCBI taxonomy): Eukaryota > Viridiplantae > Streptophyta > Magnoliopsida > Ericales > Theaceae > Camellia > Camellia japonica. The sequence goes on from JAPPVO010000010.1 coordinate 59,794,956, forward strand.
AGAAGCTGTGCTTAAGAAATTAAAGAAGATACAAGCAGACATCTCTATCTGGGGATTGCTTATGGCATCGCAGGTGCACAGACAGGCCGTCCTATCTGCCATGGACAAGGCCAAACTCTCTATAGATACTACACCGGAGCAACTGGTTGGGCTGGTTTTTCCAGGAGGAGGTTCCCCGGCATTAACCTTTTCAGACAAGGAACTACCGCCTGAGGGCACAAACCATAACAAACCCCTCTACGTTTCCGTGGAATGTAGAGACAAGTGGATACCGGTGGTACTTGTTGATATCGGATCCGCCATCAACGTCTGCCCAGCTAGAACAGCGTATACAATCGGGTTGAAGCCCGCGGACTTCACACCAACTGCTCAGGTGATCAGAGCATATGATAATACTAGCAGGGAAGTGATGGGGACTGTCAAGGTTCAGACCCAGGTTGGTCCGGGACAACACGACATCGAATTTCATGTCTTGGACGTTCCCGCAACCTTCAATCTACTCTTGGGGCGGCCGTGGTTGCACCAAGTGAAGGCAGTCTCTTCCACTCTACATTAGATGGTGAAATACCCTCACGGGAAGGGGGTGGCTATTGTCTTCGGGAATTCATCAATCCATCCGCCGCCAGAAGTGTCCACACCTGTCTTGGAAATCGAGCATGGCACAGAGGATGTTTTCTTATCAGGGTTCACTTTGGCTGAGGCCCGGGTAGTGCAGAATATCATGGCTGTGAATGAGGGAGTGTACGTCAGTGCTCAATCCGTCTACCTCATGAACAAGCTACAACACATCCCCGGGATGGGATTGGGAAGGAGCGGCCGAAAAGGCGTCGCAGCATTGGCCGAAGTGCCACACAACCCTCATACCTTTGGTTTGGGTTATCTGCCCACCAAAGAGGATTGGGTGAGGAAGGGAAAAGAAATGGCCGGAAGAGCCAGAGCAAAGCAGGTTGGGAAGCCTTTTGAATTAATGCATAGGCCCATCCAGGGTACCCTGAACGGACGCTTTGTCTGGGAGGGGGAGGACTTTCCATTTTGCGGCTTTCCAGAGCCGTGGCTAAACGCGGAGAAGAAGCGCGTGCCAGGTTTCGAGATCTTCTTCGACCTGCAACTATCCGGGGATGACGTTGCCACAGAGCAGACAGACCCGTCAGCTGAGGTTGAGCAGTATAAGGCAGGGGAGGCCGAAGGCGCTGAAATTGAAATGGGGGTAGCATTGGCAAGTCTACTTTCAGATCCTCCGATCGACCATAAGTGCTTGGGGGATAACTTCTCGGTTTCCATGATTGGGGATGAAACGGCTGCGAGCCTGCCAGCAACTATTTTGGATGCATCTATCGCACCCTCTCTCACTTGGCAATACGAGAAAGGATTTTTGTGCAGCAGCACCGGGTCAGGTAGTGAGCCGGAATCTGATTCCACCGAGTCTTGTTAGTCGGAATCAGGTTCCAGCTCGACTGAGTCTGAATCTGGTAATCCTGGGGATGATAACCCGGATACCACAGTCCTGTCTAGGTCGTCTTTTTCCTTTTCATTTGAGTCTGTTGTAAATGAATCGGACGATTTGGATGTGCTTAATGAGAATCAAGTAACTGTGGTTTCCGAGTACTTTTATGTGCCCTTGATTTATTGCATTAATTCAGACTCTCAAAACTTTGGTGAAAACGACGAGGACGAAGTTCCTCCAGTTTTGCAACGTTTAATTGAGCAAGAGCAAGAGAGATTTGTCAAACCTTTAATGGATGAAATCACTACCGTGAACATTGGTACTGAGGAGGACCCGCGGCTGGTCCAGATCGGGTCCACGTTGTCTTCGGAGGAACGCGAGCGCTTAGTCGCTTTATTAAAAGATTTCAAAGATGTTTTCGCGTGGTCCTACGAAGACATGCCTGGAATCGATCCTGAGATTGTACAGCATCGGATCCCCCTTGACCCCGAAGCCCGACCTGTCAAATAGAAACTCAGGAGGATCCGCCCGGACTGGGCTCTCAAGATTAAGGAAGAGGTCACCAAGCAAATCGACACAGGCTTCCTACTGGTATCAGAATACCCGACTTGGTTGGCTAACATTGTTCCGGTGCCAAAGAACGATGGCAGGATCCGGGTATGTGTGGATTTCAGGGATTTGAACAGAGCTAGTCCGAAGGACGACTTTCCCTTACCGCATATCGATGAGTTGGTGGATTTCACAGCAGGGCATGCTTTGCTCTCATTCATGGATGGCTTCTCAGGCTACAACCAGATAGTGATGGCGCCAGAAGACCGGGAAAAGACTGCATTCACCACCCCGTGGGGGACATACTGCTATAGAGTCATGCCATTTGGGTTAAAGAACGCTGAAGCTACTTATCAACGGGCCGCAACTACAATATTACACGACATGATCCACAAAGAGGTTGAGGTGTACGTGGACGACATGATTGTCAAGTCCAAAGAAAGAGAGGGCCACTACACCACCTTGCATAAGTTTTTTCAAAGGATCAGGGAATTCCGATTGCGGCTAAATCCTCAGAAATGTACATTCGGTGTTACAGCGGGAAAAATGCTAGGGTTTCTGATTACACAAAGGGGCATCGAGGTCGACCCATCCAAAATCAAGGCCATCTTAGAAATGCCACCACCAAGGACTGAAAAGGAGGTGCGAGGCTTTCTGGGTAAAGTGCAATTCATAAAACGGTTTATCTCAAAATTAACCTTGACTTGTGAACCACTTTTTGGCCTCCTCAAGAAAGGAAAGAAGTTCCAATGGGACGGCCGATGTCAAGATGCATTTGAACAGATTAAAGAATATTTACAGAACCCGCCCGTGTTGTCACCGCCAGAACCAGGGAAACCGTTGATTTTGTATCTGTCAGTAACTGAAACTACAATGGGCTGCATGCTTGCACAAGAATCAGAAGACAAGGTAGAGAAAGCCATCTACTATCTAAGCAAGAAGATGCTAGAGTACGAAACCCGCTACACTCCGCTGGAGAAGGCTTGCTTAGCTTTGGTATGGGCTACCAGGAAACTGCGGCACTACCTGTTAGCTCACTCTGTAATGTTGGTTTCACGACTTGATCCCATCAAATATCTTTTCGAGAAACCAGCACTTACGGGTAGGCTAGCTCGTTGGTTGCTGTTGCACTCCGAATTTGAACTAAAGTATGTAACACGCAAGTCGGTCAAAGGAAGAGCAGTAGCAGAGTTCTTAGCCGACCATCCAGTGGAAGGGGGTGAAGCAGTCGAGTACTTATTCCCAGATGAGGCCATTTTGCACATCGACGACGAAACTTGGACGATGTACTTTGACGGAGCGTCAAATCAATACGGGTATAGGATAGGAGTGTTGCTGATAGCACCCGACAATTCCCGTATCCCTCTAGCCTTCAAACTCCGATTCAAAGTCTCGAACAACGAAGCAGAATATGAGGCGTGCATTGCTGGTCTAGAAGCAGCCTTGGAACTAGGGGCAAGACGGTTGGACGTCATTGAGGACTCGAACCTTGTTGTGTCTCAAGCTAAAGGAGACAGGAAAGTGAAAGAGGAAAAGATGATGATGTATCACCAGACCTTGGACTTGCTAATTCCTCGGTTTGAGAAGCTAAGTTTTACTCATCTACAAAGAGAGAACAACAGGTTCGCAGATTCTTTAGCAACTCTATCTTCTATGATAGACATCCCGTGTGGAGTCCGGATGCGTCCAATCATCATCGACCAGAAATTTGCACCTGCCTACGAGTCGATTGCCGCTATAGATGAAGTTCAGGACGAAAACCCCTGGTATTACGACATCTGGAACTTCTTGGAGAAAGAAGCATACCCGCCAGGGGTAAATGCCAAAGACAAAAGGGCAATCAGAAGAATGGCCGTTCAGTTCATCATCTGTGGGGGTAAACTGTATAAAAGGGGTCATCTGGGAATGCATAAACTGTGTGTTGATGCCGAAGAGTCAAAGCGTCTGATGGAAGCCATCCACGGAGGAGAATGTGGCGCGCACATGAATGGGGTAATGCTGGCACGAAAGATCCTCAGACAAGGTTATTACTGGTCAACCATGGAGGAGGATTGTATCGGTTTTGTCCGGCGATGCCACAAATGTCAGATTCATGCAAATCGCATGAACATTCCGCCGTCTAAGCTGTACAACATGACTTCGCCATGGCCATTTTCAGTCTGGGGAATTGATGTAATCGGAGCTGTCATGCCGAAGGGGTCGAATGGGCATGAGTTCATCTTGGTAGCGATAGATTATTTCACAAAGTGGGTCGAGGCCCAATCTTATGCGGTGTTGAAGGCTTCGCACGTCGCAAAATTTATCAGAAACAACATCATCTGTCGCTACGGAGTCCCAAATGAAATTATTTCAGACAATGGTTCCCACTTCAAGAAAGAGGTGATTGATTTGTTGGAAAAATACAATGTGGCTTTTCATAAGTCATCTACCTATCGGCCGCAGACCAATGGAGCGGTTGAGGCCGCCAACAAGAATATCAAGCACATACTGCAGAAGATGGTGGAAACCTACCGGGACTGGCCAGATAAGCTGTCGTTCGCCCTGTGGGGCTACCAGACTTCAATCAGAACTTCTACTGGGGCGACTCCGTACTCATTGGTTTATGGGATGGAGGCCATTCTGCCTGCTGAGATTGAGGTCCCGTCATTACGAGTATTGGCTGAGTGTCAGATAGCCGAAGCGGATTAGCAGCAGAGCAGATTTGAGGAACTCATGCTCTTTGATGAAAGAAGGTTGAAAGCACTGTACCATGTCCAAGGTTATCAACGCAGAATTGCCCGAGCTTTCAACAAGAAGGTTAAGTCCAGGAACTTAAAAGAAGGAGATTTGGTGCTCAAGGACAACCGAGCTCCCATCCACGACCCAAGGGGCAAGTTCAGACCCAATTGGACTGGTCCCTACATCATCAAGTCAATCTGGTTAGGTGGAGCTATGGTTCTGATGGATCTAGATGGCTTGGAGTTCTCACAACCGATCAATATGGACAAGTTGAAGAAATATTACCCTTGAGAGGCTCGCTAGGCCGAAAACCCGAAAGGGCGATCTAGGCAAAACTCAGAGCACAGAAAATTTGAAATCATAAAAACTGAGCTCGCAAGGTTGAAAACCCGCAAAGGGCGGCCTTGGCAAAAGTTAGAGCGTAAAAGGAGAGTGAAAATACCCGAGCGAACCTGAGCCCGAACTACGTAAGGCTTGATTCCCATGTTTGGGATACGTAGGCAACTTCATTCTGAAGTCCAGCCATAAACGCTTCCAATTTGATTGTGTCCATGCGATGGTTCTAGTCATCTTTGCCTTCTCTGTATCTGAGGATTTGGTTGTGTTCGTTACTCTGAGGGCTGACTATAATGCGTTGCGGTGCCATTCAAACAAGGGGCAACTTTCCGTTGCTATTCAATGCGCTGCGGTGCCATTCAAACAAGGGGCAACTTTCCGTTGCCATTCAAATGCGCCGCGGTGCCGTTCAAACAAGGGGCAACTTTCCGTTGCCATGCAGTTCTCTTCAAGCACGAGGCAGTTTTCCTTTGGATCCGAGGTTGTGCATCTCAGGAGTAGGTTTCACGCTCGTTGAGCAAGTGGCCGTTTGCAAAAATAGTTTTTGCGAATTTTTACTGAGGTTGACTAATTTTCTCGAAAATTGTTCCATCTTTTCAAAAAACTGGACCATTTCTTGGACCCGAAAAAGGAAAATTTTCAGTGCTCATAGCCTGACTTGCATGATTTCAAATTAGAAAACTGAACAAGCATGTTAATCTAACTCTCATTTTGGTCAAAATTGTTTTAATAGAAAGCCAAAAACAAAAATGGTCGAAATGATGAACTAGGGGCACAGTTGAGTCAGGTGTTCTGTCTTTTCCCCATTGTCAACATACTTGCCAGAAAGGGCACCATACTTGCCAAGAAGGGCACTCTACCTGCCGGAAAAGGGCACCACTGAAGCTAGCCACAAAGGGCTGAAAGCTCCCTCATCCTCCGAGCAACGAGGTATCAAGCCAAGTGCGAAGCACGAACTGGAATGGATCAGGATATTCCACTCCCTCATCTAGATGGATCTGATCATGTCCAAACTCCCCAGCAGAGCATCGTCAACTGATGCCAGCTGCAAATTTGCTACACACCCAGTTGTAGCGCAACCCCTCTGTGGGAGGAATCCACTAGCTGTGAACGGAAGAATGAGAATCTGGTAGAATACCAGGGGCAAGAGCCCACAACTTCATGCTTATCCATCAACCACCCAGGGGAGGGATTGAAAAATGAGAGAGTGAAGAATAGAGAGATGTGTGATGAGAGAAAAAGTGAGAAAAGGGCTTTTTCAGAAAAAACAGAGCTTGAGGGCCGAGTGATGTGAGAATCACAAATGAGAAAGGGTGGGAAACACTACCCGGTGAAACAGGCTCCCTGTGCACGTCTGAGTGTCGTGACTTTTTGTTTTATCTCGATTCTTGTTTTGAGTCGTTTCGAGTGTTACTCGATGTGTCTAGGTTGTGTGCCTTTTATTTCCTTGTTGAGTCGTTTTGCTGTGTTCAGTCGTAGGCTCAATGCCTGGTCGAAAACTCATCTCTCAATTTCAAAAATAAAATCGTTTTGTGCTCCGAGTGCCGTGCCGTTCTCCACATTTGTGCAAAACAGAATTTGTTCTTTCATAAAACCGTAGGGTTCAACCCAAGTCATGTGAGAACAGTGGAACCAGGACCTATCTGAAGCTATAATGGTTCCGGAATGCAAAGCAAAAGCAAAAGAGGAAAATGTCGGGCATCTGAGTTTGTTCCAACTTCAGTAAGCTCCGAGATCGCATTCCGTATGCACCTTGTCAGGCCTTGTCAATGCTCCGAAGTATGAGTGTGCCTCTACCTCAAGCTCAAGATCAAGTCTGCCTCAAATGGTAATCAGAAATGCTCTCTCTGAATACCAGTTCCTTGCCAGGGTCATCTTGGTTTTTGTTTGCAATGAGGGAAAGTTGTGAATATGATCAGAAAGAAAAGTGACATCCGTGGCTTTTACATATAGAGATTACCCCTTGTCAGCAAGAAATCATTCTACCATTCTTCCACTCGCGTGAGGCGCATTTGGATTTCGAATCCACTTTTCCTCCTTTCACGTGAAACGTGTTAGGATACCATTGTTTACCCGGTTAAAACCTTCCCTCTCTCCGTATGAAATATGTTGAGATACGCCTGTTGGTTACACCATTGTTTACCCGGTTAAAACCTTCCCTCTCTCCGTATGAAATACGTTGAGATACGCCTGTTGGTTACACCATTGTTTACCCGGTTAAAACCTTCCCTCTCTCCGTATGAAATACGTTGAGAAACGCCTGTTGGTTACACCATTGTTTGCCCGGTTAAAACCTTCCCTCTCTCCGTATGAAATACGTTGAGATACGCCTGTTGGTTACACCACTGTTTACCCAGTTAAAACCTTCCCTCTCTCCGTATGAAATACGTTGAGATAGGCCTGTTGGTTACACCATTGTTATTCTCCCCGGTTAAAACCTTCCCTCTCTCCGTATGAAATACGTTGAGATACGCCTGTTGGTTACACCTTTGTTATCTTCCCCGGTTAAAACCTTCTCCGGTTGCATTGTAGACGTGCTGGGCGGGTTGTTTTTGGACCTCCTCTCACGATTTCAGCGTGGTTTGAGTGTCCCCTTCCTCACACGATTTCAGCGTGTTTGGAATTTATCTTAGGTTGTGTGGAACGCGCTCCTGATTGATTTTGTTTGTTCTTCCTCCACTCATGAGTCCAGCGTGATTGGTGTATGTCGCCTTTTTGCATCTATTGTACTCTCGGTTGCACCGCATCTATTATCCATTGCATCACATTTATTACATCCATTGCATCGTATTTGCTTTACTGTCTGGTCTGGGAGACCTTAAATCCTGCATCATCATTCGTGTTGTTTTGCGCATCGTACTTGCATTTTACTTGCATTTCATCGCACCGTCTTGTGCACTTTCTGGTCTAGGAGACCTTAAATCCTCTAAAGGTGCAATTCCTTTGGTATTTGTCGTGCCCGAACGACTTCCAGTGGTCTGGTATAGCCACCTACTTGTGTTAGCAGTGAGTTCCTAGGAGACCAACTGAGACGGTGAAAACTAGAGTTTGAATGGTTTATGCCTAGAACGCAAAGGTTCGGGATTTCCGAGACTAAAGTCTGGTTTAAATACCCAGGGGTATATCCTCGGCTTGAAATCTGTATGGCAGCCCCATAGATTGAGATAGCATGTGTATGCGCCTCAATTCTGGATACTGAATCAACCTAGTCTGTCACCCTGTTGGAGAATAGGGAAAGCTGCGACCATAGTCAGGGAGAAAAGTAGTACCTGCAGTTCAACCAAGAAGAAGCGAGAGATCTGCAGCAGCATAAGGCACGATATTGTATGTACGGTTCATTTGAGGCTGGCACGACCAGACAAGCCGGACAAGTATTGTGTTCTCCGTGTGAGACGTAGCGAGAATTGAATAATTCTCTTACATCTTAACTGCATGAAATGTAGTTTTTGCTTTGCATTCTTGCTTAAAACTGTTGCATCTATTGTGAATATGTGCTTCATTACAGCTTGCTGCATTTGCATGATCATTGAGGTACCTTCGGCTTCTTGCATTGTCAGTTGCATTTTGCCCCCCCTGCCTGCGGGCGCGCCTGCGGGCACATCTCTGTTTATCTCGCCTGTTTGTCTAAGTCTTCGGCCTTGTCAAAAATGGGTCGTCTCTGGGCTTTGACATTCACTCCCGTCACTTATGACTTTCGAGTTCTGTCAAAGAGGGGCAACTGTAGACACCCCATTTTTGACCGACTTTAAGACTCAGACATCACCGATTGAGCGCTTGGTGATGTCGCATATCGTGCTTGTCCAGAGGTTTTAGAGTCTCGGCCGTGAGCCTTGCCTCTGGACTTCCAGGCTTTTCTGTGATTTGCCTCGGTTTGCGAACCAGGCTCGGTTTTCTCTGTTTCTCTTCCCAAAGGGAGGGAGAGGTCTCGTAGATCATCTCTTGGTGGCCGCGGGCTACATTTCGTGGTCGTAGGCCATTTTGCCCATTTCGGAGCCCGGTTCCCAGTTTTCGGAGCCGTCAGGCCGAGTGCCTCGGTTCGGGACCGCCTAACCACCTCCGTTCGCTCCAATTTTTGGCATGCATCTTATTTACTCCCTTTTGAGGGACACTGTGGTCCGAGAGACCAACTTCGTGGTCGAACACCCCTCCCGGTGCCTAACAGTCGGTTTTCGGGACCCCAGGCTGCGCTTTTCGGCCCCCAAACCTTCATTTTGCATCGGTTTACGTTCATGTTTGGCGGGGACCTCTGTTTCATCACCAGGAAGGTCATAGAAGGGTGGGAGGCCAGTAATTGTTTCAGCAACCAGTTATATTCCTTCATCGCCCTCCGTCGCCCGTTTTCTCTCACTTCAAAGCCAATGTTGACCACCCTTGGGCCACTTTCTTGCACCCTAAACCCCATATTTGTAATGTACACATCTGGGAGGCCACTAATATTTGGTGGCCGGCCAGTAATTGCTTTTGAACCTTTTGAACCCCTTTGAAAAGTGGGTTGTTCTCTCTCCTGGTTCACTGTTTCCATTTTTTGACCACAAGGCTGTATTGAGAACACATGGGAGGCCACCAATCTGTGGTGGCCGGCCACTAATTACACTTGGCCTTTTTGACCCTTGGCCAGCCGGCCATGGGGAGGGCCGGCCGGCCACCTTCAAGCCCAATAACCAGCCGGCCTTGCTCCTTCCTGCAGGTATATTTCAAATATGCATCTCTTTTCCCCCCAGACTTTGTATTCGGGGGGCCTTTTTTTGGGGGGAAACTTGAATTCATTTCCCCCCCATTTTTCCCCCCCCCCCCCATTTCCCCCCTCTCTTGCCTATAAAACCAGCCTCCCAGCTCTGGTTTAAGGGTTAGAAAAACCACCTTTGAGCTCCCATATTGTATCTCTCTCCCTCTACACTTCCAAGCTTCAAAACCTTCTAAACCCTACACCATTTCTACACCACCACCTAGCACCACACCACCACTCCATTCCAGCAGCTTGGAGGGTCTTCTTAGAGCTTAGGAGGCACCTCTTCTCAAGCCAAGAAGTGTTGAAGTTTGGTCTACGAGGGTGAGCAACATTTCCCCTCTTTTTAAGCTTATTTTTGCATCCTATCTAAGCCCCTTGTGCTTGCATATTTGGGCTCCGACCCTAACTAGAAATAGGATTATTTTGAGCCATATTCCATGTTTTATTGAGGGCCTCTCACTGTTTGAGGCCTCCTTGTTGCACTTGCTTCATTATCTCCCTAATATGCAATTTTCTTGCACATTATTTTTGGCTTATGTATGAACTGTTTCGAGGCATGTTGTAAACTATAAAGTAGTTTATTTTGAGCCCTTATTCAACATTTTTGAAGGGCTCATCACTGTTTGGGCCCCCCCTTTTGTCACTTGCCTTTATATCCCTCTTTTGGCCCCCTTTTTGCATAATTTGTTAGCCTCTTATGCTTCTGTTTTTGGACTCTGGTCCGAACTAAAAATGGCCTTATTTTGACTCCCTCTTCATTTTTCATTAAGGGTCTTTTATTGTTTGAGGCATCCTTTTTATACTTTGTGTTATAGCTCTCTTTTTGGCCTTATCTTGCATAATGTTTTGAGCATACTTGTACACTGTTTTGGCTCTGATCATAAACTGTAAAAAGTCATATTTTAGGTCCCTCTTCAATTTTGTTGAAGGTCCTTTATCTGTTTGGGGCCAGCATGCATCACTTACTCCTTTGTCCTCCTTTAGGCCCACTTATTGCATGAGAATTTTGCCATACTTGTGTCTGTTTTTGTGGTTTGTGGTAAAATGTAAAACATCATATTTTGGGCCCCTCTTCAGCATTGTAGAAGGGCCCTTCTCTGTTTAGGGTCAGCAGCTGTCACTTGCTTCATTATCTTGCTTTTGGGGCCATTTTTGCATGCTAGTTTAGCCCCATTTGCGTTCGCTGTTTGGCTTTTTTTAGAACTGAAAATATGCTTATTTTTGGGCTGTATTGATTCTGTCTTCACATTCCATGTTCAAATAATGCATGCATTGCATAGTCATAGGTCATTTCATATGCCTAATTCCATGTTTCGGGACCTATTCCATGCATCGGGTGTTGTTTTACCATCTTTCGGGGCTGTTTTGCATCACTTATTGCCTCTGAAATTTGCATGATAGTATGCCATATTCCATGCTTTGCCATGTCATGTTAGAGTGGCATTCGTGCCTTAGGGTCGGTCCTCGATTTGTGTGCACGTATGCACGCATTTCGAGTGTCTCATTTTCATCTAATGGCCTCCTATGTGAGTGTGATTGAGGTCCACTCATGTTGGTGTAAGTCCATTATGCATTGTGTATGCCATTTCATTTCATAGCATTGTGTATGCTAGGTTGTATGTTAGCGCATTGTGTATGCCATGTTATCTCGTGCATCGTGTATGCCATTTCATAGCATTGTGCATGTTAGGTTGTATCTTAGTTGCATTTCATGCATGTCATGCATACTGCATTGTACTCGGGATAGGAGTTAGCCCGAGCACGGGAAACGAGGTACGTTTCGTACTCCGAGTGACGGAACGTGTCTCAATTTCCCAGTCACCGACACTCCGGATCATCCATGATAGAGTTAGGTCTTGTTGAGTTTTCATGTGCATTCATTCCATATTGAGTTGTGCAATTCGACTCCTCGGCCATCATGCATCGAGATGCGTGATTGGTGGCACGAGGATCGAGGCATGCATACATGTGTGAAAATACATTGCTATGCCCCTTTCCTGCTCTATGTTGCAGCAAATCAAGAATCAGCAGCCTTCCGGAGCTTGGCGCGCTTTCCAAGAACAATTGCTAACAGAGGCTAATTGGGGCATCGCCATGGATTTCCGCACAAAGGCAACCCGAACATGCATCATTCATCATCTGAAGAAGAGTCAAAGCAGTCCCTGGCTTGCATGCCAGTTTATTGTTTTCTTAGTTAATTTGTTAGGAATTTGTACATATTTTGGACTGTATTATTTATTTGGACTGTACTATTCGGGACTGTATATTACTCTTTCGGACCCTCTGTGCGAGGGCATAACTGTAATAAGTGTGCATGAGTGTGATGTATGTCTTCCAACCCCACGTCTTTCTTCCCTTTTATTTACCTTCTTATGATGGTTAGATTAGGGCATGTTTCAATTAGCATATAGTATGATAGCATGTTTGCATTCATTCATCTGTTTTGCATGCACCGGGCTTGGCGCATCATACTAACTGCATTTGTATTTCAATTCCAAATTGAATACTTGATAGCTGTTGCATCTCATATGCCATGTTTAGAATAGCCGAGCCTGCATGTGTTGCATTAGGCATTTCTGTATACTTAGGATCATGCATGGATTTCTAATCGGTTTCTGTTTTGGCTTGGAGTACTCGGTGAGTTTTTATGCTTTAGCATCCTTGCATGCGTGTGAGTGACTGCCATGAATAGCATGCTTACCATGAGGCTATGTGCTTATGTGATATAACTGCCTGAATGCCTGTGGGTGAAGGTTGGGTTAGTTGGATTGGAACAAATCATTGACTGTGTGTTTTAAGCCCACTAGATAGTGGCAAAATCATGTTTTCTAAGCCCACCCGAGGGTGGCAAATCCACGTCTTAGCCTACTTGCGAGTAGCACCATCAAACCATTTTCAAAAACAAACATTAAATGTTTTGTTCCAATTCCGGCGATCCAGTCTATACTTGTATGCTGTGCGCATCACATAGTAAGTCTAGGCTAATAACCGGAATAAGAACACACAATGTCTTCAAAACTAGATATCATGGTTAGTAGAGGCCGATCTTTGATCGGGCGAGCGGGGGTGCTCACGAAGTGACCTTCCCCAATCGTACCCAAGTTCCCGAGCCGAGGCAACTTTGGTGATGACGGACACGTGGCCTTAGGCAACGAGTCAAGGTTTCCTAAATTTCCCAAAAAAATAAAATATTTAGGTGGCGACTCTGTATCTGGCAAAGCAGTCAATGTTTGGCACTTCTTTCAAAAAAATCTGTTTTCTCAAAACGATTTGCCGGATTTGGACTCTTTGGTTCAAGATTAAGAACCGTGACAAATCGATTCCGAACTGTAGCGAGGTCCCCCACGGGCTTGTTTACAATCATCATTCGGCTCTTCATGAAACCATGACTCGTTGACACGAGCATGGAATGGCATACAATGACATATCATTGCCTTGTCAATATAGGCATAGAATGGCATACATCGTTGGCATCATAATTGCATCACTTAAACCACACTGCAGTGTACTTTATTATTTAGAATAGCTTTCTCTGCAAAAATTTGCAGGATTGGCATAAACCTAGAAAAGAATGGAAAGGAACTTGGCATAGGAATGGTAAGGTCAGTACGACAGGTATTACCTGCTCTCATCTTCTTAGAATGCATGCTTGGACGAATGCTTGAGTGCTTGTTGCACACACTCACTCATGTATATTGTTGCACAACTGTGAGACCCGACACTTCATTCATATGAAGATCATGACATTCATGCATGTTAATCTCATGTTAAGTGTTTATTTATTTCAACTAGAACCTAGTAGGAGTATAGGAGAAGGAGAAGTTAGTTGGGAACTTAAGTTTAGGAAATATTGCGTGTTTCATGCTTGAAATTAGGGAATGGTTTTGAGAACCATAGTATATCCCTATGCCTTAATTGAGAAGCTTAAATAGTTTAGTCTTATGAACTTGTTCATCTCATGTTATTTGATGTTATGTGATGTTTTACTCATCTAGCTTTAAACTTGATTAACTTAGCCTAAGCAAGGAAAACTAGTTAATTAATAATGTTGCACTCTTCCCTAGCCACACCAAATAAAATCGTAAGTCTCTAAATCAAATAAAAAGGGGTATTTCCTAGAAATTGAGAGAACAATTGGGATAGAAGGGAGGAAAGCAGAAGAAAGAGGAAGAAAAGGGAAAAGGGAGCAAAGGCAAGAAAAATTCAAAGAGCTAACGATTCAAGCTTAGAAATTCCAAAAAAAAAATCACTACGTTGTAAGAAACTTGATCCTCTTTCAAATTCTCATATCAAAACATAGCCAAAAATTGATTAGGAATAAGTTTTGGAAGATTGAAATAATAAGAAGAAAGTAGGAGGGTTTGGAAGTTAAGAAAGAATTTGAGGAAATGGTAGAAAAACTATGTTTTAAACTAATTTTATGTAAGATTTAAGAAGATGAAACCAACCGAATTTGAAGGAGGAATAGATCCATTGAAGGCAGAGGCTTAGGTATTGGAAATTGGAAATTTTTTGAAGTTTTTCCTTATACTGAGATGCAAAAGGTTGCACGTGCTACATTTTTTTTTTATCAGCAAAAAAGAAGACTTTATTGACAGTTTCAAATAAGAGAAGAACATACATCAATAAAGTATAGGCAAGAGCAAACAACAACATATAGCCCATCCTAATCCCAACTAGGTTGGCACCAAGATGACCACACTACAAACAACTACTCAAGCCTAAGTTGGTGTGGCACCAACTAGAAAAGAAAATAAAAACAACAGAAAAACCACAAGATGTCGACAGCCAATCAACTAATGGATCAATCAACCCCTACCAAGGCACCTTCTAATCTGATTAAGGTTGTAAATGAAGTCACTCACAGGTTACTGCCATTCCTTTGATGTTGTTCTAAGCCAAAGAGCCACTCTAGTTTTATAAGCTCACATAAGTCCTCTACATTAGCTTTTGCCTCATTGAAAACACTGTCATTACTTACGTGTCTTGAGGAAATGGTTAGATTGGGTGCCTAGTTGAATTTGAAATGACACTCAAGAGTTGTTTAAAATTTACTTATTTAATATATATTTTAATTTTTTATTAAAAAATATATAAAAAAATAAAAATATAATATAAGCTAAATAAGTACATTTAAGACATTTCCAAACAACCACTCAATTTCCATATAGACCAAAGAGTAACAAGAGCGACTGTTCTCCAAAACACCTTCTATTTCTTCTCAAACTTATTACCCTCCCACCAATGTAACAAACAATCAATTGTGATAGGAATAACCCATTGCAACCCCCACCACTCCAACAAGGATGGCCAAACCTTCTACATAAAAAGGCAATGAAAGAGCACGTGTACCACTAACTCCATATCTTGTTTACAGAAGCAACACATGGTACAGTTTCCTCCAAACAAGACCCTAATTTTCTGTAAGAATGCAAAGGTTTTAACCTTATGTTTCCAAGCAAGCCAGCCAAACAACTGAACTTTAGGAGGTAAAACATTAATCCATTGTAACAATCCCGACCCATGATTAACTGTTAAGCCATGATTAAGTATGCTAAATAAGTAATTAAGATGAAATCCTGAGTTAATTACATGTGCATTGCATTATTTGTGTTTATATTTGTCTATTGTAGAAATATCTGTTTGTGTTTCTGTTTTACTCTGCGAATTGAGGCCTTATCGACATCCGATCATGAAATTGACTTGGTATATGTGTTATTTAGAATTTTTAGAACATTATGGTAGGTTCAATTGAAATTCGATTCGGAACAAATTAAATAGGATTAAATGATGTGAATTAGTTACCTAAGCTTAGCTTAATTAAATACCACTAATTAAGCCTATATAAGGCTTAAATTGATTTTAGAACCTCACTCACACTCCCATTTCATCATTCTTGAGGCTCAACGTCAAAGAGAAAGGGAAAGAGGAGACTTGAACTCAATTAAGGAGAATTGAAGAGAATTTAAGGGAATTGAAGAATACTTAGGAGAATCAAGCTTCCATACTTGTGAACTCAAGCCATGAATTAAGTGTTTGGCTCAATAAGAGGATGAGTTCAAGAGAATTGAAAGAGTAAATAAAAAAATTAAGCTTAGATGATAGAATTGAGCATGGTTCATGCGTGCATGTATTTTCATGACAATTTGGGTTTGAATTTCAAGCAAATCTCACATGCATGTGTCTATCTTACCTTTATTTTGAGAATCCATCTTGTTTGATGCCATATTATATCAATTGATCATGTTTTGGGAGCTTTGAAGTCAAGTTAATGTATCCATGTTAAGGGTTCAAAGTTTTAAGTTTTGTTTTGTGCATTTGGCAAAGCTTTGGGCCTTGATTTCATGAAACGATCTTTAATTCTCCATGTTTTACAAGTTTCCAAGTGTTTTCTCAACTTTTGGGTCTCAATGATGAGTTTTTGAGGCTTTGAATTTGAAGTTTGCATCATGTGCAACAATTTGAAAATTCCATATTCTGCCTCTTAGCTCAAATGACAAAACCTGGGCTCAACTGACCCCTTTGTGTTTTGCACCTTCACTCGAGCGACCAAAAGTTGGCTCGAGCGTAAAATGCATGCTCCCAGAAGTTCACATGTTTTGCAGACCACTCGAGCGACAAGAGTTGCACTTGAGCGAGGACCTCAGTTTTATGCTCAAGCGACCGTCGAGCGGCTGTCGAGCAAAGAATTTACACAACCAGTACTTTTGCAAAGTTTACAGACCGCTCGAGCGAAAGAAGTTATGCTCGAGCAAGGCCCCTATTTTCAGCATATTTGCCTAAGTGTTTTCAAGGGCATTTTGGCATCGTCATCGCATCCTACGCATTCTTAGGCCATATTTAAGACATAATGATGAGGATAAGGACCAGAAATACACTAGGAACGAAATAGAATAAGTGAACGAATTTCGAGTGTGTGTTTTAATAAGTGTGTGTTTGTTATGTTCATGTAGGTCATGTGCCTCAAGTTATCTGATTCGTCTACTCTGCCTATTCTACAAGTGAAGCCATTTGTGAGTAATAACTCTGTAAAGTTATGTTTAACTTTAATTATTTTCTGATGATATAAAATGATCAGTTTTCTAAAATGCTATGTTTTGTATGAATGACTGATTGTCCAAGTTTCTGAAATGTATTCATGGCATCCTTGGCACATGGCCCTTGCCCGAGGGTAACAATACCGTGGCTTAAGTATGTTACAAGTTCCCGGAACCAACGGTTTCTTTATGGAACTGACAAATATGACCCTTAATGCTTTGTATTTGATCTGTTAGCGCTATTGGATGTTTGGATGTACCACATATGATCAAGCATGAACTCTGATTTCTGTATATGATTCAACAATATGAATGTAAATCTATTTTTGTTTTCTAAATTATTATGGGACCTCATTCATTCAACCCTTTACTCTTTTATTATTCACTGGGCTTTCGCTCACTATTTATATTATGTATGTAGGTGAGTAGGCGCATGACCAGGCCTAAGCTGTTGCCTGGAGAATTTTACTTTATCAGCCAGCCACCGTGCCTCCAGGAGAGGTTCCCGTCTAAGAAGTCAATTTTGCGAATCATGTGAAAGATGTTTTGTTTTGTTTTTGTCTATCTGTACATAGGGCTAAGTCCCTTATGATACTATTTGTATGGTGATGCATGACATATGGAAGTTGACACTATTTATATATATGTATGATTTAAATTTTTTGTCCCATGTACGTCTACATAGCTTTATAGACATTGTATTTTGTATATTTGCTTCCACAGCCCTTTATATTTTGTTATTCTATTCAGAGGCCTTTGATAATCCAAGGATTACTGGCTGGTTACAATGCTAAACCTATAGCCGTGGATTTGGGTCGTGACTGAGTGGTAATAGAGCACATGTTCTATTGTACACACGAGTCCATATGAGCTATAGGTTGTCTTAGAAAAGAATTAGGGGCATTCCGTCTGCATGTGTGGGTGTGTGAACTATGAGAATTTACATGAACTAAATTGAACTAATGTGAACACATATGAAGCATATTGATTTAGAATAGAACACAAAGAACAAGACTATTATGCCTATTTTTATTATTGTCCTATTTACCTATAGCAATGGAAAATACAAGTAATGAGGCCACTAAATCCTCTGAGGCCTAAATGAGACGAATGGAACAGATGCTTGCAGCTTTGACTAATGACGCAATAACAGAGGTAACAACCTTTGCCACCTCCGCCTCCATCGGTGCAAATTGAACCGAATAATAATGACATAATCAACTTAATCCAGAAGTTCATGAAGATGAAACCACCAACTTTGTTAGGTAGTATTGTACCGTTGAGGGCAGAAACATGGCTACTTGAAATGGAAAAGTTATTTGAAGTGTCACCTTGCTCCACGACTCAGAAAGTGTTCTTGGCCACCTATACCCTAAAGGATCAAGCTCGAAGATGGTGGTTGTTAAACTAAAACGACAATGGAAACATGACATGGGTTCAATTCAAGGAGATCTTCTATGAAAAATATTTCCCTCAGTGTTTTCGCTACCAAAAAGTTTTAGAATTTCAGGAACTCAAGCAGGGCAATATGTCAGTAACATTGGCTAGGTTTGCTCCACACATGGTGGATACCGATTACAAAAAGGCACGAAAATTTGAAGGAGGTTTGACGTTGGAAGTGTTTGACCGAGTTGGTGTCTTGAAGTTGCCTACCTATGTGGAAGTATTAGATAGAGCATTGATGATAGAAGCTTCCTTAGCAGCAATGAAACAAAGCAAGGCCCCAACAACAACTAAATGGAGAGGTAAAATATCTAGATCCAACTTTCGGAAGGGCTGCTCATTCTTTATAAACAAAACGAAAAATACTAGATTTTTAAGCAGTTCAAGCCAAAGTAGTGGGTCTATGTCAGTTTATTCAGAATGTGGAAGGAAACATAAGGGCACATGTTATCATGCATCTGGTGCATGTTTTCAGTGTGGCAAGACTGGCCACATGATTAGAGACTATCCGATGAGATTTGACAATGCCACCCGACCCGCGGCAAGTTCTGCTGGATCCGCTCTTGCACCAAGAACGAATGAGAGAACCCATATTGGGAAAGAACCTTTGATGCAAGGTTGAGTATTTGCACTAGTGCCTAGTGATATACAAAACACCGAGTCAATAGTGTCAGGTATGATTTCTATCTGTGCTCAAAATGCCTACTTGTTGATAGATTTTGGTTCTACGCACTCTTTTGTGTCACATGCTTTTTCCCGAAAATTAACTAGACCACTAGAGCCTATGAATTATTTGTTATCTATCTCTACACCATCTGGAGGTTCTATGATATGCGCGTATGTGTATTCAGCATGTAACATTGTGATTGGTGATATGACATTATATGTTGATTTATTGCCATTGGGTCTTGATCATTTTGACTGTATACTTGGTATGGATTGGTTGACAAAGTATTGTGCAACTATTGATTGTGTGAATAAAACTGTTGTGTTTCGACCACCTGGTGTGCCTGAAATTGTCCTCATTGGAAATGGGGTAGTTCCTCCACCATACTTGATTTCATTTATAAAAGCCAGGAAGTTGTTGAGAAAAGGGTGTCGGGGCTACTTGTGTTGTGTACTGACTGTATCTTCTGATAGTGCTAATGTGGAAACCATCCCTGTTGTTTGTGAATTTCCCTATATGTTTCTGAATGAATTGCCTGGGGATTTAATTGATAGAGAAATCGAATTCACCATTGATGTAATAGCCGGGACATAACCTATTTCTAAAACCCCATACCACATGTCAACCTCTGAATTTAAAGAATTGAAAACTCAATTACAAGATTTGTTAGACAGGAAAATCATCTGCCCGAGCACTTCACCTTGGGGTGCTCCAGTTTTGTTTGTTAAGAAGAACCGGGAATTGAATCGAGTAACTATCAAGAATAAATATCCATTGCCCCGAATAGATGATTTGTTTGACTAACTCCAAGGAGCCCACGTATTCTCCAAAATTGACCTTAGATCAGGCTATCATCAATTGAAAGTAAAGGCAGAAGACATTGAGGAAATAGCTTTCCAAACTAGATATGGGCATTATGAATTTTTAGTCATGCCATTTGGGCTAATGAATGCACCTGCGGCTTTTATGGACCTAATGAATAGGGTGCTTAAACGATTCCTCGATGAATTCA
Organism: Camellia japonica; assembly: GCA_030407325.1. Taxonomy (NCBI): domain Eukaryota; kingdom Viridiplantae; phylum Streptophyta; class Magnoliopsida; order Ericales; family Theaceae; genus Camellia; species Camellia japonica. The sequence goes on from JAPPVO010000010.1 coordinate 59,814,891, forward strand.
TCGTTGTGTTTATTGATGATATCTTGATTTACTCCAAAAGCAGGGAAGAACATGAACATCACCTGAGAACTGCTTTATAGATTTTGAGAGAAAAAAAGTTATATGCAAAATTGTCCAAATGTGAATTCCGGCTTGACCGCGTAGCATTTCTAGGACATGTGATTGACAAGGATGGTATATTAGTGGACGCATAGAAAATTGAAGCCATTGTAGACTGGCCAAGGCCAACCAATGTGTCTGAAGTTAGAAGTTTTCTAGGGCTTGCAGGTTACTATTGCAGATTTGTGAAAGACTTCTCTAAACTTGCCTTGCCATTGACACAATTGACTCAGAAAAATGCACCATTTGATTGGAACGAACAAAGGGAGTCTTCCTTCCAAGAGCTAAAGACCATGTTAGTAACCGCACAGATCTTGACTTTGCCTAATAGTACTGATGGAGTCCAAATTTACAGTGATACTTCATATAAAGGTTTGGGATGTTTACTAATGCAAAATGGTAAAGTGATTGCTTATGCCTCGCGACAACTCCAGCCACATGAAAAGAACTATCCGACCTACAACTTTGAACTCGCAGCTCTGGTCTTTGCTTTGAAAATCTGGCATCATTATCTGTACGGCATAACTTGCGAAGTGTATACTGATCGCAAAAGTTCAAAATATTTCTTTACTCAGAAGGAATTGAACATGAGACAGAGCAGATGACTCGAGTTGATTAAAGACTATGATTTGCAGATTTTGTACTATCCAGGGAAAGCTAATACAGTGGCAGATGCTTTAAGCTGAAAGTCAGTGGGAAATTTGTCATGTTTGCTCACCAGTCAGAAAGAGTTGATATCAGACTTAGAGAGGAATGAGTTTGAAATTGTGTTAAGTGAACAAGATGGAATTCTAGCTGCCATCTCTGCTCAGCTTGCAATCATTGAAGAGATTAGAGAGAAACAATTGCAAGATGAATTTCTAAAAAGGATTGTGGATGAATTTGACTTAAAACTGAGACCGAGATTTGTTCTTGAGAATAATGTGTTGAAGTTTCAGAATAGACTTTGCGTACGAGATTATTCTGACTTGAGGAAGCGTGTTATGACTGAAGCTCACAATTCAAAGTTTGCAATACATCCGGGAAACACAAAGATGTACCATGATTTGAAATAGAATTTTTGGTGGCCTGGCATGAAGAAAAGCATTGCTAATTTGTGGCTAGATGTTTGCACTGTCAACAAGTTAAAGTCGAACACCAATGGCCTATTGGGTTACTTCAACTGCTTCCAATACCAGAATGGAAATAAGAGCACATTACCATGGACTTCATTATGGGATTGCCTCGCTCCTCTCGAGGTATGGACTCTATCTGGGTCATAGTTGATCGTTTGACTAAATCTGCTCATTTTCTACCTCTTAAAACTTTTTACAATGCGGATAAGTTAGCTACCATTTATATGAATGAGTGTAGACACCCCATTTTTGACCGACCTTAAGACTCAGACGTCATCGATTGAGCGCTCGATGATCACGCATGTTTGTGCTCGTTTCGAGTTTCCGGAGTTTTCGGCTGAGTGCCTTGCCTCCGGGCCTCTAAACTCTTTGTGTTTTGGCTTGGTTTGTGGACCATGCCTTGTTGACCTTGCCTGGAGGGAGAGAGAGGCCTGTAGGCCACTTTTCGTAGTCGTAGACTACTTTTTCCTCTTGTAAGCTAGTTTTCGATTTCCGGAGCCTTCGGCCGAGCGCCTTGTCTCGGAACCTCTTAACGTTTTCCTCTTGGCCTGGTTTTTGGACCATGCCTTGTTGCCTTTGCCTAGGAGGAAATAGAGGCCTGTAGACCACCTTTTGTAGTCGTAGACTGCCTTTCCCTCTCGTAGGCTACTTTTTGTGCTCGTAGACTAGTTTTCGAGACTTCCGGCTGAGTGTCTCGCCTCGCGGACTCTTGTCTTGCTTCCTTTTTGTTTATTTTTGAACCAAACCCCTTGCCTGGAGAGTGGAACAGGGGTGTAGACCAGTTTCTCCACCTGTAGACCACTTTTCTTCCCTGCCAGCCAGTTTTCTGGTCGGCCAGCTAGGGTGGGTGGTTTGTGGACCACCTAAAGTGGTCGGCAGCCATGCCACCACCTTCCTCTCTTTGTGCAGACCACCTTTCCACCCCTGCCGACCACTTTTTGTTCTTGCAGACCACTTTTTCTAGTCGGTCGACTAGTGGGAGTGGTCGGCCGACCACCTCTCCTGGTTGGCACCTTTTCTACATTTTTCTGCATATATTTTCTTGCCAGCTGTGCCAGCTGTTAGGCACAGAAAACATCCTTGCTTGAAGCCTTTAGCTTGTCTAACAAGCTTAAGGCATAGATTTCTATAAAAGGGAGCCTCCTCCCTCTTGTCTCAGGCTGAGAATTTTGCATTAGGGCTATACATATCATCTATCTCTATATTGCTCCTTCTCTCTCTATATTTGTGCTTGAAAGTGTAGTTTCTTCACACTTTTGCACACAAACACCTAGTGAAACACCACACTCTTGTTGCTGAGGTACCTGAGGGTCTCGTTTGGACTCAAAAGTTGGTTTTAGCTCAGAAAAGTTGCTGGAGTTGCTGCCTTGTTCTTGTTCTTCAAGGGTGAGCCACTAATCCCCTTTTAAGCTTTGTTTTCATTGCTTATTTGGCCCTATTTGCATGCTTCTTTTGGCTTAACTTTCAACTGTAAAAAGCTTCATTTTCAAGTGTTTGAAATGTTTGTTTAAGGCCTCTTTGGTGTTGGGGGTGGTCTCTCCCCTTTTGTGCTTTAGTTTGCCTTGCTTTGAACTATCTCTTTAGGCCTTTGAGATCACCTTCTCTTGGCCTTTTAGCCACTGAAATCCAGTGGATTTTTAGTGGTAGAAAGTGTGTTTTGAGGCCCTAAATGGGAGGGGATTGTCCCCCCTCCTCTTCTCTTGTATGCTTGTGTTGATGGCTCATCAAAGTAGCATGTTTGTTAAGCTTGTTTTGGCTCCATCTCAGCCTATTTTTGGCCTTATTTCAGTATGGCATACCTCTGTTTTGGCTTAGTTTAGGCCACCCTTGCATGCTTTATGCACTTGTAGTGTGATCCTTGCAAACTAGCCTTGTATGCTTAAGGTTTTAGCTCTCCTTTCTAGCATGTATTGATTCCATTTCAGCATGTTTTTGGTCATTATTTAACATGCCTTAGCTCTAATTTTGGTTGGTAGAGTCATCTCTTGCTTTGTTTTTACACTTGTAGTGTAATCCCCTTTGTTGGCCTAGTATGCTCCATGCTTCATGCCTCTAATCCTAGCTTGTGTTAGCTCTATCTCAGCATGTATTTGCTATTGTTTGGCCATGCTTAAGCTCTGTTTTAAGTGGTCTTGACCATTTGGACCTTGCTTTGTATAGCCATAGTTCATTCTTGCTCACCAGCCTTGTGTTTTAATGCCTTTAGCATGCTTTGTTTGGGATGTTTGCTTGCCATGACATCATTTAACATGTTATTTCAGAGCATATAGCATAGCCATGTTCTCACTTCTTTCACTCTTTGAGTGCTTTTAAGAGTTGTGCATTTGTGCCTCGCTTATGGGCCAATGCGTATGCATGCTTGTCTAGGCTTTTGAGCTCCCATCTCAACATGTTTTGGTCTTTGTTTTGACCTAATTGAGCTCTGTCTATGGTTGGTTCTATCATTTGTGCCATGTATTGCATGCCTCTTGTGTAGTTCCTTTTAGTAGCCTTGTGCTTTAGGGCCTCTTGCATGCTATACTTGTGTGTTTATGTGATTTGGCATCATTTAACACTTGATTTTAGAGCATATAGCATTGCCATATTCTCATGCATATCACTCTTTAATTGTGTTTGAGAGTTGAGCTTTGTGCCTTGTTTGTGGCCTAACATGTATGCATGTTTGTTTAATCCATTGAGCCTCAATTCCCGCATGCTTAGGCCTTTGTTTTGGCATGCATGAAGTCAGTTTGGGGCTGGTTTGATCCCTTGAGCATTGCATTACATAGCCCTTGTGTTGCATCCTTCACTAGCTTTTATGCTTAAGGACTCTAACTTGACATGCTCATGTTGTTTGCATGTTGTTTGGAATGATGTTGCATTGCATTGTGTTTGGATTGAACGTTAATCCAAACATGAGAAACGATGGACGTTTCATACTTGAAGTGATGAAATGTGCCTCATTTCTTGGTCGCCGACCCTCTTGATCATGCATGATAGAGGCTAAGGCCCTTATGTGTTATTTGTGCATTCATTGACATTGAATTGTGCAAACTTGGCTTCTCAGCCATCATGCATTGTGATGCTCGGTTGGTGGCCCGAGAGTCACGTACCGCACTCCCTTGAGCTTAAGAAATGATAGGGACGGTGGTTGTGCACACATACCTTGCAAATACACTGCTGTGCCCCTTCTTGTTCTCTGTTGTAGCAAATTGGAGCTTGGCAAAATTTTCTGGTCGGCAGACCAGAAAAAGTAGCTGGCTGACCATTTTTTCTGGTCTAAAGCAAACTTAGGTGGTCTACACCACCCTTTTCTGGTCGGCAACCCACCAGGAGGTCTCCATTTTGGAGTAGAAGCTATCTAGAGGTTTCTGCAGTGTTCTGAGATCAAATGCAAACAGAGGCAATTTGGGGCATAGTAATGGATTTTCGAGAGAGGCGACCGAGCATGCATGCACCCCTCGCACCGAGGCTCCTTTTAACTGCTTTGCTTAGCTAGTTAACTATTTGGTTCTGTACTTAAGTAGTTAATGCACTTAGTTATTCATTTGTGTTTGTAATTAGTTAACTTGTTAGTTAATTAGTTTCGTTTTGTAATAGTTAGCTTAGCGTAGCTAGTTAGTTGATCTATTCAGACCCTCCGTCGAGAGGGCACAATTTTGTAATAAGTGTGCATGTGTGTGATGCATGTCTTCCAACCCCCATTTCTTTCTCCCTTTTACTTAACCAGCTTTTGATGGTTAGTTTTAGGGCATGTTTTGATTAGCATCCTTATGCTTGCATGCGTGCATCATTCATCTGTTTTGCATGCACCGAGCTCGGCGCATCATTCAAACTGCATTGTATTTCAATTCCTATTTGAATACATATATCAAATTGTTGCATTCATATGCCATCTTAGCCAGCCGAGCCTATTTTAGCTGTATTTTTGCATGTGTTGCATTAGGCATTGCTAACATAGCTAGGATCATGCATTGATTACTAACTAGCTTTTGTTTTGGCTCGGAGTACACAGTGAGTGTTTACGCTTTAGCATCCTTGCATGTGTGTAAGTGACTGCCATGATAGCATGCTTGTCATAAGGCTAACTGCTTAAGTGTTTAACTGCATGAATGCCTGTAGATGAAGGTTTGATTGCCCGAATTGGGACAACTCGATGATTGTGAGTTTTAAGCCCACTTGAAGTGGCAAAATCATGTTTTTCTAAGCCCACTTGAGGGTGGCAAATCCGCGACTTAGCCTACTTGCGAGTAGCATCTTCAAACCATTTTCGAAAAACAAACATGAGTTGTTTTGTTCCACTCCGCGTGATTGAGTCTATACTTGTGTGCTGTGCGCATCACATAGTAAGTTAGCTAATAAACCGGAATAAGAATGCATGTGTTTTCAAAAACAACATATCTTGTTTAGTAGAGGTCGATCCTTTGATCGAGCGAGCGGGGGTGCTCATTTCAGGACCTTCCCCTCTCGTACCCAAGTTCCTGAGCCGAAGCAACTTTGGAGACACGTGGCCTTAGGCACGAGTCAGGGTTTCCTAAATTTTCCAAAATAAAATATTTAGGTGGCGACTCTGAAATCTGGCAAAACAGTCCATGTTTGGCACTTCTTGATCAAAATCGATTTTCCAAAACGATTTGCCGAATTTGGACTCTTTGGTGATTTATCAGTCTTACATTGCACTTTGTGAGATTAGATTCAGAACCGTGATAGGAGTCCGAACTGTAGTAGCTAGAACTACAATTCGCGCCTTCGCGCGAGGAGCGGAGTTCGGGGCGGTCTACAATGAGATTGTGAGATTGCACGGTGTGCCAATATCCATTGTATCTAACAAAGATTCTAAGTTCACATCAAGATTTTGGCAGAGTTTATAACATACTTTGGGAACTGAACTGCGATTGAGCAGTGCCTACCATCTACAAACAGACAGCCAAACTAAACGAACCAATCAAACTTTGGAAGATATGCTACGGATGTGTGTGTTGGACTTCCAAGGAAATTGGGAGACTTACCTTCCTCTGGACAAGTTTTTATACAACAACAGTTATCATTCAAGCATTGGAATGGCTCCTTATGAAGCTTTGTATGGTAGAAAGTGCCGATCTCCGATTTGTTGGACCGAAGTAGGTGATAGACCATTGTTGGGACAGGAACTTGTGCAAGAAACAACTAAAAAAGTGAAACTGATCCAACAACGTTTGAAAACGGCACAAAACCACCAAATGAGTTATGCGGATGTCCAGAGAAGAGACAGAGAGTACGAGGTCGGTGATCACGTATTTATAAAAGTAACTCCAATGAAAGGTCAGACACGATTTGGGGTGAAAGGAAAACTAACACCAAGATACATTGGCCTATATGAAGTCTTAGAGAAAATCAACTCAATAACATACCGAGTGGCCTTACCTCCGGTTATGAAGAATATGCACACCGTTTTTTTTATCTTTCAATGCGTCAGGTTATTTGAGAGATCCATTGCACGTTATTAAGCCAACACACGTACTTTTGAAGGAATATTACACATATGAAGAACGGCCAATCCAAATTATTAATTGAAGAATCAAAAGATTGAGAAACAAGAAAATTCCGTTGGTGAAAGTTGATTGGCAGCAACATGGGAAACAAAAGAAGATATGATGAAGGGAAACCCTGAGTTGTTTCCTTTGGACCTGGTATTCTTCCAAAATAAAGGTAATCAGAGTTTGGAGGACCAAACTCTTTAAGGGGGGAAGACTGTAACAATCCTGACCCATGATTAACTGTTAAGCCATGATTAAGTATGCCAAATAAGTAATTAAGATGAAATCCTAAGTTAATTACATGTGCATTGCATTATTAGTGTTTATATCTGTCTGTTGTAGAAATATATGTTTGTGTTTCTACTTTACTCTGCAAATTGAAAGCCATATTGGCATCCGATCATGAAATTGACTTGGTATATGTGTTATTTAGAATTTTTAGAATATTATGGTAGGTTCAATTGAAATTCAATTCGGAACGAATTAATTAGGATTAAATGATGTGAATTGGTTACCTAAGCTTAGCATAATTAAATACCACTAATCAAGCCTATATAAGGCTTAAATTGATTTTAGAACCTCACTCACACTCCCATTTCATCATTCTTGAGGCTCAAACGTGAGAGAGAAAGGGAAAGAGGAGACTTGAACTCAATTAAGGAGAATTGAAGAGAATTTGAGGGAATTGAAGAAGACTTAGGAGAATTAATCTTCCACACTTGTGAACTCAAGCTTAAGGTAAGAATGCAACCCGTGAATTAAGTGTTTGGCTCAATAAGAGGATGAGTTCAAGAGAATTGAAAGAGTAAATACAAAAATTAAGCTTAGATGATAGAATTGAGCATGGTTCTTGCATCCATGCATCTTCATGACAATTTGAGTTTGAATTTCAAGCAAATCTCACATGCATGTGTCAATCTTACCTTTATTTTAAGAATCCATCTTGTTTGATGCCATTTTATATCAATTGATCATATTTTGGCAGCTTTGAAGTCAAGTTAATGTATGTATGTTAAGGGTTCAAAGTTTTAAGTTTTGTTTTATGCATTTGGCAAAGCTTTGGGCCTTGATTTCATGAAACAATCTTTAATTCTCCATGTTTTACAAGTTTTCAAGTGTTTTCTCAACTTTTGGGTCCCAATGTTGAGTTTTTTAGGCTTTGAATTCAAAGGTTGCATCATGTACAGCAATCTGGAAATTTCAGATTTTGCATTTTCGCTCGAGCGACCCCTCTGTGTTTTGCACCTCCGCTCGAGCGACCAAAAGTTGGCTCGAGCATAAAATGCATGCTCCCAGAAGTTCACATGTTTTGCAGACTGCTCAAGCAATAAGAGTTGTGCTCGAGCGAGGACCTCAGTCTTATGCTCGAGTGACTGGTACTTTTGCAGAGTTTACAGACTACTCGAGCGAAAGAAGTTGCGCTCAGGCGACCACTCACATTTTTGACCTTCCGCTCGAGCAAAGAAAATTGCGCTCGAGCGAGGCCCCTGTTTTCAGCATATTTGCCTAAGTGTTTTCAAGGGCATTTTGGCATCATCATCGTATCCTAGGCATTCGTAAGCCATATTTTAAGACATAATGATGAGGACAAGGACCAGAAACACACTAGGAACGAAATAGAATAAGTTAACGAATTCCGAGTGTGTGTGTTTCAATATATGTGTTATGTTCATGTAGGTTACGCGCCACAAGTTATTTGATTTGTCTGCTCTATCTATTCTGCAAGTGAAGCCATCTGTGAGTAATAACTCTGTAAAGTTTTGTTTAACTTTAATTATTTTCTAATGATATGAAATGATCAGTTTTCTAAAATGCTATGTTTTGTATGAATGAATAATTGTCCAAGTTTCTGAAATGTATTCATGGCATCGTTAGCACATGGCCCTTACCTGGGGGTAACAATACCATAGTCTAAGAGCGCAAGGCCCCTGCCCGGGGGTAATAATACCGTGGTCTCATGGCCTTTGATCGGGGGTAACAATACTGTGGCTTAAGTATGTTACAAGTTCCCGATACTGGAGGTTCCTTTATGGAACTGACTAGTATGACCCTTAATGCTCTGTATTTGATCTGTTAGCACCATTGGATATACCACATATGATCAAGCATGAACTCTGATTTTTGTATTGATTCGAACAAGAATATGAATGTGAATCTATTTTTGTTTTCTGAATTATTATGGGACATCATTCATTCAACCCTTTACTCTGTTATTATTCACTAGGCTTTCACTCGCTATTTATATTATATATGTAGGTAAACAAGCGCGTGACCAGGCCTAAGCTGTTGCCTGGAGAGTTTGCTTTGTTAGCCAGCCACCGCGCCTTCCAGGAAGGTTCCCGTCTAAGAAGTCAATTTTGTGAATCATGTGAAAGATGTTTTGTTTTGTTTTTGTCTATCTGTACATAGAGCTAAGTCCCTTATGATACTATCTGTATGGTGATGCATGACATATGGAAGTTGACTCTACTTATATATGTGTATGATTTAAATTTTCTATCTACATAGTTTTATGGACATTGTATTTTGTATATTTGCTTCCGCAGCCCCTTATATTTTGTGATTCTATTCAGAGGCCTTTGGTAATCCAAGGATTACTGGCCGATTACGATGCTAAACCTATAGGGGCAGATTTCGGTCGTGACATCCATAGTAATCTACTAACATTGAGGTGATTTCCAACTCCAATTGAACAAACCTTGTACAAAGAAGATATCGAAAAAATACCTAATATTATAGCTGTCCACTTTGGGCAATCAACTCTTTCCAAGCTAATTGAAGGTCTTGATGAGAGAATAGATAATAATCTTTGCATTTCCACCCTTTCCCACTCAAACAACTCTCTTCTGGGAAATATGTTCCACTCCCTTGAGGTTGCCTTCAAATCTGCAAACAGATGAAGTGCACCCCTCTTTTCCTTTGATAAGCTGAATAGCCTAAGAAACTCTATTTTCAAGCAATGGGAGCTACACCACATTTCCTCCCGAAATCTTAACCATCCCCCACCCTTACTTTAAAATTATTCTGAAAACACTCTATCATAGAAGGTTACTAATTAGCCACTAAGTTAATATCATCCCATAATCTTGACTGCCTAGAGCTATTACCAAGAACAGGTAACTAGCAACACTCCTCAATATTATATTTACTACAAATCACTCTCCTCCATCGTGCATTTGTCTCACAAACAAATCTCCACCACCACTTCAATAACAAACAAGAATTAGCAATTCTAACCTTCCTAATGCCCAAACCACCTTGATCAATACTTTTATTCACCTCCTCCCATTTAACTAAGTGAACCTTTCTCTTAAGATCTGAACCCTATTCAGCTTGTATTCTTTCAAAATCCTTGGTCACCCCCTCAGGCATTCTAAACAGAGATAAGTAGTAGATAGATAAGCATGATAGGACTAACTTATTCAAAATCAACCTACCAGCAAATGACAGCATCCTTCTCTTCCAACCCGCCAGGCTAGCTTTAACTTTATCGAGGACTAATTTCCATGTCCTCCTCTTACTAGGATTTGCCCCCAAAGGAAGCCCAAGATAGTTCAATGGTAATGAGCCAGTCTTACAGTTAAGTTTGACAGCAAGATCTGTCAGAATATCATCCTCCACACCTACTCCACAAACCACACTCTTTTGATAATTTATTTTCAACCCAGATATAAGTTCAAAACATCTTAGGATTCTTTTAATATTAACTACTTCTAGTTCATCTGCCTCATAGAATAAAATAGAGTCATCAGCAAATTGCAAGTGGAACACAAGTATATCATTTGCCTTACTATTAAACCCTTAATTAGATCATTTTCTAAAGCTCTGGACAGTAGTACATTTAGACCTTTTGCCACTATATTGAAAAGGAAATGAGAGAGAGGGTCACCTTGCCTTAACCCTTTTTGGGGACAGAATTCTTCAGTAGGAGATCCATTTACAAGGACTGATACCCTAGCTGAGGAGACACATTCTCTTATCCATGCTATCCATCTATCTCCAAAACCAAATCTTGACAACATTAAGAAGAGGAATTCCCAATTGATTGAATCACAGGCCTTTTCAAAATCAAGCTTTAATATCACACCCTTCTTCTTTGCCTTTTTCCACCCATCAACCACCTCATTTGCTATTAGGACTCCATCCAAAATATTTTTACCACTTAAGAAAGCTGATTAAGCCTCACTAATTATTTCTGGCAGAACATTTCTTAATCTATTTGATAACACCTTAGATAGAATCTTGTAAACTCAGCCCACTAGACTTATAGGCCTAAAATCTCCCAATCCCACTGTATCCTCTTTTTTAGGGACCAATGCTATAAAAGAACTATTAATACCTCTGACCAATTTACCGTGAGTGTGAAAGTCCTTCATGAATTAGATCAAATCTCCCTTCATTATCTTCCAATGCTTCTGGTAGCATAAAAGATTAAACCCATCTGGGCCTGGAGCCTTGTTTCTTTCACAATTTTCGATGGCTGCCCATATCTCATCCTCTGAAAATTCTACTTCTAGCATTTCAAAAGCTTGACTGCTCCTTAGCGTTTTGAAGACACCATCAAGTGATGGTCTGCATTTCCATTCCTCTGAAAAATGTCTGATGAAGTGCAAGCATACCTCTTGTTGGACTTTCCTAGGTTCTTTATACACCATGTCCCCAACAGTTATTGAATTGAGCCCATTTCTACTATGTCTACTAGTAGCCATGACATGAAAATATCGAGTGTTTTTATCACCCATCAGTGCCTAGTCAAGTCTTTCTTTTTGAAGCCACATCCATTCAACCCTTGTACTTAACTTCCAAGCCTCACTAATCACTTCTTTTCTTCTTGCCTTCTCAATATCTGCTTAGATCTCTTGTTTATACTAGTAGGTCAAGATTGTTTAATTCCTCCTCACCAGCTTTGAGTTTGATTGTAACATCCCCAAATACTTCTCTGTTCCACTTTCTCAAAGCCTCTCTTAGCAATTTAAGTTCACTATGAATGATGAAACCTGCCCACCCAACTACTTTAACCTCCTTTGAAATTTTCTTCAAAAAAGCTAAAAACTGAAGATGTAAGATCCAAGCATTGATGAATCTAAATGGTCTAGGTCCCCAATCCCTTTTATATTCCATCAGGATTAAGGAATAATGATCTGATAGTAATCTAGGTAAACCCCACAGTTTGAATTTGAACACTTCTACCCACTCTGGATTTGCTAGAAATCTATCTATTTTGCTCCACTTTTCCCCCTCTTGTGCATTACACCAAGTGAACTCCCTACCCAAAAGAGGGATATCTAAACATTCACAGGACTCAATGAAATTGTTAAAATCCCTCATACCCCTGTCCCTTCTAGAGCAGCCTATCCTCTCGCCCACACTTCTTATTTCATTAAAGTCACCACCTATACACCAGGGCTTCGAGAAAGCAGATTTCAACCCACCCAAAATATTCCATAGCTTTCCTCTCCTACCCACTACATTAAGGGCATATATATTCACAATGACACACTCAAAAGAGTTGAAAAGTTTACCTAAGATTAGAATAAAGCTTCTGTTACTACAACAGTCTGAGAATTGGAAGATCCCAGAATCCCAAATGCACAGAAGACCTCCTTATAAACCTTCTGAATGTACACACAAATATTCTATTTTATCTTTTGGCCATAAAGCTTTAATATCCACATCAGAGCAATTGGTTAACTTCGTTTCTTGGAGAAGAACAATATCAATCTTTCTATCAATAATCAATCTTCTAATCTTTCCCCTCTTCTCCCTCCTACCCAATCCTCTACAATTACAAGATAGTATCTTCATTAGGAAACAAAATATAACTCTAAAACCTCCTATGGACATCACTCAAATCACATCCTCTAACCTTCCACCAATCATTCCCTTGTCCTTTAGCTCCATTTCTGAGATCCTCTTCAAGGCTTCTGCTTCATTCCAATGACAATTAATCTCCAACAAACTTCCCATTTGAAGGGTAGCCTGAGCTTCCTTTAGGATTAAACTTCCCTCCCCTAAGATGCTACCAAGTTGAGATGAAGATAAAGATGCTAAAGCTACCACAGCTGGTCTAAAAATGACATTCTTAGACCCTTTCTTACTTGATAATGCACCCTTATGGCTAAGGTTTTAACGAAACTTGAGAAACCACCCACTTGCATTTGATTGCAAGGCCCTACTTTCCTTTTTTCTCCCATCTTACCTTTACCCTTCAAAACCTCCTTCCCCTTCAAAACTCCCTTCCTCAGATGGTTCTGGCTAGAATGGTTACTCATTACACTAGGTCTAGAATGGTTACTACTCTCATTGGGCCTAACAACACCTTTCTTTTTGGTTAGACATTTATCTGGACATGTTTTATCCATAGACCTAGATAGCCCACAATTGATTATTTGGTCTTAGCCTAAAGTAACCTCTAGGTTGATACTTGGTCTATCTTTACCTGATCCAGTAAAGCTCTTAAGGAAGCCTGGTGTATACACCTGCCCATCCACCCTTTGAGAAGCCTCATTTACACCTATGTTAGAGCTTTCCAACACCATCAATGCCTCATTTTCATATGCTCCTCCAACATTTGTCTTTCTTAAGTCATTTATTGAATCTTCAACTGCTAAAGCATGCATCAAACCATTATCATCCTCCAGCTCAACCTGTTTCTCCATCTAATTTGTCTCACTAACATGGTCCAACTCATTCCTTCTGTCCAGCTCATCCACTGAGTCAAATGCCTTGTTATACTCTTTCTCCTCCTCCTCTCTGTTTTGAACTTGAGACCCTTGGACAGCAATGTCGAAAGAACCAGATTCTTCATCTTGATGAATCTTACCCTTGTGTACCTCTTTTACCACCTCAGATACTACTCTTTGGTCCTCACACACCCTTATTGGATAACACTTCCCTTTACACTCCAAATTGATTACATTATTAATGAGCTCCATACTCATTGCTACTATGATTTTGGCACATTTGAATGAAGCTGGATTGCTTATATCATCATCAAAATTAATAACTTCACCCTAGATGCTTCCAATCTTCTTCAAAGTACTGCTATTCCAAAGATTTAATGGCATACCATAATAGTTTAACCATGCCCATCTCTCTTGTTCTAGCTGCAGACCAACTTTCTATTCAGTGATAAATTCACACCACTCATAGATCCATGGATAGAATAGTGGTAGTATAGATTTCATGTCTTCCTTAGAATTAAAAGTTACTACCACATCTCTACCACCCCCTTCTCTTACCAGAACATCTCCCACTCATCTTTCTTTTAACTCCTTTTTCCAACTCATGAGCCTTGTGGTTTGCTTTGAGCCTTATTATGACACTCTCATACAACCACCCATTTTCCACCTCAGTGACTAAAACTATTGCACCTGCACTGTTTTGGTTGATCTTTGCATTTACTACTTCTGCAAAGGATCTATGGTCTCTGACTTGAAACCTATTTCCTTCGCCCCTGCACTTTCAAACCTTCGACTAGGTGAATCATACACCTGTTTCTGATGAATAGCACCATTTTCAGCTTTCTCTTTGCTATACTCAGCATTCTTCACTTCCAAAGCTTTATCATCCACCCATAGTCGATTAGCTTTTTAAATTGCCATTTCCCTAGCCACTGGGCAATCAAACCTCACGAAACCAAACCTTGAATTCTTGACCATACGCCTCTTCTAGGGGATAAATACCTCTTTTACAATGCCAAACTTTGTGAATAATATATATAACCCTTTTGGGTCCATAGTGTCGGGAATGTTATCCACAAAAATTGCGAACAATCCGTCCCTTGGCCCATTGATCCTAGTTTTTTATCTTCCTCGTCGTTTGACCACTAGAATCCACTCTCCTCTCTGCTCAACTCTTCTCTGCTCCGTCCTCTATTTAGCCATATGTGTTATATCATGATCTTTGCACTTGCTACATTTACTTTGGCAAAAGAGGAACGCAGGTGGTGGTTGTTAGTGAAAGGTCAATATGAAGGTATTACTTGGAACCATTTCCTGGAGGTCTTCTACAACAAATATTTTCCTCAATCCATCAAGGATGGAAAAGCTGTTGAGTTCCAAGCATTAAAGAAAGGAGGAGGTACTGTCTCAGAGTATGATGCAAAGTTTACTGAGTTGGCAAGGTTCACCCCACATATAGTGAACATAGACTATAACAAAGCAAGAAAGTTTGATGAGGGATTGAGAGAACCAATCAAATATAAGGTGAATCTGTTCCAGCTGCCAACATACACAGAAGTTCTAGACAAAGCACTGATAGCTGAACAAAATGCCAAAGATGAATAGCAATCGAAGGAATGGTTTTGCAAGAAACAAGGTTTGGGTGTTAAGAAAGGACCGAATAATCCACTAAATAAAAGGCTGAACATGGAAAGCACTAGCAGTTCAAGTTAGGCCAGCAAGACTGTACCAACATGCCAAGAATGAAGTAAAAAATCATTTTTGGGGCATGCCATTGAGCTACGGAATCTTGTTTTGAATGTGGCCAAACGAGACACCAAGTTAGGGACTTCCCTAAGGCTAAGCAAAGGGGTGCGAGTAGTTCATCCAAGTCAGTTCAGAAACTGAATACAAAGGCTAACACCAGCAAGAAACCAGTGAGACAAGGCAGAGTCTTTGCACTTGTTCCAGGTGATGCTAAATACCGAAGCAATGGTGTCAGGTACACTCTCAATTTGTACTCAAGATGTTTATGCTTTGATAGATTTGGGTTCTACATATTCATTTATATCTAGGGAGTTTGCAAGTAAATTGAATCAACAACCAGAACCTTTGGAATATTTTTTGTCAATGCCTACACCGTCAGGTGAATCCATGATTTGTACATTTATTTACCAGAACTGTGATATAGTAGTTGAGAGAGCTAGTTTGATTGTAGATTTACTAGCAATTCATATGGAGCACTTCGATATAATTTTAGGTATGGATTGGTTATCGAAAAATCATGCTACTATTGATTGTGTATCAAAGTATGTCACATTCCAACCACCCAATCAAGAAGAATTTTATCTTCAAGGAAATGGAGTAGTACCTCCGCCATATCTTGTTTCATTCATGAAGGTCAATCGGTTACTCAGGAAAGGGTGTCGAGGATATTTGTGTGGTTTTCTGATAGTTCCAGAATCTGATGTTAGTTTGCATAGCATTCCAGTGGTGTGAGAATTCTCATTTGTATTTCCTGAAGAATTGCTAGGCAATTTCACTGATAGGGAGATTGAGTTCACTATTGATATGATACTAGGAACGCAACCTATGTCCAAAACTCCTTATAGAATGTCGCCTACATAATTGAATGAATTGAAGATTCAGCTACAAGACTTACTAGATAAAGGTTTCATTAGACCCAACATGTCGCCATGGGGTGCACCAGTATTGTTTGTCAAAAAGAAAGATAGGACTCTACATCTATACATTGATTATAGGGAGCTAAATAAAATGATTGTCAATAATAAATACCCGTTGCCCAGGATTAATGACTTATTTGATCAGTTCCAAGAGGCACAAGTCTGTTCTAAGCTAGATCTTAGATTAGGCTACCA
Organism: Camellia japonica; assembly: GCA_030407325.1. Taxonomy (NCBI): domain Eukaryota; kingdom Viridiplantae; phylum Streptophyta; class Magnoliopsida; order Ericales; family Theaceae; genus Camellia; species Camellia japonica. Next base: position 59,831,141 of record JAPPVO010000010.1, read on the forward strand.
TTAACTCAAGGTCAAGGCAGAATATAGAGAGAAGACAACTTTTAGAACAACGTATGGCCACTATGAATTTTTAGTAATGCCTTTTGGAGTTACCAATGCGCCTATGTCATTCATGGATTTAATGAACAGAGTTTCTAGCCTTATTTGGATGAGTTCATTGTAGTCTTTATTAATGATGTTCTTATTTACTCTAAAAGTATGGAGGAACATGAACAACACTTGAGATTGACCCTTTAAACTCTTAGAGACAAATGGTTGTATGCAAAGTTGAAAAAGTGTGAGTTTTGGCTGACTTGTGTCACATTTTTGAGACATGTGATTAATAAAGAGGAAATTTCAATTGATCCTCAAAAGATTGAAGTAATAATAAATTGGCCAAGTCCGACAACTGTAACAGAAGTCCGCAGTTTCCTTGGTTTGGCAGGTTACTATAGAAGGTTTGTCAAGGATTTTTTCAAGATAGCAGCACCACTTACTCAGTTAACACAAAAAAGGGTGACATTTGAGTGGACAGAAGAGATTCAACGTATTTAGAGCTCAGGACTAGATTTATTTCAACACCAGTCCTTGTACTACCAACTGGTACAGAGGGATTTTTGATCTATAGTGATGCGTTGGATAGAGGATTGGGTTGTGTTCTGATGCAGAACGATAGGGTTATTGCCTATGCTTCACTCCAGCTAAAGCCACATGAGAAGAACTACCCAATATATGATCTAGAATTGGCAGTCGTTGTCTTTGCATTGAAGATATGGCGTCATTATTTGTACAGGGCTTCATGTGAGATATTTACTGATCACGAAAGTTTAAAATATTTGTTTACACAAAAAGAATTCAATATGAGACAGAGAATGTGGCTTGAGTTGATGAAAGATTATGATTTACAAATTCAATATCATCCTAGCAAAGCAAACATTGTAGCAAATGCTCTTAGGTGGAAATCCATGGAGAAATTGGCATGTCTACTTACCAAACAAGGAGACATTTTACACGACTTGCAAAAAATGCAAGTGGAGTTAGTTCTACAAGAAACAAGAGGTACTTTGGCTGCAATTTCAGTACAATCAATGATCATTAAAGAAAATAAACAGAGGTAGAAGGAGGATGCTTATTTAAAAAGAGTTTTTGAAGAAATTAATTCAAAGCCAAGGTCGAGATTTTCCATTAAAGATAAAATGCTACAATTTGAAGGCAGGGTATGTATCCTAGATATACCTGAGCTAAAAAAGAAAATTATAGAGGAAGCACATCGTTCTAAGTTTGCAATCCACCCCGGGAGAACCAAGATGTACCAAGATCTCAAGCAAGGGTATTGGTGGCCAAACAAGAAGAAAGACATTGCATAATTTGTATCTCGATGCCTTCAATGCCAATAAGTCAAGGTCGAACATCAAAGGCCAGCCAGTCTTCTTCAACCCCTTCCTATTTCAGAATGAAAGTGGGAACATATCACAATGGACTTCATAATTGGCTTGCCTTGCACACCAAGAGGTATGGACTCTATTTGGGTCATTGTTGATAGACTAACCAAGTCCGCCCATTTCTTGCCTATGAAATCTTTTTATAATGTGGACAAACTTCTTACTTTGTACATAAATGAGATTATTAGACTTCATGGTGTGCTTGTTTCTATTGTATCAGAAAGAAATTCCAAGTTTGTATCTAGATTTTGGTAGAGTTTGCAAAAGGCTATGGGGACAGAATTGAAATTCAGCACTGCCTTTCATCCACAAATAGACGAACAGTCAGAAAGAACTATACAGACTCTAGAGGATATGCTTTGTTTGTGTGTCTTGGATTTCAAGGGAAGTTGGGAAATTCATTTGTCGTTGGTAGAATTCGCCTACAACAACAGTTTCCAAGCAAGCATTGGTATGGCACCTTATAAGGCATTATACGGGAGGAAATGTAGATTGCCTATTTGTTGGACAGAGGTAGGATATCAAGCAATATTGGAGCCTGATATTATTCAAGTTACTACTGAAAAGATTAAGGTCATCCAACAACAAATCAAAACCGCTCAAAGTCGTCAAAAAAGCTATGCATATGCAAGAAGAAGAAATATGGAATTCGAAGTTGGGTACCATGTATTTTTGAAAGTTACTCTGATGAAAGGCCAAACGCAATTTGGAAAGAAAGGAAAATTAACTCCATGTTATTGGACCATTTGAAATTTTAGAGAAAATCAGTCCAGTAGCTTATCAGATTGCATTACCACTGAAGATAGAACAAGTGCACAATGTGTTCCATATTTCGATGCCACGAGGTTATACCCGTGATCCTTCCCATGTGATTGATTACCAAAGACTAGTTATTGATGAAGATTTGGAATATGAATAGCGTCCCATTCAAATCATTGATCGTCAAGTAAAGAAACTCTGGAATAAAACAATACCAATGGTAAAGGTAGAATGGTAAGAACATTATGAGAGGGATGCTACATGGGAAAAAGAAGACGAAATGAGAATAAGATACCTTCGAGCTTAGGTAAGACAAGCTTGAGGACCAAACTTCCTAAGGGGGGGAGAGTGTAACACCCAACACTTCACGCATATACATATCATGACATTCATGCATGTTAATATCATGTTAAGTGTTTATTTGATTGAACTAGAACTTGGAAGGAGAAGGAGAAGTTAGTTGTGAACTTAAGTTTAGGAAATATTGCTTGTTTCATGCTTGAAGGTAGGTAATGGTTCAGATTGAAATTTGAGAACCGTAGGATATCCCTATGCCTTAATTGAGAAGCTTAAAGACTTTAGTCTAATGAACTTATTCATCTCATGTTATTTGATGTTTTACTAATTAGGATTAACTAGATTAAATATGATTAACGCATAATGAGGTCATCTAGCTTTAAACTTGATTAACTAAGCCTAAGCAAGGGAAACTCGTTAATTAATAATGTTGCACTCTTGCCCTAGCCACACCAAATAAAACCTTAAGTCTCTAAATCAAATAAAAAAAGGAATTTGCTGGAAATTAAGAGAACAATCGGGAGAGAAGGGAGGAAAGCATAAGAAAGATTAAGAAAAGAGAAAAGAGAGAAACGGCAAGAAAAATTCAAAGAGCAAGGATTCAAGCTTAGAAATTCCAAGAAAATCCCTACGAGGTAAGAAACTTGATCCTGTTTCATATTCTCATATCAAAACATAGCCAAAAATTGATTAGGAATAAATTTTAGAAGATTGAAATAAGAAGAAAGTAAGAGTTTGGAAGTTAAGAAAGAATTTGAGGGTTGAAGGTTTAAACTAATTTTATATAAGATTTAAGCAAGACAATCATTATGCTATGACCCTACACCTTTTATTTGTGATTAAGAATTTTTAGAACTTTATTTTGAAGGTTAAAATCATTGAATGAAAGAAAAGAGTTGAAAAGATTGAGAAACTTGATCTAATTTATCTATTGCTTATTAAATCCTTAAATTCATATACAATACTAAGTTTTTATTACTCTTTCATTATATATATCATTGTTAAGATGTTATAGATCAAGATTTGGGATTTGAAAGATTGAAAATTTGATTTGGAAGTCCTAGAACAGCTTGGAATAGAGAACTGCAAACTGCAGAAGTCTACTCTGCAAATCACCACTCAAGCGGTGAAAAGACCACTCAAGCAGACTGCCCTGAGAACTACAAAAGTCTGCTCTGCAAATCACCGCTCAAGCGGTGAAAAGACCGCTCAAGCAGACCACCCTAAAATCGGGCTGAGTCGGTTAATTGCTCGAGCGGTTAAAGGGTGGTTCAAGCGCAATTTTGCAGGATTAAACTTTTGGAGAGGTTCATTCATCACTCGAGCAGTGAAGAGACCACTCAAGCGGACTAGTCTTTTTTAGCATAGTTTTTGCATCTTATTCCACTTGGTTCCCTCTCTTTCTTTGGACACTTTTAGGTATGTTTTGACATCGAGGCCCAAGGATAACATAATTAGAAACCCAGTTAAGGCATATTTAAATAGAAAAGAGAATTAAAGCTTAATAGTATGACCAATTGATATAGGAAGATAAGGATTATTCAAATGTTTCAATGTTTTGTTCCTATTTTATATAGGTCAAACTTGAGGAGGTTCAAACCCTTATTGACAGAGCACATTGTGAGTAGTAATTTAGTAATGCTATGTTGATAAATTATGTTTTCAATGCCAAACTTAATTATATTTACAAGCTTGTTATATTTTACTATGAATAAACATTCTATAATTTTGTATCATCTACCTAGATGGCATTCTTGGACCTTGACCCACAATTGGGGGTATATCCAATCATGTATTATGGCCGAGCTTATCTTGTTTCGTTTAGCCAGTACTCGGGCCAATTAAGCACCTTGTTTTTCCTTGAATGCTCATCACTATGTATTTTGTTTGCAAGTCATGCTATGCTTTGTCTTGTACAAGAAATTATGTTATTTTGAAAGAATGTTTGAAGCTCTCAATGTTCATTCATTTACTGCCTTACTTTATTACTATTCATTAGGCAATAGCTCACCTCTCTCCCTTATATGTATGTAGGTGAAAATGTGGACCAAGGACATGAAGAGGAGTCGTACTAGAACATTTTTCTTTTATTTTGTCTTTTGGAAAAGTCGTAGTTTTGGAACTAGAGTTTTACCTTTATGGTTTGGTTTTCGTAAGAGTGACTTTGTTGTTATATCTTTTTCATTTTGTTGCATGGAGATGTAAATATCATGGTAACTAAATATAATGTATGCTTGTTTTTATTCTCATCCTACTTATGCACTTGCTCTGAATGGATATCAATTAATATAATGAACAGATTATACAGCTTAAGCCCCAAGATTATAGTCCAGTCCAGTCTTGTCTTGTCTTGTCAGGCCTTTGGTAGTCAAACACTATTGGCCAGTCATTACTACTATCATGTTTGGGACAGGATGGGGTCGTGACAACAACCTCCCCCGAACTACACTGATTTGATTCCTTGTATCAAGGATATGTAGGCAACCTATGGGTTCAATCACTTACATGAATGTATGACTCTGCCTTAAGCCATAGGGTCATGTCAACTGGGATAGTCTTAGGTCTTTGATATTTACTTCTCATCACTTGATGATTGTTTGAGCTCTGTTAAAGAGGGGCAACTGTAGACATTTGACAGACCCTAAGACTTTTGGCAGTTGCAAGAAGCTCGATGATGAAATGGTACCTACTTCATCTTTAGAATGTTTAAAGTTGCATAGGGTTACTGTATAAACATGTTTTGGCCAAAAAAAAAAATCAAATTTTTATGAAAATGACCATTTTACCCATGGACTAGTTTTTAGTCAAAAACCAACTTCTTAACCCCAGACAGTCCTATTGTGCTTTAATTGATTGTATTTTCCAAAATTAGTAACCCGTTTTATCAAAAACATTGATCATAATGCAATTTGGACTTACTTGTGCCGCAAGAAAGCTAAGGGCATAGGACTGTCTGCATGCATGTGTGGCATACGTACCAAGGCAAAATGCACCTGTGCACGTTAGATATGAGTGCGCATTGTCTATACGTACGCACAATCATTATGCATGCACACTTGGTTTGTACGTGCGCACATTGAAGTATCGTAGAGTTATTTTTGAAAACTCCATTTTGGTGCATTTTGGTGGAAACGGCGGAAGGGGAAGCGAGGAAACCCTAGAAGAGCTCCAGAAGCTTTCCCCAACTCTATAACTAGAGTCCTCTCCTTGTCTTTGAAGGGGTTAAGAAATTTAAAGCTTTTTTGCTAGTTTTAAGAACCAAACACTCTTCTTCTCTTCCTCTCTTGCCCTAGCTCCGAAAATACCCTACCCACAACAACTTTAAACACTGAAAATCACTCTAAAGCTTAGAGAACTCGAACACAATCAAAATATCATGTAGTTTATTCATTTTGTCTACTTTTTCTCCTTATTTCGCATGTTTCTTTCTATGTTATTAGAACAACATGTTTTAGGCTCATTTTAGTCATATAGTAAGCATGCATGCCCCGATTTGATCATCATATAAATACTTAGTATTTTCACTTTTTGCTTGTTATAAATAGTTAGTATTTATAAATGCAACTAACACATGCAAGGTATAAATAGTTAGTATTTTCATACCTTGCATGTGTTAGCTGCGTTTAGGTCATATTTACTTTGTGCATGCATGTAAGACACGGAAGTGGGCATCTGGGTAAGTTTTTGTCCTTCTCAGCATCTGTGTGTTATTTGTATTGTCCTTTAAATAATATATGTTTCTACGCTCTTTATATGCAAAATTGTGTTTTGTATATTTTCATGGATATTGTATAATTTAGTTTATGTTTAAAGTCATGGATTATCCAAAATTCATTTTTAATGGAAAATCATTTTTTTTATAAAAATACATACATACATATATATATATATATAGATTTATTTATTCAATCTAAAATATATGATATTCAATTTTACTCCTATCACATAGTTTAAGGTTAGTTAAGGGATTTATGTCTAAAATGAATTTTTGTGAACAATTAACCATCAAAATCATAAAATAGAGAGTGAGTAGAGGTCAATCTTCAGATTGGGCAAAAGGGCGTGCTTCCTTGTAAATAGTTTTCCCCTTTTATACTTAAACTCCCAAACGTGGAATGTTCTTAGTTATAACAGACTAGCACTACAAAAAAATTAAAGTTTTAGAGACTAAAATTTAGGAAAAATTTATTTTTTTGGGACCAAATATTTTTATTACGAAAAGTGTCATTATTACATTCTTAGCAATGAAAATTGGATATTAGTGATTAATTATTGTCTTTTTGGGACCAAATTTTTTGTCTTAAAAAATAAACCTTTTTGAGACCAAATTACTTTGTCCCTAAAAGTGTATTTATTAGTGACACTTTCAAAATTTTGTCGTTAAAAGCCTTTTTTTTTTTACTTTTCGAGACGATCTTTTACTGATTATCTTCACGACGATAGAAATTGATTCCTAAATGCCTTTTGCAATAAAATTTTCACTTTTAGGGACCAAAAAAATTAGTCTCTAACACCCTTTTATGTTGTAGTGTAGGCCTTAACTTAGTTTTCATTGTTAAAAGTTTCTTAATTTCCCTTTAAAAAATAAGTGTCAACTTTAAGTCAATAAAATAAGTCGGTGCGGAATGCAGGCCTTAGACTCAAAAAATGCACGGTGCCCATAGAAACAAATTCAATTGTAAATCCAAAAAAAAAAAACTAGTCCATGAATTGAAAAACTTACCAGATTGAGGTGGAAACCTTAACTCTGAACTGAGATGACGATGAAGATGAACTGAGATCAATGATGAAAATGCGTCAAAAAGATTACGACGCTAGATGAAGATTTTCTCTGTCCATCGTGGAGAATGGCAGGATTTAATCGGGATTGAGGGAAGATGGTTGGGAGAAGATGAACTCGATCGTGGAGAATGGAAGAGAAGACCAATCATCAGAGAAAATGACAATCATTTTTCTCTATCGATCGTGAAGAGAGAAGATGACGCTAGAGTATTTTAGTCTAATAAAATTGATATAAAGTCCACATTTTTATAAATGACCTCAACTATTATGCAAAATTTTAAATATCATTTATCTTCTAAAATTTTAATATTAGAAATCTTGAAAAAAAATTCCAAATCTAACGCATACATAAACAGTTAATAAAATAATTCATAATATAATAACCCTGCCTATTTTAAGGACGCGAGGTCCCTACTGTGTTTACTCCTTGTCGTGCCTGCTGTGTGCCTCGAAACGACACCATTTTATCACTTGTTTTTATTTTGTATTTTTTTTTAAATTTATATGTAAGGATTTCATTGACTCTTTAGTACCCTTACCAGCTACCGCCGTTTCTAACACTCCAAGCAAAAGTCTCTACTGTGTTGGAGTAGAAAAGTTAGTTTTATTTTTTTATTTTTATACATTTTTGTCTTCTCTCAAACAGATTAGATAGTGTTCTCTATCTTTGTTTCACCATCCTTCTACCGAATTTACAGACCATTATTGTTCAACAAACTGGTATGTGTATCTATATATATGTATATATGTTTTGTATTTTATTTTGTAGAGTGTGTTAGTGGATTCAACAAGTATAATGGTTTGGTTTGTTTTCTGTGAATAGATTGAGAAACACAATTGTATATTATAAGAAAATTTCTTTATTACGTAATTTGTTTTGTACATGTTATGTATTTTTGTATAAATATTATATAATTTTTTTAAGGAGTTACGATAATTTGTAATTCATAATTTTTTTTTTTATAGCAATGTTATGTATTTTTGTGAAAATATTTCACATTTTTATAACAATGTTATGTATTTTTGTAATAATGTTATGCATTTTATGGTCTAAAAAAAGTTTCAATAAAAAAAATCTATAGCCTTACTACAAAATGCAAATTTAATTTTTTAATCATAAATTGTCATAACTCAATAAAAAAAATGACAACATTTGTGACAAAAATACGAAACATATATCAAAAATTTATATAATAAGAGGACATATGATTCACATATTTAAGCGTGTCTGCCAAAAGATTCTCTATATTATATAATATACTAATTCTAATATAATTTTGCAATTGTATATTATAATCTACTTAGACACAATAAATTTCCAATATTACTGTACAAATTACACATCTTTTTTTTTTTCTCTCCCCTATCCTTTTAATTAATTTACATTATTAATTGATTTATTAGATTTCATTGAATTGTTTAACAACTCCGCTACGTAGCTCGAATTATCAACGGCTCGAATGGCCCGAAATCCCAAAATGACGTCGTTTTGGGATTTTTTTTTTTTTTTTTTTTTTCCTTCTCGTTTGTCTGAAGAAGAAGAAGAAGAGTCTGGAGAAGAAGAAGAAGAAGAAGAGGAGAGGAAAAGAGAGGAGAGGAGAATAAGAAGAAAACAAATCATCATCAACATCATCTTCTTCATCACATCATCATTAGCCAATATTTTTTTTTTCCCCCTTCACCTTCAGATCTGAATCTACTAGGAAAAAAAAAAAATCAACAACAAAATCTTCATCAACACATCATCATCAACAACAACAACATCTTCATCAACATCACCATCATCAACACATCATCTTCATCTTCAGAGCCAGAAAAAAAAAAAAAAAAAAAAAAAAAAAAAAAAAAAGAAGAAGAAGAAGAAGAAGAAGAAGAAGAAAAAGAGAGAGAAAACAGAGTCTGAAATCGCACCCTCCATCACCGTCCACCGTCGCACCCTCCATCACCGTCGCCCCGCCCCGCCATCACCGTCGCCTCTCTCTCTCTCTGTTTCCGTCTCTCTTCTCTCCTCCTCTTTCTCTCTCTCTCTCTCTCTCTCTCTCTTGCCCTCCCCCCTGTGTGTTCAGATATAAACGAGAAAAAAAAAAAAAAAAACATTGCCAAAACGACGTCGTTTGGCATTCGGGGCATTCGAGCTCTCACGCATTCGAGCTCTTACGCATTTTCCATTGTTTAATTACTTAGCATTTAAAATTAATTAATAACTTTTTTGCTCAGATTCTTGTTTTGTTTAATTTTTTTTTTCTTCATATTTGTTAGTGTTGAAATGGAGGATGGTATAATGGATGATGGTGGACTTGAGGGATGCATCGAAGAAATGAGAAAGTTGGCCAAGGATAAATCACTATATCTTGGTATGGAGTTTCCTTCATAAGAAGTTACATATGAGTTATATAATGAATAGGGAAGAATTGTGGGGTTTAGTATTAGAAGAGATTATTGTAACAAAAGCAAGAAAGATGGTGTTATGACTAATAGAAAGTTTGTTTGTTGTAAGGAAGGAGAGAGGGAAAAAGATAAACGGTATACGATGATAAAAAATCCTCGAAGTGAGACAAGAACAAATTGTAATGCATTCATTCATATATCTTTTAAGCGGGACTTGTCGAAGTGGATTGTGTCAAAGTTTGATAACAACCACAACCACCCTTTGCATCTTCCTCAATGTACTCATTTGATGCCATCTCAGAGAAAGGTATGTGATGCTCAGGGTATAAATATTGATATAGCTAATGAGACTGGAATATCTCTTAAGGCTTCGCATGATCTTATTAGTGTTATAGCAGGAGGAAAGGAATTTGTAGGGTTCATGTGGGAGGATTAGAAAACCTACTTACGTGCAAAAAGACAGCGAAACTTGTAGTATGGTGAAGCAGGGAGCTTGTTAAGATATTTTCAGCAGCAAGTGACAGAAAATCCATATTTTTACTATACCATTCAGTTGGATGTAGACGAGATGATTACTAATATTTTTTGGGCTAATCATCAGATGATAACAGATTATGGGCTTTTCGGTGATGCGGTGTCATTCGACACAACTTTTAGAACAAATAAGGAGTACCGTCCAGTTGTTTTATTTTCTAGCTTTAACCACTTTAGAATGACAGTGATTTTTGGTGCAGCATTATTGTATAATGAAACTGCAGAGTCATTTGAATGGTTATTTGAAACTTTTTTAGATGCAATGTCGGGAAAAAAGCCTATTAATTTTTTCACAGACCAAGATCAAGCAATGGTTAAGGCAATTGCACAAATCATGTCTGAGGTTTTTCATGGGTTGTGCACTTTTCACCTAATGCAAAATGCTTTAAAGCATTTAGGTTACTTGTTCAAGAGTGGTTCAAAATTTAGTAGTGATTTAAAAGCTTGCATTTATGACTACGAGAATGAGCATGAATTAATTGAAGCTTGGAATTCTTTGATTGATAAATACAACTTGCAAGAGAATGAGTGGATTAAAAGAACTTGGAGAAAAAGAGAGCAATGGGCACATGTGTATATGAAGTGGGTATTTATTGGAGGAATGCAAAGCACACAACTTAGTGAAAGTCTAAATGGAACATTAAAGAGATATTTGAAAGGTAATCATAACATTGTTCAATTCTTTACTCACTTCAATCGGATTGTTGTAGATAAGCGGTATGAGGAAATTTTGGCAATATATGATTCTAGACAAAAGTTGCCAAGAATGAAATTAAAAAAGTCTCCTATTTTAATCCAGGTTGTGAGTTTGTACACCCCTCCTATCTTTGATTTATTTCATTATGAGTTGAATACATCCCTTTGTTGTCAAGTGAAGCAATTCCATGAGTTAGAAGGAGAAGTTAAGTGCGTGATTGGCTTGTATGGTAATGATGAAGAGTATATTGTGGAGGGTAGGGTGGAAGTTACTGGGCTAAGAGGAGAAAAAAGTTGTCGAGAAATACATTGTACTTGTAAGAAATTTGAGAACTTTGGAATTTTATGTAGTCATGCAATCAAAGCACCTGATAGAATGAATGTTATGGAAATTCCCAAAAGGTATATATTAGGCCGATGGAGATTGGATGCAAAAGATTGTGAAATTGAAGAGAAAATGTTATAGTAGATGAGGGTGATCCAAAGTTGTTGATATTAGCACGTTATAGAGATCTTTGTCCAAGAATGGTGAAACTAGCAACTCAAGCATCTATGCACAAACCTGCCTATCAATTGGTTGATGAAGGGATTAAGGAATTGTGTGTAAAAGTAAATAATATGATGAAGGGAGTTAGAAATTTTGGTACCAAAGAATTAGATGCGGATGACCCCAACTTTGCACTAGTTAAGGGCATAAAGAAGAAAGATGTTGGACACAAAGGGAGGGGTAGATTCAAACCTTGGCATGAGATGATGAATAAGAAGACAAAAGTTATTTCACAACCAACCCGCCTTAGTAAAGTATTACTTACATACTTTTGAAATTTCAAATGACATGCATTTATTTTTATAAATTGTGTAAAGTATTGATAACTTTTTGAACTTCTTTAGACTATATTGGTCAATCAAGCAACACTACAAATGTTCAAAATTCATCTTCAAGCCAACCACAGGTTAGCTATTGTTTTATGTTATTTATTTATTATTAATTTTTTTTTATTAATTGTATAATGTATTGATAAATTTTACAACTTATTTAGACTATTGGTCAATCAAGTAATATCACAAATATTCAAAATTCATCTTTAAGCCAACCATAGGTTAGCTCTTGTTTTATGTTATTTGTTTATTTTTTTAGACTACGTTGTATTAGTGTATTTACTTTTCATGGTGTTTTATGGAGTAGAATGTTGGGAGTCTCTATTGGCCACAATTGATAAATTATGGGTATAATCTTCTCACATGTGATACTAATTTATACTCACCAAGGTATCCACAATCACCACCTCTGTCTTTCCAAGCATCACACAGTCCACAAAGTTCTCAAGTAATATATATATATATGTTTGTAATGTAATTTAGTCCATAAAATTTATTCTAATGAATTTTCTCTTTTCTTTTCTTTTTTTTTATAGGGAATATCACTTAATCTAGCGGGGCACAATCCAATGGAGACCGAATTTAGAAATGAGAGTTCTTTTGATTTTTTTATTTATTCCTAACCGCCTCCACAAAATTGACATGGAGATCAACTTTGTAGTTTTTGTTTTGAGAATTGAAATTGGAGGTTTTTAGAATTTTGTTTGAATGATTTAGAATGGTTGAGAAAGATTTTTGGATATTTGACAGGAGATTTTGAAGTTTGAATGCCTCAGAATTATTATTTATATATATATATAGATGTTGGATGTGAATTGAATATATCTTGGCCTTAAGTAGGTTTATTTATTTATTTATTTTGTATACAACTTTTTTTTTTTTTTTTAAAAGTCACATTTTTTTTGCTTATGGTTTGATAAATTGATCTGTTCAATTACAAATTTTTTTTCCCTTTCAATTTTACTTTTGATGCATTTAAGCCAATTTTGAAAAAGTCAAAACATGTATGATTTGTTTGATCTTAATTTTAAAATTAATCTTTTAAAATATATATATATATATATATATATTAGTTTGATAAATTAATTGTTTTATTATAATAAAATAAGAATTAATGAGACTCTTACATATATATATATAAATAAAATAAAATAACTTTTCTACTCCAACACAGATACCTTTTGCTTGGAGTATAGAAAAAAATTAAATAAATAAAACAAAACTAACTTTTTTACTGCAACACAACAGAGACTTTTGCTTGGAGTGTAGAAACGGCAGCAGCTAGTAAGGGTATCAAGAGTCAATGGGGTGTTTGGTGGAGCTTTTTTGAGTTAATTTATGACTTCTGACTTTTAAAAAATTATTTTGAACTGTTTGGTTAAACTTATTTCAAACAGTTTTTGATTCTAACAACTTATTTTAAATCAAAAAACCTGATTCTGAAAAGTTGTTCACCCTTACTTCTGATTATCAGTTTCTGCTGTGGACATATTAATTCACGGTTATACTCTTAGATTTTTTTATTTTTTATTTTTTTAAAAATAGAAAAAGACCCAAATGGACTATAAAATATTATTATTATTTTTTATGAGAAATGTAGACAAATAGTGAATAATAAAAAATAAAAATTAATTGAAAAAGTTATTTCACAGCTTATTTAACAAACACTACTCAGCAACTTAAATCTATAATCCAACAGTTACACCAAACAGATTAACAGCTTCTGATTAAAGTCATAATTTATAATCTATTAAGTTATAATGTATAATCTGTTTTAACAGTTATACCAAACAGGACTAATGAAATCCTTACATATAAATTGTAAAAAAAACAAAACTAAAAACAAAAACAAAAACAAGTAACAAAACGGTGCGGTTTTCAGTCACACAGGCACGGGAGTAAACACAGGGACCCTGCATCCCTATTTTAAACCTCGTGCCCAAATCAAATCACCGACGGAACAGCTGGGTGTGAGTTTCAGCATTGATTAAGGTGGCCATCAAATCCCCCCAACTACTTCTTCAATCTTTTCTGGCACATTCATTGCTATCACCTCCCTTATTTACACCACTCTCACTGGTATTTTGTCTTTACTCTAAGAATATCAATATGGACCCTCCTCCTCAGCCTTGTCAACGCTAATTGAATTAATTTTGTAATTTATAGGAATGATAATAGCGCTTTTCTTCAAGTAGGGGATCAAAAAGAGGTGTGCTAAATGGTTCGCAATATCATTGCCATGTTGAAATCATAAATCAATAAAAGTGAAAGAATATATGGTATAGGGTCATATTAACATTTGTGGTTAAGATAAATGTTAATAAACATGTTCTTATTACCCAAAAATAAAATAAAATATTTAATGTAAAAAGGTATTTTGATCTTTATCTAAAAAAAAAGAAAAAAATATTCTTTAATTTTGCCAGCTTAAGTGTTTACAATTTTTTATGCAAGTGACAATAATTATACTTATTTAATACTTTTTTTAACATACATTTTAAGGGCACATTAACAAAAAGAAAATAATATATAAATACGCTTTCTAGACTTATTTTCTTAACCTAATATTGTGATGTGATTGGTTAATAATTAGAGAAAATATGAGAAAGAGTGTTGTCTTTAATATCTTAATTAATTGTCATATCTATGGGTAGACACCCATTTTTTACCGTCCTTAAGACTTGGGTGCCGCTGATGGTTTACTTGGTGGCGAAAGTTGTGCAGTGCAAAGGCTCGATTTCTTTGGCAAGAGGAGAGTCAAATCCCAACCTTACACCCCATTTTTGACCAAAGATTTTAGACCTTAAAACCCTCTCTTTCAAAACATTTTTGAAACAAAGTTTCTGCAATGTTCTGATACTCACATTTTGTTAAATATTGTGTTTTTCGGCAAACCGAGCAAGGACAAAGTGGAAATGAATGAAAGAGAGGTGAAATCTCTGAAAAATCTTTCAAAACACCTTATCTAGGGGTTTAAAGTTGAAGAAAAGAGGAGTGGAGGGAAGAAACCTAGTTGAGGAAGAAGTTGGGTATGAATCGTTAAGAGAGAGACGAGCAGTCCTCGCTAAATTGGGCATATCCTTTTGTATATTTGGATTTAAGCTATGAGGCCACCACCATTGGAAAGAAGACTTCTGAGGCTTCATTTTACACTCAAGAATCTCCTAAAGCCGAGTCTGGATGGGGGAGATATGATGGGTTGAAGTTGGGCATCATTCTGGTTAGACCAAAACTGAGCAGCCTTCACTAAAAAAGAGATATCTCTTAGCACAGTTGGAATTTTGATGCAAGGCTACCACCATTAGAAAGCTTACTTTCGGGGCTTCAATTCGGACACAAGAATGACCTGAAAAGAAGTCCATATGAAGGAGTTATACCCGTTTGAAGTTGGACCTGCAGAGCAGAATGTCCTGTCGGCCACAAATGTGCACAATCGGCCATGGAGATGGCCGGTTGGCCATCACAAGTAGCAGGTCGGCCCCAAAGATGGCCGGTTGGCCAAGAGTGACCCAAACTCAGATTTTTTGAAGATATTTCTACTCTAGCTGTTTCCAGCTTGTGCTAGCTATCCCAATTTAGATATTTTCGACCTTGAGCTCATTTTTGCTATATATGAAGCCATATCTCATGTTTTGGAGAGGAGAATATTGAAGTAATTTTGGGAGCCTCTCTCTCTAGAATTTTCAGAGCTAAATCTCTACCCCTCTCTCTAGAAGTTCACTTCCTCTTGCCCTTTTGTGCATAAAAGCTTAGATACACCTCTCTTTTGCCAAAACACCCTTAACCAAACTTGACCACCATTGAACTGAGATTCTTTGGGACTTTGTTTGAGCTCCAAAAGGTGATTTGAGCTCAGATTTGTGCTTGTTTTGCAGCTATGCATCAAGGGTAAGAACTCTTTCCCTTTTAGCTTATTTTGCATGCTTGCCTGGCCATCTTTTCACACTACTTTGGGGCTGTTTTTGGGGTGGTGTCAAACTGAACAAAACTCTGTTTTTCAGTCCTAAAAAGGGTAGTTTAAGCCTCTTTTGTGTTAAGGGGTTGTCTCTCCCTTTGCTCTTTAGCTTGTAAAGCCTTTTGAGCTAACTCTCTAAGCTTTTGAAACCATCTTTGTTTGGCCTTTTAACCACTGAAATCCAATGGATTTTCAGTGGTAGAAATGTGGTTTTGAAGTCCAAAATAGGAGGGGGTTGTCCCCCCCCCCCTCTTCTCTTGTTTGCTTGTGTTAATGGTCCATCAAAAGAGCATGTATTTCTATCTTCTTGAGGCTTTGTTTCAGCACTTTTTGTGACTTTTTAGACCTGCCATGACTCTGTTTTTGGCTGTCTTGGTCACCTCTTGCATGCTTCTAGTACTTGTAGTGTAATCCTACTTGTAGCCTTGCAAAGTAGCATGTCTTTGTGCCTTGAATTTGCTTAGTTCAAGCATGTTTTTAGCCATTATTTGCCATGATATAACTCTGTTTTGGGTTGGTTTGGTTGCTTCTTACATGCTTCATGTACTTGTAATGCAATCCTCCTAGTAGCCTTAACATGTATCATGCTTTGGACCACCATTTTAGCATGTTTTTGGCTCCACTCCAGCAAGTTTTTACTCATGTTTTAACATGCTTTAGCTCTATTTTGAGGCTTTTAGTCGTATGATGCTTGTTATGCATGCTTGTAGTGCAATAGCCTTAAATAGTTTTGAGTTTTGAGGTATTTTGCATGCTTGGCTTGAGGTATTTGCATGTTTTGGCATCATTTGGCATGTTATTTTAGAGCATATAGTGTTGCTACACTTCTATGTTTTTCACTCTTTAGGTGCTCTTGAGAGTTGCACCTTTATGCCTTGTTTGTGAGCCAATGCATGAGCATCATTCTCTTGCCATTCATGCTATCATTTCAAATCATTTTGGCCACTGTTTTGGCATGCATGAGATATGTTTGGTGTTGGCTTAGTCTATGAAGCATTGTGTTGCAAGGTCCTAGTGTTGTATCCTTCACTAGTTTCAATGTTTAAGCCTTCTAGCATGTTGTACTTGAAGTGTTTGCATGTTAGAGCCTTGTTTAACATGCCACTTTAGCATTGAAAAATCTGCCATCTCCCTCATTTTTTCATTTTTGATTTGTTTTGAGGATTGGTTAGTCTTGAGGTTGTGTTTAATGCTTGAGATTGAGGGCTATTCTTAAATGGCTTCAACCCTCTTTTGAGGGTTACTCCTAATCAAAGGCATTGGTCTCTCCCATGCCTTAAACCATTCTCTTTGATAGACTTCTCTCTCATTAGAGGACTCTCATATTTGGACAAGTTGATTAATGAATAGATTGGTAATGTTAAAATGAATAAACAAAATGAATCAAAGTAAAACATGCCAAGATAACATGTTTGTGTTGCATGTGTTTGGATCGGACGTTAATCCAAACACAAGAAACGAGGGACGTTTCATACTTGAAGTGATGAAACGTGCCTCATTTCTTAGTCGCCGTCTCCCTTGATTATGCATGATAAGGTGGAGGCCTCTCGAGTCTTGTGTGTTACTTGTACATTCATCAACATTGTGCAAGCCTGGCTCTTTGGCCATCATGCATTGAGATATGTGATTGGTGGCTCGAGAGCCGAGCACTACACTCCTTTGAGCTTAAGACATGATAAGGAGTGTAGTTGCACACACATTTCCTTGCAAATACACTGTCATGCCTCTGTTTGTGCTCTGTTGCAGCAAAAGGAGAAATTGCAGGAAGTAGTGGCCGACCGGCCATCAAAGTTGTCGACCGGCGACCAAGGCTGCCGATCCTTTGATCGGGCAAGCGGGGGTGTTCATTTCAGGACCTTCCCCTCTCGTACCCAAGTTCCCAAGCCGAGACAACTTTGGTGATGACAGACACGTGGCCTTAGACACGAGTCAGGGTTTCTAAATTTCTCAAAACAAAATATTTAGGTGGCGACTCTGAAATCTGGCAAAGCAGTCCATGTTTAGCGCTTTTTGATTAAAATCGATTTTCCAAAATGATTTACCGGAGTTGGACTCTTTGGTGATTTATCAGTCTTACATTGCACTTTGTGAGATTAGATTCAGAACCGTGACAGGAGTCCGAACTGTAGTAGCTAGAACACAATTCGCGCCCTCGCGCGCGGAACGGAATTCGGGCGGTCTACACTATGGACTTAAAAAGTGGATCTAATTTTGATTTTGAATAGAAATGCTCTGAACAAAAACCTATAAAATAATAGGAATTATGATTAATAACCGTTGAAAATTAAAAGATATAAGGAGATATTTAATAATAATAAAGTTACAAATAAGTACTAAGCGTAGACCGCCCAAAAAAAGTACTAAGCGTAATATTTTAATATTTTAATATTTTAATTTATGACATTTAAGAAAATTAGAGATTGATTGCATCATGTTTAGAGAAAATACATTAAAAAAAAAAAAAACTCTACTAATTTGGTATAATTATACTCACCTCATTTTAAATAACTTTAAAGTAATTGAAACTAATACATATGATATGTGAATTCAAAAATAAACAAGTTTAAAATATAGATTTAATGTAAGATGAGCATATCATTTTGCATTCACACGACTAACAAATTATTGATGAAAAATATTACTAAGTATTTTATGAATTAAATATTAATGAAATGAAACCTAATATAATTATGTCAAACTTATAGGGTATGTTTGGTAACGTTTACGTTTTCAGTTTATATTTACAAAAATTTTATAAACTGGTTTTTGTTTATTTTTAGAAAAACATAAACTACAAACGCGTTTGATAATTGACAAAATGTTTAAAAAATTTTAAAAATATAAAAAAGAGTGAGAAATGGCAAGTGGTGGAAAGTGGCGGCGGAAGACGGTGGTAGAAAATGGTGACGGTGGGTGGTGGGTAGCGGGTGACGGGCGGTTGGTGGTGGTGGTGGGTGGGTGACGGTGGCAGGTGGTGGGTGGTAGCGAGTGAGTGGTGGTGGTGGTGGTGGCGGGTGGGTGGCGGGTGGTGGTGGTCGTGGTGGGTGGTGGTCGTGGTGGGTGGGTGGGTGACGGTGGCGGGTGGTGGTGGTAGCGAGTAGGTGGTGGTGATTGGTGGTGAGTGGTGGTGGTGGTGGTGGCAGGTGGGTGGCGGATGGCTGGTAGTGGTGGTGGTGGCGGGTGAGTGGTGGTGGCGGGTGGTGATACTGGGTGGGTGAGTGACGGTGGCGGATGGTGGGTGGTGGTGGCAGGTGGGTGGCGGATGGCTGGTAGTGGTGGTGGTGGCGGGTGAGTGGTGGTGGTGGCGGTGGTGATGTGGGTGGGTGGGTGGGTGACGGTGGGGGTGGTGGTGGTAGTGAGTGGTGGTGGTGGTGGTGGCGGCGGGTGGTGGGGTGGTGGCAGGTAGGTGGCGGATAGCGGGTGGTATCGGGTGGTGGTGGTGGTGGCGGGTGAGTGGTGGTGGTGGTGGTGGCGGTGGTGATGGTAGGTGGGTGGGTGGGTGACGGTGGCGGGTGGTGGGTGGTAGTGAGTGGGTGGTGGTGGTGGCGGCGGGTGGTGGATGGTGGTGGCAGGTAGGTGGCGGATAGCGGGTGGTAGCGGGTGGTGGTAGTGGTGGTGAGTGAGTGGGTGACGGTGGCGGGTGGTGGGTGGTAGCGAGTAGGTGGTGGTGATTGGTGGTGAGTGGTGGTGGCAGGTGGGTGGCGGGTAATGGTGGTGGTGGTGGTGGTGGTTATGCTATAGTGGGTGGTGAGTGGTGGTGGCGGGTGGGTGACAGGTGGCTGGTGGTGGTGGGTGGCTGGTAGTGGCGAGTGGTGGATGGTGGTGCCAGGAGGGTAGTGAGTGGAGGTGGCGGGTAGGTGGCAGGTGGTAGTGGCTGGTGGTGTGGTGGTGGTGGTGGTGGCGACGAGGGGTGGGTGGTGGTGGCGAGTGGGTGGCAGGTGGGTGGTGGTGGCGGGTGGTGTGTGGTGGTAGCAGGTAGGTGGTGAGTCGTAGTGGCAGGTGGTGGTGAGGGTGGGTGGTGGTGGTGGAAGACGGTGGTGGAAAATGGTGGCGGGTGGTGGCTAGTATTGGGTGGTAAAAAAAAAAAAAAAAACTGAAAACTCAAAATGGAAACACATTTTTTGAGTTTACATTTTTTTGGCCAAATTTATAAACTGAGACTACTGATTTATAAATAAAAAATTTACCAAACAAGTTTTTATTTGAGTTTTTAAAATTTTTGTAAATATAAACAGAAAACTAAAAACGTAAGTATTACCAAACGATACCATAGAGTTTGATTTATTTTATCTAAACATCAAACATTAAGGCAGTGTCCGGCTCATTAGAATAAAATGAAATTATCTTTTATTATTTTAATAGAATGATCATTTTGTAATAAAGCCTAAAGAATCACTATTCTATTTTATTCCATCTCATTCCAATCAATCAAGTAAGATATTATAAGTGAAATCTTTTTTTAGTACAAATACGATACACTATACCAAAATAATAATTTGTGCTATACAAAAAATAAAATTATTTTTTCAAACTAGAATGCAATTTCTCCATTTAGGCCACAAAGAGCATTCTAGACTAGAGGGGATTTTGGTCCTATGTTTGTATCTGCTTGAGATTTGATTTTTATTTTTATTTTTTTTTCAATTTTATCTTTTTATTTTAAATAATTTATTAATAGTGATCTATATATTGAGTGAAGTTTTTCGTAATTATACAAACATTCTTAGTTAATCATGAAATATAAATATTTTATTTTTTAACAAATTACAAATACACCCATAAGATTTGTTTAAATTATGAATCGGTCATATAATACTAAAAATTACAACTATTGTTTGTTATAAATTTTGATTTAACACAATAATCAGAAAAAAAAAAAAAAAAAAAAACCGGTTCTCCTATATAATAATAAATTAGCAAAATTATTTATTGAAAAATATTTCTCATATAATTAAAAATTGTTAATTGACTTAATACTTTGTTATTAATAAAATAGTTAATTGAAAAATATTTTTCATATCATTAAAAATTGTTAATGGTTATTTTTCATTTATTATGCGTGTATGATTGATGTATAAATAAAATTGGTCATTTGTATATATATATTGTTTTGTTTCTTTATTAGTTCAGTGAATTATCTTAGCAGTTTTTTTTTTAGATTTAGAAATTATTTTAGTATTTGTTTTATATTTATCTTTTGAGAAAAGGTACACATCATTTTTCTTTCTTTTATAAATTCGGAAGAAATGTTAAAGAGTCATAAATTCACCAAAAATGATCCGATAATAAAATTGGAGTTTGCATCATTAGGTGTATAACAAATCAAAAAATGATATATAGTACACCATATAATTCTATCATATATCTAATGATTTATTCTATTCAATTTTATAAAATAATATTCTAATTTTTTTAAAAATTATGAAAATATAAAATTTAAACCTACTATAATAATATAATAATGACCGTGAGCCTTTTAAACTAGCGTGTGTATATATATAGATATAACGCCCACAAAGAGCATGCAAGTCTAGGTGAACCCGAAGGCCTTGTTGAGCTCGATAGAATACAATGGGTCCTCCCCCGTTGACAACTTTGTCTCCCCAAATAGCCATCGCCATGACCATGACCATCACCTCCATCTTCATCCTCTCCTTCTGTTGTGGTTGTGCTTCTGCTGCTACCTTTCAACCAAAACCACAGGCAGGCCCCTTTAAGAAGATGTACGCGTTCGGAGACTCGTACACCGACACGGGCAACACAGGCTCCACCACCGGCCCAAGTGGCTTCAACTATGTATCAAACCTCCCTTACGGCCGCACATTCTTCCACCACTCCACCAACCGCTACTCCGATGGCCGCCTCGTCATCGACTTCGTAGCACAATCCCTGTCCCTCCCATACTTGCCTCCTTACCTCCGTCATATTAACAGCAACCAAAAGTCATCGTCAATGGGTGTCAACTTCGCTGTTGCTGGTTCTACTGCAATAATACACAGTTTCTTTGTGAAGAACAACCTCACACTCAACATCACTCCTCAGTCCCTTCAAACCCAGCTCACTTGGTTCAACAACTTCTTGGAGTCTCAGGGGTGTAAAGGAGGAAGAGGCCCCACAACAACTACCTCAACCACCCATTGCAATGCAGCAATCAATGATGCTCTCTTCTGGGTTGGCGAAATTGGAGCCAATGACTATGCTTATACCATTGGATCTACTGTTTCCGGCACCACCATCCAACAGCTTGCAATCAAGAGTGTTACAGGGTTTCTACAGGTAATCAATCTCCCTCTCCCTCTCTCTCTCTCTCTCTCTCTCTCTCTCTAAAAACTTGAAATTGATTATGACTGGGTAGGTGTCGGTTGGTGAGTTTGATTCGGTTTGACACTAATTTTAGAATTAACCCAGTCATAATCAATTTCAAGTTTTTAGGCTCATCACCAAATCAATCCTACATCAGAATCAATCCACACCAACCCAATATAGCTCGGGTTAGTTTAGTTTGGAACCCTGGTTCCATTATATTAAAAATAATTGAATCAACATTTTCTTTTAATTTGTCTTCCCTCTATTTTGCATCAACATTTTCTTCCAAGTATTTGTCTATCTCTTATTTTGTATCAACATTTTCTTCTTCTTCCAAGTATCTAAAAATTCAAATTGAAGAGATTTCACAGGTTCATCACAATTACTATTAATGGGCTTATCAATTTGCATTTCATTTGAATTTTGACTCATCTTATTTAAAAAAGAACTTGAAGCAGAGTCTTAACATTTTATAATGCACATACATACGATTCATGAGTTCTCCTATTTTTTACATTAAATTATTTACCTTATTAGTAAGCTAAATCATTTAACTTGAAGCAATTCTTGGACCAATCCTTCAAAATTTGTTCAATTGTACAAATATCATGAAAATAGAAATTTGAAGTAACATACAAGACCATTGTAATATAAAGACATGTGAATATAAATAAATATATATATATATATATACATATGTAAGTTCGGTTCTCGGGTTTGTTCGGTTTAAATAAAACTTAAATTAAGAACTAACTCAATCTTTTCGGTTTTGACAATTTGAACACTCGAAACCAAACCAATCCACTAAAAAACCAACCAAACCAACTCAAAGAGACCAATTTAGTTCGATTCTCTTGATATTTTCAACACCCCTAAAACAACCAACCAACCATTCAATTTTCCTCTCTCCCCTCCCCTGCCTGCCTTTTTGCAGTTGCAGAGCTACAGTTTTACCAAAATTTGTATGCCCAAAACAAGCACTTCACCTTCATGATTGACTAATACAAGTGGTCGAAGTTAGGGTGTGGTCGTGATTTGAGTCGGTTCCCATGGTGTTAAATATTTTTTATGTCAAAGAAGAACCAGAATCATGTCCTTCTTTCCTTATCATTGTTGCTAATCAAAGATAATCTTCTGGTCCGATTCATAAAATCATTTAATTTTTCATTGGCAAATCATATGGATAATCTCTCAATTTTGCCCATGGTATCATTTTATTCATTATCATTTCAATTAATTCAATTTTTATTCTTAATTAAATTTTTTTTTTTTCAATTAATAATGCTGATTAAGGCCTCCTTTGGGAACATATTTTTTTAGTAATTTTTTGGTTTTTTCACTAAAATATGATATAAAAAAAAATTAGTATATTTGAAATAATTTTTTTAGTTTTTTACAAAAAGATGTGCAAAAGGTAGAGAAAAAAGGAAATATTTAACTTTTTAACATATATGTCGTTAGCTTTTTGATTTTTTTAATAACATTTTAGTTTTTTGGCTAAAATCACCACTTGCCAAACGAGGTCTAAGATTTGTGAAAGAAAATATGGCGAATTACACTAACGGTCCCTATAGTTTGGACCTTGTGTCACTTTAATCCCTGACTTTTTAATTGTGACACATTTGATCTTAAATTTTGAATCTTGTTCAAAATAAGGAGAATTGACGATACCATTGCTCAATTTCAAGGGCAAAGTCATCAATTTGATAAAATATAAACTAATTTAACAAAAATAAATGTCAAGAAAATATTTTTAAATTTTTAAAAATTATTTCTATCCACTAAAGATAAAATTATGTAAAATTGATAAAATTTTTTAGACATTTATTTATTTTTTTTACGAAGTTAATTTTTATTAAATGTGTTTGGATGATGATCATGTAATGAGTGGTTACTTTTATTTTCATTAAATTAGTTTCTATTTTTCTAAAAATCAAATATGGCGAAAACTTTGATATTATTAAATTAATCCATTAAATCAAAAAATCCAAAACTAAAAACATTTCATATATTAAATATATCGATTATGCATTAAAAGTTTAGCAACATGATCATCGTCAAAACGCATAATAATAATTAATTTCATAAAAAAATAAATAAACAAATGTCTAAAAGATTTATCAATTTTACATAATTTTATCTTTGGTGGATATATTTTTAAAAATTCAAAAATATTTTTTTTAATATTTATTTTTGTCAAATTAATATTTTATCAAATTGACGATTTTGCCTTTGAAATTGAGTAATAGTATTTTCAATTATCCTTATTTGGAATAAGATTAAAAATTCATAGTTAAATGTGTCATAATTAAGAAGTTAGAGACCAAAGTGACACGAATCCCAAACTATATGGACTGTTAGTTTAATTCGCCCAAGAAAATAATTCACTAAAAGTCTTAGTTGAGGTTATCTCACTAAATTAAAAAAATTTATAATTTCGACTATAAAAGAATGACACATGTTGCTTATGTAAATATTTTTTTATCAAAAAATATTATAAATTATAATCAATTAAAACAAATTGAAATAAAATCATACATTAATTGTCAAAATCGAACAAATTGAAATTACACAAACCAAAAATAACATAAGAATCAAAATATAAAGACTATTAAGTATAATTTACTATTTTTGTTTTCTTAAATTCATGAATGATTCATAAAATCATTTGATTTTTATTTTCTTAATTTCATGATTGATTAATCATTTTTTATTTTTATCTCAAATAGAAAGCAAAAGGACCGTTTGGTACCAAAAGTTTATTTTTTTTATTTTATTTTTATTTTTTATTTTTTATTTTTTTTGAGGATAATTTTTAAGTGTGCAGTGCATACCATATGTACTTGTATAAGTCCTCACAAATATATACAAATTATTTTATAAAATTATGTAAATTTTCACAAACATACGTAAATTAACCCATAAAATTTTAAAAAAATCACAATTTATATATATATTTATGAAAACTTATGCGATTTTGTGAAATAATTTATTTATATTGTGAAAACTTATATAAATACATATGGTATATACTTTAAACACCCAAACACTTTCCTTTCATCAAACATGACATGATTACTCATAGGTGAAAAAACGTTAAAATGTGTGTATTTATTTATTCATGTCGTAGATCATTTGTGTCAAATCCAGATTATTCAGGTTATCTTATTTATTTGAGTAATGCTAGTCAAGTATAAAACCGAATAATCAAATCAAATTACACGGCTAATCCAATCGGGCTAGTCACGCGGGTCTTCACATCAGTAGCATCTAAAAAAAAGGGAATTGAGGATGCTACTGCATAGGTTATACGGTAAAATTGGCTCATTTTAAAATTTATTTTGATAATTTGAACCGTTCACATTTTAAAATATATCAATTAGAACATGTCTGCAAAATTTCAAATTAATCAGATATCGTTTGCCCATTTATCCACTCACTATTGTATCTACAAAAATAAATAACAATTATGATTTAAAGTGTTAAAATGAATACAAATATGAGTGAATGAATGGATAAACTGTTAGATATCACCCCATGTGAGGGGTGATTCTCTTCTTCATGTGCTGCAACATGTGCCACCGAAAGTGAAGGAGAATGAGCTGGCCATGTGAATGAACAAGCTGGCCATGTGCAAGACCAGCTAGCTCTCTACCATTCCCAGTGTATAAATAGAGGAAGAGAGAACAGAGGGAAACAAGAGAAAAAGAGCAACCAAAGCGAGTGAGAGATGTGAGGCGGAGAGACCGTCTCTCTCGGTGTGAGCGAGAGAGACGGGTTAGTGGGTGAGTGAGGAGAGTGTGAGCTCCTCCTCTATTGTAATCTTTCTGTAATCTCTCCATTGTTATAGTGATAACCGGCTACTCTCCCGTGGACGTAGGCATTAAGGCCGAACCACGTTAAATATGGTGTCTCCTTAAGTGTGGGTGTGTTTTTCTGCTTGGTATAATTTCTACAAGGTCTTGGGCGGGATACCCGATCCTAACAAGTGGTATCAGAGCCTCGTCGGTGGCATTTTAGAACAAAAACAGTGTGATTTTCGAAACTGTCCAGAAATCAAATTGCTCGAAATCAGGTTTTGAGCATACCAGGAGCAAGGTCTCGACGAGAGGAGTCCAGAAATATAAAACAGAGCCCCAAAGGATGAACCACGCACTCTTACGCACCCCATGAAGATGGCGCGTGAGCCCCAGTTACAAACACGCACTTCACGCGCCGTTACTTGCACTGGCGCGTCAACCCACGTGTATCCACGCGCCACACGCACGGTGCAAGGAAGAAGGCGAGTGCGACGCGCGTGCGAGTGACGTAGGTGCCACGTCAGCACGCCACATCATCGACACGTGGCACCGTCGTCACCATGGACTGCCACATCATCGGTCCAATCAACGTAACGTGGCAGACCAGTCAGTGCCACGTGGCAGACAGTCAATGCCACGTCATCTGCCATGTCGCATACGGAGAAGCGATTCAGTGGTGCGCGGCTGAGGTGCAGCCGTAGGAGAAAAGATCTAGTGCTTCGCGCTAAGGTGTAGCCGCAGATCTGAGGCGTACAAAATGTTTTGGCTTGATCTAAGTGATTCGGAGTCCGTTTCTAGCGATCACTGGCGCGTCAGCCCACGCGTATCCACGCGCCATACGCACGGCGCAAGGAAGAAGGCAAGTGCAACGCGCGTGCGAGCGACGTAGGTGCCACGTCAGCGCGCCACGTCATCGACACATGGCACCGTCGTCAGCATGAACTGCCACGTGGCTGCCACGTCATCGGTCCAATCAACGCAACGCGGCAGACCAATCAGCGCCATGTGGCAGACAGTCAATGCCACGTCATCTGCCACGTCGCACACGGAGAAGCGATTCAGTGGTGCACGGCTGAAGTGCAGCCGTAGGAGAAAAGATCTAGTGCTTCGCGGCTAAGATGTAGCCGCAGATCTGAGGCGTACAAAATGTTTTGGCTTGATCTAAGCGATTCGGAGTCCGTTTCTAGCGATCACTGGCGCGTCAGCCCACGCATATCCACGCGCCACACGTACGGCGCAAGGAAGAAGGCGAGTGCGACGCGCGTGCGAGTGACGTAGGTGCCACGTCAGCGCACCACGTCATCGACACGTGGCACCGTCGTCACCATGGACTGCCACGTGACCGCCACGTCATCGGTCCAATCAACGCAACGTGGCAGACCAGTCAGTGCCACGTGGCAGACAGTCAATGCCACGTCATCTGCCACGTCGCATACGGAGAAGCGATTCAATGGTGCGCGGCTGAGGTGCAGCCGTAGGAGAAAAGATCTAGTGCTTCACGGCTAAGGTGTAGCCGCAGATCTGAGGCGTACAAAATGTTTTGGCTTGATCTAAGCCATTCGGAGTCCGTTTCTAGCGATCTAATAATGTTTTCCAACTATTTGGAGTATTCCGAACACATCCGTACGGTCAGATTTTGGAATCGGAGTTTCTATAAAAAGAAGGCAGATTAAAGTGGTAGACGGCGTTAGGTGCAGTGGACAGAATATTCTGTTGGAACACAGAATATTCCCTGAACTTCTAAAAATTGCAATTTGGCCCAGAATTTTCAAAAAATTGTGGTGTGGCCTAACTTTTGGGAAAAATTTTCAGTGAGGTTCCCGGAAGTGCAGCGAAGGTTGGTCCTAGCTAAGCGGACCATTCCAGACACAATTGCGAAGTCAGAATAGTGAAATTCTGAACGGTTTTTAAAGATTGTCCAAACATAGGAGTTTGTCATCTTCAATAGTCGAAGGAAGGTTGCCGGATATTGTGGAACGCTGCGGATTCATTGAAGAGGTTAGAATGGGCAGATTCTGACCAGATTGAACAACCAGATACAGATCGAGATAGATCATTGAAAACCAAAAGAGATCAGCTTGATCAAATGGCAAATCAAGGGAGATCAGGATTGGTTAGGGGTGGTCAGAGGATTGCAGAGATGATTATCTCCAGAGTTAATCAGAAGATCTAGTTCAATTAAAAGAGAAGACCATTCATTGATGTATAGATGATTTGGCAACAAGTACAGACTCAAGAAAATGTTGTGGTTGTTGGAGCTACTGAGTGTGCAGCAGCGGGTTGTTGAAAGTTCACAGGAACTTTCAGATAGAGAAATTGAGACGGATAAAATGCAAGAGTGCGCGCCAATGAGTGGCAAGTCTCTTTTCTCTATGGTGGTTTATTTATTTCCATGGCAGCGGAGGATAGAGTTGATGCGGATCTCTCAGGCGAGCTCGACGCAGGGAGACCAAAAGCCATGGGTGCAAGCACTATGCAAGGAATTGCATAGCTGACGATGCTTTGACAGATGGAGCTACTATCAACCATCAATCTATTGGACATCAAATCAGGGATTGCAAAAGCACAAACAACGAGTGTATGTGGAAAAGCTAGGAGGTTGTTCAGAAATGCAGAGGGCAAAGGCTGATAGTTCAGAGGAAAAGCTCCGAGCAAAGAAGACAGAGGACGTTGATGGGATAAACGACGAGTTTTCTATTGCTCCAATGACTGGTCCTGCAAGGTAATGCATGATAGTCAAGGGCATTCCAGCAGGGGGTGCAGGACATCCAATCAGGGGGTGTCACATATCTTGGTTACGCAAGTTCAAACATAGCAGGTGAAGACATCCGAGACAGAAAGCGTGGAAGAGATTTGTGGGAGATAGGAGCAGAGGCTCTCTCTAAATCAGAGAGTGGTGTGAGTTGAGTTGAGGATGTAGGATTCCCTTCTCCTCTTGTATCTCTGGTGTATTATCTCTAGCTTCAGGGGGTGCAAGCGTCTTAGTGATGAGATGCAGATTATGTTGGATTTTGGGTGTGACAAGATTAAACAGCAGTGTGTGTAGTGGATCACCTCACATGGGTTGAGGGGGTGATTTGTTAGATATCACCCCATGTGAGGGGTGATTCTCTTCTCCATGTGCTGCAACATGTGCCACCGAAAGTGAAGGAGAATGAGCTGGCCATGTGAAGGAATGAGCTGGCCATGTGAAGGAACAAGCTGGCCATGTGCAAGGCCAGCCAGCTCTCTACCATTCCCAGTGTATAAATAGAGGAAGAGAGAACAGAGGGAAACAAGAGAAAAAGAGCAACCAAAGTGAGTGAGAGATGTGAGGCGGAGAGACCGTCTCTCTTGGTATGAGCGAGAGAGACGGGTAAGTGGGTGAGTGAGGAGAGTGTAAGCTCCTCCGCTATTGTAATCTTTCTGTAATCTCTCCATTGTTATAGTGATAACCGGCTACTCTCCCGTGGACGTAGGCATTGAGGCCGAACCACGTTAAATATAGTGTCTCCTTAAGTGTGGGTGTGTTTTTCTGCTTAGTATAATTTCTACAAAGTCTTGGGCGGGATCCCCGATCCCAACATAAACGATATACGATTAACTTAATTTTTTACAAGTATTTCTACTTGATGTATTTTAAAATGTGTACGGTTCAAATTATCAAAATAAACCCAAAAATTTCACTGCACAACAATTGCTGCTGCATCCCCATTCCCTAAAAACCTCTTTCAAAGTAGAAGTTGAAATATTGGCTCCTAGTCTTTCTCAATATTAATACTATCAACTCAGACTTAGTTATTCAAATATTATTTAAAATTATCATTTTTAATTCATATTTATTCTACATATAAATATTATACTATATAAATTTAATCTCCATCACAAAATTACTCACTCAAAAAAATCTGAATAATTTTGTCTGAGTTCTATAGACTTTTTCCTTTCCCAAAACGAAAACAAAATATAATAAATAAAAAATAAAACACCTAACGCTGTGTTTAATTGAGAGATTTGGAAAAAAAGAGAGTAATGTGTGAAATTAGGTGAAATATATGCATATTTTATTCACATTTCACATATATTTTCCTTTTTTTTCTTTTTAAGGGGTTGTTTGGGATAAACTATCTAAGTGCATTTTTTGACTTTTTGGCAAAACAAGTAGAGGAAAAAAATATATGTTTAGGATAACTTTTTAATTTTTTACGAAAAAATGTGTATTAAAATATTATATCAACTAGTAAAATTACATTCTACTCTTTTGAGCACTGACATGCTTTCTGTGCATGTCAGTGACCATCCCACACTGTACTGCACTGTTTTTTTTTTTTTTTTAACCAAAAAGTGCACTGTTGGAAGGGAACAAAACCAATGGCATTTTTGTCTTTTTACCGTCTGTCTATTCAGCCTTTTTTTTTTTTTTCCCCAAACATGTGAATAGTGTTAACTTTTTTACTTTTTCAGTGATTTTTTGGCTTTTTGTCTTTTTTAGGAGATGCCAAATACTTATTAAATCTCTTCTCAAATCTTTCAACCAAACACAACATAAATAATACAGTTATCAACATGGTTTATACCAGAAAAACAAAGCAAATGAATTCGCTTAATCTCTTGCATCATTTAATCTATGGTCTGTGTCTCTAGTCTCAAATCAAATTGGTAGTCTAATTTGGTTTACTGAGCCCAATTTTGGATCCTGTTTCGATAATTTAAATCGTTCACATTTTAAGATTTCTCAAGTATATCATTTTTGTAAAAATCAAGTCGATTGGATAATGGAAACCTTGTGTTCGGATCACTTTTGTATGAACTGTTTATTTTTTCACCGTCCATTTTTTTCATATAAAACTGATTCAAAAATGTGATTTTTGTTATCCAATTAACTTGATTTTTTGTAGGAATAATATACTCGATGATCCCTAAAATATAAATGATTCAAATTATCAAAACAACACCTACAAATGAGCCCAATGGGTCGGACACCACCTCTCCGGTCCGATTTGGGATTGGAGAAAAGCCAGTCCCTCAATCTATATATATGGAGAAGGCTCTTTTCTAGTTCACAAAATGGATTGAACAGTGCTGTTGGGACTATGTGACCTATTACAAGTCTCATTTCGATAATTCAAATCGTTTAATATGTAAAACTTGTTAAGTATTTTATTCTTACAAACAATTATGATGATCCAATAACAATGTTCAATCTATAAGCATGGTCCTATATCTATACACTATATATAAAAGGCAATGGAGGACATTTTAATAATGAAAATACTATTCACAAAATGGCATCTATTTTGTCCGTTTTTGCAAATTATACCCTTTTAACTTTTCATATTCTATTGCCATTGGGTGAGATATTTTGGACAATTAACATGTTTCACATGAAATTACTTTTCAGCCCCTCTATTTTGTATGCAAAGTTTTGTTTTATTTGTCATTTATAGATCCCTTTTGTACTTTGGTCACTCTATGAGGCCTACATTGACTATTCCGTTGGAGAAGTTATTGGTTAGTCTTGAGTTATCGTTACGTGATATTTTAATAGTGTTGTAAATAGTAAAAGAAGAGTTCACAAATTTATGTTGAGTGATTAAAGAATATGAATAATATAATTAATTATGATTCATAAGAAATATAACTACGTAAGAGCATCTCCAACGGTTCAGTAAAATCTTCACCAAATCTGAATAAAAAAAAGGTAATTTTCTCAATATGATACGAGCAGCTCCAACTGTTCCATTGTAGAGTGCATCAAAACAAAGAGGACGTCCGGTGGGATGACCAGTCGGTCGGCCGGGCTAGCCAACTCAAAAAAAAAAAATTTCCCTCCCTTTCTGTTCCCAATTCGTTTCTTATTTCTTTTTCCCTCCATTACATATTTTCTATTTTTGGTTGCCTTCAATAATGATTTCCTTCCAAAACCTGATATAAACACATTATCCATGTACCATATACCATATACCAGACAAATGGTACGTTATATCTGAAAGGCACCATAACTGAAAGTAGAGCATAATGAGTATCTTCAATTCCATGATGTTCACTTCATTTTTATCCTCTTCCTCTTCTTATTCCTCATCCTCTGATGATGAGTCTGATAATGAAAAAATAGTCACACTTTTGGGGGCTTATGAGATAAATAATGCTAGTGTGATTCAGATTCTGCAATCAACTGATGGATCAAAGAAAAGAGATGGTTCTGTTGTAGGCCATAAGTACATACGTCGCGATAGAATGAAGGGTCATGAACGATTGTTTGCAAATTATTATGCGGCAAATCTAGTTTATTCACCTACAACATTTCGGAGACGTTTTCGAATGCGTCATCCTTTGTATCTGCGAATTTTGAATGCCATCGAAGCACACAATCCATATTTTGTTCAAAAACAAGATGCAACTCATATTCTTGGATTGTCTCCCCTACAAAAGATGACTTCAGCAATGAGAATATTGTCATATGGAGTGGCAGCAGATGCAGTTGATGATTATATACGTATTGGGGAAAGCACTACAATTCAAAGTTTGCAACACTTTTGTAATTCAGTAATTGAAATCTTCGGACCAGAATACCTGAGATCTCCAACATCAACTGATATTGCTAGATTACTTGCTATTGGGGAGGTTTGGGGGTTTTCGGGTATGTTGGGAAGTTTATATTGCATACATTGGAAGTGGAAAAATTATCCAAAGGCATGGCCAGGTCAATACGTAGGCCATCAAAAAAAGCCAACCATTATTCTTGAAGCAATAGCTTCTTATGACTTGTGGATTTGGCATGCATTTTTTGGAATGCCTGGATCACACAATAACTTGAATGTGTTTGATCGATCGCCCTTGTTTTCTGATCTTGCTTAAGGTAAAGCTCGCTTTGTCCATTACACTATTAATGGACACAGTTATAATATGGGTTCTTACCTTGCTGATGGTATATACCCTCAATGGGCAACACTGGTTCAAGCAATCTCTTCTCCTCAAGGAGCAAAGAAGCAACATTTTGCAATGATGCAAGAATCAGCAAGGAAGGATACAGAGCGGGCATTCGAAGTGCTACGATCTCGATTTGCAATTATAGATGGTGCCGTACGTTTTTAGGATCTGAAAATGCTTGGAAACATAATAAAGAGTTGCGTTATATTACATAATATGATTGTCGAAGATGAGAGAGAGGAGCACCTTGATTCGATTATGAATTTTCATCAACCAATGCACCGGTACAACTTTCCTGTACTACTAACAATGACTTCCAATCATTTATGTCTCGTCATTTAGGTATTAGAGATAAAAATGGATATCATGCCCTCCGTAATGATTTAATAAAACATATGTGGCATCTTCATGATGAAAACCAATTCACCACGTCGACACGAACATGTAATTTTGCTTATTTTTTGGAATAGGAGGTTGTTAGTTACTGTTTGGTGTTAGTGCTCTTCATAATTTTGTCAATATTATCCAAGTACTGGACAAGTTCTGTTCAGATGTTCTGTTTTGATAATCCAATCTATAAATTTGACAGTTGATAAATGTTCTCTGCTGATTTTCCAAGATTATCCAATTCATAATTTATTGATGTTGTCTTCTTATATATATCCACATATATTAAATTACCAAAGAATTACAGTTTTTAATAACCATGTCTTAATCAGTTCCAAAATAATTACCAAAGGCTTACTGATGTTGGAAGTCTTATATTTAAAAATTCATTCATAAATTTGCAAATTCATTTATTCAGTACATCATGAATATTCAATACCTCATTAATTTGACAAATCAATGAGGCTGTATAATACAAATTTAACAACTCAATTTGTTTTCAGATGTGGCATACGAGCCTTATTTGATGAGTCAATGCCTCATGACACACACCACCATCCAACTAATTCATTAAACCAATTTACGAACCACATTAATTCTCTTCACCACCTACCTCATTTATTGACCATCTATATAAACTCAACATTGGACAGAAATGGCTATACAAAATCTGCTCCACAAACCCCAAGCTAAAGCAGCAGCCAAGATCAGTAAGCCAAATTCTGTTTCCCAAACACTATATATTCACTCTATACAAACTCAATATTGGAAGTGTGCATCGACATAATCAGCAAGTCGAAGCAACTGAAGCAACAAGCCAAACAGCAGCAGAAACTAAATTTTGTGAGTGTACAACACCGGTTAACCGGTGGGCTGACCGGCCGATCAACCGGCCCTGCTTAATTTATTTATTTTTTTCAGTGTGCACTTCCTTATCTGTTGCGCTTCTGCACACCACACTTCACACCATTTGAGCTCTTCACACTCAATGTCAGCTCTAATTCACCTTTGATATTTAACACATTTCCATTTTAATTTGAGCTCCTCTATAATTTACCATTGATATTTAACACATTTCCATTAAAATTGAACATATATTCACATCATGCCTAGAACAAAATGAGCCAGACCAGAACATGGTGAAAGCTCCAATCCTCCACCACGCCAACAACAGCAACCTGAAAATGAGGCTTATTCTACGTCTGATTTTCTCAGTGAAAGTCATGAACAAGCCTCTGAAAGCTTCTCTAGGCGACCTATTATAACCGAGAGGAGGGTTAATCTGCCACCTCAATATGATCCACTATTCGTTAGCAAACTCGAGGCAATGGGGTGGGTAAATTTAATTAATTTACCGCAAATGGTATATCCATAGCTGCTGTCTTTATTTTATGTTCACCTAAAGGTACTAACGAAGAAGATGAAAACTTTACTCTTCTGTCTTATGTGAAAGGAAAGGGTATGCAGTTTGATATCCCTACTTTAGCAGGAATTATTAGAGTTGAGGAAGGGGATATGCATATCCATTTTCAGAAAGAGGCTGACCTAGTTGATATTGTTGGTAATATCAATGACGTATATACTACTATTTGTGAGAACAGATTTACCAGAAGTAATCTACAAGCAAAACATTTGAAACGCCAACTTCGAATTCTCCACCGGCGGATTGTAGAAAATGTCACACTGAAAAGAGGACATTTTGATGTTGTCCCATATTTTAATGCTTATTTGTTATACTGTTTTAAAGTTGACCATAAATTAGATTTGTGCTACATAATAATGAAAGAAATGATGTATGCAAATCTTGGTCAATTCATGTGGTGGTCATTACGTTTTGGGGCATTGCTGACTAAAATTTTTAAACATTTTAGGGTTCGCCTTGTAGGTGCAACAGAGACCAAAATCTCTTCAGCCATTTCGGAGCATATACTAACCCGTGCAGGTGGAGCCGACAATTTAATGAAAAGTCTTAATGCACATGTCCCACCATATGATGCTCTAGAAGATCCTCATACCAATGCGATGCCATCAACTGAACAACCTCAATATTGGACTGAGTTTTTGGCCATGAAAGAAGAACGACATAATCAACGCGTTCAATGGAAACAACAAATGGCTAATTAGGTCAGTTCATTGGGTACTTAGTTTGATGCATTTACCATTGCACATAACTCATTAATTCAACAATTTGATGAGTTCCGTTTGGACATTGAAATACGTAATGAAGTGGCAAGCAATCACATTGAAAGACGTAATGCGATTGCTTGCCACTTCATTACGTCTTTCAATGTCCAAACGGAACTTACCAAATTGTTGAATTAATGAGTTATGTACAGTGGTAAATGCATCGAACTGAGTACCCAACAAACTGACCTGATTAGCCATTTGTTGTTCCCATTGAACGCGTTGATTATGTCGTTCTTCTTCCATGGCCAAAAAGTTAGTCCAATATTGAGGTTGTTCAGTTGATGGCATCGTATTGGCATGAGGATCTTCTGGAGCATCATCTGGTGGGACATGTGCATTAAGACTTTCCATTAAATAGTCGGCTCCACCTGCACGGGTTAGTGTATGCTCCGAAATGGCTGAAGAGATTTTGGTCTCTGTTTCACCTACAAGGCGAACCCTAAAATGTTTGAAAATTTTAGTCAGCAATGCCCCAAAACGTAATGACCGCCCCATGAATTGACCAAGATTTGCATACATCATTTCTTTCATTATTATATAGCACAAATCTAATTTATGGTCAACTGCAAAACAGTATAACAAATAAGCATTAAAATATGGGACATCGTCAAAATGTCCTCTTTTCAGTGTGACATTTTCTACAATCCACCGGTGGAGAATTCGAAGATGGCGTTTCAAATGTTTTTCTTGTAGATTACTTCCGGTAAATTTGTTCTCACAAATAGTAGTATATACGTCATTGATATTACCAACAATATCAACTAGGTCAGCCTCACTCTGAAAATCGATATACATATCCCCTTTCTCAACTCCAATAATTCCTACTAAAGTAGGGATATCAAACTGAATACCCTTTCCTTTCACATAAGACAGAAGAGTAAATTTTCCATCTTTTTCGTTAGTACCTCTTAAGTGAACATAAAATAAAGACACCAGCCGTGGATATACCTTTTGCGGTAAATTAATTAAATTTACCCACCTCATTGCCTCAAGTTTGCTAACTAATAGTGGATCATATTGAGGTAGCAAATTAACCCTCCTCTCGATTACAATAGCTCGTCTAGAAAAGCTTTCAAAGGCTTGTTCATGACTTTCACTGAGAAAATCAGATGTAGGATAAGCCTCATTTTTAGGTTGCTGTTGTTGGCGTGGTGGAGGATTGGAGCTTTCACCATGTTCTGGTCTGGCTCGTTTTGTTCTAGGCATGATGTGAATATATGTTCAATTTTAATGGAAATGTGTTAACTATCAATGGTAAATTACAGAGGAGCTCAAATTAAAATGGAAATGCATTAAATATTAAAGGTGAATTAGAGCTGACATTGAGTATGAGGAGCTCAAATGGTGTGAAGTGTGGTGTGCAGAAGTGCAACAGATAATGAAGTGCACACTGAAAAAAATAAACAAATTAAGTAGGGCCGGTTGATTGGCCGGTCAACCCACCGGTTAACCAGTGTTGTACACTCACAAAATTTAGTTTCTGCTGCTGTTTGGCTTGTTGCTTCAGTTGTTTCGGCTTGCTGATTCTGTCGATGCACACTTCCAATATTGAGTTTGTATAGAGTAAATATATAGTGTTTTGGGAACATAATTTGGCTTGCTGATCTTGTTTGCTGCTTTAGCTTGGAGTTTGTGGAGCAGATTTTGTGTAGCCATTTCTGTCAAATGTTGAGTTTATATGGAGGGTCAATAAATGAGGTAGGTGGTGAAGGGAATTAATGTGGTTGGTAAATTAGTTTAATGAATTAGTTGGATAGTGGTGTGTGTCATGAGGCATTGAATCATCAAATAAGGCGTGTATGCCATATGTGAAAACAAATTGAGTTGTTAAATTTGTATTGTACAACCTTATTGATTTGTCAAATTAATGAGATATTGAATATTCATGATGTACTGAATAAATGAATTTGCAAATTTATGAATGAATTTTTAAATATAAGAGTTCCAACATTAGTAAGCCTTTGGTAATTATTTTGTAACTGATTAAGACATGGTTATTAAAAACTGTAATTCTTTGGTAATTTAATATATGTGGATATATATAAGAAGACAACATCAATAAATTATGAATTGGATAATCTTGGATAATCAGCAGAGAACATTTATCAACTGTCAAATTTATAGATTGGATTATTAAAATAGAACTTGTCAAGTATTTGGATAATATTGACAAAATTATGAAAAGCACTAACAACAAACAATAGCTGACAACCTCCTATTCCAAAAAATAAGCAAAATTACATGTTCGCGTCAACATGGTGAATTTAGTTTTCACTGTGAAGATGCCACATATGTTCTATTAAATCATTACGGAGGGCATGATATCCATTTTTACCTCTAATACCTAAATGACAAGACAGAAATGATTGGAAGTCATTGTTAGTAGTTCAAGAAAGTTGTACCGGTGCGTTGGTTGATGAAAATTCATAATCGAATCAAGGTGCTTCTCTCTCTCATCTTCGACAATCATATTATGTAATATAACGCAACTCTTTATTTTGTTCCCAAGCATTTTCAGATCCCAAAAATGTACGGCACCATCTATAATTGCAAATCGAGATTGTAGCACTCTGAATGCCCGCTCTGTATCCTTCCTTGGTGATTCTTGCATCATTGCAAAATGTTGCTTCTTTGCTCCTTAAGGAAAAGAGATTGCTTGAACCAGTGTTGCCCATTGAGGGTATATACCATCAGCAAGGTAAGAACCCATATTATAACTGTGTCCATCAATAGTGTAATGGACAGAGCGAGCTTTACCTTAAGCAAGATCAGAAAACAAGGGCGATCGATCCAACACATTCAAGTTATTGTGTGATCTAGGCATTCCAAAAAATGCATGCCAAATCCACAAGTCATAAGAAGTTACTACTTCAAGAATGATGCCTGGCTTTTTTTGATGGCCTGCGTATTGACCTTACCATGCCTTTGGACAATTTTTCCACTCCCAATGCATGTAATCTAAACTTCCCAACATAACCGAAAACGCCCGAACCTCCCAAATAGCAAGTAATCTAGCAATATCAGTTGATATTGGAGATCTCAGGTATTCTGGTCCGAAGATTTCAATTACTGAATTACAAAAGTGTTGCAAACTTTTAATTGCAGTGCTTTCCCCAATACATATATAATCATCAACTGCATCTACTGCCACTCAATATGACAATATTCTCATTGCTGAAGTCATCTTTTGTAGGGGAGACAATTCAAGAATATAAGCTGCATCTTGTTTTTGGACAAAATATGGATTGTGCGCTTCGATGGCATTCAAAATTCGCAGATACAAAGGACGACACATTCAAAAACGTCTCCGAAATGTTGCAGGTGAATACACTGGATTTGCCGCACAATGATTCGCAAACAATCGCTCATGACCCTTCATTCTATCGCGACGTATGTACTTATGGCCTACAACAGAACCATATTTTTTCTTTGATCCATCGGTTGATTGCAGAATCTGAATCATACTAGCATTATTCATCTCATAACTCCCCAAAAGTGTGACCATTTTTTCATCATCAGACTCATCATTAGAGGATGAGGAAGAAGAAGAGGATGAAATTGAAGTGAATATCATGGAATTTAAGATACTCATTATGCTCTACTTTCAGTTATGGTGCGTTTCAGTTATGGTGCCTTTCAGATATGATGTACCACTTGTCTGGTATATGGTACATGGATAATGTGTTTATATCAGGTTTTGGAAGGAAATCTTTATTGGAGGCAACCAAAAATGGAAAATATGTAATGGTGGGAAAAAGAAATAAGAAACGAATTGGGAACAGAAAAGGAGGGGGGAAAAAAATTTGAGTTGGCTAGCCCGATCGACCAGCTGGACGTCCCCTTTATTTTGATACACGCTACAGTGGAATGGTTGGAGCTGCTCGTATCAGATTGAGAAAATTACCTTTTTTTTATTCAGATTTGGTGAAAATTTTACTGAATCGTTGGAGATGCTCTCAGTTTGGTGAAACTTTTGCTCCATTCTCAATTTGATATCAATTTGGTAAAACCATTGAAGAGAGAAAAAACGACTTTTTTTATCAAATTTAAATCTGATGCTCAATCTAATGCAACGTTGGTGATGGTCCAACATCCTTGAAACAATCAATAATTTTTCATTTGGTTACCTAAATGCTACTAGCCATCACCATCACACTTCATTTACCAGACAAAACACGCTTTTTCTGTATCAAGGAGTTGTTTGGGGTGTCCTAAATAAGTGCACTTTTTGTCTTTTTGGACTAAAAAGTTGAGGGAAAAAATATGAATGTTTGGGTTAACTTTTTGATTTTTCATGAAAAAATATGTAATAAAAAATTCTAAAAATTAGTTTGTAGAGGAAAATTAGGATTGAGAGTTGTGCAGCCGTAATTGTTGACTTTTTGTGAATAGTATTAACTTTTTAACTTTTTGAGTAACTTTTTTACTTTTTGACTTTTTAACTTTTTTTACATACCCTAAACTTGGCCCAAGTCACAACTCATGTATCAAGTCACAACTAATGATCATTCGTATTTAAAAAATAATACTACAATAAAAAATAATATGGTAATATGATTTTTTTTAGGCCCCGTTTGTCAAGTGGGTTGGGGCTAAAATAGCCACAAAAGACAAAACAGGCTATTTTAGCCCCAAAAAAACAAAACATCACATCCAACCCATAATTATTACACTCTTCTCTCACAAAAAAACTCAAAAAAGCCAAAAAGTCAAAAAGCCCTTCCTATTGAGTGCATTACGCAGAAAAGTTCTATATCAATTTTTTTTATAATTACTCTTATATTATTAATAATGCAAAGTATATTGTAACACAAAAAATATTAAAAAAACTAAATTGAAATTCATCTTGGGTGTAATATATCATCACTCTTTGTATTATTTATAATGTTAAGTGCAATGAATTCAAATAATAATAAATAAGAAAAAATGCAATGAATTAAAGGAAAATTATTAAAACATAAAAAGTGCAAAAAAAAATTACATTTATGAGTTTAAGATTTATTTTAAGAGTGACCCACGTCACTATGAAGAAAATTTTTGATTATATAATATTTTTCTATTTTTATTTATATACCTTCATTCAATTTTATTTTTTTGGAGCTTTCATAATTGGACCCAGCTCCTCTCTAATAACTAGAGGGTGTTGTTTGGCATTGGTGGGTCCTGATCTAGGCCCATGACGATAATCTAAACCATTTAATATGTAAAACACGTTGAATACATCATCTTCGCAAAAAATCACATTAATTAGATATCGACAATCACTTGATCAGATCACATTTCAATATAATTTTCAAATGGCATTTTCAAAATAAGTTATGATAAAAATGTGATCTGATCAAATGGTTATCGATATTCAATCAACGTGATTTTTTGTAGAGATAATGTGCTCGATGAGTTCTACACATTGAACGGTTTGGATCATCGTCTTTGGCCCAGGTCAAGGTCTAACAATGCCAAACAACACCCTCTAGTTATTGCAGAGAAGTTATATCCTTCATAATTTATGAATCTCTCCACAAAATTTAAGGTTGTGTTTGGTAGAGTTTTAGAATTATAATTTGATAATAAAGTTGTCTTTTGAGTTTGTAGTTTTAGAATTATGATTTGAGTGTGAAAATTTTATTTGGTTATGAGTTTTAAAAAGAGTTTGAATTGAGTGATGTGACATATAATATTGAAAAATTAGTGTTTTGAAAAGTGTTTTGAAAAGTGGGTGCGAAATTAATTTTCTAAAATTGTAACCAAACAACACACTCAAACTAAGGAGTAGAATTAAATTTCAAAAGCTCTACCAAACAGAGTCTAAAATCTTTTCATAATCATCATTAAATACCGTTGTTACATTTTTTACTTTGAGTAATGCTACGTATCATGAAATAAATATCATGAAAAATTTCATGAAACTAATCCAAGAGTGAATGCATAACATACAATAAAGCACTATAAACACTATAATCTAATCCAAGGGTGGAGAATCTTCATGAAAACTCTTCATGACATTGTTTTCATGATACCTAACATTATTATTTTACTTTTATTTACACATGTATTTGTTAACAATATTTTAAAATAATTGTATTGTTATCAATATAATATTTTATGCAATAAGAATTTCACAAATATTATATTTATAATTGGTATAATTTTCGCAAATAAAATATTTTTTTTATCATAATAATTGTGCGAAGCACCATGCCCTCACCCTAGTGTATATATATATACACATGCGCTTCGGCTTTTGCTTTTGGGTTTTGTTTTACAGCAATCCTAAGTATCATAAAAAAATCTTTCATAAAAATAATTATGAAAATTTTGTGACCCTTGGATACACTTAAAATAAAGCACCAAACACTAATTAAGGTAATCGAAAGATTATAAATCTTTCATGATCATTTTCACGAAAAAAATTTCATGATCCCTAACTTTTCTCTTTATTTTATTTCTATCACCCACGTTCTAGTGCGTTTCGTTCCATTGTTCCTCTTACACTTTCCGAGCAAAAGCAAACCCATTAAGCATTTTTTGTTTGATTAATAGTTTGAATTTTACCTATTCCGTCTTCTTTCTTGTTATTGTTGATCGTGTGAATTGATTTCTTGACTGAAGAAGACTCACAGAGAAGACACTGAGATTAGTCGATTTCTTGACTGAAGCAAACGAAGTGATAATTCAGAGAGAACGACGAGGACAATGAGAGAGAACATGGATTTACTTCCCAGCAGCCCTAGAAGCTCTTCTAAACACAGATTTCAATTAGGATTGGTATTCTTTAAAAAAAAAAAAAAAAAGGAGCAAACAAACGACATATCATTTTCCTATTTG
Organism: Camellia japonica; assembly: GCA_030407325.1. Classification (NCBI taxonomy): domain Eukaryota; kingdom Viridiplantae; phylum Streptophyta; class Magnoliopsida; order Ericales; family Theaceae; genus Camellia; species Camellia japonica. Next base: position 59,873,266 of record JAPPVO010000010.1, read on the forward strand.
ACTTATTTTTCGTGTCATCTTACGGTGTCACTTTTGTGTTGTTATTGAGAACTAACCCACCTTAACTAACTAACAGCTGCTTGTCTGATCTGAATGCCTTTTAACTGTAGTAGAGATTAATTGACATGGTAGTGTCAAAAGTTTTCACCTAAACTTGAATCATTTCATTTGTTACATTATAGTGTCTGTGTTTGTGTTGCGTTCACAGGCACTGTTGACAAAGGGAGCAAAGTACATTGTGGTACAAGGTCTGCCCACAACAGGTTGCTTGCCCCTGGCATTGGCACTGGCTCCAGAAAATGACAGAGACGACATGGGGTGTGTGGCAAGTGTAAACAAGCAAAGCTACAGCCACAACGCTGTGCTCCAGTCCAAGTTGCAAGATCTGAGAGCCCGGTTTCCTCAAGCGGTTATTGTCTATGTCGATTACTGGAACGCCTACCGCAATGTCATGAAGAATTCAGCCAAGTACGGCTTCAAGGAGCCTTTCAAAGCTTGCTGTGGAGCTGGGGGCGGTCCCTACAACTTTCAAGCGTTCAGTGCCTGTGGCTCACCCTTCTCCACCTCCTGCCCTGACCCATCTCACTATATCAATTGGGATGGAGTTCACCTCACTGAAGCCATGTATAAGGTGCTCGCTGACTCATTCCTCAATGGATCATTCTCTCATCCTCCATTCCAATCTCTGCTAACCAGGAATAAGCATGCAGCTCCTGGTCTGTACTACTGATCACCCACCTCAAAGTGTTGTTCAGTTCAAACAATGGATGAGGCTCAGAGGATTCACTTTCTCTGAAATTTCTGCTTGCTTATGCAGGAGAATGAGTCTGGAATATATTAATTTATCTATATTTTAAATAATAATATTAATGAGTTGTATTACATACATACAATGGTTACCAGAAGCCAATTTGCTACGGAGTTTCAATTCAATAACTTGTCATGGATTCAGAGTTTGATCCAAACCAACAACATTGATCAATCATTTTATCACTCAAATTCAGTGAGCAAATATATAAGAGCTCTCTTATCTTAATCTTACGATTTATAATCCAACGATTCGATTCGTAACTTATACAGAGTTGATACGAAACTATTGGAGAATCTATTTTGAGAGTGAATTTATGGTGAATCGCACGATTCACAATTGATTCACGATTTGATTCATTTTTTATAATTCATGTAATTTTGAAATTAATGTGTCCAACATATTCTGTCATTTTTGTTTTTGTTTTTTTTTTTTTTATCTTTTTATTTAGAGCGTTGCTATTCAGTCTCAAAAATTAGACCCATTTTTTAGATCCAACGATGTGTCAAGAAGATAATTTGTTATCAATAGGTCTAGAAAACCAGAAGGGATGAGGAAGCTTTATCAAAGCGCCACGCTTTACCGGCCCCACCTGGAGGGAAATAGACCCCTAAACAATAACACAATAATAGCACAACATGCTAAACTATATAATACTGTACAAGTGTAATACATACACATCATCTACTCAACAACAACAATATATCATCATCCACCGATGACCAATGACAAAACACTAAACAAATAAATAAATACATGACTGATACAATATAAATCCATAACTAATTCCACCTTTTTAAATCAACCATTTCTCATTCCATTTCATGAAAGAGTTACACACTATTTTATTTCCAAAACCAAATCCGTTATTTCAAAACCATCAATTACATCCACCCTTGGCCAAAACTTCACATTTTTCCTTAAACCAATCTAATTCATAAAACGCAACTACAATACAAAGTTAATCAAAATCACTACTAAACCCAATTAAGTTTCATTTTAATAACTAAATCACTATTCCAATTCTTTAACACATAACTCAGTTATTACACAACTTCACCCATTTAAGATTAATTAAGCCCATAATGATAAATTAGGGCTTTTTCCCACCCTCAACACGAACTTGCCTAGCTACCTCTCAATTAACCGAAACGCCCATAACTCATCCAATTCCAACTCCCAAAATCCAAACCCCAAACCTCTATCATGCTTTTTGTAAAATTTCTCAACAAACTTATTTTCAAATGCTATAAAAACTACCACATGTGTATCTATAATAAGGTATTGAAAATGAACAAAAAAATCTCCATCTCTTAAAGAGAAGATGAGACAATCCAAAAATCACCAACGATAAAACGACGATCCGCTCAGATTGAATATAAGCCCATGCCGAGCTCTTTGTTTTACTCCAAAGCACTATGGTGGTGAAATCAATGGATTAAGGTGTATGGGAGGGTTTTACGAAAGAACTAGAGAGAGAATAAATTAGATTCAAAAATATTTTAGAGAGAATGAGGAGATGAAAAAAGTGAAAAAAAAAAAACCTTCTCCCTGATCTGATATACGCACAGACCGCTCGAGCAACCAAAACACCACTTGAACATCAAACAAGAAAAAAAAATTTAAAAAAAATTGAGACTACTCGTGCGACCAAAACATAGCTCAAGCACAATATGATTCATTGTAACGCCCCAACCTTTCACACGTCATCGATATTGTCCACTTTAGGCCATGCCCGCACGAATTTGGTCTTCACAATCGGTCACCCATCCCAGAACTACTCCAGCCTAAGCACGCTTAACTGGGAAGTTTTGTTAGGGATCTCACCACCCGGGAAAAGGCCTCGATGTTATATAAGGGTCCAGGTTTTTACTTTTATAGCCCAGAAACTCCCCCTCCATTCCCGATGTAGGACACCGGGACCTTACAATTTACCCCCTTAAGGCTACACGTCCCGTGCAGTAGCATGTCAGTTCGTTAGCCCGCTCACATGCACCGAGAGACGCCAAGGGCCCACACTCGATACTCCGAAGAGTCGGCTCTGATACCATTTGTAACGGCCCAACCCTTCACACGTCATTGATATTGTCCGCTTTAAGCCACGCCCGCACGGATTTGTTCTTCCTAGTGGGTTACCCATCCCAGAACTACTCCAACCTAAGCACGCTTAACTAGGGAGTTCTGCTAGGGATCTCACCACCCGGGAAAAGGCCTCGATGCTATATAAGGGTCCAAGTTTTTACTTTTATAGCCAAGGAACTCCCCCTTCATTCCCGATGTGGGACACCGAGACTTTACACCCATTTCTAGAATTTTTGCAGACTACAGAAGACGACTCGAGCGCAGGAAATACTGCTCGAGCGAACCTAAAGAAAAACATACATGATTTCCTTTAAAAAAAATGAACTACAAAGTTGTTCACAACACAACCAACAACTCTAAATTCAACAACAACAAGATAAGGAGTATAGACAACGATAAAGAGTATCGAATCACGAATCCAAGAACATGAAAGGGTCGGGTCTAACCCAAGTCGTTATAATCTCCCTGCTTTAAGAAATTTCATCCTCGAAATTTAAGAATACCCCGCAACACAAGGCAAACCAAACCCAAAAAATAAATACAACCACCAATCCAAGCCTAGATGCATACTTAGGATAATTTTTCAAATCCCGCTCCAACACCTCGGGGCCCCAAAGACACTTGAACAACAAGAATACAAGAAAGAGGTCAACCACCACTAAGCACTCAACACCTGAGCACTAAGGAAAGGAAAACCACCATCACAACAAAACTCTCGATTAACTCTCACAAAAGAAGAAGACTTACCACGAAAACATGGCCGAAAAGGCAATGCACACAATAAGCCCCAACAACACTAAACCCTCTTCAAAACAAAACACCTAAACACACGACCACCAATCCAAGCTAAGTCACTACACAAACAAACCATGAAAGGTGACACAATTCACAACACATCCATGTAAAAAAAAAAAAAAAATTCTCATTTTTCTCATTTTTTTTGAAAATCTTACTTTTGTATATAATTTGTTTTTTCCTTTCTAAAATGGTGCTGAAACTTGCATTGCTCATAACCAAAATACGTTTTCGATTTCTACGTAAAACTTAAAATTTTGCAACTGTCCTCCGAAAACAAAATAAAGTATTATTCAGAACACATGATTGTTCACATTCTCATATTTGTTAGATTCAGCTTTTATTAAATCAAATATACTACGCATCAAAATCCTTTATTACTACTTAGATTAAATCCACAACATTACAATTCAACACTACCATCCGAGGCTACAACAAAAGGAAAAATTCATTTTCCGAATTCATTTCTCAACATAAAACAATTGGTGAACCTCAATCGTCACCCAACAACACCCATCACTCTTATAGTGATGCCACAACATAACAACAAATTAATAGAAATAAGAACTGTGCTAATAATAAAGTGAAGCACAAATAAAGTTTACAAATTCTTGGGAGCCTCATCCCATCACCATCTATCAATCACACAATGGCGCAAAAGCGCTCATAACACAAAGGCCTCAACATGTAACCCCAACCCAGTTACCCTCAACTCACACTAACTTCAAATTTGGCTACATGAGACTTAACACTCACAAGTCCACACTATAGCGCTACTCAACCAGACAAACCTTATGTTTAATTCCAAGCTACTCTCGAGGTGACTATATGTCAACCCACTGCCGAAAACAACCAACCAACTAACTAACTCAACAACCCTTAACACTCGGTACCCAACACCGATATGTTACCTAGCACTTTTTGCTCCAAGACGGAGTTTCACACACAAAACCACATACCCACATATTTCTTGAATCACACTAGATTCCTTAAGATTGGACCACACCACTCTTGCTCCCCAAACAAACCACCATTTATATACCTATATGGCAAACACACTTATCACATCACGCGCAAACAACCGATAAGGTCAACTGTAATTCACATAACCTCATATACACAAAACACTCATCACCAACACTATACTCTTCTTCTGGAATTATAACTGTGCCTTTCCCCAAGGAATATTCCCAATATCCAACCAAGAATTTCTCATTCCTCTCACAAACCCTAGACAATTACTAGCAATACCACCCAACATTTAAGTGTCATCACTGAATTACATCCACTCACAACTACTAAGTCTCAACGAATCACAAAACGAACACTACCCTCTTCATTAAGAGACACCAGTCTCACACTCTCCCCCAAACACTTTCACAATCCACCAGGTAACTCTTACCCATCTCACATAAGCGTAAGGTATCACACCACCCTAAAACAAACACACTTAAAACCATACAATGCATCCTCACTACATTCAAGACTAGTCAAAATGATAAATAAATATTTGCTTCTCAACAAACAACTCTAAATCAATCCAAGACATCATAAGCCAACACATGCTTAACTCTAGAAAATAATACATCATAATAAAACTAGGATTCTAATTCGTACAACACTTTTCAACACAATACAAGCAAGTTCAAGATTAATTACATGCCCATACCATTTGGGTTCACAACAACACATCACTACAACAAAAAAAATTTTACGGCACCAAATGCACGTCGTCAAAACGATTCTATAATGTGCAAGGTAAAGCTGTGTTACGACTAGTCATAGAAAGTCATTTACTTCAACGACATGTCGTAGTACACCGTTAAAAACCCTTTAACAGCGGATTTTGTGCGTCATGTTTGACTTTTCTACAACTACTTTTGCGCTGTTAATTCAAGGGACAAACCACAATGTTCATTACTAGTCGTTGAATATATAATACAATGACCTATTTTGCCTGCCGTAGATAGCCCAAGTTTCACAACATTTTTTGCATGTCGTAGAATATGTATATTTTTAAATATATATATATATATATTCAGCAAGTTTTATTTCACATGTTCTGTATAATCTGAGAAAACATTACAAACAAGCTTCACAAATGTATATATATACAAGCATTAATCAAACACCAAAATATACATTTTTTTTTTTTGGGTGAATAAGTCATAAAATAAAACAAGAAAATACACAGGATTCCAAGGGGCATACCCCAGGCCCTACCATAGCTATACAATAAAACCAAACTAACAAAAACTACAACCAAGCTAAAGACCTAGAAGACAGAAAAAACAACCTGTTCAACATCCATATCTAAAAGAAAATATGGAGGCAGAACAAGAACAAAAGGGCCCATATCAGCAAACAGAGAAAACCAGGAAAGCAAAACCCACTAATTCCAAACAACTGAGCCAAGGCATTACTTCATCACAACCAATAAGCAGTAGCAACACAAAGACTTGTAGACAAAATAAAAAGCCTCCATATGTACGAGTAGCCGCGATAGCTCTGTACCAAGGCCTTCAGGATCATAACATATATCACTATCTGGTTACAGCAGAACAACAAGCTTCATGGGGACACCATAACCGACAACTACCCAAAGAACAGATCTCCTACACAACCTGTAGAAGAAGGGATAGTAACACTGATACACAATTGAAATAAAAAGAAAATTTCCAAAATCACAAAACATTGAGATGAGGAAAGAAAATAAATAGAACAACGGATTGACCCAAGGCACAAAGAACTAGAATTGGAACTGGCGTAGAGTTGCAGCCCGGCTCCCATACAACACCATCACTCTCTGATAAAACCAAGAAGAATTTGCTGAAAATTGACTGGGCTACCTAGATCATACCCAGCCAAACCATCTGCACAACTTAGAATATCCAAACACAGTAAGCAAGATGAAATGAACTAGCAGCAACCACACTTAGTATATACTTAGATCACTCGACCCACGAACTCAGACTCTCAGTAGGAAAATAAATAATAGTGAAACACAAAAAACAAAAATTTATCCTCACAGACACTAGGCTCACAAAACAAAGAATTCCCTAACAATAGCACCAACGATGAAGAACTTGCAAAACCAACAAAGTTAAGACACAATTTATAACTTACCTTCTCTCAACCCACAACTCACAGCCAACTCCATACCCTAAGTATGTGCTCACTAAACTCAACTCTCTTGCCCTAAATGAAGGACAGCTTTGCAACCTGCATAGCAAACAATTAGGAAAAACACAGTACATACAAAACTCATTTTGAGCTCATAGCCACTCAACCCAGAATATGGAATCTCACATCACAACCCTTAAAACTCCTATCTTCTACATTTTTTAATTCAACAGCAGCCATACACCAGCACACATGGGTGGAAAAAAAAAACGACCTGCAACAAAAAGGTTGCAAAACATAGCCAACTCCTAAAGTCGAAGCCTCTTTAAGGATAGAGGCTAAAAGTCTCCATTTGGACAAAAACCACTCATCCTTTGAATTTCTCTTCAAGTTTTTGAGAGATAGAACTCTAAACCTGATCATGTTAACAATATTTACAACAACAATATCTTCAGGAACTTTCTCTTTTGTAAAAAACTCTGTTATTCAAGTATCTTATAGGTGCAAGGAAGAAGAAGAAGAAAAAGAAGAACTATCTTCCACACTCCTATCCCTTTCCCAGAAGTTCACATATCTTATGTTTACTATTAAACAAAAAGAAATAAACAACAAGGTCCTGGGCCCTACTTATAAGGTGCTTTCTTGCTGGCAAAGAAGTTCATTATTGTCCATCACTAGTGAGCTTTCTTGTTTGACCGATAAATTACTTAAACCATAGTTCTTCTCTATATCATATGAACACTGCCTCAATACCAGTAATGAGATAAAACATAAGAGACAAAAAGAGTCAGCAACAGTCATCCTAACATAGATGAATCAGACAATTCAAGAACCACAGAGGAAAGAGAAGAGAACTTATGGCATATGTGGTGCCATTTCCAAATACACTTTTTTCCAATTTTTAGTCCCTTAAAAAAGAAAAAAAAAAGTTTAAAAATCCATTTTGCTTAGTGTTGCTCAAGCAATTGTTTCACAGACTTAAAATAATAATAATTATTAAACAACAGCCAACGAAAGGGAGAAGCATACACTCCTCCCTACAAAATAAAAGGGAGAAGGTAGTATTAAAATCATTAATAATCTCTTTCCAATAATATATGATGCTCTCTCTCAACCAATTACTGTCAGTTTCCTATTGAAAATGTTCCTCATTTAATCTCTTCATCATTGGTAAAGCATTTATTAAAACTTGAAAACAGGACACCTAAAGCAAATGACTTGCAATCTGTGGCTAGGTGTGGTGTTTTCAAAGTAAAAGGACCAAAGTTTAACTCCTCATGGATTACTATAATAATGCAGTTTTCTTTTTTACTTTCAAAGGATATGGTTTCCCCAACATTTGCAGCAGGAAAATGTCAAGAGAGTGTTTCAATGATTTTATTAAGAAAAAATCTGTCACTCAAATCCACCTTATAGTGACCAATTATATAGACATGACTTACACGCCTAAATAAATGAAGTTATCCATAGCAATCAACAAATCTGGTAACATCTAAGACCGAAACTATTAGCCTGTCAAAACAAGAGTCATTCTTCCTTAATGTTCAATATTATAGATGACTGCTCCATAACTTCACTTGTTAAAGAATTGAAAGGAAACTTATATAGGGTTGCTTTTAACCAGTAACAGTTGGCAAGCCTGTCAGCATAGCACTCATTTTTTTGAAAACAAAAACACTACTATAAATTTCTTAGCGCAAGTCAAGAATGGGTTTTTATAGTGCAAGTGCACTATGTTGCTATTATGGCATGGACAAAACAAAAGGGAAAGGTACAGAACTTATACTATAGGTGCTCCATTGTACTAGAAAAATCGGAAGAGTATGGGGAGAAAACGGAAGTAAAGAACTTAGACTAACCCTGGTCCAACATCCTAGCCCTTGTTGCTTGGCTGGCTCTTCAAGACGTAGCAGTTCTGCTAAGAAAGGACTAGCATCTCCTTTCTGTTGACCCTGCTCCTTAATCTGCACCTAGCAAATTCAACAATTGTCCACCCATAGACAACCAAAATTAGATATTAAAATAAAAAATGTATGCACAAATCAAGAGTAATATACCTTTACCCAACCATCAGAAACAACCATCAATGCAACATTCTTATCACCAAGGAAAACAAAGCCAAACTCTTGCCCAATAAATGGTACAATATAATCCACTTTGAATGTGAAATCCTATTCAAAAGCAGATTGGTTCATTCATTAGGAAAATGATAGATTGCAATCATAGCTATAGCTAAAGCATTTAAATGAGCACCTTTCCCATACACAGTTTCCTTAAATACTCTCTACTTTCCCATGCAAATGGCTTATCAACACCACATCTACGGGCCTAGAAATGTAAATGGGAAAGGGTTAAATAAAGAAAAAAATAAGATGAACATAAGGTACGAAATATGAAACAAATATTGCAGATTGAATAAACTTACCAATCTTGGAGCAATAAGGGATGACAAAGTGATTGTCTTCTCAGGGGGGATTTCTGCCTTGGTGCTCCCTATTATCACCAAACTATCCCCAGAAGGAACAACTTTCACTTTTCCTCTCAACCATTTTTAATAGATAAAAAAAAAAGAGTACAAATTAGGCTAAAAATTGTAACATACAATCAACCAGAGTAATCAAATGAGAAAAATACTCTATTTGGTTAGTCAGAAAAGAGAATCAAAGCAAGAGGAATCTCATCTCACTTGGGACTTTTGTCAAACACGTTGTCTACAGCAACCAAGCACTATATATGCACATGAAATTGAACACATTAATTAGGGATTGGGGGCAAGACTAGTATCAATTCTAACCAACTCAATCAAACATATATGAGTATGTATACATATATAAATAGATGAAATAGAACACTCTAGAAAGTAGAACACTAAATAGATGAAATCGATAGTTTAAACGCTAAAAATGATCAACTAAACTCTAGAAAAAAACATTAATCAAATCAAATTTTGCTTCAGAAAACAAAAATTTACTTCAAAAATGACAACAAGCAATGTTAGAACTCACAGTTTTGATAGTATTCTCCAAGTTCTAAGCAACACCATGACCCAAGAAAATCAACACGAAGGCTCCTGGTTAGGGTTTCAGAATCCAAGTGTTCAGCAACGAGTGGTGTCTCTTCGTCCATGGCTTCTCAGAACTCTCAATTGGGTCGATTTACCACAACGAGATATATAAACCCTAGAAATTGGTGGTGTGGTAGGGCATATAAGAGAGAGTATGAGAGTGGGGTGAAGAGAGAGAGAGAGAGAGAGAGAGAGAGAGAGAGAGAGCACCATTTGAAACCCTTACCGTTCGAAGCCTTTCTCTTCTTCCTCTTTTCTCAGTTTTCCTTCTTGAACAGTATTCTATGTTCAGCCATTAGAAGCCAAGGAGTGAATGTTTTTAACAGTATTCGGTGCTCAAACCATTCTCTTCCCCTGCAATTTTGCTTCTTCGAACCCTTCTCTTCTCTTCTGTGCCTAACCCGTTCTCTGCTCAGACCCCTCTCTTCCCTTTATTTTTTTAAATATATTTTTTTGGTGTTTTGGCGCTAGAGTTTTTCATTTTGGCAACTACTTTTTTTTCGGTCATAACATTCACAACATGCATTATGCGTCGTAAAAATGCAGTACTTTTAACGGCAGGCGTTGGGTGTGTCGTAAAAAGTGCAATACTTTTAACGACGAGCGTTGTGTGCTCTGTGAAAAGTGCAATACATTTCATGACTGATGTATGTGTGTCGTGTATAGTTGATGTATTAACCGCATGCTATATGTATATCATAGAAAGTTTTATTATTTACGGCAAACATTGCAAGCCGTAAAAAAATCATTATTACTACCATTCACGGCCTACGCAATAGACAATTCATAGTTGGAAAATTATTTACGACGTGCAAAAAAAGCAAGTCGTAAAAGTGAGAAACCATGGCTTGTATTTACTGTATGTCGTTGATGTGAAACCGTAAAAACCCAGTTTTGTTGTAGTGCATATATATACATATGCAACATCTGTAGGCATAAAGCCCTAAATAAAATAACATCACATTACATTACAAAACAATAACACTCCACTACACTATAACATCACCATCATCCCCATTTGGACTATTAAAACTGGCTCTATCCACTCAAAGGGCTACGACGCCGAATATGGCCTAACTAACCATACCTAGAACAAGTAGGTGGTCCTTTATTCTGCGATTGACTCAAAGAAGCCTAAGTCTGATTGGACCTCCCAAAGGACAAGTCTGAAGAAACAAAAATAGGTTGAGGCAATAACTATGCCTGTACTTGAGATCTAGCCCATCTCCAATTCTTACTAGGTCTACTACTTCCCCGAACAGTCGGATTTGCTGATATGCTCTCTTCTTCCTTATCTTGACCAATACTAAGATTCACTGCTTCCACGTGAGCCACCGCCTCTACCAAGGTGTGATAATCATCACACAACCTTCCCTCAAACTCAAGACAACAACGCTCCTCTATTGCGACTAACTCTGGAGCGAACCTCGCCTCAAAAATTGTGCCAAAGAAGTATCGTCCTAGTGCAACTCAACAAACTGCTTCCTCAATCTTTCTCGAGCAGAAGGAGGAAAATACTTCGCCTAAAACCAGCGTCTCCTTTTAGTTGGAAACTAGCCAAAGCAACAATCAACTCCTCATCCTCAACTCTGAGCATATCAAGAGTCATGGTAATCTACTCTAACCAATCATCAGCATCAAATGGCTTAGGCTCCCCCAAAAACACAGGTGGATTGGAGCGAAGAAACTCCTTGGTTAACTTAAGTATACGCCCATGATCCCCTTCAGTGCGAATGGAGGCTTTAACTTCCTTTGACCCAAAATCTCTTGATTCACTTCCAAAATACTCAATGAAAAAGAAAGGAAGGCACCACTTGTCAATACCAAATCCCATAGATCACCCAAGCAATCTCATAGAACAACCTCGAACACTCATGGTTATTGAGTGAAGAGTTGAAACACATAGATTGACACACTTGAGAGATATGATAGGTGAAGATAAGGGGTGCAATAACAATAACAAAAAAAAAAAAAAAAACAAAAAAACAAAAAAAAAAGCTACTTTGCTTATTGAACTTGTGGATTGATAGCTAAAACTACTCCCAATCACATCCACAAAAATCCAAAATACATAATAACTAGGAATTTAAAGCTAAGGAAAGTGATAAGGTAAAAGAAATGGCTATCAACTCAATGGATGGGTGGCTAAGGCTACTCCCTCCACATCCATGAGGACTTACAACAATCACATAATTGAAAATAGAGTTGGAACTAACGAAAAAGTAGGAAGATGATGATCAAAGAAGCAAAGGATTCACCTCTTAATGAGGGTGAGTTCTTTTGTTCACAAACACCCTTTAAAGTCCCTCAAGAGCTTTTAAGTGTGTTCTTTAATGTCCAAAGTCCTTTGTCCAGAGCTTAGGATCAAGCTTTAAGGAAGGATTTATTATTAAAAGGTAAAGGTGGTAGGTAGAAAACAAATAAAGAATGAGAGGGGGCTCCCAAACTTTGTTATTCCTTAGGCAAGTTTTTCAACCCTTTGAAATGAGCTGGCAAGCTCTATATATAGAACTCAGGTCATAAATATCATAGACATTTGTGGTAGGTAAGCAAAACAAGCTGAAATGCACAAAAATGCTTTGTACTCGAAACATTTAGCTGGCCGAGCTTCTTAGCGATCGGCCGAGTGCTTTTGTAACCAGCCATTATATAGTCTCCGGCTAGCTAGTGGGCACATTATCAGATAAACAAGAGCAAGTTAGCCTGAATTAAAAGGAGAAACGTGTATTTCAGAGGATTTCATCCCTCTCATTCACTTCTACTATATTCATTGCTCAGTTCATTGGAAAGAATACCACGTTTTGATTTTAAAAATATGAGCCACAGAACATTGCGATAATGTCTGGAGTTGCACCACTAAAATTCGTTTTGGAAGAGGTTTCCATTTTGATTGAAAAACATTTTGTCCAAAACAAGCACTGGATTGTTTTAAAGCTTGATCCTTAGGCTTCTTGTCGCAGAACTTGTAAAGATTAACACATCTCGTCTTCATCATCGGGAACTCAAAAGGGAGCGCTCAAGTCTCAGGGATAGTCAAAAATAGAGTGTCTACACACCCTCTCTAACCGGATTTTCCACCGTATTTATCCCAAAACATTTCAAGAGTAACATTTTTTTTCCTCAAACAACATATCAATTTCCAAGGCATAACCACAATAAACCATTTTCAAGCTATGCAAGATGAATGGAATGAAATGCAATTATAAAGTTTCAATATATATGATTCCTTCAAAATTATTAACATTTGCTCAAAGGGAAACTATGATATTCAATACATATATATCCCCCAAAATTCATATCAAATCCATATCCATGTGACATATAACACCCTCTCATATTCACAATCAACATTCATTTTCATTTCCATTTTTCAAACATATATGCACATCATGCTATCCATAATTTAACAACAACCACCCTCATCCATTTCATAGGTATCCAAACAACACCACAATGTAAGGAAGATTCTATCAATTTCTTAAGGGATTTAACAACAATTTTATGGATATTTCACAAAATCCACTTTTTCCTAATTTGTCCCAAAACATAAGGTTTGATCAAAGAGGGTTTTCCTTCATTTCAAAATATTTTTCTTACATGCACTTCTATCTTGAACCAAAATCATAAGAAAAACCATTTCTCTGACATTTTCTAGACCCAACACTTCAACCCTCAAAACTTCGTACTCAAAATCATAGCAAAATAGGAAAGACATGTTAAAATCATATATATAACTCAAAGAAACTCCCCACCTCAAGTTTTGCGACGGAAAAATGAGAAAAGCTTCAAAATCAACGGTGTCAAAATCTGATCTCTACCATACACAACGTAGCTCTTGATGAACTCTTCAATATTAAAGAAAACACTTGGGCCAAAATCTCAAAGCATATGGATAGATCAAAGAAATAAATGAGGTGGATGAAGGGTTTCTAGAGAGAGATGAAAGAAAAAAGAGAAAGTAAAATGTAGAGAGAGAAAGTAAAATGTAGAGAGAGAAAGTGAAAAGTGGAAGAGAAATGTGTAAGGGCTCAACTTTTAAGTGATTGGACACATTTTTTGGAGCAGATTGCGAACAAACCGCTTGAGCGAACAAACTTGCGCTCGAGCGAACAATTTAAATTTCTAAGACTGCTCAAGCGAATAATCCTACGCATGAGCGAAAAAATACCAACTCCCATAATCTATCTCCTCCCTGTGAAAAAATCACTCGAGCGATGAAACCTTCGCTCGAGTAAAGAATACACACTCTCAATAGTTCAAACTGTAAAACAAGATATTGGAAGTATAACGTCACCGTTCGAGCGATGAAAGTACCGCTCGAGCGGTCCCAACTCAAAACAGAGACATTAGCCACCTTAATGCATTCCCATCATTACCGGACTCACTCTAACACCCATGAATGCAAAACGACACCCGAAAACACACTAGGATGTACTCGAATAACTATAGAGAAAGAACAGACAACAACATGAGACTTATAAAGTTCCAAAGTAACAAGGATGATTAAAAGAAGTGGAAATTCTAGATTGAAATACTAAATTTGTTTTAAAAAGAACTTGGGACATCACAACAACACCTTTTTCTTGCAAGCGGTTTCACTAGGAATGAGCATTAATGTCACGACCCAAACCCGTCCTATAGGTTTAGTGTCGTAATCGGCCAGTAATCCTTGGATTACCAAAGGCCTCTGAATAGATCATCATGTAATAAGGGGCTGCGGAAGCAAATATAAAAACATACATAGTCCATAGAGCTGTGCAAACAAACATGGAACAGAAATTTCAAAATTGAGACATATACATGCATAAGTGACGTCAAACTTCCTTAAGTCTTGCATTACTATATAGGTAGTATCATAAGGGACTTAGCCCAGTGTACAGATAAACCAAAACAAAATAACAAAACATTCTTGGCATAGTTCACAAAACTTGACTTTTCAAATAGGAACCTGCTCACCTACAGGGAGGCACAGTGGCTGGCTGACCTAAAACTCTTCAGGCAGCAAGTTAGCCCTGGTCACGCACCTGCTCACCTACATATATAATATAAATAGTGAGCGAAAGCATAGTAAATAATAACAGAGCAAAGGATTAAATGAATGATGTCCCATATCAGATTCAGAAAGTAGAAATAGATTCATATTCTTATTTATAGTTCATGTTCAGTTTCACAGAGGATCATACGAGGTACACCCATTAGTGCTAATAAATCATGTATAGAGTATCAAAGGTCATACTTAAAGGAACCTCTGGTACCAAGAACTTATAACATACTTGAGCCACGGTATTGTTACCCCCAGCCGAGGGCCATGAGACCACGATATTATTACCCCCGGGCAAGGGCCATGAGACCACGATATTATTACCCTCGGGTAAGGGCATTGTGCTCATAGACCACGATATTGTTACCTCCGGGCTAAGGCCTTGTGCTAAGGATGCCACAAATACTTTTCAATATATGGACAATCATTCATTGATTCAGAACATAACATGTCAGAAAACAGAGCATTTCTTGTCATATCATATCATATAAGAAATTACTTAAACGTAAACATAGTTTTACAAAGTTATTACTCATAGATGGCTCCAAAGCAGACAAATTAGATAACTTGTGGCGCGTGACCTATAGAGACATAGAATAAATACGTAGGAATCATTAACTTAGTCATTTCTTATCTTGGTGTGTTTTTACTTCTTATCCTCAATATTATGTCCTAACCATGACCTAAGAATGCCTAGGATGCAATGTGGATGCCAAAATACACTTTGAAACACTTAACAAAATTTGCTGAAAATAGGGCCTTCACTCGAGCGGAGGCTAAAAAATGTAAGTGCTCGTTCGAGTGCATCTTCGGTCGCTCGAGCGGTCTATAAACTCTACAAAAGTACTGGTTGCTTGATTTTTTCGCTCGACGATCGCTCGAGCATGAGACTGAGGTCTTCGCTTGAGCGCAACTCTTGTCGCTCGAGCGGTTAGCAAAAATTGTAAACTTCTGGAAGCATGCATTTTACGCTCGAGCCAACTTTTGATCGCTCGAGTAGAGGTGCAAAACACAGGGTGGTCGCTCGAGCGTAAGTTCTGTCGCTCAAGCGGATAGGCAGAATTCTAAAATTTCTAGATTGCACTCCCAAGCTCAAAACGTGAATTAAACACTTCAAAACTCATCCTTTTGAGCAAAAACTCAAGAAAACATTTAGAAACTAGCAGAATATCGTGAATTGAAGATCATTTCGCAAAATCAAGGCCCAAGAGCATGTCAATTGAGCAAGATCAAACTTGAAATGTTGAAAATAAATCATGTATATAATTTCTTAGCTTCAAAGCTTCAAAATCATAATCAAATGAGACAAATTGATGGAAAACAAGATGAATTCTCAACACTATGGTAGACTTGGTACATGCATGTGAAAATTACTTGACATTCAAACTCAAAAATGTGATGAAAGTGCATGCATGCATGATACGCTCCTAAAACCATTTATCTAAGATTGGTTCTTGCATTACACAACTTAATTATTTGAATTCAAGTGTTAAGTGACTCAATTCCAAAGCTCAAAGGTTGAATTCTTACCTTAGATGATCAATGATGCTCTAAATGATCAATTGTTTGAAGTTCCAAGCCAAAACCTTCAAGTTCTCTAGCAATCCCCTTAATTTGAGCTCAAACTCCTCTTCTCTCTCTCTCTCTCTCTCTCTCTCTCTCTTTCTCCTACGTTTTAAGTATGAAGATGAAAAAATGTAGGTGTAAACTAAAGGCCTAAGTCAACAATGTGCCTTATATAGGCTTGATTAGTGATATCGAATTAAAGGCTAATCATTGGATGTTTTTAACTTTAATTATTTGGTTCCGAATCGAATTCCAATTGAACCTACCATAATGTTCTAAAAATTCCAAATAACTCATAAATCAAGTCAATTTCGTAATCGGATGCCAATAAGGCCTTCAATTCGCAGGACAAAACAGAAATACAAACAGATATTTCTACCATGGACAGATACAATGCAAATCACACCCATAACATATAATTAATCACATAATTTCATCTTAGATGCTTATTAGGCATTCTTAATAATGGATGATACATTAATCATGGGTCGAGGTTGTTACAATTTAGCCCAGTAGAGAAAGCTTAACAAAGTATATATATATATTAAGCAATCTTAAGAGATAGTTGCACACGCTATGCCATGCCATGCTCAGAAATATAAGTTTTCTCATTTGAAAATCTCATGCATGATGCTCATTCAAAAACATAATCAATCAAATGATTTTAATATACAAATATATCTTATCAACTGATGGTAAATACGACTCAGGTAACCCCTAGGCTGGTGTCTACAGGTAGGCTTTCAAAGCACTACTATAACCACTTTACTGGCTATTAACTAGAAGGCATAGGCCCTTACTCCGTGCATATTTTTAGTCTTTCACCATGGACCTCAAGCCAACTTAATTCAACACTATACGCTCTATCCAAACTTACCAACGTATTTACCCCAAAACAATTCTCTTTCCGATAATAATCCTCTTCAAAACATAATTTCAACAATGACAATTTGAAAGTACGCAATATGAGATGAGATGATAATGCAATTTGTCAATGCTTTATTCATTTTCTACAATTCTCAAAACAAATTACAATTTCAACAACACAATTCTCAATTGTGATACAACATAGCATTTCTATCCAACATGTATACATATACAAGATATATGTTCGAAGAATTAACAACAATTCATCATTTCCATTCTCTCAACATTAGCATATCCATGTGATATGCTCATCAATTTCTCAACAACAAACTTCCATTTCATGGATATTCAACAATAATAATGGACATTTCATCATTCCATGACAATGAATCTCTACATTTCATGATTTCACATTATCTGAACTTTTTCCCAAATTTCCAAAAAAAAAAAATCTACAATTTTCACAGATGCTAGGGTTCATCTTTTTTGAAAAGATTTTTACACAAATAGAACCCCCACTATCACATAAATCTTACTCTTCATCCATACAACATTTTCCTAAACTTTCTCAAGTCTAGAGTTTTTCCAAAAATGTGGGTTTTTCATTTATTTTAAAAGAATTTGCTCATGAAACTTCCAAAACATTCCCATAGTTGATTCATTGAAAGATTTGAAGAAAATTTGAGAAAACCCTCTTCGAATCATGTAAAAACGTTATAAATCAAATCCCTACTCAATATACACAAAACATTATCAAAACAACCATAGATTTGCTAATATATATATATATATATAACTCAAAGAATATCCCTACCTCAAGCTTTAGGATGAAGAAGAGAAGAAAATCCCCAAATTAGACGGCACCTAAAATCAATCTCCACTACACAAGATGAAGCTCTTAATGAGCTCTCCAAAATTACCTCAACAACAAGGGTCAAAATCTTAATGGATTGGAAGTAATCAGGAAAAGAGTGAGTTTTGGTGAGGTTGGGTATAGAGAATGAGAAGGAAAAGAGATATAGATATTTTAGAGAGAGAGAGAGAGATAACTTAGAATAAAGAGAAAAAGGGAAGAAAGTCAGCTCAAAAAGTGAGAGAAAGAAAAAAAAATCAAATTGATGTAAACATTCCTGCAAGTGCGCGTCTCTTGCCATACATGCGACCTCTCCCTTCTGCATGTGCGGGTCCCTTGGCCGCACATATGGTGCCCTCCCCGCACGTGCTTTTATTTCAGAATGCAACATAGAAAAATCAAGCCTTCACTGCACATGCGACCCCTCACCCGCAAGTGCAGCTTCTTACCCGCACATGCGGTTTTGTTTATCAGATAGGTTTAATAAACTCAACTAGGTATTTTCCACCCCGGTTCTACCTCCGCATCCGAAGCAAGAAAATTTTAAACCCGGAGTAGTTTAGGATGGCCACACAAGAAGTGTAACAACCCAAAATAAGAACAATAACCCATAGCATGATATTTAATAGAAAAGTATAAACTTGCGAAATATTTAACGTTTCATTGATATTGTTTGACCGTACAAAAGATGACGTATGCATGTATACATTCATAAATCCTAGATCCTGAATTGGAACAAAAGGAAGTACAGATAAGTTTATGTCTTAATGGCTACATCTTTCCAAGTCAATACATGGGTATAACAAAAGTGAGTTAAACTCAATACATATAAAGCTCAAGGCTTGTACAAAAGAAATAAAAAGAAGCTCTCGACTCCAAGTCCTCCCAAGCTACGCCCTTGGTGGAGACATACCATCAACACCTGAAAGTTGTTTTCCATGTAGGGTGAGCTAAAGCCCATTAGAGATACTTGAACACAACATATAAAGTTTAACAAAATCATATGTTGAATGCAATGCATGCCATTTTCCAAAACATTATGCTTTCTCTTCCAAAACAATGCATTGTCTCAGTTTTATATATATCAATTCAGTGAAAAATACTTTTCAAATTAGAAAAACAGGATAGTTGATACAAAGCACTGAGAATCTCTAAGTACGTTTCTGCCAGTAGACTATACAAGCACTACCAAAGCCATTTTACTTGTACTAATCGAAAGGATCGGCACCTAAACACACAAGTTTCTAAACTTTTACCAAGGACACATAGGCCAACAATATAAACCATAACCACACCCCCTAACTAGATTCACCTAGGTATACACTCATTTTTCTCAAAATAATACATTTTTCAATGTTTAATGAAATAATGCTCGATACAAAATGTACGAGTAATTAGTTACAATTAACCTAATCCTCATATAATTTGTACACAACCAAAGGTATCTTCCACTGATAGCCCAAAACAGATATCTCCACTCAACAGATAATTTCAAATAACAAGTATAAATGTCAAAATCTCAAAATGGGAGTAATAATACATATTTAATTTCACCCTTATCATCAACAGATATATTCCTTTTACCTTTTCAAAATCCAACATCATTCTTTTTTTCTTTCATAAATCAAACATCAATGATTTTTAAATCACACATCCTTTACTTTCAAAAACACGTTTAAAGAAGGAATTTTCATCATTTCAACATAACTCAACAATATTTACATCTACACAACCTTTCTCAAGAACCCATTTGAAAACTCATCTTTTACATTTCAAAACCCAAACCCTAAATCAAAACCCCTATCTCCTAAATCACAATACTTGACTAGGAGCACATAACTAAGTTAAGAATCATATTAAAAGGTTAAAGAATTCTTTACCTCAAGCTTAGAAGAAGAAAAGAACAAGAGTACAAGTTTGATGAAGCCGAAAATAAAATCTTCTCCGATTAAAACGAATCCCTTGACGAGCTCTACCCTTTTCTCCAAGGAACTATGGTGGAGAAATCAATGGATTTGGGTGTATGGAGGTGTTTAGGTAAGAACTAGAGAGAGAGAGAGAAGAAGAAGAAATTAGGGTTCTGAGTGTTTTAGAGAGAAAAGGAAATGAAAAAGTGACAAAAAAAATGCCTTTCCTTAATCTGATATACACACAGACCACTTGATCGACCAAAACACCGCTTGAGCGTAAGACACAACTAACTGACACCTCACCAGTGACAAAAACACCGTTCGAGCGCACAATGACTCCCTCCCAAAAGTTTTGTAGACAGCAGAAGGCCACTCGACCGAAGGTCACCCTACTCCCAGAAATTTTGCAGACTTGTAAAAATACTGGAAGATCTCAAAGATCGCTCAAGTGACCAAAGTACCACTTGAGTGAATAAGAAAGGAAATAGGAAGCAACTCTTTTGAAAAACTAACTCCCAACCTGTTTTAAACACAACCAATAACTCCAAACAATCAAACTCAACTAACAACAAGATGAAAAGGATATAAACAACGATTAAATATATGAAATTCCAAATCTAAGAACATGAAAAGGATCGGGTCTAAACCAGAATTGTCATAACAAGATTTTTGGAAAGTAATGAACTCACATGACCGACAAGGCCTTGGATTGAAATTAAAACTCTAGATTTAGAAATTAAACGAGAATAAGATAGGGAGGAAATCGGATTAAGTACCCGGGACATCACAAACATAAGCAACATAATATTTACTTAGAGTAAAAGATAACGTTTTTTGTCTACATAGAGAAAGACTTGAAAAATATTCCACTACAACAAAAGTAACCTATGGTGATGAAAACTAGTGAAGAAAATAAAATTCGTCACTAAATAAAAATAATTCGTGACAAATTTATAAATTTTGTCACATATAATAAAAAAATGAAAATGATAGGTGACAAAATTTATTTTCGTCAATAAATACTTCATTTTAAATAAGAAAAAATTAAGTTTCGTCACTAAAAATTTTCCCACTATTTTTTTTGGTGGCACCAAAATTTTGAGACTTTTGGTGAGAAAAAAATTTGTCACTAATTATAAAATTATTTGTGAGAAATATATTTTCGTCACCAAAACGTTTTAATATTTTTGATATCTTTTGGTGAGGAAATAATACTGTCACCAATTTTGGTAGGAAATTTTTGATATATTGAGCGGCAATAAAAAAAAATAGGGTATTAATTTTTTTTTACCCTTTTTCTGTTTATCATCTCTCTCTCTCTCTCTCTCTCTCTCTCTCTCTCAAAATAGGGTATTAATTTGTCTTACCTCTTGCTCCTCCACCACGCCGATTGCCATCGTCGCCTCTATTAGCCTTGCCGATCGTCGCCGCCACTAGTAGCCTTGCAGGTAACCGCCACATCTTCTTTGCTCGGTGATTTGGTACGTGATTTCTCTTTGTTATTTTTCTAGTGTCTCTTTCTCTTATTCTCTGTTTTGGTATGGTGACGAAAATTAGTGAAGAAAACAAATTTCGTCACTAAATAAGAATAATTCATGAGGAATTATAAATTTTGTCACGTATAATAAAAAAATAAAAATAATAGATGACAAAAATTATTTCCATCAATAAATACTTACTTTTAGGTGAGAAAAAAAATAAGTTTCGTCACCTAAATTTTTCCCACTAATTTTTTTTGATGGTGCCAAAATTTTGAAACTTTTGGTGAGAATTTTTTTTTTCAACAACTAAAAAATTATTAATAAGGAATATATTTGCGTCACCCATAATCTAATTTTTTTTTATTTAAAAAACTTGATTTTAAATATTTTAAGACCATTTGGTGAGAAATATATTTTCATCACTAATAATTTTTAATATTTTTAGGCCTTTTAGTGAGAAAATTAGTTTGTCACTAATTTTGAAAGAAGAATTTTGACATATTAAGCGGTAATGAAAAAGATAGTCTATTATTTTTCTCTCCCTTCCTTTTTTTTTTTTTTTGGATCAGTTTTCCTAAATTATTTTTCCCACTTTTTTTTTTTTTTTGATCTGTTTTCCTAGATTATTTTTCCCTCCTTTTTTTTTTGGATCAGTCTTCGTATCAGTCTGTATCTCTATCTGTCTCTCCCTCTCAAAACAAAACACAAGTGCTGTGTGTTTTGTTTATTGACGAATCAGTTTTCCTATCAATCTCTATCTCTCCCCCTCTCCCTCTCCTCTCAAAACACAAGTGTTGTGTGTTCTTCTCCAGCGCCCCTTCAGTGTGTTCTTCTCCAGCGCCGCTGCCAACGTCCTTGTTCTCCTCCTTCAGTGTCGCCACAGATGTCGTATCTCCTTTACTGCTGTGTGTTCTCTTCCATCAGGTATGGGTTCTCTTTCTCTCTCCCTCTCTCACTCAATTTCTCTATTTTTCTATCTTTGTTTTCCCTAATTTTCGAAATTAATTTTTCAGAATTAATGCTGTATTTTATTCTTTCCAGCAAGGTTTCTCTTCAATAAATTGTGAATGTGTAAATTGTAAACTTGGCCATCCTCAATGTGTTTTGCTTGTTTCCGCTATAAACTTGAGAATGAATGTCCTATTGATTATAATTAACAGTTTGAATTTAGTAAAAGCCCTTGACTAAATGGGAATATTTTATAAAATTTGGATTGTTTGTCTGTATTTTTAATAAAATTAGGGTTCAACTCCTCTCTATATTTGAATGTTTGTTTAATATCTGAAATTGATGTCTGTGGTGGTGACCATTGTTTTTTACTGGGGTTAGAGAAATAGACGTTTTGATGCCCATTTATTTTTGCTAACTCTATTGCTCCAAATTTTCCTTAAAAAAGAATGAATTTTCTCATCTTCACATGTGCCACGCAAGAGTTTTGTGGATTGCAGCAAAAAATTGTTTTTTAATATTTCAAATTATATGAATATTTGAAACATGACCAATATTCATTTTTTCACTGACCAAAATGATTTAAGATAAATATGGTGGAGCTATTCAGAGTTAGTAGTGCATCTGCATGGTTTCTATGGACTTGATAGCTGATAATAATCTAGAGTTCTGTATTAAATGGTTGTATAAGGGCTTAAAAATCATTTATAGTACCATATGAGTTGATCCTATGTTGCATTGGATGTGCTCACGGTAAATAGCCTCCGTTTGAATTTCTTGATGTAGCCAATATGTCATGTAACATAGACAAAAACTTCATATATGAAGCCAGCATTTGAAGTTATAGTGAAGCATCTCTGCAGACAAACACTTGTTACACTAGAGTAGACGGTCTGGGTTGTATTTTACTTTAAAAACATTGCATGCTTATGCATGCAACATACATTAGCTGGTGTAAATTATAGGTCTATCAATGTGGGAAGTTTGGTGTCTTTTACATGATATATAGCCTAGGTCATTTTGTGATAAGCTTGTGAATTATTTTTGCAATTATTCTGATCTTTCTTCCCCTTTTTCTGTGTGATAAACACTAGAGTAGACAGTCTGGGTTGCATTTTGTGATAACCTTGAGGCATTATGATGAAATCCTCTGCTTTAGACCCCCATTCTAAGCAGTTTGCTTTATGATTAAATGTGGTGACTATGTACTTCATTTTATCATGTTTGATTTCTTCCTTCTCATCCATCATATAACAAAGTACTCATTTTGATTTTGATTTTTGTTTTTCTAAACCTTAAATTGATTTGTTAATTAGGTATTCTCTGGATATCACCACCACCACAGCCACCGTCATCGTCTTTGCTTCGAACCCCGTCCGGTACCTCTCTCCCTCTCTCTCAAACCCTGTGTCTTTGAGGTTTAAATTGATGTTCTTTGTGGCTGTGTCTGTTCAAACCAGTGAGAAAGAATGTCTTTGCTATAGTTCTCTCTCAAACCCTGTGTCTCTGAGGTTTAAATTGATGTTCTTTGTGGCTGTGTCTGTTCAAACTAGTGAGAAAGAATGTCTTTGCTATAGTCACAAATCTCTTTGATCCATGTTTAAGAATTTCAATATTTATTGGATCTTAAAGTATACGTAGTGATTAAAAAAGAAGATTTTACCCATACTCAAAATAATGAACACCTGCATGATAGTGGCTAACCAACCTAACTGGGGAAAAACTTAAAAAAGGAAAAGAAGAAAGAAAAAGGAAAAGGCAACATATAATAATTCTTGCAAAATAAAATTATGAAAGGGTTGGATAGTGCATGAAAAAGAAATAAGTGTAGTACCAAGCAAGAAACACATTTACATAACTTTGAGAACATTTCAAGAGAATTCAGAGGTTAAGGAAATAATAAAATAAAGACAAACCAAAACTAATTTTACCTTTCCAATACTGGAGGCTCATATCACATCTCTTCTGTAATTGGTGGTATAAGAGATTCCGGAACCCATTCATCACATAGCTCATCTATTTGCTAGAAAAACCAAGCAAACACTTGAAAAATGTTAGGTTGTCAAATTGTTTATGGTACAAGAGCTACTATCTTGAAACAATAGCACATAAAAGGCTCATAATAGTTGTTTGGGCCCTTCAATCTTAGTTTTACAACCATTCATGTATACATAGTTTTAGCCTCATTGCCTTTAGAAGTCAGCAAGTTCTCCTAAACTTCAGCTCAGTATGTATTTTCAATAATTTACGAATATAACTCCACCATTATTAACACTCTCAAATCCAAGGCAGAGTTGTTCTGCAATTTTCAAATTGGACAGACCCTATGTGAATGGATCAATAATTACCAATTTATCATCATACTTGCATTTGCAAGCAAGTAAACCTCGAACAGCTGCAAATCTATTTATATATGCCTTCCAAAGGCACCTCAATTGAGAACAGCCAATTTTCTTTCTATTCTGAGGTGGAAATAACAGGTCCTACATTTTGTGTTTGCATATACAGTGTGTTACTTGGTGGTGGTGGTGGTGGTTTTTATTTTCCTTTTCTTTTTATGATCTTTCCATTACTGGGGACTATTAGTGTGATTTAGGCTAAGATGATATTGAATGCATGGCATGTAATACCTTTTGTTTAGTGTGATGTATGAAATTTTCAGTGGTATCTATTTCACCTTTGTTGATGTTCTTTTGCGTAGTAAATTCATATTCACTTTCTGCTGATCCAAAACATACCAGTTGGTGGTATATGTTCTTTTACTTCTATTTTTTTTCTTACCAGTTATTCATACTCAAAGTATAGTCTTTATATGTCAATAAATTGATTTACATGGGTACTTCACACAATGAACATGCTCTTATTGACTAAGAAGCAGAGACTAAGGAGCCATTTTAATATTACTTTTATTTCTTTGAGCCCATATGGCACATTACCTTGACATCATAGATTATGTTATTGCAGAGCACTGGCTCGTGTGCATTATTTGACATTTAATTTTTTTTTTTTATATTTGATTTGTTTGGAATTGTAGAGTATAGTCTATTAAATATATTTTTATAATTGCATTTTAATCTTAAATTTAAATAGTGTTGCGATTACAATTATATTATAATCCAAACATTATTTACGCCGTACCTTCAGGCACGGGCATACGCTAGTATTTTTGTATCTAAAATTTGTCCTATTCACCTACCTTTAATTAACTCGGCATAGTCAAACATGGACAAGAGTTGGATTGCACTAGGTAGCACAGTTGATGGAAGGATAAGTCAGGCATATTATGATGGGGTAATATCATTTTTTCGTTTTGCAATGGCAGTTATCGATCGAGATGGTAAAATTTTGTGCCCTTGTCAAAAGTGTGTGAATGTTGTTCGCCAAAATTTTCAAATTGTTCAAATTCATTTGCTGCAACATGGGATTATTTCAACTTACACTATTTGGCACGTGCATGGGGAACCCCGTGAATCAAATGAAGCTCATCATCATGATATACCCGTTGAGGGCAATAAGGTTTTGGGAGGTATTGATGCCTTAGTAGAAGATCGAATAAGAGGGGAATCAACTAATACAACCCAGAAGGAGGAGGTTCGCACTTATGATAAATTGTTGAATGATGCCAAACGTGAGGTGTACCCAGGTTGCACAAATTACACTTTATTACAGTTTGTCATCGAGATACTTAATATGAAGGTAACAAACCATTAGAGTAATAAGTCAGTTGACATGATGCTAGAGTTTTTAACTAAACTTTTACCGAAGGATAATTTGGTTCCAAAGTCAACTTATGAAGCTAAAAAAATACTACATGAATTGGGTTTGTCATACGAGCTCATTGATGCTTGTGTAAATGACTGTGTGCTCTTTTGGAAAGCGAATGCAACATTGGATAAATGTCCAATTTGTAATGCTTCTAGATACAAGACAAATCATGGTAGAGGTAAGAAGATCTCTCATAAGGTCCTTCGATACTTCCCGTTAACACCGAGATTGAAAAGGTTGTACATGTCGAGAAAGAGAGCCGAGGATATGAAATGGTTCAATGAGAAACGTCTAGATGACGGTGTATTGAGGCATCCTGCAGATAGTGATGAGTGAAAGGAATTCGATTCACAACATCCTAAATTCACCACGGAGCCTCAAAATGCGAGGCTAGGGTTGGCTACTGATGGGTTCAACCCTTTCGGAAATATGAATAACTCATATAGTTTGTGGCCTGTTGTACTCATTCCGTACAACTTGCCACCGTGGTTGGCTATGAAGGACCCATTTTTCATGCTGTCATTACTTATTCCTGGTGAATCATAACCAAAAATTGATATTGATGTCTACATGAGACCTTTAGTGGATGAATTGAATGAATTATGGAAAAATGGTACATTGACCTATGATGCCTCTACTGGTGAGACTTTATGCATGCATGCAGCTTTGTTGTGGACGATACATGATTGGCCCGTATTTGGTGACATGTCTGGATGGAGAACAAAGGGTCATTACTCTTGTTACACTTGCAATGATGAACCATATTTTGAATCTTTAAGAAGTAAGACTACGTACAGTAACCATCGATGCTACTTGCCTGATGACCACCCAGAAAGGCGAAAGAGTAGAGCATATAATGGCAAGCATGAAAAACGAAAGAGATCTTTGGTGATACCGATAGAAAAGATTGAAGAACAATTGGGCAGCGTGACGGGTGTCACATATGGAAAACATCCAAGCAATAGGAAAAGACCTCGTCATAACCCAAATTGGACGAAGGTAAGCATCTTGTATGAGCTACCATATTGGAAGAAAAAGAGGCTTCGACACAACATTGATGTCATGCACGTGGAGAAAAACTTTAGTGAAAATGTTGTTGGAACTGCGTTGGGAATTGATGAGAAGAACAAGGATACAGATAAGGCATGAATGGATTTAGAAGATATGAATATGAGAAAAGAATTATGGCTGACAAAAAATCCCGATGGATCATATGTCAAACCTCGATCCAGCTTCTCACTGACCCCTAAAGAGAGAGAGGGTTTCTTTGAATTCTTGAAATCAGTCAAGTATCCAGATGGGTATGCGGCAAACATTTCGAGATCAGTGAATGCAAAAAATAATAGATTAACAGGATTGAAAAGCCACGACTGCCATGTACTTATACAACGATTCTTCCTATTGGGATGCGTGGTTATGTAGATAAAGAGATCAGTACAACACTTTTGAGTTAGGTAGCTTTTTCCAAGATCTATGCTCAAGGACACTCAAACAAAGTGAAATGGAGAAATTAGAGGAACACATAGTACTCATACTATGTACGTTTGAAAAGATCTTTCCTCCAGCCTTCTTCAACGTGATGGTTCATTTGGCCATTCACTTGTCACGTGAGACTATTCTCGGAGGACCTATGCAATATCGGTGGATGTACCCGATTGAAAGGTAATTTCTAAAATTGTAGTTTCAAATGAAAGGTGTAGATTATGTTGTGTGCCTAACCAATATCCTAATTGGTTATCTCTTCAAGGTTTCTCGGAGCTTTAAAAAAGTTTGTGAACAACCGAGCTCGACCAGAAGGTTCTATTGGAGAGGCTTACATTGTCAAGGAGTGTATTACTTTTTGCTCAATACATCTTGAAGGGATTGAAACCGTGCATAATCGAGATGCATGAAATGAAGATTATGGAGTCCGGAAGGTTTGACAATATTCACCAAAACTGTTCGTCCTATCGACCAAATCAGAAAGCATGTTGGATGTCATAGGAACTTCATGATATTGCTCATTGGTTCTTATT
This sequence comes from Camellia japonica, assembly GCA_030407325.1. Taxonomy (NCBI): domain Eukaryota; kingdom Viridiplantae; phylum Streptophyta; class Magnoliopsida; order Ericales; family Theaceae; genus Camellia; species Camellia japonica. The sequence continues at coordinate 59,901,584 of JAPPVO010000010.1, forward strand.
ATACAATAGCCCTGAGATAGAGAAGTATCTTCAATACGTGTTTCTTATAATTATATATATTTTAACATTTTTCATGTTATTAGTCATTAATAATAGTAGTATTTCACTCATTAACCAAAACTATTTGAGTAGGGAACACAAGAATTTGTTACAAATTTCCACTGGACAAGATATAACTCAGATACAACAGAAGGAATTTCCGAAGTGGTTCAAAGAATATGTAAGTCATTTTTAATATTCACAATTGCCCAAACACTATTAGGTTTGTTTAAAATACAAACATTACTAACATAATTCAAGTGTTGCACATTGCATGTGGATGTAGATAAATAGATTGAGAGTTGATGAGGCACCAGAAGCAACCGAAGAATTGTGGTCATTAGCGAATGGTCCTAATTTGCTAGTGAAAGAGTACTCGGGTTGTACAATCAATGGTGTAAGGTTCCATACGAAGGAATTAGACAATCGTCGTAAGAGTCAAAATAGTGGTGTGCTTACCAAAGGGGACTACAAGGGAGAGATGCATGAATTCTATGGTCACTTGTGCAATATTTGGGAATTTGAGTACATGTTTAAAAATAAAGTTGTTTTCTTTCAATGTGAATGGTACAACACCAGTAACACTGGTAGAAGTAGAACAGTACGACCTGACACATATTGCACAAGCATCGATGTCATAAGTCGATGGTATCAATCTGACCCTTTTATCTTGCCTAGTCAAGCTAAACTAGTGTTCTACCTGATGACACCAAATGGGGGCAACCTTGGCAAGTCGTGTAACAGGTCCAACATAGGGGTGTGTTTGATGTACCAGAGGTTGGTGATGGAGAACCACCGAATCAACCAGAATTTAATGATGCATTCCAACAAGAAAACATTAACTCAGTTGTCCCGATCAACATGGAAGATATTATTCGATTTCATAGGGATGATATTGAAGCTGAGGTTATTCCGAATAAAACAAAGAGAGATGGTAGAGATGACAAAGAAGATGAAGAACTTGGCATACTTGATGATGATATAGATCTTGATATGGAACCTGATATGGATTATGATATTTATTTTTTGTTTTTTTTAGGTTTCTATATGGACATATGTTTTTAATGCATTACATAGTTATGCTATATTTTGTTGTGTCTCTTCAAGTAAATATTATGCTTTATATTTTATGTTTTATATCAATTTATGCTTTTTAGTTACCAAAATGGCCAAAGGGGAGAAACAATGGATCAAACTAGGTTTTCTAGCGAAACAGAAGCGAACACAGTACAAAATGGAAAGATATAAGACAATCAAGAAGAATAAAAAGAAAATGGATGCTCTACAATTGAAGCGTTTAACAACTTCTTTGATGGGTTCTACTCAGCCCAATCGTGTTAATCAGAAGGGAAAGAACATTAGGGTTGAGGTAGATGATGATGACTACATACCGTCAAATTATGAAGATGATACTGATGATGTTGAGTCCTTTGAAAGTGTTGACGATGAGGTACTATATGTATGGCCATTCATTTTTGTTATCATGTCTCATAGCTATATATTTGTTAATGATTCTTTGTTAATACCATCTTTATATTTCCATATACTTTTTTGGGTGAATAAGTCATAAAATAAAACTAGAAAATATACATCCTACATACAACCTCCATAACATCAACTTCAGTGTTCAAACTAGGAATATAGAAACCAATACAAAAAAGTAGCCTCACATCACTAGGCCCTCAACAACAAATTCCCTAACAAGGCACCAGCACAGATAGAAACCTGCAAAAGCAACCAGTTAGGAAAAAATGTGGTACTACATGTTGCATCGTTTTGCCATGTTTTAAAGAATGAATAATACAGATTTCGCAAAGACTTGAACCCTAGATCAATGTTCTTCCATAATTATTGATAAGTCATATTTACAATCTACAACACTTCTAACAATTCAATATTTATGAAAGTATAAACAATTTTGAGATTACATCTAAATCTTCTTAACAAGAATGATAAAAAAGCTGGCATGTAATGAAAAATTAAATTTGAAATATAGATGAATCAATTTTGTAGCATTAGTACCATCTGCAAGGAAAA